>CP012822.1:377221-977221 GCA_001936135.1 Saccharomycopsis fibuligera x Saccharomycopsis cf. fibuligera | reverse complement strand
TCCTCTTCCTTTCACCATTGATAAAAATTCAAAAACACGGCAAAACAAACTGACAATTTTTTGCTTGGTGTTTCCTGAAAATAATTCCCTAACCCAATATGATTTGGCAAAAGCTTTCTGTCTACACTTTGGCTTTTGCACTATTTGCTGATGCTGCTCCAGTTAGTAGTGGCGAAGAAGCCTCCTCAACATCCTCTTCTGCTTCAGCACAAATAACGGTGGATAACGAACTCACATTGGGTGTGGCCCAGGTTCCAAACATTGTTAATAAAACAGCTATTGATGCCAATGAAGTGGCTAAAGGTTATAATTTGGTCAATGTTACTACTACTGCTAAAGGTTTGACGGGCATCTTGAAACTCAATGAAGCCACAAATATTTATGGTTACGACTTTGACTACTTGAACTTATCGGTTGAATACCAATCTGACGACAGACTTAATGTGCATATTGAACCAGTTGATACCAACAACGTTTTTATTTTGCCAGAAAGCTTGGTTGCTAAGCCGAGCGCAGATGACGGTGACGAGACAAAAAGTTTCCACTTCGGCGGCAATTCCAATTTGGTGTTCGAATACACTTCAAAGAACTTTGGTTTTGAAATTCTTAGAAAGTCAACTGGTGAAAGCATCTTTTCGACAATTGGTAACCCATTGGTTTTCTCTAACCAATTTATTCAATTCAATACTTCCTTGCCAAAAGACCACTTTGTCACTGGTTTGGGAGAATCTATCCATGGATTTAGAAATGAACCTGGAATTGTAAAAACCTTGTACGCTAACGATATTGCCAATCCAATAGATGGAAACATTTATGGCGTCCATCCATTCTACATTGACCAAAGATTTGACACAAATGCCACCCATGGTGTTTACTGGAGAACTTCCGCAATTCAAGAAGTCGCTGTTGGTAATGAATCTTTGACTTGGAGAGCCCTTAGCGGTGTTGTTGACTTGTATTTCTTTAGCGGACCTAAACCAAAAGATGTGATTCAGCAATACGTTAAAGAAGTTGGCTTACCAACTTTTCAGCCATACTGGGCATTGGGTTACCATCAATGTAGATGGGGTTACGATACTATTGATGAATTAGATGAAGTTGTTGAAAATTTTAAGAAATTCGATATCCCATTGGAAACCATCTGGTCTGATATTGATTACATGGACTCATACAAGGATTTTACCAATGACCCACACAGATATCCATTGGAAAAGTACCAACAATTCTTGGACAAGTTGCATAAAAACAACCAACACTATGTTCCAATCATTGATGCTGCCATTTATGTTCCTAATCCTGAAAATGCTACAGACAATGACTACGACGTGTTCCACTATGGTAATGAAACCGATGTCTTCCTCAAGAACCCAGATGGCTCTCTTTACATTGGAGCTGTTTGGCCAGGTTATACTGTTTTCCCAGACTTTTTGTCTAAAAATATCCAAAAATATTGGACCAAGGTTTTTAAGGACTGGTACCAACAAATTAAATTTGACGGTATTTGGTTGGATATGAATGAAGTCAGTAGTTTTTGTGTTGGATCTTGTGGCTCTGGTAAAATTACTGACAACCCAGTCCATCCACCGTTTGCTGTTGGTGGTGAAGCCACTGAATTCCCAGAAGGGTTTAACAATACCAACGGTACTGAATACGCTTCATTTACCTCTTCTTTAGCTGCTGCATCCCCAACTTCTGAAGAAAGTTCATCTACTTCATCCACATCTGTATCTATTGACTCATTGAACACTCTTGCTCCAGGTAAAGGTAACATTAACTACCCACCATATGCCATCAACAATGACCAAGGTGACCATGATCTCGCCACTCATGCTGTCAGTCCAAATGCTACTCACCAAGATGGAACTTTGGAATATGATGTTCACAGCCTTTATGGCTATTTGGAAACGAATGCCACCTTTGAGGCCTTGCTTGAAATTCAACCAAATAAAAGACCATTTATCATTTCTCGTTCCTCTTTTGCTGGTTCTGGTAGACAAACTGGACACTGGGGTGGTGATAACTACTCCCAGTTTAGATCTGCATACTTTAGTATTGCACAAGCCTTTTCTTTTGGTTTGTCTGGTATTCCATTCTTTGGTGTTGATGTTTGCGGTTTCAATGGTAATTCTGATTATGAATTGTGTTCGAGATGGATGCAATTGGGCTCCTTCTTCCCATTCTACAGAAACCACAATGTTTTGGGAGCTAGACCACAAGAACCATATGTTTGGGAATCTGTTGCTGAAGCTACTAAGACTTCTATGCAAATTAGATACTTGTTGTTGCCATATTATTACACTTTGTTGCACGAAGCTCACACTACTGGTATTCCAATCTTGAGAGCTTTTGCATGGCAATTTCCAGAAAACAAGTATGTTTCTACCGTTGATACTCAATTCTTTGTTGGCGATGCTTTGGTAGTTACTCCTGTTTTGAGTCAAGGTGTTGACACTGTTAAAGGTACATTCCCTGGTTCCGGTAATGAAGAAGTTTACTATGACTGGTACACTCACGAAAAGCAAAACTTTACTGACGGTAAAAACGAAACTCTTCAAGCACCATTGGGCCACATTCCATTGCACATTAGAGGTGGCCACATTCTTCCAACTCAAGAGCCAGCTTACACCACCACCGAATCCAGACAAAACCCATGGGGTCTTATAGTTGCTTTGGATAAAAATGGTAAAGCTGAAGGTAAATTGTACAGTGACGATGGTGAAAGTTATGAAGTTGAAAAATCTTTGTTTGTTAACTTTATTGCCTCTGGTAATACACTATTGTCCACTTCCTATGGTGAATATAAAGTTGAGCAACCATTAGCCAACATTACTATTTTGGGTGTTGAAAACAAACCAAAAGAAGTCAAGTTTGATGACTCTGAAGTTGACTTTACTTTTGAAAACAATACCATTTTCGTTACCGGTTTGGATGACCAAACCAAAGATGGTGCCTTTGCCAAACAGTTCAAACTTAGTTGGTAATAATTATGGATGAACCCTTTTTAGTTTTGCTTTTACAATATTTTTTACCCGTTCTTTTAGGTCACTATTATTAACTCTTTTGCACAAATTGATGCAGAATATCTTATATATCCTCTCACTTTTCTCATTTATTTATTTTTATATTTATATATAAAATTTCTCATGGCTTATGATTTCTCCTTTTTAGTTTGAAAAAAAAAAAACCTTGCAATATCATAAAAGTTTTGTATTTCATTTCCATCTTTTGTAAATGTTTTGAGATAACCCCAGAAGAAAAAAAAGCGAAAGCAAAAAAAGATAAGAGAAATGCAAAAAATACTACTTGTTAGGAGCTTTGCTCAATATGGTGATTTTTGAATTACTTACCTTGCCACAAACCCGCGGGGCTTTCCTTTTCAAGTAACCCTTAAAGACCAGTGTATTGTAGTCGGAGATTATACACGATATTATGTACAAAGACCGCTAAAAGCCGCTAGTTTCGGGATGTAAATTGAGCGGCATCTTTCAAATTTAGGATCATAGCCACGGCAACATTGCAGCATCAAAAAAAGAAATATATATTAGTTCGGTTGTTAAAATAAATATTAGAGCAAGGTTCAATTAGGCTTATGTCGAACATATTAAAACATTCAAATTAAAAAAAAAAAAAAAAAAAAAAAAAAAGAAAAAGAAAAAGACACAAAAACTTGCATTTTTGTTATGTTACCTATATACAATAATAAACAAGCTTCTCAAAGTTGACTTTGAAAATCAGGATTAAGCTAAACTATCAACCAGACTTACAAAACTTGGCAGGTTCTGTAAGCTCACAAACATGTTCAAAGGTCTTTTGGTTTCTCATGGTACCGACCGCCATGAGCCCGGCACATCTCATCATGATTGTAGTGATGATAATGGCGAGCCGCATTGAATCCAAACCAAATCACCATGGCAAAAAACACAAACCTAAAAAACCCCCATGGCCCGTAATGTCTTCCAAATGGGTGGCCATGATGATTGTAATAATAAGGCCCATACGGTGTTTGATAGTAACGAGAAAACCATGGATGATTCATCATTGCCCATGGACCGCTATGGTGACGCCATCTTCCAAATCCCCTGTATTTGCCGTAGCCTGGATAAAAACCATCGTAGCCTGAGTAGTATTCAGGATGGCCCCAATAGCCTTCGTTTTTAACGCCGTCTTGATTGTATTTGGGATTAGGGTTATCGTGATTTCTGTTAAAATTGTCTTGATGGTATGCTCTGTGAGATACAGTTTGCCATCCGGTGATAGTTGGCTTCAGTGAGATACTAAAAGTTTTAGTAATGTTGGTATTCAAACTAAAGCTTTTGGGAAATGCAGCAGAGCCTATCATAGGTTTGACGTTGCGCACAGCCAAAGGTAGAGATCTTTGAAGTAATGGTTCCATATTGTTACTGATAATTAAGATAAAAGATGACGAGAATATCAATAAAAAAAACAGCGGTTTGTTGATATCTTATAATTTTTAAACAGACAATTTCTGAGCTCTTTATAATCCAGAAAATATTTGCGCTTGGTTTACTGCTGCCGTATATACATGCGTACGAGCAAGTCCCGAGTTTCGGGATTGAGTGTGATAGTCTCGGGAACCTTAAAACTGGTTCGGATGAAAAATTCTGATTTGTGGAGAGCCCGAGACTTTCACATCACGATTATAGTTCAGAGAGGCTACGAGTTACTTGCGGCAATGATCAAGTAGCGAATGTTGTTGCTGTATATACAAAATTTGTCTTTGGACAGGCTGAACGAAAACTATAAACAAAAAGCACTAAATGCTTGTATGCGAAACCAAAAACAATAAAAGTATTGTACTGATAATAGCGAAGAAAATGCCAGAGTCCAAGATTATCTTGAAAACTTATCACCAGATCTTCTTGACGAGTAACTGTTTCCTGCTCCCTCATACTCGCTTTTTCTTTGAGCCGTACTGGCTTCAAGAGGAAACCCTGGTCTGATCTTGGATGTGTCCCCATAGTGATCTTCCACAGCATCACTGTTATCACCGCCGTTATTTTCCTTCATATGGTCCGGTCTGAACAGTCTACTTTTACGATTGTTGATAAACAACTTCACGGCAAGCAAGATACTTAGCCCCACACAAGTGATTTTTAAAAATTTGACAAACGTATCTGGCAAGGCTGCAAACCCGATCTCCTGTCTAAATGGTTGGTCTTTCTCTGCTTCAGCTTTCGCGAACGCTTCTTCTTCTTCTTCAAGTTGCTTCTTTTTGAGCTCAGCAGCTCGCTGAGACTCAGTTTTTGGATCGTCCGACAAGTATGATTCGTTTTCCGGTGCTGGTTTTCTTTGTCTTAAAGCATGGCTGATGCGTAGGGGTTTGAATGTGGTGGTGGTGAAGGTACGAAGAGGGAGTTGAGCATGGTTGGTGTGTAGTGAGGCGAGTCTGGCGCTCCGTAGCAAAGGGATTGTTTTCTGTAACATGGACTTCATGGCGTGCTGCGGTGCTGTGATAGTGCTGCGGTGTGGTTATTCTCGTCACCATCACCATCACCGTGACTATCACCACCATCATCATCATCACTATCATCATCATTGTCGATATCATTGAAGAAAAAGAGAAAGTCACTTGACATTAGGGGCACCACACAACAATGCTAAAGCCACGCAGACTCGGAACGGCGCACCAAAAACAGAAACCGCAAGTCTCTAAGGTATATATAGTGACTAAATCAGTGCTACAAGCGGAGACAGCCAGAAACTGTCTTTGATTCACTGACAGCTAGCGAATCTCTCAGTTCAGAGATTAAAGCTGTGTCCTGTATTATTTGTCTCTACTCTATCATACCCAATTATCGCCATGTCAAATCAGCAAGCTGACAGAATTGTTCATGCTCTCAGCGGAGGTCTCGGTGGTGCGGCTGCCTTGGTGGTGACTTATCCATTGGTTGCCATTTCTTGCCATCAACAAACAAACAAGTCGAGCCAAGATTGCAAGGACGACGAGGACAGACGGGAACAACAAAAAGTCACCTCATGGAAACTCATCAAAGATATCTTCAAAGCTGACGGCATTAGCGGTTTCTATGCCGGCATGGAATCTGCCATTTATGGCATGGCATTGACGAATTTCGTGTACTACTATTTTTACGAGTCCACTGGAAGAGTGCTCATCAAGAATCGGCATTTGCAAAAAATCACTGATTTCTCTTTCAAAAATCTCGGTAAGATCGCATTACAAGGACTCAGCCCCAAGGAAAGCATTATCACCGGAGCCATTGCCGGGTCCATTACCGCCACGGTGACTAATCCATTCTGGGTGGTCAATACCCGAACCACGGTGTCCAAATCGTCAAAAAGCTTTCTTAGGGTATTGTTTGACGTTTATGAAAAAGAGGGCATCAAGTCATTTTTCAATGGCGTTTTGCCTGCTTTGGTACTAGTGATCAATCCAATCATTCAGTATACCGTTTTCGAGCAAATCAAGAATTTGATCTCCAAGAAGAAACGGGATGGGTTCCGTCCTATTGACGCATTTTTTATTGGTGCATTTAGTAAATTGGTGGCCACCAGTATAACGTACCCTTACATTACGTTGAAGTCAAGAATGCATTTGCAAAACAATGACAAGCAGAAAGACGGCGGCGCAAGGGCAAAACAGCCAGCAAACTCGATGACTGGGTTGTTGTTGAGTATTGTTAAAAATGAAGGTTTTGCTGGGCTCTATAACGGGATCTTTGTCAAATTGTCCCAAAGTATTTTTACTGCTGCGTTTTTGTTTTTCTTCAAGGAAGAGTTGGTCAACTTGACGTTGAAATTGGTATTGCTTTTGAAAAAGGCGAAACAAAAAAGAATCGCTGGGGTAGTTTCTTGAGATACGTTGGTGCTCCTGGCTGGGTGTTTTCCTATGGGTTGTCCCTCCCAGGCACTTCTGAATGGTATGACGTATTACGATGGCTAGAGGCCCCTACTGTAATATTTTATTTTCCTGTAGCTCGCAGCGCCATGGGCGGCTTACTGTTACCAGTTCTGGCACAGAGCAGCCCTCTATCCCGTACCATATCATACTATTTATCATCAGAGTGGCGTATACTCTGGATACTTACTACTTGATAAAGCGCGGCGGTCCAAGGGGATCCAAACCGGTGGGTCTTATGTAGCTCATGCGTGGGAAAAAAAAAAAAAAAAGAAAAAAAGAAAGAAAAAAAAGTAGTGGAGGCAACAGCCAGCCAGCCAGCCAACGGAGCACTGAAAAATAAAAGTAGCGACCACCATCACCATTACCAGCGATCTGCTTCTCAAACACAGAGACAGACAAGCAAAGCACCGTCTGCTCAGTTACCATTGTTGCCCTGCTTCTTTTTGAGATTTCTTTTTGATCCCGGTTGCTCTGAGCACAGTTATCAAAGAAAATAAAATTGCCATTCATGGGAAACATAATGTCCACAAGTTTTGCACCAGAGTGTACTGAAGCTAAGCAAAAGTACGACAACTGCTTCAACTCATGGTACACTGACAGTATGTATTGGCACCATTTGCATGTTTTGCCCCACCAGAGAAAAGCCGTGGCGGACGGCTGGCCGAGATACGAGCTGATTTTACTAACACGAACTTTCAAGAGTTTCTTGCCGGCAAAAGTGTATGTTTTCTGTGTTTCATTTTAAATTCGGCGCAGACAGCCGGAGGTGCCCTGGGGCTCATCGAGACGAATGGCACGCGCGGTTCTTTCGAGCTAGAACAAGAGCGAAGACAACTAACACGAAAAACCATTTTAGATGCAAAACGAGTGCTCCGAGCTCTGGTACGAGTACAAAGCTTGTGTTGATGTGAGTAAACGCCAAGGTGGCATTCTTTTTTTTATTTTTACTACTGCTACTATTTTCTTGGCCCAGGAAAAGAAAGAAGGAGCCAAGCAGTCAAGCAACAGAATACTAACAACAGCGTAGGCCGCGTTAGTGAAACGCGGAATGATGCCGATGTTGGAGGAAGCCAGAAAAGATGCTCCGTTCGAGAAAGGCGGCGTACCGCAAGATCAACAGGAAAAGAGCAGCCAAGCCCAGGAAAAAAAGTAGGACATCTGGGGTGCTGGTGGCTTTTTTTCTTTCCCCCAAAGAAACATCTGTGACAGATGCGCCGCGGTTGCTTGTATTATATACGTTTGGGCAGAGTGCGCCTGTTGGACGCTGGAGGTCCGTGTACATACATAGTAAGAAACGCCTTGCTTGATGCGCTGCTGAGTGTAACACTTGAAGTTCTTTGAAGAGCCCGCCCGCGCACCTCCGGGGTGCTGAGCTGCCTTTCGCAGTACACAGGGCGTCAAGCTCAAAAACCTGTATTGACTCGTATATACATGGCTGCAGCGCTGTCTATGTGTGTGAAACGTGAATATGAAGGACAAAATGCAGGGAACGGGGCGGGCCACGGCAGCAGCGGCGACAGCGGCGACAGCGGCGACAGCATCACACTAGCTTGGCGTTTGCCGTCTTTGAGCGCCTTTCAGCGAAACCGTCAATCAGCTTCAAAATCTGCTGGTACACCAATAGCATGATGCTGCTCTGGACGCCGGTCCACACTAGCCTTGGCTGGACGCCGCTGAACAAGACTCCGACGCCCTCGTTCTGGTATATGGTCTTTAGGCCCCTGAGGACCGACGGGGACGTCAAAATTGTTGGCTGCTTGCCGCTGCTGGTGGCGTTGGCGGCGGCCGCGGCCGCGGCCGCAGGAGCAGCAGCAGGAGCAGGAGCGGAAGACGCCGCCGCCGCCGCCGCCGCCGCCGCCGCCGCGGCGCGGGGGTTCTGGGTTTGCAATCTCGTCTTGAACACGTCCAAGGGCGTCGTCAAAACCCCGGTCAACCCGCCGGCCATGCCGCCAACAGCCAACTCTGACGCCATGCTCAAGTCGCGGCCGCTGGCGCCCTCCCAGCGCATCGCCCACTCTCTGAACTTTTCGTAGAAGGCAAACTGCATGGCGCTGAAGGGCAAGTCCCGGCAGAGCGTCGCCCGGTAGCCCTGGTAGAAGGTTCGCCAGCCGCCGCCGCTGCTGGCGATGGTCGCAATCGCATCCCAGAGGCCCCTGTAGTTGTAGCCGCTCCTGAAGAACGGGTTGTTGTGCCGCCCCTGCAACTGCAATCTTGTCTTCAACACCTCCGAGGGGACAAACACCACGCTGGTCGCCAAGTCCCCCATCATGCCTGCGGCCAAGTGCGTCACGGTGTCGTTGACGCCCCAGGTGCCAATCATCTCGCGCTTGAGGAACTCGTAGGTGCCGAAGAACAAGACCCCGCGCGGGACAGAGCCAAGCATAGCGGCGCCATAGCCGGCGTACCAGCCTCTCAGGAACCCCTCTTCCCGCAAGACGGTCATGTAGGCCGCGGTTGTGCTTTGGTACTTGGCGTGGTGTGGCGCTGCCTGCTGGCGGGTTTTGATGGTGTCGAGGGAGTGCATGGCGGTGTCGCTGAGGGCGCTGCCGAGGATCCCGGCGCAGATGTAGGGCCAGAGCTGCCTGCGGTCGGTGCTGGCGGTGCCGCCGCTGGCGCCGCTGGCGCCGCCGCCGCCGCCGCTGCGGGAGAACGGCGTGTTGTCGATTCCGAACGGGTCGGTAGCGTCAAAGCCTAGCGACTCCCCGGCGGCTGTGGCCGCTCGGGCTGCCGTCGGTTCTGGCATGCTGCTGCTGAGTGTGTCTGCTGTGTCTGCTGTGGCTGGTCTGCCGTGATTTGGGCGAGTGCGATTTTGGCAAGTGCAATGGTGTCCCGTCCTGGGGTTTCCGCGCGCCCAGTGTCTAGCGGTTAGCGACTGTGCTGGCTGGTTCGTGTGCAGACTGGGAGGAACAAGTGGCAGCCAGAGTGTGGGTCCTTTGCTCTACCGCATTGAAGTAGGTTGGGCGGTTCCACTCGAGCGTGTGCCTCCCTCTGACTCGGCCGTAGCAGACTCCGACACACATTTCGAAATTTTTTTTTTTTTTTTTTTTTTTTTTTTTTTTTTCTCTCGTCATCCAGAGTGTCTTGCGCTTGCTGTCCGTGCAGATTTGCTCGCCTGCCCATCAGGTCTCGGAGGTGGGCAGTCGCCGTTGGCGCCGTTGGCGCCGTTGGCGCGACTGGCGCGACTGGCCGGCGGCGCCAGCCAGAAGTGCTTCCACGATGCCTGTGGCGGCGCGCACAGCAGCCCTCTACAACCGGCTTGCACATACATGAAAAGCCGTAACAGACAGCGCGTCTGGCCGCTACACAACACATACGCTATGGATACAAAAAAATAAGCATTATAATTCAGCAAAGATCTCTAGATACACGCTTATTTAAGAGGCATGAAACGAGAAGCACCGCCCATACCTGGTCTGCCGTGTCTGACTGGGGTGTAGGAGAGAGAGAACTCGGCCAAGTAGTGGCCAACCATCTCTGGCTTGATTTCCACGGTGTTGAAGACCTTGCCGGAGTAGACGCCGATGACGGAGCCAATCATCTCTGGAACAACAATCATGTTTCTCAAGTGGGTCTTGACGACGGCTGGCTTTTCGTTGGCTGGAGCGTTCAACTTGGCGGCTCTCAACTTCTTGATGAGGCCCATTGGCTTGTCGTCCAAGCCTCTTTGGAATCTTCTTCTGACTCTGGCGTGGGTCAACTTGGCGAACTCTTCGGTTGGCAATTCCAACAACTGTTCGAGAGGAACGCCTCTGTAGGAGAAGGACTTGAAGGTTCTCTTTCTTTTATCTAGAAAAGGGAAGGTTAGTAATTGCGGTCTCCTTAGCGGCGGCGATCTATTCGCCCACTGTGCATTGCGGTCGCGGCTGGGCTGGGCGGTGCAATGTGGAGCAGCAGCGCTTTTGGGCATTCGCATTTTCCATCCTGGCGCCTGATGGCCGTCTGGGGGCAGTTTTTCAGGTGTCTTCTTGATAGTGTATATATCATGTATATACACACACTTTTTGAAGTGTGCGCAGTGCACCACTGCGCAACTCGCTGCCTTCGCTCTTGCCCTTTCTCTTTCTCTTTCTCATTCTCATTCTCTTTCGCTCTTGCTGTGCTTTGCTCCACCCTGTGCAGCGCTCTGGTGCTCCCGTTTCCCGCTATTTGCCTCTTGGGCTGCCGGCGCCCACTCTGGACACTCCTCTCGCTCTCCCAGCCAGGGACTGCGAATGCTATCGTAAACGCGACTCTCGCGAACGGACTTCACATACCGGTAGCAGCAGACATGTTTGCGATGGTGATATGTTATTGAGGTACTAGCACAAGAGAGCTGGAAAGGCAAACAGTGCTCTGGCTTTGAGTGGGAGCAGAAGAAGAAAATCGATACTACTGAGAGCAGCCGACTGGAAAGCTGCTTGCCTCGCGGTTGCGTGCGCTGGCCGCCTTCTGGCGCGCAGCGGAAAAAAAAAACGAAAAAAAAAAAAAAAAAAACACCGAATCGAAAACGAGAAAGTCACGCTTTTGATAGCACGTGACCCGCGGGTGGCAGCAAAAGGGCGTCAGCGAGAGGCGGTCACGGCCTGCACGTGCCGCTACTGAGGGCTATTTTCTGCTACGGTGAGGGGGTTTTCTTCGTGCTTTTTGGAAACTACTGAGAATGCGGCGGGAAGACGATGAAAAAAAAAAAAAAAGTACTCTTGATGAAAATTATTCTCCGCCGTCTGCCCTCGTCCCAGTCCTGCTCCGTTACTCAAATACCACAAAGGATAGTCTGCGCTCAGCTTAAAAGTGATTATTCTGTCTGCTCACCGTATCACACACTCGCAACCACAACCACACGCGCCAACCACAACCACACAAAATGAAGTATCTCGCTGCTTATCTCTTATTAGTCGAAGGTGGAAACGCCGCACCATCCCTCAAGGACGTCCAGGAAGTCATTGAAGCCGTCGGTGCTGAATTCGAGGCCGCCAGAGCCGAGTCCCTCTTGGCCTCTCTTGAGGGCAAGACCGTGCAAGAGTTGATTGCCGCCGGTTCCGAGAAGTTGGGCTCCTTGCCATCTGGCGGCGCTGCCGCCGCCGGTGCCGCTGGTGCCGCTGGTGCTGCCGCCGGCGGCGACGAAGCCGCTGCTGAAGAAAAACAAGAGGAAGAGGCCGAAGAATCTGACGACGACATGGGCTTCGGCTTGTTCGACTAAGCGGGCCGGTTGTCTTTTCCCACTACAGCTGCGGCGCCATAAATAAAAAAAAAAGCCAGAGTCGGTCGGCATGTTTGTTTTCAAATAGTTAATGTTTCTGTATCAGTATATGTACGTATGGTATTTCATTACACGATTTGGCTATGGATTGAATCCCACCGCGCGTAGCAGCAGCATTGGCGGCGGCATTGGCAGCAGCGGCAGCAGCGGCAGCAGCAGCTTGCAACGCTGGCGCCCGCCTCAGTAGTACCCCGAGCACCGGGCCTCTTTGTGTATGGTCGAACACTTCACGCCGCAGAACCGCGCCCCGCACCGAACACAGCGGTTGGGGGCATTACTGCCGCATATGGAGCACAACTTCTTCCCCGGAAGCGACAACTCGTCCTCGGCGTTCGAGTAGAGGCTGTCGCTCTTTATGAGCCTGGCGTGCTCCACGTCCTCGTCCATGTAGTTGTTGATGGTTTTTCTCGACGTGAGAATCTTCCGTGTGGCCGGCGTCTGGCCCAACTTGAACCGGCGCGAGTTCGCGTTCTTGTTGACGTTGCTCGAGTACGTTATCAAGTCGAAGATCGGGTAGTGGTCGCTGTTGAAGTCCCTGAAGCTGATGTTGAGTCCCGACCGCGGTAGCTCCACGCGCACCTGCTGGTTCTGGTCGCTGTAGTTCTCCCGGTCGATTTCCTGGTGCCGCTTGATCGACTTCCGCGTTTCTATCAAGCTCTCGTTGATGGAGCTGTCCCGCGCATTGGCCTCGAGCTGGCTGACGTTGTACGAGCCGGCAGCCATCCGCTTGCGGGTCTGTCCGCTGCTGGAGCTGCTGTACATCGACTTCGATGCTTTGAGGTTGATCGAGGAGCTGAAGTACACGTTCGGGTCCGAGCCTCTTGGTATCTCTTCCACGGCGGGCATCTCTCTGTTCGGCAGTGGCTGTTCTTGCTGCTGGGCGCTGCTGGAATCCTGGTGTCCTTGTCCTGGTGTCCTTGTCCTGGTGGTTGCAGCGGCGGTTGGCAGCATTGGAATTACTGCCGCCGGCGCGTGTGAATTTATAAATTTATTAGTTTCTCGCCATCGCCCAAGCAACCGTGGCAGTGGTACATGGAATCTGCTCCTTTTTTTTTTTTTTATTTTTCTTTCTTCTTCTACTTGCGCGCCAGCAGCAAAAGAATCGCTAGTATGACTGACGACAGAACGGCGCCAGCACACAACAGGAAGGCAGAGAAAGACGCTGCAGAGGAAACATCGTCCAATATCGCTCAGCATCTTCCAGCATCGCTCGATACCGTCCAAGATGCTCAGTGCCGCAAGAAGAAGACCCCTCGCGCGAGTCCAGCCCAGGGCCGCGCTGCTCCTCCAGCTCTGCCAATACTCATCCTCTCCGGCTGGCCAGCAGCAGCAGCCACTGCTGCCGCCGCTGCCGCCGCCGAAACCAGTCCAGATCGCAGTGGTGGGCTCTGGTCCCTCGTCATTCTACACCATACTCCACCTCTTGCAGAAGCACAGCCCGGCCAGACGGTTGCAGGTGGACGTGTTCGAGAAGTTGCCGATTCCGTTTGGATTGTCCCGGTACGGCGTTGCTCCAGATCACCCCGAGGTGAAGAACTGCGAGGACAAGTTCGAAGAGATTGTCGAGCACGCTGGCTCGTTGAACCAGAGCGCGTCAAAAAGACCAGAGCCAAACGCAACCGAAAACGCGGACAGCGGTGAAGGCCCCGCCAGCAGGGTCAGCTTTTACGGAAACATCGAGGTGGGCAGAGACTTGCGCTTGGCCAGTTTGAAGCAAAACTACAACATCTTGGTTTTTGCCTACGGGTGCACCCGCGAGAAGACGCTCTCCATCAAGGGGGCTCGCCACAGTGCCCCAGGCGCCGCCAGCGGTCCTGCTGGCGGCGGTATAGTCTCAGCGCGCAAGTTCGTCGGCTGGTACAATGGCCTCCCGTCCCAGCAGCGCCTCGCCCCACCGCTTGACCAAGTCGAAGACGTCACCATCATCGGCAACGGTAACGTCGCCCTCGACATTGCCCGGGTTCTCCTTGCCCCGCCCGATGCGGTTTGGTCCAAGACTGACATATCGCCAGTGGCGCTCCTGGCGCTCCGGAAGAGCACGGTGAAGAACGTGAGGATCGTCGCGCGGAGAGGCTTCTTGCAAAGCGCGTTCACCAACAAGGAGTTGAGGGAGTTGCTCGAGTTGGGCGCGAAGTTTGGGGTGCGGTTCCAGGGCGTCGAGGAGGCAGTGTTGGAGCCAATCAGGTTGGTCAAAGCCGGCTTGTCGCGGTTGGATAAGCGGAGATTGGATATGCTTGACAAGTATGCAAAGCAGCAGCAGCAGCAGCAGCAGCACGATGGCAATGGCAAAACGTGGTCGTTGGAGTACTACAAATCTCCAGTCGAAGTCTACCCTTCAAAGTACAACCCCTCGACCCTCCTCTCATCTACGAAATTCACAGTAAACCGCCCAGTCGAAACAGACGTCGGCAGTGGCGCTGCCACTGCCGCAGTCATCCCCACGGACAAGACGGTATCGTTCAAGAACGAGTTGCTTATTACGAGTATCGGATACTTGGGCGAGCCTTTGCGTGGGATGAAGGAGGACTTGGGTATTGAGTTTGATGCAAAGAGAGGCGTGGTGCCAAACATCAACAGCAGGGTTGTTGGCAGCTGCTGCAGCAGCAACAGTGGCAGCAGCAGCGCAGAAGAGCAAGCATTGGAAGGTGTTTATGTTTCCGGATGGATCAAGCATGGTCCCAAGGGAGTCATCGCCACCACCATGATGGATTCGTTCGCCACTGCTGAAGAGATCCTCAAAGACATTGAGACGAAGCCTGCCGCAGGTTCCAGGTTTTTGGAACCTAAGGACGGGTTTAGTGGGATTGTTGGGGAGTTGGAAGCGCACGGGGTTCGGTATACTACGTGGGATGACTGGAAAAAAATCGACAGAGTAGAAAGGCAGAGGGGCGCTGAGATGGGAAAGGTCAGGGAGAAGATTGTTGATGTGGAGGAGATGTTGGCTGTCGCTGGAAAGTGAGAGAGGCCACTTGACGAGTTGGTTCTGTAAATGTTATGAGGCAATGGTGTATGGTGTACGAAGGTGTAGCATGAGACACATGTGTGAAATAGCGGGACAGCAAGCTATCGTTATTATTGTCATCATCATTACTATTGCTATTCTCAAAATTATATACACGAAACGATGAGGAACTTAACTTTAGAAATATCAAGACGCTGAAACAGCAGCGTTTTGGAGATATATGCACGAGCGTAAGCAATCATTGGTGGCGCTGAGATTGATGAACACGGACTCATTGTTGCCATGTCCACAATACTCAGTGAACATCTTTGATTTCTTTTTTTGAAAACATTTCAAACTTTCTGAACCCAGTTCGTAGCAAATGCTCAATGGTAGCGAAATCCCGCTTAGGCAATGTTCTGAATCTGCCGAATTCTAGTCTATATCATAATCAGTATTGTGCCGCAATTTCAAAATGAACATCAACAGAAACAAAAACGCATACCTTATATAATCCCGGAAGTGTGATTGGTTGCCCTAGATAAGCTGCGGTTAGCATTCAGCTGCGGATGAGTCGTCCTGCCGAAGGCCCTGTTCTCTGCCCAACGACTTGAATAGCAGGCAGCGAGTAGTGTCTGCACTGGACTGGTTTGATCAATAACTAATTGTTAGACCTGTTACATACCACCGGCTTTGTATATATGCATCTCACGCATTTTCTGTAAAAGTGTATCACTAGAATAAGATTCTCATGTTAGTACGCTGCACTGAAGAAGCAAGAAGGAGAATAATAGATAGAGCAGATGTGAATCTGATCTGAGTGCACGCGTGCATACCTTCTTTCTGCAACCCTGAAAGTCTAGCCATGTTGTGTACTATGCGTCTATTTGTCTGTAAATGGTGCTAGCCTGTTCTTCGCAATGTGCAAGTCTGTACCGACAATCAGTCATCCCCGGATTCACATTATCGTCTCAGTAATATCCATATATGTCTTGAAAAGCCTTTGAGTTGCCGATGATGAGAACGAGTTCCGAAGGAGCCCCCGTGACTGTTCTCGAATTGGTATGCTGCAGTGGACGGTCGGGTAAAATAGGATCTCATCTAGAGGAACCAAAAAAATAAAAATACAAAAATACTAGAAATGAAATATAGACAGAGGTTAGTGTGTGTTGAAGAGACAAATTCGCGTCTTTTCATGGCTACAGACAGGCCATAGAGCTCAATTTAACAAGCCTCACGTATTACCTGGACTATTTTTTCAATAGCTGGTTTACACAAATCATGAACGGAAAACCTCCAGGCATGGATGAAGGAGACGGTAATGCTCCTCCTCCTCCTCCCCCACCACCACCTGGATTTGAACCATCATCGTCATCGACATCAATTACACCATTAGAACCAGACCTACCACCGCCACCAGGACTACCTTTCGATCATCATGATACGTCACCATCTGGACTACCGCCTCCCCCACCGGGAAGTGATTTGCCGCCGCCTCCGCCTCCAGGCATGGACGACTCTATCCCACCTCCTCCAGACTTCTTTGGCGCTGTGAATAATAACAACACCAGAGAGCAGCTAGATATAAGGAAAAAGAAATGGCTACAGTTGCAAAAAAGACGCTATGGCACCAGCTTCAAAAGTAATAGCAGTAATCGGAAGAAATCCGGACTAGTACAGTTGGCTAAAGCCGATATGCCACCAGAACATTTGCGCAAAATCATCACTGATCACGGCGACATGTCATCTAAAAAATTTCAAGCTGATAAGCGATCATTTCTCGGTTCTCTCAAATACATGCCTCACGCTATATTAAAGTTGATTGAAAACATGCCTCAGCCATGGGAACAAGTCAAGGAAGTTAAAGTGTTGTATCATCATACGGGGGCCATCACTTTTGTTAACGAGATACCTAGAGTCATTGAACCAATTTACACTTCACAATGGGCCACCATGTGGCTTATGATGCGCCGAGAAAAAAGAGACCGTAAACATTTCAAAAGAATGAGGTTCCCGCCATTTGATGATGAAGAACCACCATTGAATTATAGTGAGAATTTATTGGATTTAGAACCGTTGGATGCCATACAATTGGAATTGGACGAAGAAGAAGATAAACATGTTTTTGAATGGTTATATGACTACAAGCCATTGATTGATGATTTGCAATTTGTCAATGGGGAATCATACCGAAAATGGAATTTAAACTTGAAGCAAATGTCGGATTTGTACAGGTTAGCTACCCCCCTTATACCGGAGATCTTTGATCCTAATTATTTTTACTTGTTTGAAAAAAAAGCATTCTTTACCGCAAAAGCTTTGAATATGGCTATTCCTGGTGGACCTAAATTTGAACCACTATATAAGGATATTGATCCAGAGATGGAGGATTTTGATGAATTCAATTCAATAGATCGTATTATCTTCAGAGTGCCGATCAGAACCGAGTATAGAATTGCATTTCCCTTCTTATACAATCTGTCTACCAAGTCAGTGGCCATTAGTTGGTATCATAGCCCGTTCCTCACATATATCAAGAATGATGACCCAGAAGTGCCGGCATTTCACTTTGAATCGTCTTATAGCCCAGTTTCCTTACGCGCGTTTGACGAAAGAGTGGATACTTTCGAAAACTTAAATTTCGATGAAGAATCAGGAGAAGACTTAGATGATGGTTTTGCCTTACCGCCAAGCAAAATAAAGGCATTTTTGCAAGATGAACCATTAGAAGATGAAGATACCAAAAATGGCATAGAGTTATGGTGGGCTCCATATCCATTCAATCGTCGTTCCGGAAATATGGTCAGAGCAGAAGACGTTGCTTTAGTCAAGCCTTGGTACATGGAACATCCACCGCGAGAATATCCAGTTAAAGTAAGAGTATCGTATCAAAAATTACTCAAAACCTATGTAGCTAATGAGTTGCATTCCAAAAACCCCAAGACCACTAGATCTGTAAAAAAAATCAAATTGCTCAAATCATTGAAAAACACCAAATTTTTTCAACAAACTACTATTGATTGGCTTGAAGCCGGTTTGCAAGTGGTTAAACAAGGTCATAATATGTTGAATCTTCTTATACATAGAAAAGGTTTAACTTATTTGCATTTGGACTATAATTTTAATTTGAAGCCAACAAAGACATTAACAACCAAGGAAAGAAAAAGATCTAGATTTGGTAACGCGTTCCATTTGATTAGAGAAATCTTGAAAATTGTTAAATTGCTTGTGGATGCACATGTTCAGTATAGACTCGGTAACGTGGATGCATTCCAGCTTGCGGATGGTATCTACTACATTTTGAACCACTTGGGTCAATTAACGGGGATCTACCGACACAAGTATAAAGTGATGCATCAAATAAGAACATGCAAGGATTTGAAGCATGTTGTATATTATAAGTTCAATACCACAATAGGTAAAGGTCCAGGATGTGGGTTTTGGCAACCTGCTTGGAGAGTTTGGATTTTCTTTTTAAGAGGTATTATCCCATTGTTGGAAAGGTGGTTAGGGAATTTGTTAACTAGACAATTTGAAGGTCGTCATTCTAAAGAATCTGCCAAGACAATTACTAAGCAAAGAGTTGATTCCTATTACGATTTGGAGTTGAGAGACTCCGTGATGCATGATATCTTGGATATGATTCCTGATGGTATCAAGCAAAATAAATCGAAAACTATATTGCAACATTTAAGTGAGGCTTGGAGATGCTGGAAGGCTAACATTCCTTGGAAAGTACCCGGATTGCCCGAACCTATCGAGAAAATTATTGAGAGATACATCAAGGCTAAGTCTGATGGTTGGATATCCGTTGCTTATTATAACAGAGACAGAATTAAGAATGGCACCAATGTAGAAAAAACAGTGGCTAAGAAGAATTTGGGCAGATTGACCAGATTATGGTTGAAGAACGAGCAATTGAGACAAGCAAACTTTCAGAAAGATGGACCATACGTTTCCACTGATGAAGCAGTGGCAATCTATTCTAACGTGGTGCATTGGTTAGAAAGCAGAAATTTTCAACCAATTGCGTTTCCGCCGCTTAGTTACAAGCATGATACCAAGATTTTAATTTTGGCGCTCGATAGTTTGAAAGAATCGTTTACTTCGCAGGGAAGATTAAACTCTACTCAAAAAGAAGAACTTTCTTTAATAGAGCAAGCGTATGATAATCCACATGAAACGTTGAGCAGAATTAAAAAATTTATTTTGACTCAACGAGTATTCAAAGAAGTGCAAATTGAAATGATGGATCATTATGACTATATTACGCCGACGTATGAAGTTGATCCGTTGGAAAAAATTACTGATGCTTATTTGGATCAGTATCTTTGGTTTGAAAGTGATCGAAGACAACTTTTCCCTAACTGGATCAAGCCAAGCGATAGTGAAATTCCTCAATTGTTGGCTTATAAATGGTGTCAGGGAATAAACAATTTGGACGGTGTTTGGGAAACTGAACATGGTGAATGTAATGTGATGTTGCAATCTACCTTAGATAAATTTGCCGAGAAAATTGACTTCACATTACTTAACAGACTCTTAAGATTGATTATGGATCCAAACATTGCTGACTATTTAACTGCTAAAAATAATGTTACGTTGAGTTATAAAGATATGAGCCATGTGAATAGCTATGGTCTACTTAAAGGTTTGAAATTTGCCTCATTCTTGTTCCAATACTACGGATTAGTGCTTGATTTGTTGTTATTGGGATTAGATAGAGCCACTGATTTAGCTGGTCCGCCTGATTCTCCAAATGATTTTATGCAGTTCAAGTCCTTGGAAGTGCAAAAGAAGAGTCCGTTACGTTACTATTTCCGATATCTTGATAAATTTTACATGTTTTTCCGATTCACCGAAGAAGAATCAAGTGAGCTTATTCAAGAATTTTTGTCTGAAAATCCAGATCCAAACTTCGAGAATGTTATTGGTTACAATAATCGTCGTTGTTGGCCAAGAGACCAAAGAATGAAATTAATGAGACATGACGTTAACCTTGGAAGAGCAGTTTTTTGGGAAGTTGAAGGAAGAATTCCCAAATCATTAGCTAACATTAAGTGGGAAGACACCTTGGCATCAGTGTACAGTAAAGATAATCCAAATTTACTATGTACCATTTGTGGCTTTGAAATTAGAATTTTACCTAAATGCAGAATGACGGACGATGTTCCAGATAAAGAAGGGACATGGAACTTGATTAATCAAGAAACTAAAGAACGTACAGCAAGAGCATATTTGCAAGTTTCTGAAGAAGATATCAGGAAATTCAACAACCGAATCCGTCAAATTTTGATGTCATCGGGAGCAACCACATTTGCCAAAATTGCCAATAAGTGGAACACTGCAGTTGTTGCCTTGTTTGCATATTATAGGGAAGCGGTCATTTCTACCGAAAAGCTTTTAGACATTTTAGTGAAGAGCGAAACTAAGATCCAAACAAGAGTGAAAATGGGGCTTAATTCCAAAATGCCTAACCGTTTCCCACCAGCAGTTTTCTACACTCCAAAAGAGCTTGGCGGGCTAGGAATGCTTAGTGCTTCGCACATCTTGATTCCTGCTTCGGATCTTAGATACTCCCAGCAAACTGAGACTGGTATTACACATTTCCGTTCAGGAATGAACACATTTGAGAAAATCATTCCAACAATTCACAGATACATTCCGTCATGGGAAGAGGAGTTCACTGACTCTCAAAGAGTTTGGGCAGAATATGCCATTAAAAGAAGAGAAGCCGTCCAGCAGAATCGTCGTTTAGCGTTTGAAGATATGGAAGAGAACTGGGATAAAGGTATTCCTCGTATCAGTACGTTATTTCAAAAAGAACGTCATACATTGGCCTACGATAAAGGTCATAGAGTGCGGAGAGTATTTAAAGAATATTCAGTGGCTCGTTTCAATCCATTTTGGTGGACTAGTTTTTTTCATGATGGTAAATTATGGAACTTGAATGCATACCGCACTGATGTGATTCAAGCCTTGGGTGGTATAGAAACCATTTTGGAGCATACGTTATTCAAAGCAACTGGATTTGACTCCTGGGAGGGTTTGTTTTGGGAAAAAGCTTCTGGATTTGAAGAATCTTTAAAGTTTAAAAAATTGACTAATGCTCAAAGATCGGGTTTAAGTCAAATTCCAAATCGTCGTTTTACGCTATGGTGGTCACCAACAATCAATCGTGCTGATGTTTACGTGGGTTTCCAAGTGCAATTAGATTTAACTGGTATTTTCCTTCATGGTAAAATTCCAACGTTGAAAATTTCATTAATTCAAACATTTAGAGCACATTTGTGGCAAAAAATTCATGAATCGCTTGTTTTTGATATTGCCCAAGTGTTTGATAAAGAGTCCAATACTTTGGGAATAGATATGGTTCAAAAAGAAGCTATTCATCCTCGTAAATCATACAAGATGAATTCTTCTTCCGCTGATATTACCTTGACAAGTGCTGCTAAGTGGAAAGTCAGCAGACCTTCGTTCTTATTTACCAAAAATGATGAATACAATTCCACTGAATCAAACAAATTTTGGATTGATATCCAATTACGTTATGGTGATTATGATTCTCATGATATTTCACGTTATGTGCGCTCCAAGTTTTTGGACTATACTACTGATCCAGCAAATTTGTACCCATCAGAAACCGGATTAATGATTGGAGTTGATTTAGCATACAACATGTATGACACTTACGGTAACTGGTTTCCTGGAGCCAAACCATTGGTGCAAAATGCAATGAGAACAGTGATGAAGCTTAATCCTGCATTATATGTGTTGAGAGAAAGAATTCGTAAAGGGTTGCATTTATATCAAGCACAGGCACAAGAGGCGTTTTTGAACTCGAACAATTATGCGGAGTTATTTGGTAACGAGACACAGTTTTTCATTGATGATACTAATGTTTATAGAGTTATTGTTCACAAGACATTTGAAGGAAATGTGGTCACTAAGCCAATCAATGGTGCAGTATTTATAATGAATCCAAGAACGGGGCAGTTGTTTTTGAAGATTATTCATGCCTCAGTGTGGGCTGGTCAAAAACGGTTGGGACAATTAGCCAAATGGAAAGCGGCTGAAGAAGTCGCTGCCTTGATTCGTTCATTGCCTAGAGAAGAACAACCTAAACAGTTGATTGTTACTAGAAGAGGGATGTTGGATCCGTTGGAAGTGCATATGTTTGATTTCGTTAACATTAGAATTAGACAATCCGAATTACAGTTACCATTTCAAGCGGCAATGAAGGTGGAAAAATTAGCAGATATTATCTTGAAGGCCAAAGAACCACAAATGGTTTTATTTAATTTGTATGACGACTGGTTGAAGTCCATTTCCTCATACACTGCGTTTTCGCGTTTGATTTTGTTGCTAAGGGCATTACATGTTAATCAAGAAAAGGCTAAGTTGATACTACGTCCAGATAATTCAGTTATTACGCAAGACCACCATATTTGGCCATCATTTAGTGACCAACAATGGAGCGAGGTGGAAATTCAATTACGTGATTTGATTCTCAATGATTATGGTAAGAGAAATAACGTTAACGTTGCTTCCTTGACTCAAGCGGAAATTCGTGATTTGATTCTTGGTCAAGAAATCAAAGCGCCATCAGTAAAAAGACAAGAAATTGCTGAAATTGAAGGCGAGAAACCTGATGAACAAAGTCAACAACAACTTACTGCTGTCACTACTAAAACCACCAATGTTCATGGTGAAGAAATTGTTGCGGTCACCACCAGCAACTATGGTCAAAAGACATTTTCCTCAAAAACCGAATGGAGAAATAGTGCAATTTCTGCAGCTAGTTTATCACTTAGAGCCAAAAACATATATTTATCTGGTAGCGATGATTTCAGCGAAGAAAAATATACCTATGTAATTCCACAAAATTTATTGAAAAAATTTGTTGAAATTGCCGATATGAGAATAGAAATTGGTGGGTTTTTATACGGGAAATCACCAAGTGACAACTTGCAAGTTAAGGAAATCAAATGTATTGTTCTAGCACCACAATTGGGGAACAATAGAAGTATTGAATTTGCTGAGAATTTACCAGGCCATGAATATTTGCAAGATTTGGAACCTTTGGGATGGTTGCACACTCAATCAGTGGACACTAACGTCATGTCACCAATTGATGTCACCACCCACGCTAAATTACTTGCTGCATCTAATGCTAATGCTGGTTCTGGGGCAGGCAAATGGGATCCAGCCACCGCCATCACATTAGTAGTTTCATTCACTCCAGGTTCAGTATCATTGAGCGCTTACTCATTAAGTGAGAGAGGTCAGCAATGGGGTTTACAAAACAAAGATCTTGTGTCTAATGTTCCAGAAGGGTATTCTCCACAGTTAGGCATTAATGCTCAAATGTTATTAACTAACAAGATCATGGGTTACTTCTTGGTGCCAGAAACAAATATTTGGAATTATGCCTTTATGGGGGTTGCATGGGACAAAAGGTTGGAATTTGGATTAAAGTTGGATGTTCCTATTCCTTTCTATCATGAGGCACATCGTCCAGTGCATTTTATTACTTTCAATGAGATTGAAGGTACTGAGGTAGAAGCTAATCAAGAAGATGTTTTTGCTTGATTGTTTTTTCCGATTTGGTCTCTAGATCATTCTGCATTATCTTTTTTCTTCTTTCATTATCATGCTTTATTCTTTTTTTTTTTTTTAATTAATCCTCCAAAAAGAGGTATGTATATTATATTAATGTAATAAAAGTTAATTATGTTTTCTTCTCTTTTTTAAATCACAGGTATGAGCAAAACTTGACGGAGCTAGGGTAAACTGAGCAACGCCTAAAAAAGATAATGATAAACGAAACGAAATGAATTTAAAAACATAAATGAAAATCAAAAACAGAAATTAAGAAAAGAAATGAAAAATTAATATCAGCGAAAAAAAATGTTGAAAGCATAGAAAAAAAATTCAATTTATCAAATGCATATAAAATAAGGTAGTAATTTCAGTGAATACAAAAGGTGTTATTGATGCGCAAACTCTACTGCTATCGTTAGGAATTATTTGCCTAATTTTATGATCTAGATTTGTGGCTAATAAACTCTCCTTCAAACATCTCTGGCTCTGGCTGTCCAAGCATTCCTTCATCAGGTAATTCAGCCCTCAATGCATCCAGTCTACCATCTCCGCCGTTACTTTCAAACATTGTCTCACTAGCTTCTTGATCGTGTGGAATCCTTATAGTCTTGACCCGTTTATACTCAGGACTTTGAATAATGTTATCAATCAAAACATATTGTAACGAATTCATAACTAATGGGGTAACAAAAGTCACCACAAATACTTGCAATCTAGGTACGGGGTCAAACACGGAAAGCAACCAGTCAGCAACTTGTTCAAATATCGGCACAGACATTAATAAGATATAGACAATAAGCTTCATAGATAATAATCCAACAAAATATAAAATGAGTTGTTTGAAATAATAGGAGATTCTTGGAGGAACACCGTATTGTCCCGAGTTGATGCCTTCAACGCCAGCTTTTTTCCCCATGGTGAAGATCACGTATAAGAGGCCCCATAAGATTGGAACACCGATGGTGGTGTCAAATAAGATGTTGAGGAAATACCAGTTGCATGGGTTAGAGATGTCTTTGTTCACATTGATATAGAAAGATATGGTGGATACTCCTGCAGGTATGTTGGAATGCAGCAGCAACAGCAGCAGGTCTGCGCCAGCAACTTGTGGAGACGATACACTTTCAGCAACCCCTGCTGGAGGTTGTGGTGAGCTTGGAAGGGCAATTTTGAATGGACTTGTATCCACAGGCAACGGATTTGGGCCAGCTGATGCAGATGAACCACCAAGAATACTTAGTAGCAAATTCAAAAAATGTATGCCAATGGCACCAAATACTTGTTTAGAAACATCAAAAAACCAAACTTTCCATGGTCTTCTGTTTGGATATTCTTTATATCTTTTGTAAATTAATGAAGATAGAGATAATAAACCTAGTAATGTTTGCACTAATAGGGAAAAGGGGCCTAGTAATTTACACTGACCTTCTGAAGACGCTGACATCGTAACTGTACTGATGACCTTATATTGTTCTTTTGTTTTTTGTTTTTATATGGTGTAAATGAGAACAGAAAGTATATGGTATATTTTATGGTAGCAATATAAAATATAGTTTTCAAGGCTTAACCAACAAAATATGCGGGCTTAGTGACGTTGATGCGTATATACTAATTTGATAGCTTGTCTACTATCAAATTAATTTTAGTTTCCAATCTGCGATGATGGATGGCATCAGAGGATTTCTTGCTGGCATCACAATGCCCCCACGGGGCTCAAAATCATAGCGTGCGGGCTCGTAACAGAGTGAGACACACGGTAGACTCTGCTGTTTATAGGCTTTTGAACAACAATAGTTTCATTTAGTAGATGATACGAAGGTATTCTGTAACTTGTATCTCATGATCACATATAATTGTTTTTTATTTTTAGGTAAAGAGTTTTCATGAACTAGGAAAATATTGAGTTTGGGCTTATTAAATGCAAATGACTTTGACCGCCAGAGATAAAAGTAAACCGAGCTATATTAACAAAATCGGTGCCCAATATTAAAAAATAATTATCATTACATTGGAAAAGGTTAAAATCTTTAAAGGCAAAAATTTTCAACTCTAGTTTATATTTTTCACAATTTTTAACTAAAATATCATATATAATATTTGGTCTGGAGCCAAAAACTTTCTACAGTATGTCTCTTATATTGCAAGTTACTAACATGCAAAGTACGAATTAAAGAAGACTTTACCGCCAAATAGCGTTACTAAGCTCATTTGTTATAGCAAAAAGGTTGTAGAAGACTTTTGGTCAGCCACAAGTTGCATTCTACTACTTTTTGCTTTTGTTTCTTGACAGTTAAGCCCTAGCTCATTATTTACATAATTTTTTTATCTGGAGCACCTTTTGGTACAAAAGCTATAGCTTGAAAATATGGAAAACAAATGATGCTATAGTATCCGTTATGTATTTATATTTGTATTTGTGTCGCTTGTGTTGTGCTATACTATGCTGCATGTTGGAGCACAGTGCATTATTGCGAAGATAATGGATTATATAAACGATTAGTTTCTATTTTCTTGGGCCACCCGCCCAGGAGATAAACAAACCGCTGCTGTGGCTGTTAGCACGTGCTGTTAGCACTAATAGACACAATACGACGCTATACGGGACATACCGCATGCAGAATCGCCGAAATTGTGATGTGACTAGGGCCTACAAAAATCGCTAATATCTTGCATTTTAGATTTACGGCTTGCGCTGTGCGGTGGCCCTCAAAGATATGGTTCCAAAATCTGGTAACATAGCCAGAAAGTAGATGAGACCCAAACATAATTTACAGGAGTGAAACACCTTCTATAAAAAGATAACTAAAAACCAGTGTTTGGTGTTCGCCAATTTTTGAGGTTTTGAACCCTTGTAAGATGTCTTTGGTTGTAAAAAAGTAAACAGAACGGATATTTGGAAGCCTATACATGATGATGACTGTAAAGTTGTTGAGAACAATTGAATTACGTGGAGACGAGCGCATTGTGCTCGTTACGGCAGCTAATGATTGTGTTAATTCATGGGCAAGCAGTGCTGCTTATAGCGTGGTTTGGTGAGTTCTAGGGCTTTTTTATTTATTTTTTTATTTTTTTTGAAGAGTAATGTAGCCGTGCTAGCTAGCATGTTGTTTCTAGCTGTTGTGACTAACAAGATCAAGAAATTAATACTAGCAATTGAGACGTTATTTCCTTTCTTCTTATTCTACGGCTCCCTGGCACATGCTGTTGCAACGTAGTAAACAGTGTCTACCAGTGAGGCATTTATGTGTAATTCTTAATCTACACTCTGGCAGTTACTGTTGCAGTAGAATGTAACACAGTAATGCAATTATGCAACATAACGCACCATCTATCTGACACACACATACGTCAATTTATCCGACAACATTAACACACATATTTCAGCATAATCGTGAAGGTGTGGGCTTTACATTACTCAACCTCACGTGTAATTCTCACACCTTCTCCTCTATGATGCCAACATACATACAAAGGATCTGGAGTCCTTGGCGAGTCCTCACTGTGGTTATTTATACCGATTTTGATCTCCCCCTTAACGCTATTTGTCCTCACTTTTTTTCTTTCTTTCGTTTATCTCTACAATACAAGACTTAATTAGTCTCTTTAGTATTTTACCTTTACCTTTACCTTTCTTTCTTTCCTATATACATCATAATGGTTGCTTCTCATTTTGACACTTTGCAAGTTCACGCTGGTCAAGAACCAGCAGGCCCATCTAACGCCAGAGCTGTGCCAATTTACGCCACATCATCTTTCGTCTTTGAGAATTCCGAACATGGTGCTGGATTGTTTGGGTTGACTAAACCGGGCTTTATCTATTCTAGAATCAATAACCCTACTCAAGACGTCTTTGAACAAAGAATTGCTGCTTTGGAAAACGGTGCTGCTGCTCTTGCTGTTGGTTCCGGTCAAGCTGCTCAATTTATTACTATTGCCGGGTTGGCTCACCAAGGTGACAATGTCATTTCTACATCCTTTTTGTACGGCGGTACTTACAATCAATTCAAAGTTGCATTTAAGAGGTTGGGCATTGAGGCAAGATTCGTCAATGGTGACAAGCCAGAAGATTTCGAGAAATTAATTGATGACAAGACCAAGGCAATCTACCTTGAATCTATTGGTAACCCAAAGTACAATATTCCAGACTTTAAGGCAATCTCTGAACTTGCACACAAACACGGAATTCCAGTTGTGGTTGACAACACTTTTGGTGCTGGTGGTTATTTGGTTAAGCCTCTTGATCATGGCGCTGATATTGTTGTTCATTCCGCTACTAAATGGATCAATGGTCACGGTACTGCTATTGCTGGTGTTATTGTTGATGGCGGTAAGTTCCCATGGACCAAATACCCAAAGAAGTTTCCACAATTTTCTGAACCTTCTGAAAGTTATCATGGTTTGATTCTTAACGAAGCCTTTGGCAACTTGGCTTTCATTGGTCATGCTAGAACAGAATTGTTGAGAGACTTGGGTCCTTCTATTTCCCCATTCACTGCATTCTTGGCTATCCTTGGATTGGAAACTTTGTCCTTGAGAGTGGAAAGAGCTGCTGAGAATACTTTGAAGTTGGCTCAATACTTGGAAAAATCTCCATATGTTTCATGGGTCTCTTACCCAGGTTTGGAATCTCATCCATACCATGAAAATGCTAAAAAATATTTGCAAAACGGTTATGGTGCAGTGTTATCCTTTGGTGTTAGAAGACATCCAAATGACGATACAGCTGGTGAATATGAAAAGTCAGGTGTTAGAGTGGTTGACCATTTGAAGATTGCTTCTCATTTAGCTAATGTTGGTGATTCTAAGACTTTAGTTATTGCTCCATACGCTACCACTCACCAGCAATTGAGCCATGAAGAGAAAACTGCTTCTGGTGTTACTGAAGATTTGATTAGAGTTAGTCTTGGTACTGAATTCATTGACGATATCATTGAAGATTTCGAACAAGCTTTTAAAGCTGTATACGACAACTAAACCGCAGCAGCATGATTTTCCCCATTAAACTGATGATGTTTCATGTCAAGCGGTAGACAAACGATTACTTTAGAGAAAGATTTTTTTTGTTTAGCTATTTTTTTAATATTTTGTTTTCATTTGTTCTTGAGTGTTCTGATAAATTTACTATTTGATTATTTACTTTTTAGTAGAGAAAAACATTGGTCTGTACTGCCATGAGATAGTAGCTTGCGTATGCTTATTTATTATAACTACGAGGAGTATGGATCCCAGCAAAGCTGAATCTGTACTTTAGTGTATTAGGCACTGAACCAGTGATAATTTAAGCAAAACCGTACAAAACACCGTGTAACTAAATCATTTTGTGATGCCAAAAAGCTGTTTAAATTTCAGCATTTATACGATTAGTATATTCATTCATTATCATATATTATTTTCATCATCAATAGTCATTATAGCAAATGTGCAAATGTCGTCATTATCAAAGCTCCGCTTTCTTTGCCTTTCCTCGTCTCGCCTCGCCTAGCCATCCTTTTACAAACCTAAGGACTTCTTAACATCACTTTTCACAATATCCTCAAACTTTTTGCGATCATCTCTCCATAACTTACAAGCATCAATATTCGCACCACTTTCAACATTAGGTTCCGCCAACATACTCACCACACTCAACAAAATCTTCTCAACACTCTGTACTGGACTCCATCTTTCTTCTGCTCTTTCGTACTGATTTGGGTCGTCTCCAGGGGGATGCAAGATCGATATACACACATTTCCATCTGCGTAAATGTTTGGATGTAAGATCGGTGGCGTGAATTTCAAACTAGGTGGCGAAAGCGGATAGTCTTTAGGGAAAGTGAGCACTGCACTAAAGACGCCATTTTCATATGGAGTTCCCGGTGGGCCTTCGAGCAAGCAGTCCCAAATGAATAAGTTGTCCTCATTGGCCGGACCGGCAATTATACCTTCTGGGGGATCTCTGCTTAGTTCTTGATACTCTTTAAGAAGTCTTCTCTGAGCGGTGCTTCTTACTACCATGATAGTGTTTTTTATTAGCTTAGTTTTTTGTGAAAAGTTGAGTTTGTTTTTGAGAAAGGGATGGTGGGGATAAAGGAATAACGGATTAGAAAAGAATGTGTTAATAAAGTGTAAAGTAGTCGTTTGCCTTAATGTTGTCAATAGTTGTGGTTCCTTTGAATTTACAACCGGTTGTCTGTTAACGTGAAAAGCACATGACTTGATTTCCAATTACTATAATGCTGTTTTACAGCAGCATTAGAGCAACTGTGTAACATAAGCATACGAACCTATCACCTTAATCTCTCTCCGTTATGTCTTTTTTTTTAAAAGATTACGCAATTATCCTTTTGGGAAGCATTGTTTATTAATTTATTATGACACTTTCTGGAATTGACTATTTAACCAGGAGTGATCACTGCTTCTCTAGTTAGATGTACTCAGTTTATACATTATCGCTTGATCCACCTATAAACCACACTAAAAAAATTCAAAATTTCAGTAATTTGATGATACAGATGCCAAATAACAACGAGCTCAGTTTGAAAGATACTGGGGAAAAAACCGAGCCAAAAAAATTCCAGGGCTGTTATTAGCGTAGTCTTATCCTGTCTTATCGTCAGTATATTTTACTGCATATTGTAAGACTAACATTAGGTAAATTTTTCGTGTCATAAAAAACAAAAGCCGGCTTTTAAAATATTCTTATATAGCTTGGATAAACTGTTTTCATTTGCTTTATATATGAACATAGGACCCTTGTGATCTACTATACACTTATTATTGATATTGCCAATCGGGGGGCTTTTCACATGCGACTATTGATCCCCCATTCCCTTATCAGAAATACTGATATCCGTAGCTGCGGATTATTAGCATCCGTATTCGAATATAATTCCCCCAACAACAATAAAAAATGTCGACGTATGGTAAGCACAAAAATGTTTAGAAAACTTTTTGAGTTGTCTAAATTATTTCTCTGTTTCTCACAAAGAGTTGTGCTCCGGCTTTAATTGTATATATTGCTCTAGTGGTAGTTAGTGGTACGGAGGTGTAATCACTAACAATCAGAACACTACAATAATACTCGCTTTTTATATGAAAACAGAATAATTCCTCAAAAAAAGAAATTGCATTCTTTGGAGGAACTGGACGACTTTTGTCTTGAGACTCTTCCTGGCACAATATAAGCTAATAATATACCAATGGCATTTTGCAAAACGCGGCAATGTTGGAGGAGAATGCGCCATTCAAGTTGCAAGAGTAGCAATAAGGTACCGCGATATCGGTACATGCAGCAAGTAGATCATCGCGAGGCTTTAGAATTCCAAGTCAAAAAGGGCAAAGTCTACTTTATTGATTGTTCGATTGACTGACTGATATTGTTTTGATTTATTGAAATTAGAGCTTCCTTCGGCACATGAAAGCGCTCAAGGCTGAGGTATATAACACTGCAGTGTCTGCTGCAACTTGAACAAGAAGAAAGAAAGAATAGACAATACAAGGTCAAAATCAAAACCAGGTGAATGTTTGCTGTTATGGGCGTTTTCAATTTTAGTGTTTTGCTCCTCATTTTAGGTCAGCTAGTTATACAAATCGAAGGCTCTGGGGTTTCGTATGCATAGTCTTTTTCATATTGTCGCTTTATATTTTCTATGGTCGTTTCAAAACTTGAATACTAACAAAGTTATAGTGTTCATCTTGCTTTAGTTTCAAGGGTGCATTCTGCGTTTCCTGAAGAAATCCAGCCATACAAGAACTATTTACAAGCCGGTGCTTTCTTCCCAGACAGCTACTATAATTGCTTTGGCCTTTCGGATGCAGCAGAAGATGCTCATTGGCCTCCATTCCTCGCAACGGCTGTCAAATATTTTCATTCAAAGCAAAAGCAACAACAACAACAACAACAACAAATAAGTCAACAATTAGAATACCAAAATGCTCTCGAGTTCTTCAAACCTAATAAAGTCAAAGAAGTCTATTCGGCATCTCTCAATAATAAATTTAAATTAAAATCAAATGGAACCATATTAAATGACGGGAAAGAAGATCTTTTGAAATTTAAAGCATTCATGTATGGAATTTTCACTCATCAAATTGCTGATTCAACATGGCATTCAATACGCTTGAAAGACGGCCTACTTAAGCACTTAGCTGCTATGGAATTCGACAACGATATTGATTCGGCACATTCATTCTTAGACACTGGTGCGGATTTTCTTTTGCTTAAAAAGCTCTCATCCAATAAAGCATCTAGTGTGCTTGACCCAGATCAACAATTACAAGAGTATTACTTGACCGAATGGCAAGTACCCACTGAGGACTTGGTTAGCATTTACCATTCTTTAGGATTTGACAGAGTGAATAGTAACAACATGAACCATTGCATAAATAGAGGTTTTGCAGCCTTAAATTTGGAGCTCCGCAGTTATAAATTGAGCTCGTTAGCGTATTTACAAGAATCACCCTATTTAAATGATATCTTAGACGGTTATTACCTTGGTGGATTAGAAGAAATTGAACTGAGCATTTTGCGATGCGTTGACAACTTAAATGCTTGGTTTGATGGTAGAGTTGATTCAGATTCTGTTGATCCGTGGTCTTTATGCTCCGCTAAAATAATCAAGCCTAGCTCAGAGTCGCATATTGCAGCACCAACTGTATCACTGATAGACAGCCACACTATTTCACAGGTTTTCCAACAGAGTAGTGCTAACATAGCTTCTACCACAGCTAAATTGGACTTGCAAATGGTAGATGATAAGAATAAAGGATATTTCATCTCGCCAATGATACCAAACAGCAGATTTGGTCAAGATATTGCAATTGGCAGTTTTTTGGGCGCTGATCAAGGTATCTGTATCGCGGTGGGGTCCCCATTAGAAGAGATCGACGGCAGCATTTACGTTATTCCAGTAGCGGATTTAGCAGTTCAGAATAGTGATAGCAGCAATTTCAGAACAACAGCAAACACATCGCCACTGATTACCAACGCCGTTAAAATAAAATTTCCCAAAAAAGAGCGTGGAAAGACTCAAAAAAGTGGGAAAGATAACTTTTTTCCAAAAGCTGCTGAAGGAGCCAACGGAGCTAGTTCATCGAAGTATGGATACAAAATCAAAAATTTCTTTTTTGAAATCCAAAAAGGTAACGACAGCAACACTACGATAAAATATGATTTGATTGCCGTGACGTCTCCCGGGATCTCAACCATACAAGTTTTCCAAAAATCGCAAAATTTGCTAACTATTGATTTTGACGATGATGTGCATGATTTGCAGCAGATGGGCTTACTGTTTGAGTTAGCCGATATCAATGGTGATGGAATTTTAGATTTCATTGTTAGTTCGCCGTTTTCTGATTATCATCATCAAAATAATGGAAATGAAAATGCGAAAAGTAGAGATGAGAAGCATCTGGTTGATCAAAATGGTGCAGTTGTTGTATTGGACGGGAAGGCCGTTTTACTTAAAATTTTAAGCTCCTGGGCTGGTCAAAATTTATTTGATCAGGCTTTCTTTGATCAATTTAACGTCAGTAGCTTTTCAAAATCCGTTACCGGCAGCAGCATTGTAAATTACAAAGAACTTAATCCAACAATTTTAACTATTCCTGATGAACTCAAACTTTCTGACAGTTTTGAAAATTTTGGCTCCGCCATCTCTGCCAGCAGTGAGTTCTTGTACGTGGGTGTCACCAGCATCAGCTCAGTCTTAGCTTATGAAGCCAAAGCTATATTCAACAATAATAACAAAACGGATCAAAAATTCCCGGTGAAACCTTCTTTTGTATTACCGCATGGTGGTAGTGAGCCTGTACTGTTCGATGACATTCAAGCAGCTTGGTCGTCATCGAAAATCAGGAGAGTAAAGTCTAAATATTCAGGCCAATTCGCTACAAAGTTTTTACTTTCAGGACATGATACAACTTTGGATCTCGACTGGGTCCTAGTTGCGGCTCACAGTGAAACTGTTGGATCATGCATCAAGTGCGGCTCTTTGTATCTTTACGTTATTGACAACCCAAGTCAAAGGTCACACGACACTAGCAGAGAAGATAACGAAGGAAGAAGGAAGACAACTGCTAAATTAGTAAACAAAATTATCTTGAAAACCACGAGTTTCAACTACGATTTTGGATACGCTAAATTTGGATTTAGTGGTCTTGCGAAGTTTAATGACGGGCCCGATGAAAAAAGCACCACTGTTTACATTAGCAGTCCAAGATTGAATAGCAGTGGCGCTATTTGGAAATTCAACCTTACTAAACTTTTAAGCAGTGCCATGAAAGATAGCGAGGTTAACGGCGATAGCGAGAAGAGCAATAGCAAGGAATTTTTGGTGGAGATTGACAATGCGGTGATTGAGGGTATTGGTGAAACATATAGTGGGTTTGGTTCAACGTTGGGATACTATAACGATAAGTTGGTAGTGGGGATGCCGGATTATGGGTACGGGGAGTTGGGTGATGATAATGATAAAGTAAAACTTACTGGGAGAATTGGTATTTACGATGCGTGATAATTATGACGAATAGTGTCGCGTGGTTTTAGAATATTGATATGTTGGATACATTTTGGGGGCCTTTTATTTGCAATGCTATTTTCTACTGTATTTTGTTACGCTCTTTATTTTTACTATTTTCCACAAAGTAAAGTCATACCCAAACTTCTTTGAATAGCAGTTAGTCTAAGTGAAAGACGCTAAACCATAAAATGGTACCCAAACTCAGCTACCGGGTGATTTCTCAACTGTATGAGGAGAGACAACTATAGTTTGCTGTCTTTAGTTGTCGTACGCAACTACAGTTATAGCTTTACATTGACCGGCAATTGCGCGCCATAGTATTTGAATCGAAAGTTAATATTGTATATATATATGCGCGCATGAAACTGACGGGGATTAGCTTGAGTAGTTTGAAACGAGAAACAATTAGGCTACCAAGCCATAGAGTGTATTTTGCTATAATTTGTTTCTTTTTTCTTGTTTCGGCAGAAATGTGTTAAAATGAGATAGGATGAGTAGAGACGATGTCAGGCAAAGTGGGTCTAGATACGAGAAGACCGTACGTTTTCCTAGCGCAAAGCATTTCACGGGAGCTAAGAACGTCCAGAGGATACAGTAGTGCGCGGTTGTTTCATCAAGGGGGCTCTCGTTTTTTTTTTTCTTTTTTTTTTTTTTTTTTTTTTTTTTTTTTTTTTTTTTTTTCTTCTTTATCGCATTTCCAGTTATATATTCAATCAGGTAATCCACTGTCTCAATTACCTGAGGTATCTCCAACAACCAACAGTGTAGTGCTGCGATTTGAACAACTTTTCAATATATTTTACAAATGGGGGTTAAAGGGGGTCTCGATATATATATATATATATTCTCAAGCTTCGGGGGCATTGCTTCCTAGGCAGGTCGGCATATAGGAATACAGTTTCACGTTTGTGTGAGTATTTCGCAGAATAGGAACCATATAGCTTATTTCAAGTGGAGCTGCTCTAGATCTAGTTGCAAGTGCGTATGGATGGATGTAATTCGCTGGTGAGAATTCGAGCAGTATGTATACGTAGATGTACCAAATACAAAAAGCCTAACGCAAACTCCAATCTTGAATCCGTCTCTGTTGAAAATTGCTAACCTTGCCAGATGACCCCTGTGTCGCTGATATAAATTGTGTCATAGCTCAGTGTAGCCTTTTGATTGACCAATTGGCTGGCTGCATCTGTGGAAGAATCGATGACTGGATTGTTTATCTTTTAAGTCATGGTGCGTTACTTTATATAGAGGTTGCATACAAAATCTCGCTAACAGCTAATATAATTACTCTTTCGAGTAATTTTATAACAAATTGAGTTTTCAGTCTCCTTTAAGCGGCTACATGTCTAAGAAAATGGAGAAAGTTGGAGTCAAACAGGTTAATTGCTGGAAACACATAAACTCAAATACAGCACAAAGCGCATAATCAAAATGCGTCTCTTTTGTTTTCGGGAAAGCTAAATCTCACTTTTGAGAGGGCTGGTACTATGTTTTTGAATCCTTTTGAATTCCGGAGTTGAAAAGTTCAGAGTAGGGGGAAAAAAAGGCTACTCTTCTAAAAGAAAACTTTCGAAGTCTAAAATTGTTTGTGCGCGAGTTTAAGCTCGAGTTCACACCAGCAGTAATTTTGCTTTGGAATGTAGTCAAACTGAGGCTCGTATCCTCTTATTATCTTCCGCCTTGGCCCAAAGCAATCAATATCATTAGTATCGGCATTATGACAGACAGCGCCTAAACATCTCAACAGCTTGAAATTTTAGTATTGGCGCTCAGTGTCGGTGTCTAATAATCAAATTCAACCGCGCTTTCTACGAGAGGCTCTCATCATCATCAACACAAGAGCTTTTAGCAAATTTGCGTGAGCTTTGAATAATAAGTGTTTTTACAAGCCAGGCAAGATTGGAAATCTCGAATCCAAAAGATTAGTTTTTATTCATTTATTTTATTGTGTTTTATTTTTACTTTGCTTTGCCTGTCCCATCCTAGTCTATTTGATTGCATAAATTGAGATATAATCTCAAATCATTTGAAAGCAGACTACCATGATGAAAGCAAAAGCAAAGCAAAAATAGGAGCAAAATCCTGAATCGTGGCAAGAGCGACTGAACTGAATATTCTATAGTGGTGGTAGTAGAGGTAGTAGAGTAGAGGTAGTAGTAGTGGTAGTAGTAACTCAATGTACAGCAGTGCCGAATACCAAGTCAACTAAATTTTGAAATTGACAGAGATAGGACATGACTTGAAGACTGGGAAGTAGAAACAATGAAAAGGACGAAAATGAATCGAACTAGTCAATAGTAAGGTATCAAGGCCGACTTAGAAGTCAGTGAAGGAGAGAGGCCAAAAAAAGATTGAAGAAAAAAGGTGAACGAAGATGAAGTAATCAAAGTAAATTAATCACACGGGTGGTAGTAATCATCAGGTCATAAAGGTGAGTAAAGGATATAATTGGAAGTGTAAAAGCGAAGTGAAGCAATAGTAGTTTGTTTGGAGAAAAGGTGAGTGGATTGAACAAAAGTCGTGAAGATCGTAAGAAGAGAATAAAATCAAACCAGAAATGAGCCAAAAAACAAATAAGTAGTAGTAGTAGGCACAAGCCCGCTAGCAAATGAATAAAAGTATAAACAAAACGTTAGAGGATCAATTAAATGCACCAGTTGGTCTTTTTGTTGAACCCAAAGTAATCCATACCTTGAGCTTGAGTTTGAGCTTGCAGCAAGTCCACTCTTTTGCGATCAACCCTAGCCTGAGGGTTGCCATTGTCACTAGCAGAGCCAACTTTGTCCAAGATGCTGAAGGCCATCATGTCACAAAACACGTCATCAGCATCACTGTCGCTGTCTTCTTCGGTTTCGCCGTAACTAGCGTAACCGTTAGCTCCGGCATTGGCGCCATTGGCGGCTTGACCCAACTTGCCGCTATTGCTCATTGGGTCGTTCAAATAGTTCAAAAACAAGGAGTGACTAGCATTGGCGCTGTAGGTGTTGTTATCTGACATGGTTAGCGGAGTCTTTGGATAATTGCTGGTGGTGTGAGAGCTGAAAGAAGTGGCTGATGAGTTGTGTCTGCTTCTGGAAAGCATTGGTCTACCGCTGCCGAAGCCGTAGCCGAAAGCAAAACCAAGCTCCTGGCTATTGGCTCTGCTATGTGGTTTTGGAGACTCAGAGTACGACGAAGCTGACATTGATTGAGGCGGTGGCTGCTGGAAGGCGAAAAACGGTTCTTGCTCCAAAATTGGGGTAGTTAAACGGGACGGCAAAGTTGGACTGAGCTGATCCTCTGAGGCAGGCGACTTGAGAGGAATAGGAGGCAACAAGTCCAACTTCGACGCAGCGTTGCTGCTGCTGCTGCTGTTGTTGTTCGAATGCAATGAAGTGTTGATCTTGAGCTTGTTGTCAGCGGCGGCAGCAGATTGTTTGTTTGGCACATCATCCGCTGCCAATGCCCTCATTAGCTCAGCATGGATGGAACTTGTGCTTTGAAGAATCGACTGGTGGTGGTGGTGGTGGCTGGCGGAGTCTCTGGCTGGAGCGGCGGAGGCAGAGTTAGCGCTGACAGGATTTGCAGCAGCAGCAGCAGCAGCCGCGGCAGTGACTGGATTGGCAAGTGGCGTCAAGATTGAGCCGCTGATGCTGGAAAGACTCTGTCTTTTTGAAGCCACTCCGGAGGACGCAGCGAAGTTGAATACACTGGTGCCGGACACAGCAGAGTTGTTTCTCGAGGCACACGCGGCGCCGCTGTTGGCGGTGGTAGCGCTGCTGCCGTTGCTGCTGCTGTTGCTGCTGCTGAGAAGAGACTTGCTTCTCTTGAGAAGAGCAGGCAAACTGGTTGTTGAGGATCTCACTCTGCCCGTTGCTGGAGAAGTTGCCGCTGCCGGTGTAGCGCTGGCTGCAGAGATAGGGTCTATTTCGTCGTACTTCATTGACTGAATCCCGTTGTCCTCGGAGGTGTGGCACGGAGTGATCATCTTGAGGTCGTAGTCAAACTCCGACGGCACTTGTTTGTTGTTTCTGTTGGAAAGCGCGAGAGTGCTCTTCACTCTTTTGGAGAACGATCTTTTGAGCTCTCCCATTGCGTGTGTGTGTGGAACTGGAGCAGTGTACTATGGTCTGTTGAGGGGAGAACCGCCGCTGTGGTGTGTCTATCTATACTGAGGAACGGTATGTTGTTGAAAAGAAGCGCCGACAGTCAAAGTTCTGTGTACAAGTGAATCTTGGAAAGACTACCGAAGTTTACAAGGAAAGCCGTTGCAAGCTTGCTGGGAGCGAAGAAGCGCCAGGGAAAGGCTGTGGATATATATACGTCTGTCTGTGCACAGTGCTCGGGGGAGCACCACTCTAGATCTGGATGGGTCAAGTGTGCCATCTTGCAAGATGGGAGACTTAACTCACACACTCACCCAACGTCCTGCTGTGCGTTTATTTTTACTTTTTACTTTTTTTTTTTTTTTTTACTTTTTTTTACTGTTTTTGCTTTTTGTGCTTTCTTTGCTTTTTTTTCACTTTCTTTACTTTTTTTTACTTAATTTTTCTGTGCATTATTTGAGTTGGAAACGCTGCAAGCGCTGCAAGCGCTGCATGCACTGCAAGCGCTGCAATGGGAAGGAATACCAGATCCTCAGATCCTGCTGACGCATGCATGCAGCCACTGCCAAAAACAGCATAGTAAAACAGCACACAAATGAAGCAGCGCTGGAGAGGCCCCGGCCAGACCCTCGCAGGGCGCGCAGCGTAAGCGCCAACTGCTGCTCGTCTTTCTGTCATACCAGCGGCCGCTGCGACGGCCATTGGCAGTGGCAATGTCATTGGCAATGCCATTGGCAAGACAACGCAAGAGAAGCGGGTCTGTCCCGCGGCAGGCTGTCGGCGCTCCCACACAAGGCCAAGCAAGGCCCTAGTAGCCTTATTTGTGCTTTACCCTTTGCAACGAAAACGGGCGCCGCAGGTAAGGTTGCCCTGCCTCCAGTCCTGTCCTGCTTCCGGTTTTCTTCCCCGGTGTAGTCGAAACCCTAGATTTTGCAAACGAGTCCGTCCATCAAAACAAGCTCGCCGGTGGGCTTCCCTTTGCGCAGCACTGCGCATCCGGCTGCAGCCGGATGCACCTTGAAACAGCTTGCGGCAGAACAGCACTGCTCCAGACACCACCACGCTGCCCACCGCATGGAGATGCTGCTTCCTGCCGCGGTGGGGCAAACGGCCTGGAACGTCTCTTTTTCGCAGTTTCCTCTCACTGCTGCTGGCGTATACGGTACTCTGCGGTGATTGGCTGAGCCCGCGCGGCCTCCTCCTGCCTCTTTGCCACCGCCGCCGTGTCATTCGTTTACCGCCTGGAAAAAACAAAAAAAACAAAAAAAACAAAAAAAAAATCACTACAGAACGAAAAAGGCGCCTCGGGGTGCACGACCCCCTGTTTTCCGGCGCAAAAAATACTCACAGCGCGAGACGCCCGGTATGGAGCCAGCTAGTTGAGAGCCATTGTGCCAGCTCCGCTACAGACCAGCAAGCGGCCGGCCAGAAAGCAGCGCTCATGCTGGTAGGCAAAAAACAAGACAAAAGCGACGAAACCTGGTTCGAGACATGTCTCAAGACCGTTGCGTAATCAAGTACAGCGCGATGCCTGTGTTGGGCAGTCTCGCTACACCGTTCTGAACTCCACGGCCTCTTGTTTCCTGGATCTCCAGAACCTGCCGGAGCTGGAAGTCGCGTGACAGGCCCGGTGCGAAGCGCAGGGCAGCTACTCTGTGTTTTCACGTGACAGGCCCTGGACTGGAGTGCCAGCAAGCTGATGAAAAAACGCACACACACGTACCGCCGCTAGCTCTGTTCTCCGGGTTTGTATTTTGTGTTCCCTCCTCGAGGAAGACTAATTCTCCTGGGCGCTCCCACTCCGGGCACGGCCAGGCCTTTTTACTGCCGCAGCCAGGAGATCTACGATGCGCTCACGCACTTTACACAGGAAGGTGCAACATTCGCCTCGCTTCGGCGACTGGCTGGCTGGCGGGCTGGCGGACTGGCGGGCTGGATACGTTTTGTTGCCACTGCTTGTCTCACCTCAGCTGGGGAATACCTCTGCGGGTATGTGCAGGAAACATGCAAAAAACACAGCAGGTTGCAAGAAGTTGCACCATAGTCGCCGAGGAGAGCTTCCTTCAAAGCTAGCCAGTTCTGGGGCTGTACAGATTTGGACTGTGTGAATATAATCTCGCATTAGTTGCCAGTTGCCGTGCGCTGTTGTTGTGCTGCTGTTGCAGAGTGTCTACAGGCAAAAATGCGGTAAAGTCGCATTGAATGCAGCCAGCAGCCAGCGCCTGCATCTGTTGCTGCCTTGGCGCAGTTTGTCAGCCAGTTGAGAAAATGCGGGCTGATCACTTCTCCCTTTCGGGGCGCCAATTACAATTACAGCAGCTATTCTTGAGCATAACAAGGGTGAAAATTTTTGCCGGGTCATATTTTTCTGGCTGTTCTTTTTTGGAATTCTTCGTCACGTATTTGGTCGTATTTCACTTTGCTTCATCAAACACAAACACAATGGGCAGTTCTTTTGCAAGATCGATGTTGCAACCGCATCGAAGCAGAGGAGATTACGGTTCTGAGCTTTTCTGCTATTGGGCGTTCCGCCACAATACGCCCCATTTGTTTGTTGGCGTTTTGTTTGTTGGCGTTTGAAACTTGTGCGGCTTACAGCCAGTAACGTTGTGCACAGACCCTCCGCGTGAGCTGGCTGTAAACGCTGTGTTGTACACAGACCCTTAATACGAGTTGGCGGTAAACGCTGTGGGCAGGTGGGCAGGTGGGCAGGTGCGCCTCCTATAGATACTGTCACAGGCGGCCACCCATAGGCGCTCTGCACCGGCGCACGTACTGTGTTTACAAGAAAGCAGAAGCAGAAGCCGAAGCCGAAGCAGAAGCAAAAGCAAAAGCAAAGAAAGCTGGATACAACGGAAGAAAAAGGGTGGTAACTTCGCAGGCGTTGGATCTAGACTTTGACGGTTCGAGGCTTCAAAGCTTTGACATGGATGAACTCCCGACTGTGGGCGGTTACAATCACTTTCTTTCAAACATCGCTTAAGCGGTGCGAGGCATGATACGTGGTGATGCGCGTCCTGAACCGCAGGAGCAGCCCTCGGACAGCGCCGGGTAGCCCGAACAGACAAGACCCAATCAAGACAAGACAAGACAAGACAAGACAGAACAGGACAGGCCGAGGCGAGCTGGCAGCTGGCAGCTCGCAGGCTTGTTTGGAAAAAGGGGCTAGTCGCTTGTCGTACAAGAAAATGGGAGAAAAAAGCGATAAACGAGACTTTTCAAAAGCAAAAACGGAGAAGCTTGCTCCACAGGCACCGGCAAACTTGGCTGCTAGCTCCTTGAAGTTGTATGGGGGGCTCTGGCGATAACGTTCGCAGCGGGCGTTGACAGTCAACCGAGAGCCTTGTGCAGCGCTCTTGTGTGGCTTTCGCTTGTCCGACGCGAGATATGGACAAACAGCAGAAACACCCCCGGCGGGGTCCCGCGGCTAGAGAGTCTCTCGGCCACAATGCCTGGTCTGAGAGTCTTTGCTGAAGCGAAACGGAGCGCGTGCAAGCGGAAAGGGCCTTCAACATCGCAGCACCGCAGCACCGCAGCACCGCAGCACAGCGTATGCGCTGGCGAACCCAGTCTAGAATTCAGACAGATAGACTCCTGTGCCCATCGAATAGCGCTCGCCGGTGGTATCCACCGCCTCGTAGGAGAAGCTTCCTGGCGCTGTAGAGCCAGCCAAGAGTCGCCAGCCAGTGCAATTGCCGGAGTTTTTCCGTTTGCTTTAAACCGTACTGCGCTCGTCGGAAAAATTCTCCCAGCGGTGAAGAGAGCGGAGGTTATGAGCGCCGCCCTCCCCAAAGGAGAAACCTGGAAAAAAAATCAAGAAAAGCAAAGCGAAAAGCAAGGCGAAAAGCAAAGCGGTGAGTGGTCTCAAGACATGGCATTGGCCGGCATTCCTTCCTGCATACGGGCGTGCATGTGCGTGCGACACAAAAAGAAAAGCAAAAGTTACCTTTCTGCCGGCGCTTGGTGACCGTTGGCGTCGTCATCGTTGTCGCGGATAAAATTAACATTTACACGGAGGGCAGGAGAAGCCAAAGTCAAACGGGGGAGCCAAGTTTGCGTTTTTCGAAAATCAGCCGATTGCCAGAAGACCACGAAAAGGAAAGACAGGGCTTAATATCAGCCAACTGCTGTAAGCTCAGAGTTGGCGCGCGACCCAACGGCGAACGCACGCTTCACAAAGGACTAATGGTGTTTGAGAAACCATATTCTGGCCTTGCCGGCGCGATCTGCAAGTGCGGTGCGTTTCTTTGCATTTTTCGCGTCTGTCTTTTGTTTTTTTTTTTTAAATTTTCTGATTGGCTATTTTTCCACCGTTTCGCCGTTAGTGAAATTTTCATTTAATTTTCGTATTACGCGTCGCCTTTCCGACATCGCCAACGGAGCGGAACAAAAAAATTTTTCTAGTTTTCTTTGACCTTTGTGGAAGGAACTCGCACGCTCATTGGCGCGGGTGTTTTGCGCTTGTGTGTTTGCGAGGTGAAGGTCGCAGGCAGCAGCGCTCTTAATAAGCGATGACTCTTGCTGTAGTTGCCGTTGCCGTTGCCGTTGCCGGTGGATTTAGCTCGCCGGAGAAGTACCTTGTTTTGTCCCTTGTTGAGGAGGCGCGACCAGCTTGTCTGGCAGCTCGCAGCCACCGAGACCCGCGACAAGGTAAAGTCGCGTAAAAATAAAATCGAGTACTGCGCATTGGCCAGTAGGAGAGCCTCCAAGCTACGCAAACGCAATCAAGCACTTCTGTGGGGCTCCTCACATCACAACGTCGCTAGCTTGCGGGAAAAGTTGCAACTGGGCTAGATGACGCATGTTGCGACATACTAAATATTTCCATTGTGCGTGTCTCATTATTGCCGTTGCTCAGGCCGCTTCCAGTGCATTTTTTCTGTGAGCAATCTGTAAAGTCGCCGGCCGGTCCTGCTGTTATCCTCCCACCATTTCACGTCTGTAAACAAGCAAGCCCAGTCTGCCGAACTGAGTCCAAGTAGGCCAACCGCAATCAGAGCCATGGTTCCAAAAATAGCATTGCAGTCGGTTCAACAAAGAGCAAACAACAAGCAAGCATGAGGAACGAGTAACAAGACAGTTACTCATCAATCAGGGAGAACAAACATACCTTGAAACAAACAAGCAAGCAGACAGACAAACAGACAAACAGACAAACAAGATCCTAGATCGACCTCGCTTGTTTTCTATGCGCAGGAATTGTCGTTTGCAGGCTCGCCGCTCACAGCTCTCGCGACAGCCAGCCGGTAAATTATAGCCTTCTTTTCGTAATTATGGCCGTGGTTCCAAAACCGCACGCGGATAAGTACTGGCTGCTCCGCGATATAGCTAGCATGCTTGCAGAGAGCATCGACAACAAGCTGTCTGTTTGCATATGGAAACACATGCTGCTTGTTGTAGTCTTTGTAGGCCAACCAAAAGAGTCGTCCTTGTTGCCCTGCTGGCGACTCCCTGCGGCCGGCACTAGATATCGCGGGCTGCATGTGTTACCGCACAGTTCCAACCACACTCTGCTAGCTATTCTTCCGGAAAAAAGCGAGTAGTCGAGGTCTACGAAACGCGTGGCTTTCCACAGCCGGCTCGCCTCATAAGCGAGCCATGTTCTTTTGGTTTTCGGCTAGCGTGTATTGGTTTTTGCTATTTTTGAGGAAAGCGGTCGCGAATACAAGCACCGACATAAGTATTGCTGGCGACTGTGTGCATGGAGCAAAGTTTATGAGACGGTCTTTGGCAGCTTCAGCGACAGATATTCTGGACGGCCAAGGCAGAGCACGTAACCAAATATCCTGGGCGGCGGTTGTGCAGTGTATGTCATGCGGAATGCCAGCAGAAATGGGAGAAATGAACAGAATGCATGTGTGTAAGCAGCCCCGAGGCCTGTGCCAATGCAACAAAGCAGAGGCTCCGCCTGATTGAAGGTGGTGATTCCCATCAGTGCTATAATCCTCAAAGTGGTTGCAAGATTTGCAATTCAAAAATCCTCCAGCACCATCAACAACCAACAACTGCTTCTGCTTCTGGCTCGCATTCCTCAAACATCCACTGCTCATCCGCTTTCCTGGTATTTGGCGCCGTCTGCCACTTAGTCCACTAGCCAGCTAGCTCATCGATCGTTGTGTGCTTTTGTCCGTTTTAAGTAATTTTTTGGACATCCATCCAGCCAACAGCAACATCGTCTCTCGCCTTTGCCTCCGGCTGCCTATCCGTTTCCAACTACAACCAAGCGCTACAACCTTGCAGCAGCTCTCTTCTTGTTGGTAATTATTTGCCTCCAGTTTACTAATACTATCCGGCGAAAACAACAGCGTGCATAAAATACGCCGTTCGTGAAGAAGAGAAAAAAAAAAATCAAACCACAAAATAAAAACGAACCAATCACTTTTCTCTCCACTTTTTTTTATATATATGTTGGCAGACATAAAAAAAGTCGGGTTATTTCAAAAAGTTGGACTATTTCGGGTTTCAGTTTTCTTCATCTTCTCTTTCTTTCTTTGGATCTGCTATACTTTGTACAGCTCAGACTTATCGTACCAGCACAACTTAGAATTGTCCGCCGGTTCCAAAATGGCCTCGTCTTTAGGTAAGAATCTCTTCTATTACAGATCGGTTGTATCTCTGCGATTGCCGTCGCTAGCCAGTCTTTCTTCTTATTCTTCTTCCCGTCCTCTTTTGGCATCAATATCAAGGGCTTCTTCGGCGTCTCTATTCCCTGTAGCTAGTGTTCAGCGGTTCTTTGCTTCTAACAGTTCTCACATTTTAGTCCCTCCTCAGGCTCCGCCGTCCTGGACAGATACTCCAGAACAGATCTTGGAGAAAACTAATGCCTTTTTAGCCGAGGCTAAGAAGCAAGATGATGAAATTGCAAGCTTGGAAAACCCAACTGTCGAAAACTTGATCAAACCTTTTGCTCAATGGGAAAACGAAAGATTCGGAATCATTAACCACTTGACATTTTACCAGCACGTTTCTCCAAACCCGGACCTTAGAAACGCTTCTACTGAAGCCGAAACCAAAATCGACGAGTACTCAATTGAATCTGGTCTCAGGGAAGATGTTTTCAAAAACATCAAGAAAGTTTACGAAGACAACAAGGATAACGATGCTTTGGATCCAGAAACGAAGAGATACATCTCCAAGTTGTACAATGCCTACAAGAGAAACGGTTTAGACTTGCCAAAGGAAACTAGAGCTAAAGTTGAAGCTGTTTCCAAAGAATTGTCTGAGTTGTCCATTAAGTACAACAAAAACTTGGGTGAACAAACTGAGTATATTTTGTTCACCAAAGAAGAATTGGAAGGTGTGCCAGCTGATGTGTTGGCCCAGTTCGAGACCGTGGAAGATGGTAAATTGAAAGTTACCTTCAAGTATCCTGACATCATTCCAACTTTGAAATACTCCAAAAATCCGGAAACAAGAAAACGTGCCTTCTTGGGTGACCAAAACAAAGTTCCTGAAAATGCAGAAATTTTGAGCAAAGCAGTGGCAAAGAGAGCAGAATTAGCTCACTTGTTGGGTTATGAAACTTATTCCGATTATGTGCTTGAAGAATCCATGGCCAAGACTTCTCAAAACGTTTTGGATTTCGAAAACGACTTGTTGAGTAAATTGAAGAGCAAAGCTGAAGCAGAAATCAAACTTTTAAAAAACTTGAAACAACAAGACTTCAAAAGTCAAGGTCTTGATACTAAATCGGAAAATGCTTCTACTTACTATATCTGGGACCATTCCTTTTACAACAACAAGTTGTTGCAAGAGGAATACCAAGTTGATGAACAGAAAATTAGTGAATATTTCCCATTGCAATCCACTGTCGACAAGATGTTGAAATTTTATGAAACATTGTTCAATTTGAAATTTGAAGAGGTCACTGATGAATCCAAAAAATCCGTTTGGCATGAAGACGTCAAGCAAATCTCCGTTTGGAAACTTGATGACCCAGCAAAACCTGAATTCATGGGCTGGATTTACTTTGATTTGCATCCAAGAGATGGTAAATATGGACACGCTGCAGAATTCGGTCTTGCTCCAGGATACTTTGATGAAACTACGAATTCCAAAAAAAGACCAGTTTGCTCTTTGGTTTGCAATTTTTCCAAATCAACCAAAACTAAACCATCACTTTTGAAACATAGCGAACTCACTACTTTTTTCCATGAGTTGGGCCACGGTATTCACGAATTAATGGGAGATGTGCATTATGCTAGATTTCATGGCACTAACGTCAATCGCGATTTTGTTGAAGCACCATCACAAATGTTGGAATTTTGGACTTGGACTCCTGCTGAATTGAAGAAGTTGTCCTCGCACTACATCACAGGTGATCCATTAGATGACCAATTAATTGAATCTCTTGTCAAATCCAAACATGTCAATGGTGGACTTGCCAATTTGAGACAACTTCACTTTGGTCTATTCGACATGACTTTGCATAACTCCAAAGATGGCAAAGTCGACGTTGATGCCGCTTGGAACGACTTGAGAGAAAAAATCACCCTCTTGAGTGTTGGTGGACAAGTCACCCGCGGCTATGGATCCTTCGGTCATATGATGGGAGGCTACGCTGCTGGATACTACGGATACTTGTATTCTGAGGTTTTCGCTACTGATATGTATTACACCTTGTTCAAAGACGATCCAATGAACACAAAGAACGGGATTAGATACAGAGACATTGTGTTGAAGAGAGGTGGATCAAGGGACGAACTTGATAATTTGGAGGAATTGCTCGGCAGAAAACCAAACTCTGATGCTTTCTTGAAAGAGATTGGTGTTAGCAAGTAGACGAAAAAGGTAAAAAAAGAAAAAAAAATATTATTAAGAAAATTTTAAGAAAAAATTTTTTTCTCATTTGATAATAGCTAGATGTTTATGACTGTAATTACCATTTCTCTCCCATTCGATAAATAAACGAATAAAAAAATTTGTATTTACAAGTTTGTGCGAAACCTGTGGCGGGCGCCTAATTAACTAAACCACACAAGTGAATGATTGAGTTAAGCTCTGTCAAATCATTATGATCTCGCCAGTGTTGTTTTCACTGGTGTTTGTTCTTTTCTCTTTGGACAATGAAGCATCTTTGAAGGTGTGGCATCGTCTTGTTTGTTTAAGTGACCGATTGCATTCTACAGGATAACACAACGTGTGAAAAAAAAAACAGTCGTTTTTTTTTTTTTTTCTTTTCTTCATAAATGAATGGCAGAAAAGGCTGATCAAGAATGCATATAAATTAAATAGATTAAAAAGTTGAGAGACTAGCTTTTGCATAGTAAGTATATGGAAGCCTAAACATGCTGCGATACAACACTATGAAACGAGAAAAGCGCATGTAATATACGTTTTCAAAGGGCGTCTTTGAGTTGCATTGTACTTTTCGTTGACAACAAATTAACTGTGTGGAATTGAGCTGAGTTACGTCAACATCAACCTTTCTTTGAAGCAAATTGTGTAGCCACGTATATCTCAGGTCAAAACAGAGCAATGTAGGGAGTCAGACACTAGATGTACAGAGTCCATCTGCAGAGTTGCATAAGAAGTTTTATTAAGCCAATAAAATTATATTGACATAATTATCATCTCTTTTTAGCAAACAACTTTTCATAAACTAACTCCGTGATAGATTTGGGGTACAAAAGTAAACAAAAGTCAATGAATTCAACTACAATTTCGGTTCTGAGGCCGTGGATTTCATCTTCGGTCGATTTGAATTCCAGTAATGCGGTGATGTCTTCGTTGTCCCCAATATTATCTTCATTGTCTTCATTGTTGATGATTTCGCTCAGTGGGTTCAATTTAATAATTTGTTGATTACTTGGTGGTGTTTCTGAGTGGTCCGGAGCCGGTGTTTTGATAACGGCGTCATTGCCGATCACTATTCCGTTAGCTATAGTACCATGATTATCGCTTTCAGCTTCGACTTTGTTGGCTTGGCCATTCGCGATGCTACTTCCATCTTGCTTACAGACTTTAACATGATCATCATTCTCGCTCTCGTTCCCAATTTTCTTGCCCCTTGAACCGGAAGTCTCATTCCAAATTTCTTCAAATGACTGTAGTTCTGAATTTTTTCCCGACAATTTCACCAACTGGCTTCTGTTGCCATTTTCACCAACACTGGTACCATTGACGATACCATTACCATTATCATTGACATCATCTCCTTCAGTAATCCTCAACAACTCATTTTCAACAACATCCTTGTTCTCAATAGTTATCGCGCTATCTAACTTATGCTGTTTTTGCAACTTGTAGAACTTCTGTAGTTTGTATAATTTGAAAACCTTGACAATCAAGATTTTGAATCTAAGCACCAAGATCACTTTATCTATAAAATTCATCAATCTTGACCATATCCTGCGTTTCCCTTTTCCGTTATTATTGGTAGGAACAAAATAGTTCAAGATGAAGGAGGCCACTTCAAGAAAATTTATTACGTTTTCTTCTATTATTTCATACTTGGCATAACTTAGGGATATTTGATTTAAGGTGCTTGATTGGGTGTAGAGTTGATTAACGTTTGTACGGAAATTTTGCATTAGTGAGATGATAAAGGGGATTCCGGAGTGATCCTTCATGATTTTCACTATTCCTTTGCTTTGCACTGTGGTGTTGGGTATTTGTTGACTTTGGCCTACATGGTCTATTATTTTATTATTTGAGTATGTCTGCTTGGGGCTAGCACTATCCTTACTATTATGACTATCGTTTATGCTAGTAAATTCACCGTTTTTACAGCCATTGCTTCCGCTTTTATTGCCACTAGGAGACAATAGACTTCCTGGAGGCCGAAGCAGTAGTTTACCGGCACTACCATTTCTCAGCCTAACTTGCCGCTGTTTGATAAGGGCAAGTTTTCTCAAATGTTCAATCTTCTCATCATTCATGATCGACTGATTTACTTGAATTTAAACTTTTGTGTTTTTCAAAAATCGAAAATAATATAAAGAAGCGATCCGGGATCAGCACTTTGAGTATGAATTTTTGTGAATGCTAATTGAATATGTGAGTTAACTCAATATGAGTTTCAATAAGGTATTTGAATATGTCCTTTGATCTTGTCTTGCAATATAGTGCAATGCAGTAGCTGGACGTTACGATAGTCTGAATTAATATATTAGGTATCGTTAGCAGCTATTAACGTCACTAAACCTCACTTTCTTTGATGTGGTATGATACAAGTGACCCGATGCAATGATGTCAGACGTACAGTGCTTGGTTTTCTGAAGCCATGTATAGCTATAACTGAGTTCCGATTCGAGCGTTTGAGCCAATTCTCAAGCTTCAGCAAAGTGTCTATTTGGATAACGTGAAAGCGAGAACCAGAGTAAGTCAATTATGAAACCTGGCGTCCTAGTTAATGGATATTGGTCCATCAAACGCACTCACTACCACTAGTTGATCGAAGCTGGCCAACTAACCGATCGATTACTGCTGTGCAATAATAACAACCACAGCAATTGCCTCTCTGCTTTTTCTTGAGTCAATTGATGAGAAGTAGTCGATTGATCTCAATGTGGGGTTACGCGGCCCGGGGCGTTTCTAAGCGTGGAGCGGAAAACGCAAACTGCGGGAAAACGGATAGCGGAAACTTGCATTTTCCGCTGCATGCCTATGCTACAGTATACTACTGAGATTATAACTTATCCAGAGAGCTATTCGTGGTAAGCTGCGTGTTCTATATATATATATATAATTTCTTTTAAGTTATTACATATTAAATATTGTATGTGCATAGTGAAGCGTGGGTATATAGTGTTCATTTGCTACGATGTTCACCATGGAAGAAGAATACGGCATTAATGTACTGTTCTTGGTATCAAAATATCAACATGTACCTGTATATTTGTGTATATATTTGTATGCGTAGTGTCTCTATCATGTGGGGCACTGTGGGGCACTGTGGGGCACTGTGGTGCTTTTGCGGCTCTAAAAGGATTTATTTTATCCGAGTGCAGATAGTAATAGAGTGAAGAATATATTTGCAATAGCGAAAAGCATAGTCATGAGTCGGAAATCCGGTAGACAAAAAAGCAAAACATTGACGTAAAAGTAGCATAATTCAAAAAGAGAAAATAACAAAAAAACAAGAAATAAAGAAAGAAAAAGAAGAACAAAAAAAGTATCATACAAAAATATCAAGTCCGTGAAAGATACTGATGTGAAAAAACTGCAGTATTGTAAATAATTATGAAGATTATGAAGATGATTTTGGAGACTGTGTATAAATAGGAAGCTGACTAAAAAAGACTCACCTGTAAGGGAAAAAAGAATATTAGAAAACTAGAATCTCATGTGTCTCTAAGAGAAGAAAAAGCAAAAGCAAAAGCGCATAACAGAGAACCACTAGCATCAGATAAACATAAAAGATAAGGAAAAAGCAAATAAAATAAAATCATTCAGGAACGGCTGAAAATCAGGATAATGGTGAATCAAGCAAGTCCAAGACAAAGGTGGACAAATTTTAGCAAATTGAATTTAGCAAAAGATGAGGATGAGAACGAGGAACAAAAAAGGACAAAAGCCGGAAAGTATAGTGACGGGTATCATAAAAGGAATAATTATCTAATAGCTAATAAGAAAAAAAACTGACAAAATCAAATAAGAATCAGAAACAAATTAAAAAAGACCAATATTTGTGAAGTTTGAACAAAATTGTGGCTAAAAACAAAAAAAAAAAACAAAAAAAAAAAAAAAAAAAGCTAACATTAACTCGCTTGAATCATGCGTCCTTATCATCCTCATTATCTCTATTAGGCTCCTCCTCCTTTGGTGACAAGTACTCGTAATAAAACTTTTGGTCCTCATACGCACTCAAAAAGGCTCCTATAGACCCCAAGTACCCCTCGTGGCGCAAGAAATAAGCCTTCTTTAGCCCCGAGGACCAAAAATTTATTGCATAGCTTAGCGTTATTATAGTTTGCAAATGGTTTCTGATAAATGATCCGGCAAAGAAAATTTTCTTTAATTTGTATTTTTCCGCCTGCAAGTAAGCAATTTGGCCAATGTTGTTAGAGACAGCGTATAGTAAGGATTTTGATATATCGGACTGTCTGAATTTAGAGAGTCTTTGGAATTGGGAGACGGATGGGTAAACATTTTCGTTTTCATTTTCGTTTTCGTTTTCGTTTTCAATATCTTTTGATGATTGATGGTAAGGTTGAGGGGTTATTTTGGCCATCGCTGCTGAAGTTTTGTGGCCATTGGTGGTGGCTATGTGTGAGGCTTGGACAGTACGCACGTCTTCATTACTACTGCTTTGTGATTCTTGACTAGAAAGAGAATCAACACTTTCACTGCCATAAGTTGAAGAAGCAGAAGATTCCTCATTATTGGACCCTAAATTTATCGTTGCTGCCGCTGTTACATCACCATTTAACAATTCAGCATCGCTTTCGCTACCATATACACTTTCATCATTCTTATTATACCCACCATCCATTTTCCCCGTTACCGTTTTGAAAACTTTGCCAAAACTAGAAGCAATAGTGGTTGATTTCAAGCCGATCTTATTGTAGCTTTCGCCATAAATGTCACCAACAAGCATATCGACATTTGCGTTATCCCCATTAGAGGCCATTCCTAGCATATCGTCATAGGTTTTAGCATTTGTAAGAAGGGATAGTATGCCCCATAGGGTGCCACCACCTATCGAGGAACCACCAATTCTGATGTGGGATTTTGGGCCAGTCACTTTTATCATTGATACACCGGATCCTATATTTACAAGCAAGTATGGATATACTGAATCGTCATCGTCTTTTTCCAGCTGGACCTTGTTGAGACTGTCGTCACTAGCAGTGTTGTTGTGGTCATGTATATGGCCCGTGTCATTTGTATTGTCATTCGTTGGCAATGATTGAGGTTTTTTTGTAAAGTTGATGTACTTCAATTTTCGTTCATCTTCAATTTTTAAGCTCGAGTTATCATCATACACAAAAACTTCATTAGGAACATTATTGAGCAAGAAATTGAGGCCTACAATTAGCGATTCCATTTCATCTTTGGCCTTCAAGATTGGCTGCGGCTGTGGTAAGCTAGAGCCGACGGCGCCATTATTTAACAGGGGTTCGGCCAAGTTGCTTGTGCTATTAGTTATTGTGTTTCTTGTCAATTGTAGATCCTGAGCTAATTTAGCGCTAAATTTGATTGATCCACCGCCGGTACCGTACAAGTTGATTGAATGGTTTTTAAAATTTTTGGTGTAGTAATCCACCGTACGGTTTTTAGACTCATCAATCTTAAGAATTCCATTCTCCACCTCGATACTAACAATGAGTCTTTTCAAAAAATGAACAAACTCATTGATTTTCTCAGTTTCTATTTTGAAAAACTTTAGCTTGCCGCCGTTTTCATGAGTGTCGTTGTCTTCGTCATGTTTGCGGGTGAAGTAGGTGACTTTGGCCAACGTGCCGCCGATATCTATACCAATATGGTGAATCAAGGCGGACTGGTGGGGTAGGAGTATATCTTTGGTCTTGTGGATTCTGCCACTGGAAGAGACTTTCAAGGGTTTGTTATCGGATATGAATGCATCCTTGACGTCAAAAGGAAGAGACATAGTATGTGGGTGAGGCTAATGTGGCTATGTATGGGTAATTGGAATATTTATCAGGTATGGTGATGGGCAATGGAGCGTTTCAATATGGAAGTCCAGCAACGACAAAAAAAAAAAAAAAAAAAAAAAAAAAAAAAATTGTGAACAAGCCACAGCGGTTGTTGAGCCTGCGGGAGGAGGAGGAGGATGAATTGAACGGAGAGAGAGCTCTGGTACTGCCAAAGAGGAAATACGCCGAGCTATATATATATATACGGTGCGAGGGGCGCTTGGTGAGAGAGGTGATGATGCTATGCTACAGGGACAGGAGGAAGAGTGGTGGATCTCTCAATAGCGGTGCCCTCGGTAAAATCGTATATCGTTGTAGGGCCCCAACAACAGCAGCAGCGCAACAGTCATCAAATCTTACTCTTTAGCGTTAGTGCAGCCGCGAAATGACTGGAAAGCGAATTGTTGTGCCGTGCTGCGGGCAGCTGCGGGTACCTTCAGAGCGGATCTCACCCGCACGCACTCAGTTAACTGATCACTCGCTACCAATTACTAATTTATTAGAAGCGACGGCGCCCGTTTGAGCGGAAAAAGCTCTGTATAAGCAGTGTATAAGCGGTTTCCGCTGAAGCGGTGGCGCCCGGGCTTCGTAACTATAAATCGCTTCTCTGTTTACCCGGCGTGTCAAATTTTGTGCTGAGTCAGCAATTTGGTAATGAGTCCGAGGGTCATGGTCATGTGATTATCATACGACTGCCTCGGTTGTTTGACAGTCAGCTGACTTTACGACCAGGGCTCAACGGCCAATAGAAGCAAGGCAAAATCAAACAGCGCCAAACTGCTGTGCCAGGCCAGACTGAGTGGGAAAAAAAAATTAATCAATCAATAAGCGATAAATATAGTGAGTGGTAATATAATATAGTACATAGCACCACTAATACAACTATAACCACACGTTAACTACACATTCAGCCATGGCTTCTTTGACTTCTGTTGTTAAGTTGGGCGATATCATCTTGAGATCCCCAACCTTGTCCAAGATCTTTGTCCCGGTTGCTCAAACCTTCTGTGACTTCTCCGGCTACAGAAAGATGGGATTGAGGTATGTATACAGTTGCCTATATTCAAAAGGTGATAAAATAGGAAAGAAAAGAAAATAACAAGGCGATTGTGGACGCTTGGAACAGATTACTGACTCATTTAGATTCGATGACTTGATTTCCGAAGAAAGCGATGTTATGCAAAAAGCTATCTCTAGATTGCCAGCTCAAGAGTCTTACGCTAGAAACTTCAGAATCTTGACTGCTCATCAATCTTCCTTGTCGCACCACTTGTTGCCAAAAGACAAGCAAATAAAACCAGAAGAAGACGTCCCATACTTGTTGCCTTACATTTTGGAAGCTGAAAAAGAAGCTTTTGAAAAGAAAGAATTGGACAACTTGGTCATTACCAAGAAATAAATTACATCACAACAATAACCTTTCCCTATTATTTCATTTATTCAACATTCACATCATCAGATCTCCTTGAACTAAAAAACCATCTTGTTTAATATATCGTTTCTTCCCATCCTCACATTATGTCTTTATAACTAATTGCCTGCCTTCAACTTTCTTGTCATTGTGGATTATATTGATATTTAAATACATGATTCATGAACTAGTCTTTTTTTTGTTTTCTTTTTAACCAGTTTTTTGTATTGCTGGTACACTTGGTGTTGATGGTTTTTCCAAGGAAAGCTAGACAGACTCGCATTACCAGAGTTATGGAAAAAATTCACTCTGCATAAAAATCCAGGATATTTCCACATGTTCAACTGTACATTCAAAGGACCGAAGTAAACTGCAATGGCAGTTTTTGATTTTCAATGATTGGTAATCTAGAAGTAGCTGTCATACCTTTGTCTGGCAAGCATAACAAGCAAAACGCCATATTTTCATTCATTATGCAATAAAGTGCCTTTGTACCGCTATTTTTCAGCGTGTTTTTTGTATTTAGAATTGCGATACCAGATTTCTAAAGCCTGGAATGTAAAGCAAAGGAAAGCAGCTCAACTAGTGTAATTTTCACAAGAGACTCAGCTTTCCACAATTTGTAGTTTTGGTGATGTGTAGTTTAAGCGTGACGCTGTAATAGAACTTTAAATTATTAATTTATAATTTATTCTTCAACAAAAATGCAACACGAACGTTTTGTTATACAAATGTGAGTATATATTGTATTAACGTAAATATAGATAGAAAAATTTCACGTCTCGCTAAATATTTGTGAAATCCAAACAATGCTTTGAAATATGTATAAACTCGACGTGAAGCTTACTTATAACTAACTTTCTAATCTCCTGTAAGATATTTCATCAAAAAATGAAGCGGACTGTCTTTTGAAGGAGTGCTTAAATAATAAAAATAAAAAATAATGTAAGATTGGTAAGAACACACGACATTATCTATAATTTATTATTTGACGTATTACTACTTAACCCATGAGACTTCAAATCAAAAATGATTGAAGCTACTCTTGAAATGATTCAATTTTTCTAGATATGAGTTGATTATAGAGATAGCTCTTTTTCCGAAATATTGGCTGGTGCGAAAGTGATAGAGAAACACAAACAAAACAAGAAAATACAAAAACAGAAAAGCCCAAAAAAACCTCAATGAAAACGCAAATGGATGAAACAATTCGTGGGATATCAAAATGTTCAGATGTTTAGACAGCAAACATTTCTTGTTGTTTATGTTCATATGTTTGTGCAATTTGTGATGCAACTACTCTCTGTTTAGAAAATATCTCAATTTTTACAGAAAATATCTGATTTGCACCTTTTCCAACGCTTATATATTTCTTTGAAGGGATAGCTGTCAATTTTGGAAACAGCAAACTTGTAAAGTTATCTTGATTAGAAAATAAAATAAAAAATAAAATTCAATCTCATCAAAAAAAATCAAAACTTTTTTTTTAAAAACAAAAAGAATTAGACTGAGAGAAAAACCACAGTAAGAAAAATCAAATGATTGAATTATAATAATTATAATTACAAGCTCAAATTCAAATTTAAATGGCAAACAAAAGTTCATGATGATGTAGATTAGCAGCTTTAAAATAAAAAAAAAAAAAAAAAAAAAAAAAAAAAAAAAAAAAAGTAAAATAAAGTGTGAAGGGAACAAAAATAGAATAATGTACAACTAAAAAAAAGTGAAAACTAAATCCCAATTATCCAGAACCGGCAGCAATAGCAAGATATAACAAATAACGAAAAAAAAAAAAAAAAAAAAAAATAATAATAATAATAATAATAATAATGTAAAATAGACAGGGCTGATGTAAATCAAGTGAAAAAATAAAAAATGAAAAAAAAAAGTACAAAAAAATAATAAAAGCAAAGCTAAAATCAAAAACATTAACACATGCAACATAATGATTATGATGATACTCACCACGGTTATCAATTACTACCTGCCACTTTTTAAGGAATCTCCCTTAATCCAATTAAGTATTCTACTAGATCTTTTCCCATTGCCACTTGCACCTCCGTTACCAGTCCCACTACCATTACCGCTGCCATCTTGGCGTTTACTTAATAATATACTTGATCTGGATCTCACACTAACATTATCACCAAAATCATAACGACCACTGACATTCAAACTGCTACCACTGTAATTACCAGTATTAGCACTACCGGCACCAGTGGTCCCAGCAAAATGTTGCGACACTTTACGTTTAGGAGTCTTCAAAATATTATTTAAACTCAAACTTAAGCTTGATTTGGTGTTGATTTTGAATAATGATTTCGCCTCGGTTTTTGAAGCATAGTTGGTACCATAAGTAGCAGAAATATCATCAATGATGTTACTATTACTATTGTTATAATTGTCATTACTAACATCTTTTTCATTTGCATTCGTAGTCGGAGTGGTGATTGATGGTGATGATGAAGAAAGTGTCACTCTGTGGTCATCATTAGATGAAGATAGCAAATCTGCGGCACTAACTGAAGCTGAAATATTTGCTGGTTGAAATGGCGCTGCTGCTGCTGCACTAGTACTACCATTATGTAACTGATTAACATCCAAACTTGACACGAATGGAGAACTAATAGTAGTAGTATTATAATTATAGTTATAATCATTATAATCATTATTTTCCCTGGGGCTAGAAAGCAATGAAAATGCTGAGTTTTTCTTATGGAGTGAAGAATGAGTCACAGTCAAATCGGCTTGAGATCCATGATTAGTGATAGTTTGAGCGGAAAGTTGCGACTCATCGAGGAAATTCGTTGACATTGACAGTGAAGTCAATCTTGAATTCCGTTTCATTTTAGGAGTTTGCATAATGCTAATGTTGCTACTACTATATCCATAACTGTTACCATTACTAATGCCACTACCACTTTTTCCGTCATATTTTGCTGTGGCGGTAGATATGCTTTCATTTTCACCAGACGATGAGCCATTAGCGGCGTAGTACGTGTTGCTGTTTTTTGAATTATTTCTCGAATGAGTTTTGATTCTATGGAGTGCTGGTGTTGAAATCAAAGAATCAAACTCATTATCATAATCAGACGAAGTGCCACCGTTATCGTTTGCAGCGGTGTTGATGGCATTTTTCTTCAGTTTATGTCCATTTGCTAAGAGAAACTGTTGTAATGAATTCAACACCGATGATCTTCTTCTATGATGATGAGAAGGATGTGAGTTGTTTTGCTGCTTAGCGTAAGTTGCTGATTTTTTCTGACCAATGGTGGATGATGATGCAGATCTAATAGATGGCCGATTGTTGCCATTGCCAGTTTCGGTGATTTGATGATTCAAGTTTTTGCCAGATGATCCTAAAATTTTGTAAAACTTTTTCTTGCTGGTGGTTATCTTGCTAGAAATGTCATCTGATACAGATACTGAAATACTGTGCGATTTTCTATGTTGAAAACTTGATCTTCTACTTGCGTTGACATTTAAACTAGATTTGTCATTGATATTGTCATTAGCAATGGAAACTTGAGCTAATGATGATGACAATGCGGTCTTACTGTTGCCGTTATTGTTGTTATTGTTCTGCTCAAGAGACTCGCCTGCAAATCTTTGTTCAACATCGGTATCAATGCCAGTTTCTGATTTAAACTTATTATGTTGAGATGGAAGTGATGATGATGATGGATCATTTTCTCCGCTAACAAGCTGGCCAAGCTGCGACTCTTCAAAGGACGAACCACCAATGGAACTCATCGAAGTATCAGCGGCCATTGAGATGTTTGACTTCACATCATCACTGAAAAAATCATCATCATTGGTATTAAACTTGTTGTTATTGACTGCTGGAGTATATTCACTATTATGGATGGTGGTGGTGGTGGGGGAGTTAACAGTAGCCGTTTTATTTTCATTCTTGTCATCATCTTTAGCATTATTGCTTCTCTCCTGCTGTTCCTGTTGGTAAGTTTTCAACAATTCAAGCGGTTTTTCAGCCACATCATACACAATTGGTTCGAAATTGAACCTAGTTGGTGATAATGATTTGGATTGTTTGAGATTTCTGCCACTATTGCTATTATTATTGTTGTGATTGTTGATATTACTGCTGCTATTGATATTATTCCCTATACTTTTTGATGGATTCAACGCATTTTGAGATAATATTGGTAATGAAACTTTATGGTTGACACTAGTGGTGTTATTATTATTGATGCTACTGTTTGTTGAACTTGTATCTTTATGATCATTTTTCGTCATCATTGTTAAACTTTCAGTGGATCGTAACGCATCAATAATCAATTTCGAATTATCGTAATAATTCTGGTATCTGGCGGCTGTTCTTCCTCTTCTAGTTCCAATAGGGGCTGGCGGTTGCAAAATGCTACCGAATTTGGGGCTAAGGGCGCCTGTTTTTCTCAATTCATCAGCACTGTTGGCAGTTGAGGTCTCCGAGTGCAAACTTGTTGATTCCTTTGTGAGACTAGATGAAGACGCTGAAAATTCGTTGCTGTAAATAGACGGCTTTTTACTAAGTACATTATCCACCGTTTCAAATTCTTCCCTTGCTTCTTCTTCTTCCTCTTCTACAATGGCATCATCAGTAGTTGGTGACAACTGAGAATAGAAACTTTTTCTGTTCCCCGAATTGTTGTTATACAATCCCAACCCACTACTCCCAGAGGTACTTATTGTTAGCTTGTTATTTGAATTTGAGCTATTGCCAATACTACCACTACCAGCACCGCCAAAAGAGAAACTTGGTGACGAACTGAAAAAATAGTCAAATTCAGGAGCAGATTCAGTTCTCCGATGAGATTTTTTTCCGCCTCTGGTTCTTGAATTCGAACTCCCGCCATCATCAAAATTGAAATCTAGAGCAGCATCCAAGTCAATCATTGCTTCCGGTACCGCCGAGTTCTCATTGAGTACGGCACCAGCGGCCAAATAATATTTTGAAGAATGGGTATTAAGCTTACTATTCAATTCATCAGCATTGTACGATGCTGCACTTGAGTAAGATGATGATAATAACGATGACTGAAATCCGGCCGCTACTCCATCTGCGTGCGCATTGTTACTGCTATTATTGATATTATTAGTGATGGTGGTGTGACTGTCGCTGCTCCTGGCACTATTGGAGTTATTTTCAGGCGTAGTTTCAGTAGACGAGACTTCGTGGAGCAATGAGTCTACTGAATATTTCGTACTTAGGCTCATATCACTCTTTTTATCATTAACTGTGTTATTATTATTATTGTAGTAGTAGTTGTTGTTGTTGTTGTTGTTGTTGTTGTTGTTGCTACTAGCACTCTTCTTATCATCTGCACTAGCAGGCATCGTGTTGATGTTTGGAAAAGAGAAATCTTTATTCGGTACCATAGCGGCAACATTATTGATCGGTACGTATTCATTTTCCTTATTGCTAAGGTCTCCCGTACCATTTCCGATCACACTAGCCAGCTGTCCAGGCCCGCCAAATTTGAAAGACGATAACGACTTCGTAGGACTGGCTAACAGTGGATTGTTGGTGTTGGTAGTGTTGGTGTTGGAAGATCCATTACTGGAACCAAAGAATGAAATGCCCATAGAGTCAAAATCTCCAGATATTGCTGCACTTCTTCTATGAGCATGACCGCGTCTTTTTGGCTGACTTGGTGGGGCGAGAGAACTTGCTGAATTTTGAGGTATCGTTGTTGATGCTGGTGCTGATGTTGTAGAAACCGTAGCATTTGACGCGGTTGTTACTGCAGACATTTTTTTATAATGAGGTTGTATGTGTATATGTATGTGTGTATGGTGTGTCTATAAAGCCGATTAAAGTTTTAGGATTTCACGAGTATGATTGAAACGAATAAGATTTTCAAGTCAATAATATGAGGACAGTACTGTGTGCTTTTGATGAAATAATGAAATTCGTTATGCTTGTTAAACGGTAGCTTTTTGTGGTGACGATGCTGCTGGTATTCTTGCTCCCTTTCTTCTACTGGTTCCGAGACTCGGCTTCAAAAGTTAGGTTGATATAGGATGGCGCAGTGCAGCGAACAACTGAAATGGCAGGTGTAATGGAAAAACCGAAATGGTAACAAAATGCTGCAGCTGATGGATATAACGAATGGACGCTGAAAAGTCAGCAAAGTGACAAGTCTATATTAAACAACAATGTGGAACCGGCGAAGAGATAACTTTGGACGTGTTCTCTAGTATATTCACTTGGGCTGAATGCTCAGAGGTAGTTTGGAGCTTTGTAAATCGATTAACCGATTGACTGATATCGCTCGTTGAACTGGCGGTCTACAATCAAATGACTGCTTCAGCCTTCTTGGTAATGAGCGAACGGTTAGCTTGTAGCTTGTGGCCTGTAGCTTGTAGCTTGTAGCTTGTAGCTTGTAGCAATCCTGCAACTGCAACTATGAACCAACAAATAGCCAAAGGAATCTCTGAACTATCTATTTTCCAAAAGCCATCAAAGATAAAACCTTCCCAAAAGAAAGATGAACCTGACGGTTTATAGTGAATGAATGAATGGATGGATGATAAGCTGCGAAAGGCAAAATCGACCAAGATGCTATGAATGCGATGGGGAGTAAAGAGAGAGAGGAAAATTGAGAAAGCTTTTTTGGATTGTTTTTTCCTTGAAGCTTCCAGGCTGACTCGCACTCGCACTCTTCAATCTCACCCTGGCGTAGTCTCACTCGCACAGACACACACGCCCTCTCTCTCTCCCACTCTCTCTCCCGCTCTCTCTCTCTCTCTCTTTTTTTCTTTGCCTCACTTTTTTTTAAATTCTTCTTAGGAAATTTCTTTCTTTCTTTTCCTGCAAAACAATCAGAAAAGTGGATGATGCGCTGCAGCGCACCGCATGCACACAGCTTGCAATTCCCATGAATTGCATGAGCTTGGAACGGAACGGGACGGTCTTGGGTATTGTTTTTCTCTCATTTTGGGTAAGTGGGCGCATGCTGCTCATGCTATTTGCAGCTGTTCTGCATCCTGTTACTACTTAGCACAGTGGAAACAACTCGGAAAAACGCATACCACATGCATCGAGGATTATAACTGCGTTCCTAATCAGGTATCAGAATACAGGGCTAGCAACCAGAAGTTAGAGGAAGGCGTAGCAGAAGGAGCTCTGCGCCCTGTTACGATTATCAACTGTAAAAGTATCACCACTATCACAATCATTACAATCGAGCAGCAAGGCTCTCCTCATCGTACAGAAGTGGGAGGTAATATATCACAGTCAAGGAGGACGGATATAATATATTGCGCTTCTTGCTAGAGCAACCGGTTACTGATAGGACCTTAAGTTTGTACATTAGTAACGTCTAGCATTTCGTTCGGATACGGGATGTGTGTGTCCTTTTGTGGCCGCAGTGCCTAAATAATATATGCATTGATTAATTAGCCTTAGCACCAGCACAGCACTGTATAAACGAGCGTTATAGTTTGCAATGTTCCAATGAACACTCTTCTGTAGAGGAAATCTCTTGGAGAAATATGTGTATGGCTTGCAAGCGTCGTTTGGTTCTTCAAGCGCTACGTGAGGCAGGACGTATACCGCATTGGTTATCCAGCACTGTTAGCACTGTTAGCCCTGTTAGCCCTGTTAGCACTGCGGTTGCCAGCGTGTTGCCACTGGCGACGCGCAAAGTGGCGTGCAAAATTTCTGAGCATTTTTCACTAATTTGGAGTACTTTTGAGTATTTTTAGTAGTGGAGCCAACCCAAAAACACACGCATTGCATGTTCCTTAATTGGTGCGTGCACAAGGGCTTGGCACTTCTGCAGGCTAAATGCTGAATTTGGGACACAAACCCACGGGGAGACCAGAGTAGTAGTAGTGTACGGCAATTTGCGTACCCAGGAGTTTATTTCAAATGGGACCGTTATCTAGATCTATGAGCTCGCTGGCAAGGAGATTCGGGATGAAAACCAAGAACAGGTGACATGGTTTTACTTTATCAGCCTCCTTTGGCGGAAAGTGGTTCCAGCACCAGCTGAACGAGTTTCCAAGAAAAAAAAGAAAAGAAAAAAAAAAAAAAAAAAAAAAAAAAAAAAGCTAGCCGCCGGCGGACACGCAGAACTAAAGTAGCAATGGCGTAAAGTACATTATCACAAGCCTACGGAACGCAAAAGCACCGCTAGTGGAGACTGGATTTTTCAGCAGGACAGCGTGATCAAAACCAACTGAAAAACATGGCTGTTGCCAGTTGACTAAGCCTGGGAAGGGACAACGGATACTGCCAGCGGTTCAAATAGATATTGCAAGCTGCACGTCTAAAGGAGCTTACCGTCAACGCACGACACTTCGTATTGCTATATAACAGCACCAATCTTCTAACAATCGCTATTGTTGTGCAGAGAGAAAGAGAAAGTAACTTCGCTGTTGCCACAGCTAGGCCCTGCTGTGCTGTGTGGCCTATTCTTCTGGAGCCTGTCCCGTGTACATTAATCTATTAATGCGGCAGCAAATGTAAGTTAAAAATGTGGCTAGCGTGCTGCTGTAGCAGTAGCACTATAGTCGTAGTTGCTGGCTTTTTAGCAGCTCGTTTAGGTTGGCTGAGCGATTTCGAAGCCCTGGAAGCAAGAAAGAAGAAGCATGGTTTGTTTTTGTTGTTGTTGTTGTTGTTGTTGTTGTTGTTGTTGTCAGTGCTTAATTTTATGACTACTGAACAGGGCAACATACCTGCGCTTACCGTACGGTACCTGAAACTCAAAAATTAAAAATAAAAATAAAAGTAAATAAAACAAAGTAAAAAATAGTTGTTTGTCTCATCAGCTTGCAAATGCCCTGCTGAAGCTGCTGGAGCCTTGAAGTTCAAAACCCAAAGGGCTGTTCTTTAAGTTGGTGCAGCAGTGCAGTGACGCAATCATCTGCGTAACGCTGTCTGTTGTTTCTTTTTTGGATTTTGGCTCTTTTCTGGAGTTTTTCTAGGTCCTTCCCGATCCAGCTATTAGGAATTCCCATCACCGTTTCCAGTCTTTTTTTTACTTTTAGCTTTATTTTTTTCTCTACTTCTCGCAGCATAAAATGAAGGCTTCTAGAATACTGAGAGTGCCGAATGAGTAATTGTGCGAGCGTTCTGCTGCTGGCAGTCTCGCAGTCTCGCAGTCTCGCAGTCTTGCCAAGCTGTCCCGTCAACCTTTATTGTAATGAGGCAGAGGCGTTTCTTTCATATATTCTGTCCTTTTTTTTTTGCCTTTGGTTGCTAAGTGCACTTGTCGAGCGCAAACTTTGAGAGGAAATTTTAACAGCCTTCTCCAAAATGATAGAACTTGGTCCGGTAACAGTTTTCCGTAGCAGCGTTGCAAAAACTCTAAATTCAGATGTAATCTACAGCTGGGCCACAGCTATTGTTGTAACCATAGTCAACAAATAGTCTCTAACGACCAGTGAAATTCTGTTCATTCAATTGCAGTTAGTTTTCACCTGTAAACTGTTGCTATTGTATAACTGAGACGAATTGCATGTAAATTGGAATTGAAGGATGGGATGAATTAACCTCTATTTTCTTGATGAAAGCTTGCCGCTGTACATGTAGTATAAAGGTTGTATTTTTTTTTCTTTTGTATCACTGCATATGCCTGGGTGAAGATAAAATTGGATATTTTGTAGGCGAAACAGTTCTAACGAAAAGCATTATAGAAGCTATTACAAAGAATACAATAGCTTGCGCTACTCACCACAGACTGGAAAAGGGTGCATAACCGACCCTTGGTGAGCTCGCTCTTCGGGATGACACCACCATTAGTTTACGTTCAACGCGTTTTGCTTATTATTACATTTTACGTAATTTTGAATTTCATTTCGGTGGCCTGGTATTAGCTCCAAAACTACGTTCTTGGAACATTGTAAAGCTACAAAGCCATCTTATATCAATCAACGCAGTGTGTGTTGCAGGAAGTCTTACATTCCTTACATATGCTGGGGCGCCCAATTTTTTAACATTGGCAAAACTCGCGCATAACAAATGCTCCAAAAAATATGTGTAAAATTTCATATTTTTAAGGTCTTGAATAGACTTTTATAGGTTTGAATTTGACACAACCTTCCCAACAACTGCCCAAACACGAATAAATACTTAAAAAAACCGAAGTCATATGGAAAAAAGTGTCGAAACCCCCAGGATAAAAAAGACCAAAACTCCTATATGATGTAGCAAATTAAAAGAGAGGGGAAGAAAAGAGGAACGCGCCAAAAACCCAAAACAATCACCTTGCTGTAACAAAAATAAAAAGTAGAATAAAAACATCCATATCCAACCTGAAATCTTGAAAATAAAAAGAAAATAAAAAAAAAACATAAAAAATATAAAAAATAAAAATATAAAAATATAATAAATAAAAATATAATAAAATAAAACAACTTTTTATAAACTTTTGTAAATAAGCACTAAAGCCAATTCTTCAGCTCAGTTCTTAAGAAAGTCAAAATCTTCCCAAGCACTTTCCAAAGAAAGATGCTGCTGCTGTTCCGATTCTTTTTCTCCTATTACATTAACTTTAACAATTTTTCTAAATCTAACATTTTTCTTTCCATTCGAACTATCGCTTCCACTATCGTCATCATTTTTACAGACTTTATTGGAGCTCTCGCCGAGGCCGGACTTCATCAAGTCCATCTTTAGCTGGTTGATAATGTCGTCTTCTGGAATTGTGGAAGTTGATCCATTCTTCAAAATTGATCTGGTATCTGAAGAACTGTACTCACTTCCATAACTACCACTTCCAAGGGAGAATAAACTATCCCTATCGTCGTCGTCATCATCATCATCATCGCCATCATTATCATCATACAAAAGTTCGCTATCAGAAGCTGATGTCGATGTTTCATTTAGCACAGGGTTGCTTAGTGGTGACATTGGTGGAGATACATTAGTTTCCTTGTATCTAAACGTAAAGTCCGCATTCAATCTTTTTGGGTCCCGACTCTTATTTTTACTTTCATGTTCATTATCTGCTTGCTCTAGTTGTGACTTGTCTATGTTGTCTTTAGTTAATTTTCTTGTAGTATCTTGAGACACTTTATTGTCGTTTATAACGGTCTGCTGTTCTCCGACACCAGTGCGATCTTTCTCCGCATTATTTGCGTCCGTCTTGTTTTCTGCAACGGGGGAGCTTTTTTGTGACAAACTTGCCCTTCTGCTCTCCGGAATTATCTTCACCTTGGACTTCAACCTTCTTTGTCTATTGGATTTTTTCAACAAATCACGGTCTTCGTAAATGGATCTGTAAAACTCGTTATTTGAGCTGGTGCTTCTTCTTCTTCTTCCTCCTCCTTCTCCTTTCGAAATGGGCACCGGGCTCTCGCTGTCATTACTATTGTGTTTGTTGCTCTTGTCAAATGTACTGATGGAGTTTCGATGAGAAAGCGAAACAGTTTTCACACTCATTTTTGTATCATCTCAATATAGTCGAAGTAACGTTTATGTAACAAGAGAACTGCGGTTTGAAAGCTTTATGAATGGAAAAAACGAAGGATAGCGGAGTGTAACAAAAATTTAAAAGAAAAAAAAAAAAAAAAAAAAAAAAACAGAGTAGTCGAGTACTGGTTCTGCTGGTGAGTTTAAAAACGTTTTTCGATGAGCTAGGCAACCCACGCGCACAAGCTGCAGATGAACCGGTGAGGGGGAGGCCATCACGAGCACTATTGTTATTCTTATAGTTAACTGCGGCATTTTTGCCCTCGGATGTTTGATGTATACCGTGCTTCGAGGGTGCCAAAAGGTGCGCCAGCATACGGTGCACCTCATCACATCACATGCCTTAGACCGGAGATTAATTCTAGACTTTGGCGATGAGTGGCGATGAGATGCCTTTATTCTAGACTCTAAGAGTTGACTACCAGCACTGATGCTGCCATCATATTGAGATCAACTGTGTTACATATACTGCGCTCAGATAATAAACAAACATAGCGTATGTATTCTTGCACTTTGGTTATAAAAGAAATTGTAAGTATAGAAAAAAAAAGAAAAAAGCTTGAACCTCAATAACTCTTTCCACGCCCTGATTCCGCAACCTCTAATAAAAGTAACCATAATGCTATAATTTACCTTGTAATTTACCTTGTAATTACAAACGCAATCGGCACATGTACAATTACAACAAAAAGCAAGTTTTGTGGAACCGCAAAGATTTCAATGCTTTTTTAAATGGATCCATATCCTGGTGGCTGCAGACCAGGGTACGTTATACGGTCAGCAATCGGATAAGCATTGCCTTCTTCAAATGGATAGACACTGATGATATAGAACGCATGTAGCAATCCGGGAACAAATCCAAGAACACTAAGCAAGACATTGATGAGTACTAAAGAATAAAACAAAGTCAGTAAATCTAATAATGCTTTTGATTGGCAAAATTTTCCAATACTTACAATCAGCACTGAATCCTCTCTTCATGAAAACAGGTAATGGTGGAAAAATGATTGCAAGAACAACCGCAAACCAATCTTTTGCATGCATTGTTGAGATATTGTTTTGGTCTTTGCTATCTTGAAATAATAATATTGCTTCTACTTTATCTTGTATCAATTGAGAGAGAGCAAACTAACCAATTGAAGCACTTGTGATAGCGAGTAAAAGAAAAAAAGAGTTAAGAAACAATAAACCAAGAAAACACCAATTAAGTAACAAAAACTAACAGAAAGCAAAAAAGAGAAGGTACGGCTATTATTATTTTTATTTTTTATCTTCCCCTAGAATTTTATACTTTGTTCCGCTGGCGCTGCGCTCAAGAAAAGAGACAAGTTTATAGCAATCATGCATGAATGGGGTAGTTCAACACCATCAATGCGTTTATAGTGAAGCGGGGCCCCTAACCCATGCGTCTACTGCTGTAAGCCATTGAAGTTCACATATAGTCCTAATTACAACATTTCCATCGTTAGAATTAGGTATCACTGTCTAAAAAGTGACTTTGCAAAAAGTTTATGAGAGACACATTATTTTTTCATCTTGGGAGTTCTCATGTTTAGTAGCAAATTGTATGTTATGAAAAAAGTGCTTGGTACATAACAGATCAGATATAAAAACATCCTTTGAATTTGAAAAAGTAGAAAGCAGATTTGCTCAAGACCGCTCGGTCCTTTGATGGTATAAATAACCATATAAGTTTTTCCAGCAACTCTATAAAACTTCTTCGTAAAGTTTGATGTGATTCAGAAATTTAAATACAAATTTCCATTTTGAATGCTCTGCAACAAAACAGAAAGTGAAATTCATTAATACACTTTTTCTTCTGCCAGCCCTTTTCAAAAAGTTTGTTGAATCAATGTAGTGTTTTCAGAAGATAATTTGTAACAGACACAATCCGATAAAAGAGTTATTTTACCTTCTTTAGTGTACATTTTTACCAATTGAATTTCAAACAAAACTAAGTGGTTTACTGAAAATCCTTTTACACTTGAGTCTTAGCATTTTCCTACCTTTTGTATTCTGCTCCTTACTTGACTTTTGATACCTTCATTTATTTCTTATTTTAAGGCTTTCCTAGTATGCAGACACTTCCACCGTGGATTGTACAAGTAGAATTGATCTTCTTTTTTTTTTCTTAATTTTATACCTATTACGATATCAATAAACTTACTCCATTAACAACAAAAATTTATTTGTACTCCTCTTGAGTATTTTATGCGAATGTTTTTGCAACATGCTGTCCGGTGTAGTGAGAACTCCAAGCTAGAAAAATATGGATCACAACCTTACTTTTAGTCAATAAACCATATATAGTTGAATAGCCGTTATTGTTTGAATTAACATAAGCCATCATGGTTGTTGCGAGGTGAGCTGTTATAGAAAATACACCAAAATTTTTAATTTTTATTTTTAAAAAAATTTTTGAAGCGAGTTTTGAGAGTTTCGCAAGATTGATAGATAATGTAATCAAATTTAAAGCACGAATCGCTGCTTTTATGCTGTTTTAGTAGCTTTATCTTAATTTGATTATATGGGAAAGAATATAATCAATAGCCTTTGATCGCCATACAATGTATAAATTTTTAGACAAATATATAGTCAAGCTTGCCTTTCTTGAGTGATTACTTCTCCAGATAGTTTCAAGAAACATTTTGCAAGCTATCACTCTTTTTTACCAAATGTAGAAAAGAAATTCAAACAGATAGAGCTTTATTTCCAATTATCAGTCAAAAAAATTTTGTTTTTTTGCTAGAATCAAACCGCAAATTTAAATTATCAAAAACACTTCTGTAATATACACAAAGGGGCAAAACCCACATAGTTCTAATTACAAAACAGAAATTCTTAAGTTAATTGTCTGTTTAAAACTTGTCTTTTCTGTCAATGCTACGATAAGCGATGTTGTAGTATCCACGGAAATCCGCAACTCAAGTTGACCAACATGCTACAAAAAATTTTTTTTTGCGTACTTTATAACATATACTTGCTGATGGAAATTTCACCTGAACGTGGCTTACATTGATTGCAAAAAGTTTATGTAGTTTTTACTCTTTATCTTTGCCCATCCATCTGCAACCCCCTTTTGGCAGCAAGTTTTTGCCAGCTTAGATTGACAGGTAGCGGGATGACCAGGGCCCATAACAAGATTACAACAGCCGTCAACCATGAAGCGCGCAGTTATTTGTGACTCCGCTCACCTGCTAATTCGGGATCTGCCACAATTATTATTGCCGCTTATACCACCTATACGCATCTTTGCACCTATGCACTAGCAGTTCAAGTCATCTGATTTACCTTATGCATTGGGAAACATCGACGACAGAAAAATGAAGAATCCGGGAGAAAAAGAAAACTAAAGAAAAAATAAGGCGAAAAAGAACCGCGCCGCAGGACGTAACTGGAACGGGGCTCGTCAGTTTCTAATACCAGCTATCATAGCCAGCAAGTTTTATCAATAGTGGGCTAGGTCTTAGCCCCTGTTTATTTAGTGACATACCATATAGCGTAACAAAAACGGATTCCCAGCCGCCACAAAGGTTGTTTCATCCCCTACACAGAATCTGAGCGACCGCAGTCTGGAAATAATAGAAAGTCAATAACCGTAGATAACTAGTGTTTTATGGAATGAAAATAAACAGCAATATCCCGATACTCCAGTAACTATCGCTTATAAGCTAAAAAAGTAGATGAGAAAACAAACAACGTGAGCCGGTGCTTGACAACAGATCCTAGTGATAAAAATAGAGCAGCATAACATATGCTGTGTCGCGATGCTGCACTGGGAAACAACGTAAACGAGCGGTGCGCGCCCAGTCCTTAATTGGCAAGCTACTACAGCAGTAGCGCTACAAAAAGTGGGAGAATTTCATTAAGCTACTGCGGTATACCTTGTCAGCGCCAATCTTTCTTTGCCACTTAAGTTTTTAGTTTGACAACAGGCTTCCCCAGGGCCAATCAGAGTCCAGAAACTTCCAGAAAGATATTACCCGGATGCAGCACCATGGCAACCCGCTACAGTTTAGCTTTGGGCGAAAAAAAACTGATCATTTATTTTCATCCGCTTGCTGTTTTCTCAGAAAATTTTTTTTATTTATTTCAATACCGCTAAGTTTTTGTGCAATCGCTCACTCGGTTGTTTGGTGTCTTTTATTTGCCTCCCAGTTTTTCTCCTACACAAACACAGAAATCTTCTTTATTTTTACAATAAAAAGATTGTTTTGTTGATATATTTTATTTTAAAGAACTATTACAAGCTTCTTTACTTACAAATATATTAATTATTTCCCATTTATTTCTGACCACTTAGTTGTGTTGTTCAGAAGCATTCCGCCCCCTATTTTTCTCAGCGATCCAATCAGATTCCGCCAATCAGTTGGTTGCGGGAAAAAATCCTCCTTCTACTTTTTCCCACTTGCTTGTCCCACCACGGCGTTTCCCCGCTCCGGACAATTGCTCATAACCTCATATTTCCGCAAATTCTTACACCGCCCCCTTGGATATCAATTCTGCCTCTGTCTGAGAAGTTTATCTAATAATTACATAATACAGATCCTTTGTTACTGAAGATCTCTGTTATTTTCTTCCTCTTCCATCGCCTCTGCACCCCCACTCTCGTCACACCCCTTTAACATCACATCAAATTGCATCAATCATACAAGATGGCATTATCGTCTCAGGCGCTTGCATCGAGCACTTTCAAGCGTAGCTATCAAAAGTTTAATGGCAAAGGCAATGGCAGGTTCTTTCCAAATAAGAGATTGCGTACTATAGACACAAATCTTCCAGTACAGAGAGATCAACGCGATTACTATTCTTGCTCCTCTGATGATGAAAGTGAGTATTATTCTAGCGATAATGATAGTGTTGTTATTAACAGTGCTGTTAGAAACCGCCGTTTGTCGATGCCAAATAGAAGAAGAGCATCGGTGCACTATGTGTCTAAGCCAATTAGAAGAAATAGTAAATGCATTGGCGAATCTTCCATTAGTAAAAAAATTGATAGTTTGAATAGTAACAATTCCAATATTTCAAAAATTATCAGTGCCGCTACCGAATCTAACATCAATAACACTGGTTCAGCAAATGAAAGTTTGGGTAGCAATGAATCTCAGAATTCGTCATTGCCTAACTCTGATGTTACTGCCAGATCGAGATGCTTTGATTATTTGGTAGGGGCCATTGATGAAGCTTGGGCTCGTTACTGTGACACTACCTCTTTTGCTGAAAATGAGATGTACAATAATATGGATGTCTCTAACGACTTTCCGACCACTCCAGTTTCTGCTACTAGTTCTGATTACGAGTCTGACTACAAGTCTGATGGTACTGAATTGACAGATTACGAGTCTGAGTTTGAATATACCAACAAAAAGGTATCTCAGCAGCCAGAAAGTATCAAGATTCAAAATTTGAAGGATCGCCTTATCAAGGCTAAGAACTTTTTGCAAGACTATGTTGAGTCCAACAGTACCGATGATAGTATTTCTTTTTGGTCTCGTTGGGACTTGATTAAGTATGCGACAATAGAATTGGTAGAAGATGACGATGATGACGAAGTCATTGAAGATACTATTGAAGATTTAGAAAGAGGTCGTTGTTTTTACAACAATTGAAGAATCGAAGAATTTCAGATGATGTCTGAAGAAATACCAAAGATCATGTATAATATTAATGAGTGTAAAGATAGTGAATCAGTTTGTTTTGTTTCAAGTTCCAATTATAAAGAAGAAATTTTTATTGAGGTTATTAAATAAATAAGAAAGAAAGAAGGAAAGAAAAAACCTTAATGCGTTTTGTCTTCTCTCTATCTTTTTTTGTTTTTGTTTTGTATTTTGGGTAATTTGGGTTTTTCTTTGTTTTTTATTTTTTTTTTATTTTTTTTATTTTTTTTTTATTTTTTCTATTTTTTCACAACGTTTTAATTCTTGTTTTTTGAGTCGGCGTGAAATTAAGCCGACAAACAAAGCTGAGCCTTTGAGGTTCAAATTTTTTCCAACATTATTTCCCTTATTTGTTTTTATGATTTATTAACGTTTTAATTTAATCAGTTTTTCTTTAACGTTATATATAATTGACATATAGCGTGCTATGTATATAGAGGCTATAGTCATTATCCTATTGGATAGTGAAAAAGACGAATTTTTAGTTCAATTGATGTTGGTTCTCTGTTCGTGTAGTTCTCTAAATTAGCGAGTATAAGTCGCAGTGGATGCATAACGGAAAGATAATGATTTGTGAAAACACGTTCTAAGCAGATATTTACAGTCTAGAAGATAGCATAGACCACAAAAAAAAGCAGCTAGTACTGCTGTATTTATACTAAGCGAAAATAGTACGACTATCACAAGCATTGAGTCGACAATGGTCATTTAGGAGCTCCTAGGCCGTAAAGTTGCAGTTGAGGTATTGATCCATGGCTGTAGACGTCAATAAAAAGCAGTTTAATTGAATTTCTCACTAAGCCATTGTCGTTGTTGCTCTTTTAAAAGGAATAGCACCTGCTTTGATCATATGTCAGGCCAGCGTGTATTGAGTTTGCAATGTTGCTAGTTGTGTGCCTGCTGGGGAAACTGCGATGTGCTCATTTAATCAAGTGATTTAAGCCGGCTCACTAACTTAATTAATGAAGCCATGACAATGATAAATGCGATCGGTCTTAGCGATGACGTGGGTGCAGGGTTTCGTTCTGCTGCGTGATAGTACGGAAAAACAGACAGGGAATGACGGTAGTGGTAATGATGATGATGATGTGCGATCACATTCGGTTTTTGATCGGTGAATATTAATAGACATACAATAGACACCTAGAGGAGGCAAATTTTGAAAACTAGTTACTTTATCATCTTTGCCAAAGGCTAATGAGGATAGACTCTCTTACAAAGTACAGGATCTCACAGATTATTTAGCGGGCTGTAATTAGACTTTAAAAGCATTGTCGAGATCATCATTCTGCAAAGATAGATTAAAACACGTCGACTGCTTAGCTGAAAACACAAGCGAACAGCTGGGATATTACTGATTATCCGTCAACACCAAGCTAATAATATCTATACTGCATAACATACTTGCTCGAACTTAACGCTGCCTCAAAATGGCCATATTCGATAAAAAAGACAAGGAAAGAGCTTCTGTTAACGATAGAGATGGTAATACTCATGATTACAATAGCAGCGCCACCAGCGGACCGGCTGTCAATAATAGCTCCAGCACGACAACGAGACCAAATTTTTTAAGATCCCATTTTTATCTAAGCTTAGATGACATTAAAAGCAATACAAGAGCATCAGACAGAAAAAATCAAGATCAAAGAACTAATAATGGAAATATAGATAACAGCCATTTCAATGATCGAAAGACGGAAACAGATCCTTTGGTAACGCCTCCTAGAAAATATCATACCAACCCTCCATCACCAACATTATTCGCTGCTGGAAAGCATTATAACCTGCCTGGCAATTTGAAAAATTCTATTAGTTACGCGTCCCATAAGTTGCTAGATACTGCCTATGGCGCCAATATCAGATCACCGGTGTTGGCTCGATCTCGCATTGAGTCCAATGTCAACAGTGTTTACGCGTCGCCATCAAGGCTAAATCTCAATGACACTGAAAATGACTACTTTAATCTCGGCAATAATTATGGATCAATATCCCATGCAGATGACGGCAGTAATAATAAAGAGCCCTCAAATGTAAGTGCTTTCAATGCCAATTATGCTGCCGAGAGTTTGCCAGTACATGCTACTGGAATACATCAACAAGAAAAATTTGTACCTAATAGACACTACTTATCTCAGTCTTTAACTACTGAAGATTTCCCAATGGTGGCACCTGAAATATCCAACCATTTCATAGAATCAGAAAATCATAGTATATTTGATATCAATAATTCAAATGATGCACTTATTAAGCGGAATTTCTATGATGATTTTACTCTGATTGACTGGGTCTATGATAACCAAAAACTTTCAGCGCTCAAGTCTAACCTCAAGTCTATGAAAGGCTTGAGAGGTAAAATCACTAGAATAACGGAACTCATGAAAGATTGGCTACTTGTTGCGATTGTGGCCTTTGTATTCGCAGTCATTGCTTACTTTATTGACAAGTGTGAGTTCTTATTAGTAGACTTACGAAGAGGATATTGCAGTTCGAATTGGTTGTCCAATGAAAACTTTTGTTGCCCGTATAGTGGTGATCGTTTTTTCTTGGGTGAAAACTCAGTTTGTGAGGACTGGGTTCCCTGGTCAACGAAATTCGAAAGCATTGGCAATAAGCAACTCTTGGAATTTGTTATATATTGTTTTTCCAGTTTGATATTGGCATTTATTGCAGTATTAATAACTTTGACTACAAAAAGCGATAACCCATTGGCTCCCAGCAATAAAAATGATGTCGCCAGTGCTGCGGCAAATAATAATAATAATAATAATAATAATAACAACAACAATAATACTAATAACAATCTCAACAACAACGATAATAATAATAATAATAATAATAATAATAATAATAATAATAATAATAATAATAGTAACAGCAGCAATGATGGCAAACACTCAGTTCATGAAAAGTTGCATAGCACAAGAGTTATTTACTCTGCTGCCGGATCTGGGGTTCCTGAAGTGAAAACAATTTTATCAGGTTTTGTGATCAGAAAATTTTTGGGTGTTTTCACATTGATTACGAAATCCACAGGATTGATTTTTGCTATTGCTTCTGGACTAACAATTGGTAAAGAGGGACCATATGTACATTTGGCCTCCTGTGTTGGTAATTTATGTTGCAGAATATTCAAAAAATATAACGAAAATGAGCTCGTAAAGAGACAGATATTATCAGCATCAACGGGTGCAGGGTTCGCTCTATCTTTTGGGTCTCCATTAGGCGGAGTATTGTTCAGCTTGGAAGAAATCACATATTATTTTGCTGGTTCTCAGCTTTTCAAAACTTTTTTTTGTGCAATTGTTAGTATTTTGTTCATGAAGCTTTTAGATCCTTATGGGACTGGAAACCCGGTAATGTTTGAAACCAACTACACATCTGAATGGAAGCCCTTTGAGCTCACGTATTTCATTTTAATTGGGGTCGCTGGTGGGCTTCATGGCGCTTTTTTTTGCAAGTTTGCAGCCATATGGTGGCCAAAATTGTTCAGAAACCAAAAATTTATTAAAAACAAATTCGTTAAGGAAGTCCTTTTGCTATCACTAGCTACATCCTCGGTCACTTTTTTCAATAGCTATACAAGACGTCCAATTCCTGAATTGTTAGCGGATTTGGCAAGATCTTGCGATTATTCTAGCAATAAGTCTAACGAACTTTGTCCAAGAGATTTCAGCACTTTTCCAAAATCAATCACTACACTATTATGTGCCTTTTTGATCAAGCTAGTCTTTACTGCCATCACGTACGGGATCAAAGTTCCCTCGGGGATATATGTTCCCAGTATGGTTCTCGGTGCCACTTTTGGGCGCACTTTTGCATTAATTATCCAGTATTTGCAAGCACAATATCCTCAATTTTTCATAACCCCAGATCTGTGCTCTATAGAGAATGGCGGCGCTTGTATTGACTTTGGCATCTATGCAATGATTGGTGCAGGTGCATTTATGGCAGGAATCACACGTATGAATGTGACTTTAGCCATTACATTGTTCGAAATAACTGCAAGTTACACTTATGTATTACCGATTTCAATTAGTATCGCTGTTGCTAATTGGGTTGCTAATTCCATTGAGCCAAACTCGCTATATGAGCTATTGATCATAAACCACAATTTCCCATTTTTAAAAAGTAACAGAAATGCAGGCTTCAGCTCAAAATCAACAATACAAACATTAGTAGATAACGGTTTTGTTAATAAAGAAAATAAAATTGTATTGGACGAAGAGCTCAATTATTCAACTACTATGACTGAATTGAGGACTCAGTTGGTCAGTTTACAGCAAAAGAGAATGATAGATGGTTGCATCCCAGTGTTACACGGTGATACTTTAATAGGAATACTTCCGGCACCGGACTTGGAGTTTGCTCTAGATAAGTTGCGGGAGTTTTGCACTGAATACAATGTCAGAAAAGAAGTTATCTGCAGAACAGTTCCAATAAATTATTCGTCAACCAATGATCAACAACGGCACTCTGATGACGAAGAAGGCTTGCTTGAGGTTTCATCATCTGTAATGTCATCAAGGCAGCTACTTGGCGTTGAAGTGCTAAATGAATTGACTGATTTTACTAACATTGTTGATAGTGCGCCAATGCAGTTGGATATCACGGCTAAGCTTTCGTTTGTGGAGCAGATTTTCAAGAGAGTTGGTAACAGGTCAATATGTGTACTCAGACGAGGAAAGTTTATTGGCGTATTGCACAAGAAGGACTTTATCACGTTTTGTCGTGAGAAAAGATATTATTAAACTCAAGAACTTTTTTTTTTTCAATTATATTATACTTTGTTTTGTTTAGAATCGTTTCACTGCTTCATTTGCTTGCTTTTTGTTTCGTTTTGCTGGATTAGTTTAAATAACTTCACGCTAGTGTTCCACTTTCAGACGATTTCTAATAGCTTTTCGCTATAACAATTATATAAACCACTATAGGGTCTTATTGTAAATCTTTTGTTGAATTATTATCTCATACCAAAGATGCACATGTTGGGAGTGCATGCAAGATTATGTCCACCGAGATTCCAAGCCAAAAATAGCGCACGTGAGCATCCATATTTAAAGTCGATTAGTTTCAATTTTGATACTTTTTCTCCGATGCGAGCTGGCATGTAATCGCAGCTGATTTGTGATATGTGTGCGGCCTTGCAAACTATAATTCTTGCTTTAATCATATAACGCGACCAAGAATAAGCACAATTTACCGCCTTTTTATCTGGCCAAAGATACCAACAACCACAATAGTAGTAACAATAAACTTTGTTAATCCAATCACATAGAAGTGGTGTTATAATGAGCTCTGCAGTTATTGTCGTGAGCGACCCAGAAAATTACTTGAAGTATGAACCAATAATTGCGGCAACGGTAGATGAGTTGCTTTCTTCCCTCACAGAAGAAGTACAAAATCAGGCTCGAAGAGCAATAAATGAAGGCCAGAAGAGCCGAGCTGAAAGGTTGGCAGTATACAAGAGCTTGAAGTTGAAGTATACCAAAAGATTGGATTTCTACATTGTACCAAAAGTTCACAATGTCAATGCTTTGGAAAATTACTTGCTTCATTTTTATAATTTGTCAAGACGTATAATATTCCAAAAGGAGAAAGAGAACGGATTTTCAATAAGGCCTCCGGTTTTTACTCAGGTATTATTCAATATTAATGATGTTAATGCTAAAAGAAATGGGAAAGATAGCAGCGGCGATGAGTTTTTCTACCAATGGGATACTGTCATTTTTGATGCCCATACAACCAAGGAAGACCGTTTGAATTTCGATTATCAGAACAAAAATGCTACTTACAAAGAATTTAAATCTGCCTTTGACGTACCGGACAAAAATGACCAAAATAAAGCATTTTACAAGAATGGTGAAAACAAAGTAAAAGACAATTACGATGTGGGATGCATTGGTGGCACATTTGATCATTTGCATGACGGACATAAAATCTTACTATCAATAGGAGTTTTCTTGTCTAAAAAAGAGCTCATTATTGGTCTTTCTTACGATCAACTACTAGCTAACAAAAAGTTCGACGATTTTTTGCAATCCTATGAAGAAAGATACCTAATAGTTAAGGATTTCGTAGAATACTTGAGACAAACTAGGTCACCAAATTGCACTGATGGGGACTTCGTGCTCAAGATCTATGAATTGAATGATGTTTATGGGCCTACAGCAACTGTTGAAAATATGGATTTGTTGTTGGTGACGGAAGAGACATCAAAAGGTGGTGGGTTAGTGAATAAAAAGCGACAAGAGAAGGGGTTGAGACAATTGGACATATTTGTCGTGAAATTGATTGAAGATGAGACCAAAAACGATAAGATCAGTAGCACTTACATTAGAGAATACCAATGTCAAGAATTTAACAAATTGATAAGTTGAATTCATGAATATAGTCGTCTGTATATTTTGTATGTATTACTTATTCATAATATCCAAACCCAATTTGCCTTACGGATTATTTAGAATTTTTTTTTTTTTTTTTTTTTTGAACTTTTCAATTATAATGTACAAACGATTAATGCCGAAAGTCGTTAATTGTGTTATATATGTAATGATTGCAAGAACTTTCATTCACTTTTCATGTATTTAATATAGTCTAGTAGCATTAGCAAGTCTTCAGTTGGTCTCAGTAACAGTAGAAGCTGTTTCAGCAAGATGTGAGCCCAAAGCCTCATTGATATTGCTAATGCCAGATTGTAGCAATAGCCTGTTATAGAAATTGAGTATACTCAAAACGAAACGAGGCATGATTTTACCATCAAACAGATGCTTGGAATACAAATCGGCATTACTAAAATAAATATCGGCACTGTATGTTTCAATAACTTTTGTCTGTTCATTTATTTCAGGGCGTAACTCCACGTAAAGTTCTTGATAGCTGTTGTCGTTAGATCTGTATGGTATTCCGTAGTCTGATAAAAATGTTGTGCTTTTGATTATTATAGAAGGAACACTGATTTTTAAGACAGTGGAATTGTTTGATTTTCTCGGAAGAATTTCCAACAATGGCTGTGCTGATTCTGTTTCCTCCTCTAACTCTTGGCTTTCATTATTTTGATGATCTCTGCTTTTAAAGAATAATTTTTTGGTATTATCAGGGACTGTTTTTGTGAAGTCTGAAAGGTTAAATTCTCTTTGACTCAAACTAGAGAACTCAAAACGGTAAAAGTTGCTATTAAAGAAATTCACAATAATGGTGTTCAACAAATCTTTCTCAGTTTGCTTCAGTATTAGCTTTGGATCTAATTTGACTTTATCGTGGAAAGTATTGCAGTATGCAAAGTACTGCTTGTCATCATTTTTGTAGTTATTCACAATGCCGTTGATTTGCATGCCTTTTGGTAATTGATAAAATGGGATACTTTCATATTGTTTGCTGAGGTAGTATCCATAGCTAGTAGCTGCGAAAGCAGTGGTCCAAAATGCCTTTCTGATTATACCCATTTGATTAAAATTGACTGATTATAATATCTGTGAAAGAATCTGATTCTTCGAAATAATGTTAAATGGTAGAGCATACAGTATAAGCTTAGGTTATTTGATGTCTCCGGATTTTCACCATAATTTTTTGTAGGCGGTAACCCTCTATAATAAAGAGGGTGCACACACCCCTTTACTTCAGAGCAACATTTTGGATAACCAAAGTAGCGAGACGTGTATATTGAACAGAAATAATATGTCATAAAAACAAAAACAGACGACCAAAGTAGCGAGTGAACAAATGAGAAAAGGAACAAGCGAATAAAAATAAATTGTAAGTAAACGAAAAGAAGTATAAGTATACAAAAATTATAATTGGTTGAGGGTGTGAGCGCAAATGGCACGCTTATATAATCTATTATCGAGACTCAAATGGTGGTAGTTGTTCCATAAGCGCTGGTGGAAAAATTGACACTTGTAACGATAGTTTCTAAAGTAGAGGATGAAGTAATGGAAGAAGTGGAAGATGTGAAAGTGATGGTGCTACTCACATAGGAGATAGTTTCACTAACCTTGCTTTGCACCGAATTAGCGCTGCTGCTGCTAGTACCACTGTTTCTGGTGTTACCAAGAATATTTGCCAACCCGGTAACATAATCGGTTTTCCCATCAGTCTTTTTGACTCCAGTGGCAACATCCCATAATCCAAATCCCCCGAAGCTGGATGACTCTCTTGCAGATGTGGTTCTCAGTTTAACATCTGTAATGCTGACAAAATATTCGGCGTTCGATGAAGTAGCCAAGGCAATGTAAGCTTTCATGTTTTTGTTACCAGATTCCTCAGTGATAAATTTATACCAAGTATTCCATGATTGCTTAAACTTCTTCTTTCCAGTTGAAAGTGAGCAGGCTGGATTGTTATAAAATTGAATCATTGCAATATCGATGCTAGCTTCAGTGCTCTTCAACAATATGTTGAGGTTAGCATCAGGAAATGGACATTGTGGAGCAGCACTGATAATGAGTTTTTTAGAAGCCCATTTAGCTCTCAAGGCACCAACTAATTCAGCTAATCCTTCAGACTTTCCATTTTCAATATCGAAATCAAATCCATCAATTTCAGCGTCACCAAAAGGTTTTGTTACTGAAGAATCGCTATTTGGATTGAATAAATTGTAAATCACATCTGCTCCGGATGTACCTTCAGTGGCTGTTGAATAACCATAAGTTCCACTCGTGGAATCCCCTCCTAATGAAAGCAAAACTTTGATACCCAAATTTTGGCATGTTACAATATCTTCTGCAATTTGTGGGCATGTAGCTCCCCAACAGGCATTTCCGAAATTAACTGATGCAGAGGTCGCGTCAAAGTTGTTCAAGAAAGAAAGAAGAACAATATCAAAGTTACCCTTTTGACAATATGTTCCTAAGGAGTCTTGATTACTTCCTTGGCCCCAATACACTATAATATTGTGCTTGGACTCATCATAGACCGCACTAGCATTTTGGATTAAGGCAAGAATCAATATGAAAATTGCAGCAAATATCATTTGTTTGTATGTTCTTTGTACAAAGAGTGACTCAAGTTGGAACTAGACAACAAAATAATGGGTTTATCAAAAAAGTGGCATTTATTGTTTATTATGGTTAAATAGTATTCACTGTCGTCGTTGTATTGGGCTGTCTAGGTATTTATACTACATCTTGTCTTACTGCCATTGATCTGATAGTTTTATTCAATAAACGTACTTTCTTTAATTTGAGCAGGTATTTGCAGCTGATGTTGAGTAGTTTGGAATTTAGAGATTAGCAAGCAGTATTTTAACAATTGAAATGCATACTAATTTCATTAGTCTCCAAGCTAATCTGGACGAAGACATATCGGAGTGCTTCTTAGCGGCCTATATCCAGACAAGAGTTTTCTTTTTGACAATGTGCCCTATGTTTTATCGCTTACTACTCAACCTAGAGTTCCTATAACTACCGTTTCTGGTTCGCGTGCTTATTTTTTCGTTTCATTTTTATCTTGGACTCTATTTCAATAACCTAATTTGTGCAAGATTACGTAGTCTTTCATCAGAAGTCAATTCGAAAATTTTTAGAATATTTAAGAAAAATAAGGTCGTTGGCAAAATTGCAGGCATATTGATATCATCTACTATTCCCGGCACTCCATACCTTATGCGCCTGCTTTTCCCAGATTTCTGCAATTTTTGCTTCTTTTAATTAGAAGAACAAAACCTCGTCTTGAATACGAATTCCTCGGTTATATACTTACTGGGCCCTGGTAGCGATAAACTTCCGTTACTAAAATTCGTTTCTTTAGACATTGCAGGAATGCGCATCATATAACATAAATACATGCATACACGCATAGATGATCGTTAGAGCACATCACGTGCATAAATGTTTCAACATTAACAGAAATTGAGGACCTTAAACCAGAAGAAACGATACGTCAAGTCAAGCCAGAAAAGAAACTCAGAAACAAAATGGAAACAAACAACAGGGGTTAAAAAAAGAAGGAAGTAGAAGGAGGATATTATTATTTGAGGTGATGCCGTGTTCATATAAAATAAATATGGCTGCGAAGATGTTGTTCGGTAGCTGTTTTCTATCTATTTTATTTTGGTTGATAGTTTGAGACCATTTCGCAACCTTAACCGTTTACCATAAAAATGCTACAATTCACTAAAGCATTCTCTCTAAAAACGAAAATTAAAAATTTGAAAAGTATGATTTTTCTCAAAGTAAATGAAAAGTTTCAAGACACAGTAGATAGAACGGTGGCGAAAATTAACGGTAACAATTACAATCATAACTATAGTTACAATGAAAAAAAGAACGTTGTCACATACAAAACCTATAAACCATATCCTTACTTGACTTTAAGCGACAGGTTAACGCAGATCTGGATCAATCAATACACATTATTTCTTATTCTAATCGGCATAAAAGTTTTACTTTTTGGGCTATCATTGAAAGGAAGCCTTGCTAGATCAGAAAATTACACAATAAACTCCTGCAAATTGTTGGATAAGTATGCATCAAATATTATGTCAATGCCGCATTATACTGCTAAAACTGCTAATGCCATGATTGCAAAGAGTATTGAAGAAGCCAGCAATGCTACAGTGAAGGGACTTAAACTAATACTTACTGGGGTTGAGAGTCTTATTATATTCTACATCCAAATAATGGTGGGAACTTATGCTTGCTTGTTAACTGCAGCAGTTGATACAAGTGTGGATGTTGCTACGAATGCTACGAAAAGTGTCATTAGTTTTGTCAATAATACCTTGGATGATGTTACGGACACTATTGAAGATGGGTTGACAGATCTTTCTAAAGTCATTAATGCTGCAGAATCAGCTGGTGAAAGTATCATTGATTTGTTCACTAAAAAAGAAACTGAGTCTCCATTTGATAAAGTCAACCTTACTATTTCTGAATTAAAGAACATCAGTATTCCAAGTTCGATAAATCTGAAGTTGGAGAAACTTTCTGCAGTAACACCTGATTTTGACACTGTCGAAAATAAAACAAAATCATTAATTCATATCCCTTTTAACTACGTTAAGACCAAATTGGACAATGAGTCATTTTATGATAATTCAAAAAGCATGCAGGTGCCACAAATTAAAGATGCTAATTTTTGCCCAAATCCAGACAAGATCCGTGCAATATACATGAACGTGGGTAATGATATTGATAAAGTAGTAAAAGTAATCTTATCTTTAACTTTCATCTGTGCCCTCTTGTTAATGGGCGTTTTATCTTATATGGAGTACCGCAAATGGAAACAAGTTAAAGAAATGACCACGGAAATAGCTACGCTTCAATATCCACATAAAAAAGCTGAGATATATGCTACAATTGATAAATACACCAATAGGATACCGTTTTTCATATCAACATGTATTTTTAAAGTTTTCAGGATTGACTCAACAAGCAAGAAAAGAGAAACAAGATGGCTTTTTGCCTACTTGCTTTCGTCACTGTCTATGACCGTTTTAGGCATTGCCCTTGCCGGAATACTTGCTGTTATACTCCAGTACACTATTTTTATGGTAGCACTTAAATGCGTACATGCAGCTAAAAATGATTTTACAAATAGTTCAACAGATATAAGTGGTCAAATTAAAGAAATGGTTCTGGATTGGACAAGCTCTACTAACAATTACTTAAATACAACTCAAGCATCAATTAATGAGAAACTTTTTGGCTTAGTGGTAGAAGCAACTGATTCGGTAAATAAAACAGTGTCCACCTTCTACGACGGCATAAATGATGAATTGACCAATATTTTTAACGGCACTGTTTTTGAAAAACCAGTAAAAGCAGTGGTAAAATGCATTATTGGCAACAAAGTTGAAGCAGTGGAAAAAGGATTAACCTGGGTTCATAATAATGCTGCCTTGGAATTACCTAGAGTCAGCGAAAGTTATTTGCTACTGGCTAGCCATAGCACAAATAACGAAAGCACAAGTTTGTCAGATAAAGCAATAGACATGTTCAATGAGACAATTTTAGCCGTTGTTAAAGAATACAAAAAATCATTATTTTATGAGCTCATTGTGTCACTTGTTTTGCTTGGTGTGTTTGTTTTACAGATGATTGTCGCATATAGTATATTTTGGCTCAAAAAGAGGAATATAGTCAATAATGAAGATGGCTTTGGTGAGAATCCGGCGCCAACTTCCCCAGATCTGCCTGAATTAACAACTCTTGAAAAACCTTCATTATTCAATGACGTCTTCCATAAAAAAAAAAATGAAAATAGCAAAAATAGCAAATTGGATATAAGTAATCCAGAACCACTTGATCAGGAAACATTCTTCACTAATCTACTCAACAAAGATAAGGAATTTTTTCAAAATGCGAATGGATCACTGGTAAAATATGCAAAGGATGAAACAAAAATTCACAACAAATCATTGGAGACCTTATATGAGACCACTTTAGTTAATGAAATTCAACCGCAATCAGTACACAGTGATGCTGCTAGTGACGAGTTTTTTGTTGAGCCACTTTCTATCATAAATCCAAGGGATATACCAGCTTGCGCCAGGCGTAGTGATGGTAGTGGTGGTCATGTTGATTTATGTGGCTGCATTGCGTCACTGCAAAGGACTGTCAGCAACTTTCGAGGGTCAATTTCAGAAACAGAGTTTCAATTAGTGGAACCCCCTCCGGTGAAATTAAGAAAAATTAATCCTTTCAAAACACCATTCGATGCTGATAATGATATAGAATATTAGCTAGCCAAATTCAAGTTTGTTTTTTTTTATTTTTCATTCATTTCGCCACTTTCGTTCTTTATTTACATTATACATGTGCTGGTCATATTTCGCTACATTAAATTTTTCGAAAAATATTGTAACAAAATGTAAAAAATCACCTAAATCTTATTCAAAAATTCAAAGTTAATAAGGTAATAAGAAGAAAATCTATAATAGTTAGAACAGTGAAAATAATAGAAGTGGTTGAAGTAAGGAAATTAGTAAAAATAATGAGAATAGTAACCGCGGTAAAAGTAATGAGAAGAGTTGAACAAAGATAAAAGACGGAATGCTAATAATACAACACCAGAAAGACATATAAAATAATGATAAATAGTGAAACCAAGGAATAAAGCGAGAACTAAAGAATTTAAAATTGAACAATAAAGAATTAAAAAATTATAAAAAAGAGAAAGAAATAATAAAATAGAATTTTAAAAAAAATCAAAGAAAGCCCAACAAAATGCGTTCAGAAGAGTTCAACTTGGCAGTCAATTAAACAGAAGATCATTTGACAAAGCCTGCTGTAACTCATCAACAGCTTCAGAGTCCTGGTTACCTAATGGATCAACATCAACTTCTTCAACCGAGTCATCGTATTGAGATTCGTTTAATATGTTGTCATCCTCTGCTGGTATTTCATTCATGTTTGAATTGTTAGCTTTATCAAACACATGGGCTAATGGCAGATTAAGTAAGAATTTAGAAAGCATCATGCTCCATTGTTTTTTCTCCTCTCTCAAATTATGCGCCGATTCTTCATATGGCGATATAGTATTGACAGAAGATTCAATATTCTCCAATAGCTGATCACTCTCATAGTTCGTAGTTGCGGTGTTTGGCGTAGATGTAGTTGAGTAAAGTATAGGTGCATTTGCGGATGATTGGGGTTTGTTTTGATTTGTAGCTTTAGTCAAAGGGAAACGAAAAAGATTTTTTGATAACGAATTGACTAAGTCAGTGTTGTTGACACTGCCAAACATTGAATCAAAAGTTTCATTCAGTTTTCGCAGCAGTTTATCTTCAAGTTTCTTTTGATTCTCTCTTTGTTTATTCATCATATCCAACAACAAAGCCTGAGATGTTTTACTAACATCCGTATGAGTATGCAATACTGTTGAATGAGAAATTGGAGTAATTGATGGCACTGTGGGAGTCTTCGTAACTGAGCCGCGACGTATTTTTGGAGAGCCTGGATCAGCAGCAGCTTCGGATGTTGCAAAATCTTCTGCAATTCTAGAAAGCCAATTAATCGTTTGCTTTTTCAACTCGTATTGAGATGAAGTATTATGAGCTTTAACATTTAACAGTCTGCTTAATTTAGTGGTTGGTGGGCTTACTGGAAATTTGTAATCATAATCAATCTCTTCACCATACTTGACAACCGGTACAACTGATTTAAAATTTTGCTTTCCGTTATTGTCTGAATCGATATAATTAATTTTTAATCCTTGATATGACTTGAAATGCTTCAATTTTTTAATATTTTGATTAGTTTTATGGTCGTTTGAGGGTATTCTATCTTTTCCCGTACGCTGCACTGAAGCAGAATTGAACAAGTCACCTTGGTAACTGTTTAAAAGCAAGTCATGAAACGACGGCACCGATAAAGATTTTCTTTTGTTGTGATATCTGATCATTGTAGTATCCGCCAGCGGCTCCTCGCGAGAAAATAAGTTGTGATAATTTGAATTGTCACCAATGGTGAAATCACGAATTGATGCATCCTGTTGGGAATTTGTATAATCATTTTCTCTAAATGGTATTGGCGGCTCTTTTAAAACACTTTCTATAGTTTGAAGTGATGACTTTCTTTTCTTTTTGCTCGAGCACCTCAAAGGTCTTAAATTTGTGGTTTCATCAAAAACCGAAGTTGCTGTGGTCGATGTAGAAGATGAATTCGGTGAAAAACGATTGTGATTTGCAGTGACACGTTGTGGCCCTTTTTCTTGATAAGAAGTGCTAAATGAGTCAATATTACTTTGTATAGGAGTTCTCAATATGCTGTCGTCTAGAATGCTATTGTCATTGTAATGATAACTCGAAGGAAATCGACTAACTGATAACGCATATTGCTGTGGTGTTTGGTTAGAAAACTGGATAAACTGTTTTTTTAAATGAAAATATTCTTGATAAAGATTTTCTAGCGTGGTTTCCGTAGTTCTCCAATCTAATAACTCATCCTTGAATTCATTCACACTGGCTATTCTCTTGTGTGGTCTGGATATATAATTTCTTCTGTGAGATTCCAATAAACCTATCTGAGTTTCGAAAAACTGAACTCTCACTGCTAACGCCTCTAGCTTTGATAAAAACTCTTGCGCACATCTAAAATCATTGTTTAGTTGCGCAACTCGGGTATCATATTCAAATATCTCTCCATTTAAACTCATGAGATCTCTAGACAAGATAGAATTTGTTAACAAAGACGAGGATAGACTATTTGAATACTGATTCAACCGATGAGACATCAGATCCAATCTTAGAGCAAACTGTTCATCTTCTAATAGATCACCCATGGCTTGCCATTTATTGGGACAGAGTGATTATGCGCTTTGTGTGTATGGAATCAGACATCAACCACAAAAAGGTACTTCTCGGCAGGTAAATGAATGCTGACGATCAAAACAAAACGCAATAAAAGTGGACTTGACCTAGATGCAATTTTTTTTTTGCTTTAGTGAAAATGCTCTGTGTGATGTGTGTCGTTTCATATACAACAACGTCTGCTAGGATTGTGGATTGGATCAAAGATAATTTTTTCTTTTCAAAATGCGATGGCGAAAACAAAACAAAAGCGGCGTTTTAAATTTTTTTGGCTTTTCTGATTTTTTTGGGACGCCGCCTCTGCTGTTTTCGTCAATCGTCTCTGCGCGACATACAGCAGCGTGCATACAGGTTCAACATCGACTAACAATCGTGCGTCTTCGTAAACTTCAGTCAACTAGTAAGGAAATCATCGTATTAGAATAATGTTCATCAAAATAGCAAGAAAAGAACAAGGACAAAAATCAGAGGGCAAAGAAGAAGATAAATCAAATAACTTAATATACAGTACGAGTTATATGGAACAAAAAGAAAAAAAAGAGAATGATGATGAGCTTAGTAACGAGGCAATGGTGGTGGTCTCTTCCAGTAGTATTGTTTGTGGGTTTTTCTACAGCTTCTCAAACTGCTACCCCCCTTTACTGAATTAACCAAATTTACTCTGTCTTGGTCTTCATCCTTTTCAGTATCATAGTAATATTCCTCGTCTAAAGGCTTACCAGCAGCGTCTTTGCCTTTTCGGTAGATCACACCTACACAGTTGATGTCCGACAATACAAGTCTGACTTCTCTTTTGTCAAGCTTTTCTAGCTTGTTACTTATACCTCTCAACTGAGTCAAAGGAGTGGAAGCAAGTCTTGAGAATGCTAGGTGATTGATCAAAATCTTCTTTAAATCATCAAGATTTTCAATTTCAAGCAACAACTCTTGTTTCTTAGCCACATCTTTGTTAACAGCGTCAATCAATGACTTTGGATCCTGGTAGTCATAAGATGTTTTCAATTTTTTATTTTCTTTGCCATTATTTTCCTCTCCATTGTTTGTCTTGGCTGTAGAAGGACGGCCTCGCTTCTTTGGGTTCATATCTTTCTTCGCATTGGCTATTGGTTCCTGGCTTTGCTCTTTTGGTTTTCCAGCAACCATTTCTTTGATCTTGTTCAAAGACATTGTAGGCTGTGAATTCAAACCAGAGATGGATGCATTATTTAAAGGTTTTGATGGTAAGCAGTTATTCATAAACTCCTGCTTTATTTTCTTCAGATTTTTGTTTTCACCAACAGCAACAGCTTCCATCTCGAGAGGTTTGCGATCACTTGCGTTGAAATTCTTTAAAGTAGGTTGCTCAGATTTTAAAGACTTGGTAGTATTAGTAGGCTTGGTTGATTGTGTTGGTGTTGCAGGGAGGTCAGGTTTCGAGACATCCACTATTGGAGCTTTCGACACCGGTGGAACTTTCGACACCGATAGAGCTTTTGATACCGATGGAGCTTTTGATACCGATGGAGCTTTTGATACCGATGGAGCTTTCGATAACAGTGCATTTTCTTGTAAGTCAGGCATCACAGTGTCGTCACCTATAGATGTTTCTGTAAGCAGCGGACCAACAACAGAATCTTTATTTTTTGAGAGCTCAACAAACCTAGGGTAAAGTTTTTGTTGAGAGAAATCTTCTTCATCAGTCAAATCTGGATCATCCTGCTCAGCAACGCCAACAGCACAAATTGTCCCTCTGATATCCAAGACAATTTCACCCATTCTTGGGATTTTCAAAACTTCATTTGGTAAGACAAGAAATTTGCTAGCACCATTAGGAACATCAAGATTGCGAGGAAATTTGGTCAAGCCTTTGAAAACCAAATCTTTGTATTTCATTTCAGCAAATTTACGATACTCTGTATTATCCTCAGGAATTAATTCAAACTTTCTTCTTTCACCAAGATACTTAACCTTTGCCCGAATGGGTGTCTGAACTTCCAACGCATTGACACCATAGCATTTCACTACAATCAAATCAGAGACCCTATCATAGTGGACGGACGCGTGCTTGCGCGAAATCAAATTTTTGGAGTCTGATAGCACAACATCGCAAAGTGAAGATCTTCCAATTGAAACACGCTGACCATCAAACGGCAACTTAATAGTTTTGAATTTCTTGCTGCTACGCGTCTTTTTTAACTTGAGCTTGCTAGATTCTTTAGAAAGATCAACAAAATGATCTCTGTCATCATTGATTGCGTGGTAAACAGCATGTACTGGTTGATTGAATTGCCCAACTTTTGGCCCGTTTTTCAATTGCTCTTCACCAATATCAATATTTTCAGAATTGTCGTCTGAGTCTTCTTCGGAGTGAGATTGAAAAACGCGTGCTTCATCATCGTATGCGCCTCCGCGTAAGGGAGAACTGCTACCCAAGTTACCAAGAGAACTACTTGGTTCAGGTGTAGGATAGTCATTCAAAATAGTTTTTGAACGTTGTAGTGGGTTTTGGTTATAAAGGGTAGTTGGCTTTGGTTTCAAGATTTGCTCTTTGAAACTTTTTTCGTGAATATAATGGTCAGACTCGTAATCTGATTCATGATCATCGTAGTAGAGCGGTGATGAAGGTGGGAGAGTGCTTGGTTGCATTTTGAATGAATTTCTCTCTTGCTTTTATGTTAATATCAACTCATTAAAACCACGCGTAAAAAATTTCGCGTAATATTGGATTTATAAGTTTTAATCAAGCTGAGTGATATAGATCTGATACTTACTGATACGATGATCCTGTTAAGACTGAAATATAATAAACTGTCAACAGTGACGCGTTCCAACTATTCAACTTAACTGAAGACGATCTGAGGATATACTTAGTTGGGTGAGTTGCAAGTGTGGGCAAGTGGTGAGCAAAACCAAAAGAAAAAAAAAAGAGTAAAAAAGCAGGATGCGAAAGATTTATAGCTATGGTGCAAATAAAAAAATTGGTGCAGCACACGCGTACTATTATGAGATTATACTACCCGGTGACTTTCTTTCGTGCTGCACTGCATGCTCCGCGGTCGCGGATATCGACATGCACGACTTTCTACGCGTAATAAATAACGCCAAATCTTCTGTGCGCTACACCAAAACACGGAAAATAAAATAAAAATAAAATGAAATAAAATAGTTATGCGACATAATATATATACGCTAAATATCAAGCATGTAAACTTTGCAAAAACAAAAAAGAAAAATCGTGAATTACCGCTATTCCTATGGATGCTAGTGGTGTACAAACTATATGTCATCGATGTCTTCGGCTATAAACGCGTAGTACAAATTATCTGCTTCATCGGGAGTAATACAAACCTCCAAAATATCTCTAGAGAGCCCAATTATGTCATCAGAGAACCCATACTCAACACCATTGGCAAAACTGCTTTCGGACAGTAACGTATGCGTCTTGTTCTGCTCATTGATATTTCTGATATTGTTTAACTCTCGTGCTTGTCTCTCACAGAATTCGTTGAATAAAAACCCATCATACTTAAGCTTTGAACGAGCTTCATTTAGCAACTCAGCAGCTGACTCAGCCGCTAGAGCGGAACTGAATGCTATTCTTGTTAGCACAACAATCATTTGTCTCTTGGTTCCTGTAGAAATTCTTGAAATGAGATTCTGCGCAACGTCTCCATCTTCTATAATGTCGTCTAGTAGTAAAGGAGCAAGTAATGTTATAACTGAGGAGATTACCCTTATCCTCAAATGAACTGATTTGGATCTTGGATTTCTCATTATCAATTCCTGCTGTCGTCTCATTTCTTCGACTAAAATTTTAACACTTTCCGGGCTTTTAATATAAGTGACTTCCTCAATCTGATTCACTGTCATATATGTCTCCAAAAGTTTAATAGTGCTCAACTTCAAATAAAACAAATGTTCTTCATGATTTTGTTTTTCAGTAAAATTAACTTTTCTCAAAGTCCTTTCACTTTCCTGGCACAACGGGAAAGGTGCATCCAACAAATTATTATCTGATCTAGTCAAAAATGGAGCATCATGAGGAATGATTTCTTCTAAAAGCTCTATCCGAGAATTGTTCCCAATAGCACGATTCAAGCCATATATAAAACTATGGGGTTTGGGCTCCACTCCGTTAAATAATAATGATGTGATCAACTTGATAAGCTCTTTATCGCAAAATTTTCTATGAAAGTCATAACTTTTTCTTGAGGATAAATTAACTGCGAAGTCGTCTGTGACAGATGCAAGCAAAGACTCCACCATATTGACAATGCAATTAATGGGACAAGATGAAGATAAACAAAATCTTATCAAATCCAATGGAACAATACTTGTCCAGATCTCTTTTACAAATTCATCGTCATCAAAGCTTGCAGCAATTTTGCACAGCGTTTCGAGGATATCTAGTATGAATACTAAGTTGAAACTTTGAAGGATTATTGTTTGATTATTTTCCGCTACTCTTGCTTCAAGAAATTCTTCAGCTTGAGATGAAAATGATTTGGTATTGGAGTTACTTAATGCAATGGATGGTGAATCAAGCAAAACAAAGAACTTGTTAGCAACTAGCACTGCAAATTCCAATACAGACTTTAAACCTTCCTTAGTGACCGAATTAGTCCGAAAGATAAGTGAATTGTGTATCAATGCTAGTAGCATTGGTGTAGCAAGTATTTCTTCCTGTTCAACGAGGTGTTTAGTAAAATTAATCAAAATATCTAAAAATTCAGATATCAAATCGTCGATTCGGAGATTATCATTGATGTTTATCAAATATCCAATAATAGGAGAAGACACTGGCTGATGAAATTTCGATATTTGGAAGTTCTTATAACCGTAATCAAAAGGAATGCATATTTGACTCAAAATGTCTATCGTCTTCCTCTTACTTCCCATCATACAATGATTCCATATGCTTTCTAAAAACAAAGATTTGTAATTTGGTGTTCGCAAACTAGCTCTTAATGTTGATTTTCCGATGGAATCCGAGGAAGACACACGTTTCAGTGCTAAAGCATTAGCAGCAATTATATCTGACATTTCAACATCGCCATCTGTATGACCTTTATTAGCATGAGACGCTACTGTTGGAGCTACTCTTGGCACGCCTTCTTGATTAGATTTAACAGAAGCAAAGGAAGTATTGGCTGATCTTAAAAAGGGGTCTTCCTGAGTGTTAGCTTTTCTCTTTTTGTGATTCAAATTGTTACTCTGGCCAGGTAAATGAGAATTCCTCAATTCAGCAATATAAAAATGTTTTTCTTCTTCTAATTTTCGAACTTGACTCTCAAGCAAATTAATCTTAGTTTCTTTTTCTTTACTGTACACATTGTGATTCTTGATATAATTTCTTAACTGTTGAGTCTTATTCTGTTCAATATCCTTTATTTTGCCTCTCAATACTGCAATTTCCCCCACTGCTGCTAAATACTTGTTGTTTATCTCAACCAAATCTTCTTTTGTCTTGCTATTGGCGTTTGTTGGACGAATGCTTTGAATAGAATCATTCCCCAATGTGCTTGCCGTTCGATCTCCCACTCTTGCTCCGGCACCTGATGAGTCTTGCTGTGTTTCTAAGCTTACACTGTGACTCCTGCTGTTTTCTTGAACATTATTTATAGGATCATAGCTAGTACGTTTGACAGTATCACTTGCATTAAATTGAGGATCTTGACAATCTTCTTTTCTTGGTTTAGCAGTTAAAGCAATGAATTCCGCATCATCGTCACTGAATGAGTCTTCAAATCCACTATCAAAGTCCATGACATATTATGAAAATCAGCATTACTGTACCTCTGTACTTCTATTTCACTTTCTTTTTATTTCTCGAAGAATTTTATTTGATTTGCTTGATGATGCACTCACGATAATGTCCGCACCCTATGATAGAATATCTCCTTGGGCTCATCGCTTTGGAATTTTTGGTTTTGGCGCTTTTCTTTGGCATGAATATCATGTGATACATATTCCATTTTTTTGGGCCATTCCGAATCAATTATTCTGCCAAAAACAGCATAAAAACTTCCAGAAACAGAAACCTGCGTCATGAAAATTGCACGGCATGCAGCAGGAAAGACAACACGGTCGTCTAGCCAGCTACCAAGACATAGTATGGTGAAGCCAAAATGAAGGGCCCTTTTTTCCTGGTATGATGCCTTGATTGCTATAAATAAAATCGGGCTTAGTGACCTGGATAATTTTATATGAAATATATTTGCTGTATATATAGCCGTGGAAGCCGTTTTTTTAGAGTCTCTGATTTACTGTTTTCTATCTTCACATCAACAAAAATAATTATACAGCATCTATCTGGAAACACTTTTACACTTACACTCACACATATACTTACGCAATGCAATTTTCAACTATCGCTAATATCGTTGCTTTGTCCTGTGCTGCTGCTCTCGTAAGTGCTGCTCCAATTCCTGTGCAAATCCAAGAACATTTGATCGAGAAAAGAGGCGCTGGTACCGCTTTGAATCTTGCAAATACTGCTGTTGGATTATTTTGAATTAGTTCTCACGAATACACCTATAATCTTCTTTTGACTTCACTTTTTAAGATGCACATACAATACACTGGATGTATTTTACAGCTTTTCATTTCTTCATTCTCTATGTTAGTCTGTTTTTTTATTATTTATTTTTTATAATTGTCGTCTTTCTTACTATAGATAGCTCCGTTTAATTTAACATTTCATTATTACGCTAAAAAGCATTTTGTAAAAATTTTTAGTTAGAATTAAATGAAAACCAATTTCCACTTTTAAAAAAGCTACTCGAAGCAATAGTGCCACTCTTACTTCCTGTAACTATTTTCAACTTTTTTTAATAACAATTCAGGCATTGTGTATCTGTTTCGTTTCGGGAAACATCAATTTCATCAATTTTACGATTACAGTTGTTGCAGAGAGACTGTTATCTTTCACCTCAACTGTCGGAACTTTTTTCAATAATTTGTAGAGCAGCAGCAAATGCATGCCATATGTACACTTATGCAGTCATGTATAAATTGATCTGGTCGTACTCAGAAACCGCGGAGCTGCAGAATGCCCTTTAGTTCTCCTTTTACCACAAGACAGTAGCAAAGCAGTATATGTTGCTTACAATTGCTGTACACCACGCCATAGCAATGATGACAATAAAACGGAATGAGCCTTGAAAATATTGACTAATGGATTTTCTGTCTTTTTCCAGTGCCTGCTATTCTTCTATTTTTATATTTTACATACACTGGCCTAAGTTATCTAAGCCTACATTTTCTAAACTGCATGAAAACTTTGAGCCTTGAGCCGGACGGCCAAGTGCCTTTTCCAGTACTTACAAGCTATGAATCTTGGAATGAGTGTAAATAACTATGGCTATCACATTGAGAGGATTCTTTTAAATTTTATTATTTAAAGAATAAAGATACTTCCAATTTGAGAGGATTACTCGATCGTTTATTATAATTATCAAACAATAATTATAACAAAGACAACAACTAATCGCTAGTACTGCAATTTCTTCCTTGATTTTTTGCAATCTTGTTCTATAGTCTTTATAGCAAACCATTCTAACAACAAAAATATCATCAACAATGCAATTTTCAACTGTCGCTAACACTATCATCTTGGCTTTGGCTGCTTCTATTTCTGCTGCTCCAATTCCAGTTAATGTGCAAGAGGCTATGATTGCTAGAAGAGCTGCTTTTGAAGCTGAGTTATAAGTATATGCTATCCTATGCCCTAATCAGCGCACACACACACCAAAAAACCCTACCCTTCTATTTATTCACTTTTCCTTGACAATTATTCACACCCATGATCATGGCGATAACTTTCTGTTCTTCTCATGGCTAAAAGGTTATAATGTTCAAAGTGTACACTTCTCTTTAATGAGTTCCTTATTATTCCTCTGTAATATTACTATACAATGTTTTCAATTCAATTCTTCCATACTTTGGCCGGTTTGATTACTTGGTTTTTTTAATGACACTTCGTTTCATATTATTATATCAATTAATTTTTTATTTGCCTTTTGGTCTATTCCAGTATCTTTTTGTTATTATTTTATTCTTTTGCTTTCTTTAAGTTAGTTAGCTGGTTCTATACTAATACATAGCTTTGCACTATACGTTGATAAATTGCTTAATTTTCTCTATAAGAATGTGTTTTTTGTTATCTTTGATTCAATTTTAAATGGAAAATCTCCTGCCTTATAGTACGAGGGCAAGTATCACCTGATCCAACGGCCGGATTCACTGCAAGGAAGCGCATCAATATTTTTCACATTTCTTGTGGAGATCTGAAAAATAAGCGATCGATACAGGACAATAATATATAGGAGATTCAGGCACTGCCAGTCCTTTTTCCCCACCGAAGACTACAAAAGCAGCAAGGTCAAAAGGCTACAAAGATGTTTAGACCTTGGATTAGAAGTAGTTGTACTGCGCGCCGGGCTACCATTTCCAAGCGGTTCAACTTTACCCTTACAGGTGCTGCTAATAATGCTACTGGAACCAAAATCAATTCTAATGTCAATGCTAATGCCAATGTAGATGAAACTGTCAACCAAAATCAAAAAGCCAACAAGAAACAAAACAAGAAAAAAAATGTTAATGACAAAACCACCATCCTGCAAAACGCCGCATTGAACAATTTTTCCATCGCCACTAAGCAACAACTTTACATGTTACATAAATATTCCCCCGGTTCGGTGTTTTTTTTACCAAATGGGGCCAAATTATTTAACAAGTTGATTGAATTTATTAAGTTGCAAGAGACGAAAAAATTGGGATTTAATGAGGTAATTACGCCATTAATTTATAAAAAGGATTTGTTTGAAGTTAGCAATCATTGGAAACATTACAATGAGGATATGTTTAAGATATATCGCCAAAAAGATGCTATTGAGGTGGTTGAAGAGCAGCAGGCTGCTGCTGAAGCTACTAATGAGGCTTCTGCCTCAAGTGAACATCAACATGATCATCATAAAGTAGAACACTCGTATGAGGATGTATCATCAAGTGAAGAAGTTTATGGCCTCAAACCAATGAACTGTCCTGGCCACTGTTTGATTTATAAACAATTCCCCAAATCCTACAACGAATTACCGGTGAAATACAGTGATTTTTCATCATTACATCGTAATGAAGCGTCAGGAGCATTGTCAGGGCTTACCAGAGTGCGCAGATTCCATCAAGATGATGGCCATATCTTTTGTTCATTTGACCATTTAGAGAAAGAAATTTTGGAAAATTTGCAATTGATTGAACTTGTTTATAAGCAGTTTGGATTAAACGATTTCAAAATCTTGCTTAGCACAAGACCAAAGAACAACAAGTTTATTGGAGCAGCTGAAGAATGGGAAAAGGCTGAAGGCACCCTCGTGGGGATCTTGGACAAGTTGGAAAAAAAATGGGAATTGAATGAAGGTGATGGGGCATTTTATGGTCCGAAAATTGATATCATCTTGCAAGACAGATTTGCCAAGTTTCACCAAACCGCAACTATCCAATTGGATTTCCAGTTACCTAAACGTTTTGGTTTAGAATTTACAAAGCCAGATGGTACGAAAGAAGTACCAATTATCATTCATAGAGCGATATTTGGTTCAGTGGAACGATTCTTAGCGATTTTAATTGATCATTTTGGCGGCAAGTGGCCATTTTGGCTTAACAGTAACCAAGCGAAAATTATTCCCGTCAGTCCAGAAAAACATCTGTGGTATGCTGAATATGTGAAAGACTATTTGTTGAAAAATGGCAAGGGAGTTGATTTGACAAAATTCAAGAATGCCAAACAGCACGGTGACATTGAGAAAGATGCTGACAAATTCAATGAATTGTCACCATTGACAATGCACGAGTTCAATATTTACGTTGATGACCGTGCAGAGCCAATAGGCAAAAGAATTAAAGACGCATACAAGAAATCTTACAATTATTTAATTACCATTGGTGATGAAGAAGTGGCTAATGAAACCGTTGCTTTGAAAAATTTGTATACTAACGAGATTGAAAAATTGTCAGTGGAAGAAGTATTGAGAAAGTTTATAGACTTGGAGAAGAATTATGAGTAGTTTTATTTTAAGTTAAAATGAACTTCTGTATATAGGAGCGTGCTAGTTGGCGTTTATGTTTCTAATCCTGCATTATGATATAGAGCAATATTTTAGAATAAAATTTAGTACTATAAGATTTTGTTTTGTCCAAGTAAACATAATGTGTATTTTTATTTTCTGGTTGAATGCAAAAATAAAAAAGAAAAAAAAAAAAAAAAAAAAAAAAAAAAAAAAACTCGAAAAAGCTAAATGGAGTGTAGAATTTTAAATGTAATGTAATATTATTATGAAACTGTTCAATGCTGTAAAGTGATGACGTATGATATGATTCTTGTAAAGCAAGAAAATTTAATTAGTAACTAGTTCATGTTATACAATCATGTGCTTTCACAAAGTTATATACAAGTGATCGTAAATGATGTATCCCAAATTTTTGCAGATACGCAATGCAAAAAAGGGGGATGATTTCATTCTAAGGTACCTTAATTTTGTTATGTTTCTCTTGTGCTACTCATTCCAGAGTATAGAACAAGACCTGATACTGTTTCTCATGAGACAAAAAGAATTGCTTGCTTTGAATAATTCTCAAATCATTAACTTTGATTTTCTCACTACTCCGAACTACCACTCCTTGTTGCTTCAACAATTTAACCTGATGTTCATATGAGTGTTTGAGCACCTTTTCCATTATGGTCAAGACTTCACTCAAGCAAGCTTCCAAAATTTCTTGTTGAGAATGATTACCAATCAGAGCTTCTTCGTTCTTAATGTAAGAGTCAGCCAATAATGCGGAAAATAAGTCACCGGAACCAAAAAAGATTCCATTGATAGTGGATATTTTGAAATAAGCAAACCTCTTGGCATTTAAGCTATCGTTTGTTGCTTTTGAAGATGACGATGCGGCACATATTATTGTTCCTGGATCTGAATCAAGCTCCACCGACGTCACCACCACGTTCTGCACCAATGGGTACAATTGATGAAACTTGTGTATGGCCTCGGCCAAACTTTGCAAACCAGTGATCTTGATCTCTGTCAACAACTCCATCTCAAACTGGTTTGGCGTCACAAGAAACACTGCACTGTCTTTGTCCTTTAAAATGCTTTTGTATATCGGTAAGATATCTGGCTGGACGTATAATTTTCCGTTATCGCCCAAGATGGGATCAAGAAACCATTTGAGCTTCGGGTTGCGCAGTTTGGCAAGATTGGATATCTGTCTCACCGCATTCAAGGTGTCAGCATCAAGCACATACCCAGTAAGAAGCACATTATGCGATACCTGAGCTGTCTCGAGCATCTCTTTGTAAATCGCTAAGACCTCACTGGCCGGATATCTGACACCAGCGAAAGCGCCGTATGCTGGATGATTGGAGAATTGCACAGTGTTCAAGGCATCGACGTCCCAGCCTCGAAGCTGGAGTGGAAATGTTGCGGCCTTGTTGCCGACGTAGCCATGAACAACATGGGACTGAATGGATAGGAGCTTGCGGGACATGATTTGGGTATGCTTGGTGTGGGATTTGAGTGTGTGTACGATGGATCTCTGTAGATATGTCCCGAGGATTACTCACCGTGAAAATGCCCTGTCACAGCTTCAAACACTTTAGTACCGACATCCACTGATAGCGATTGGAATCTCCCGCGTGATTGTTGCGTCGCAGTTCCAACAGGGGTGTATTATATGTCCGGGTGATCTCACATTTAATATACCTGTGTTGTGGGTTATACCCCCTATAGCGTTATATATTAAATATGAAGTTCTGCTTAGCATCTATTAGCTACTCGAACATAATGCAATTCTATTTTATTTAGTATATACTTTGACAGGCGAGTTTCCAAATGAATATCAAGGAGCACGGTCCATGCACACTAAAAGCTATCACATTGGAAATGAGTATTTCTGCTCAATAATGGCTTAAAACGCCAACCTGGTGGCGGAGTGTATCTAAATCCACCGAGTCAGATTAACAGATTATGCAACAAATTTTGATGTATGATTGGCAGTTTTCACAGCTGTTTAAGTTACTGAATGCTAAATCAAAAAAAGCAGACAACTAAGATGAGGAATGGAATGCAGCCTTGCAGTTGTTGGGCAAAGTGCAAGAGTTGTTTACTTCAATTCTAACTTTTCAACGACAATCGTCGGCAAGCCCCATTAAATCGAAAACGTGTATCTATAGGTCTACAGAAGTAAAGAATTGTGTACACTCAACAGTGCCTTAGTTTTTTTCTTTGTTGTTTTTTTTTTTTTTTTTTTTTTTTTTATTTTTCAGTTGTTCTAATCAAGATGCAGCACAAAAGGATCTGCTATAACGCAACATCAAAGCTCGTATATTGTATACCAACCAACCAACTCATACAGCGGTGTATGTAGCAGGAAGATTGATATTAGGTTATAAATGTTCACCCTTTCAAGTCGTACATCAAAGACTTGAGTGCAATTATTCATGCCAACTTGTATAGTATAATTGTATAAAATAGCGTATAAAATAACGTTGGAACAAACTCATTTTTTCAAAAATCGAATCTGTCCACCTATGTTCAAACATCCCTGGGACACTGTAGAATGCTACGGAACGGTTGTGCAGGACGAATTATCCAATTTTTTCAAGCTAGTGCTCGACATGCATACAATGCACAACACCGCCCGGACTACACTGGACAGCGTACTGTAATAACGACGCATCGCGTGAGTGCATAGGCGAGTCTTGATTGTTACAAAGTTGTAAGTATGCGCACCCAACTCTGTATGAGAAAGGATTTTGGCACAGGGAAAAAAACAGAATAAAATAGAATAGAATAAAATAAAATCAAGTAAAGTACAGTAAAGTAAAGTAAAATAGTGAAGTAAAACTCTCTCACTGATTTCAGTTTTGATCATCAAGCGAATAGCAGAAACCGAGGAAGCGGGACGTGGCATGCAGCAGCATATATGCTTTAGGATCTTCGGTACATTATTTGGATTAATGGATATTGACTATAGTAATACATTTTGTCAGCTGATTCTTTCGGCAATATGGTTTTTAGATATTGGTACGCGAAAGTGGCCCAAGATGTGTCGTATATACATGTGCACCTATGCCATTTGGTCCTGAATAATGTACGTACTCAGTCTATACAATTGAACATCGATTGGAGGCAGGGAATAATTGAATATTTTGTTCTTTTTTGAAAGCTTGGAATTATTATTATTATTTATAAGCTGGGCAAATAGTTTACAATGAGCACTGGTGCGAGGTTAGCTGAGCTTTAGATCACAAATAGATGCATATGGTTAGGCGGGTCCGAGAAAAACTAATGTCTCTCGTTTGTTTTAATTTGGACAGCAGTACCCAGTATGTTTTGGCGGACGCACTTCTCAAGTCTTTCTGTAAAGTCAGAGAATAATCAGTAGGGCGTATATGTGGATTCACGACGCTGTGTGTATGTATTTATGTAACTCAACATAAAACTAATGTAACACGTTGGCCACTGTGGGGGCGTGATAAGGCACTATAAACACTTCAGAAGACTGGTTTGAAATGGTATGAAAGATTCATCATCTCCTCAACTTTTTGGTGCTGTCTGACTGCCCCCTTTTTTTTTATGTTAAAATTAATCATCATCAAGTATTAGGAGTTAATTGGCGCCCCCAAAGAGCTTACCCAAAAATGACCAAGTCTTTGTTTTCGCTTTGCGGTTTGGATTTGGCAGAAATTGCTGATTGTATCAATAGAGAATTTTTGTCTTACATCAGCAACGATATCGAGGAACTTACCGGCAAGAAGAGAACTTGTGGCCAGAAGCACTGGCATTATCCCAAAGCCATACGAAGATTAAGCGAGGCTGCTGGTGGAGGGATTTTCTTTTTCTTAGTCTACCTTGTTACTCTGTTCTAGGTTATCTTTTTTTTTTTTTTTTTTTTTCTTCTATGACAACAAAGATAATCTATTCTTTAAAGTAGTAGCACAGCGCCGAGCCAGTGAATGCATTCATACGTTTTGTTCGAACATTTCCATTTCGCCTGTGCGCCATATTCCTCCACGGCTTGGTGCTTTGATCAGCAAGCACCATGTCCTTTCTGGACCCTCCAGCGAACGTAGCGTAGGTAAAAATAGAAAACATTGTACTCGAGAACGGTATCAACGTGCGTTTCCCTGCATAGACACGAACGGCCGCATCGGGGCGCCGTTAAACGCAGCAGAAAACCCGTATTGTTTTCTGCAGAGTATAGATAGCACTTTGCATTCCTGCCATCTCGTCAGGTTCTACGGTAAGTGGCAACACAGGGCGCAATCTGAAAGAATTGGCACTTGCCAGTTGAGCCGTGCTGTCCCTCTTTATATCTTCTTTTTCCACTTTCGGCGGCAGGGTGTATGCTGCTGTATCGAAGTGTCTCCTTTCTTTGTGGGAGGCAGAAGGCTTAGTGCATTCTTGAGTCCAAACGGCTATAGCAGGCATTCCCTACAGTGTGCCCCGCCGATCCTGTGTTCATGAACGTTTCGAGTCTTGAACACAAGCATAAATAAGCGATAGTTTGCTCTGGGCCCAAGCACTCTTTCAGCCTGTTGCATTCTTGCTATCATAATCATCATCAGCACCATCATCACTAACGCAAAACAACAATCAGCAGTTGAAACCACTACAGCCTGCTTCCAAAGCTCATTCAAACAATAAATTTCAAAAGCATCAATAACATCTGCAATGCAATTTTCTACTGTCGCCGCCACTATTGTCTTAGCCTTGACTGCGTGTTTTGTCACCAATGCTGCTCCAATTCCAGTCAATGTTCAAGAAATAATGCTTGAAAGAAGAGCCGCCTTCGAGAATGAATTGTAGATACACACTCTTCATCTTTGATTATATCTTCTTCTGCTACTGCCTCATCTGCTTGCTATCGGTTACAGCATATAGCTTTTTGCTCCACTACCCTTTCAATTCGCCAAACTACCGCTTCTGCGTCGCGGTATTATCTTCTCCCGAAACGGGCAAACTCCCAAATGTTTATCTCGTACCATACAAACTGCTCCCCCAGTCTATTCTGCCTTGCACGTGCTTTCTCTCTTTGCCTTCCCGGCACTTATTCACGATTCTTACGCTTTCTTGTCTTCTAGTTTCGCCATGTTCCTACGTTTCTTGCTGCTGTTCTGTTCTCTTTTTTAGATGGCTTTCGTTTTCCGCTTGCCGTTCTGCATAGCATTACCAAGGTAGCTGGTCTACTTTTGTTTAATACACATTTCTAACACTGTTGCATTTCTTCACTACTAGAGCAAGCTGCCGCTTGAAGTAGCGGTCTCCGCCGCAGCTGTAATTGTTGCTCTAAACTTTGTATATATTGTAGATTGTGCTAAAGAAAGTACCACGGCCTCCCCAAAACAGAGTAAAAAAACCAAGGCATTCGTCGCCTCGCCTCGCAGCGCACCGCACCGCACCGAAACCCAAACTAGACAACAAGAAGAAAGAAAAAACAGTTTTTTAGCAACAAAAAAAAAACAAAAAAAAAAAAAAAAAAAGAAACGCTCCACAGAATATGAACAGAAAAAGAAAAAAAACAAGAGAAAAGACTCAAAATTGTAGATCAGTATAAGCGCCAGCCGCCGACGCGGACTCAAAGAGAAAGCAAATCGTTCTTGATCTGTACGCCGGCCAACTCAGCCGCACCGTCCTTCGCCCCTGTGAGCGCGTTCGGAATGGTAGTAGTGCTAACCTGGATATCGTCGCTCGACGAAACAGCGCTACTGGCCGAAGCCAAGGAGTTCAACGAGGATCTTCTTCTATGGCCGGTGCCGGCGCTAGGCGGGAACTTGGACTGCTGGGAAAACACATCCTCGCAGTCACACCAGTACTCGCGGGGAGTCGAGCCCATTGCCTGGGAAATGTGCGAGTCGGACGGATTACCGCACGCCATCCACGACTTTTTGTCTGTTGCTCGTTAGTTGGTATTCTGTCTCTGGCGGCGTGCTACGACATGCTTTGAGCAGCGCAGAATATATACGTACGACACAATGAACAGACAGAGCCTTGGCACATATTGATGGTGGCTGTTGGATACTAATGCTGTGCTTTCTTCTTCAGCAGACGTTGGCAGAGCTATAGCTGTGCGCCTCTGTGTCTGGGCTGGATGAGCAGGGAAGGGGAATGCCGTTCCTTATATACTGGTTCATACGGAGCGATGTTGGCGCGTGCAGGACAGGCGTTTAGCGTTCGCTCGCTCCGGGGGGAGACGTCCTGGCAGGCAGTGACGTAGACAAGTCTCTTCTGCTATTGTTCCAGCGGGTCTTGACTCCGCCGAATATTGTCGATATACTTTACGGCTACAGCTACAGCTGCAGCTACAGCGACAGCTCCTACCACAACCACAACGAGCTGGCGTTTCTGCGTCTGATTGGCCCAGCAGTCGGGTGGGCTGCTGTTCTAATTAGCCAGCCAGCCAATCAACCAATCAACCGACCGACCAACCAACCAACCAACCATCTATGCTCCTAGGCTTTTTGTCTTTAGGTCTTTGCGTTTGGCTGAGAGCCTGGCTAAGATTGTGTCTCACTCCAGCACCGCAGTCAGTAAGTATCAGGAGACACAGTGAATCCCGGGGTTGCTGGGGCGACCACCGACTGTGCGCGCTTGCTCTTGTCTCCGTTCCCACTCTTGTCGAGACATGGATCATGATCTATGGGCTACAGCTAGAGCTAGAAGGCCGATGCAACGAGCGCTACAGAAGCCCCTGTGGGCCCACCCACGGATGGATGGAAAAAGCGGCAGGACTCCGCGAGGGGTAACCTCCGCATGCGCCAGCCGCTGCTCCAATCGCTATCAGTGGATGTCGGTACTAAAGTGTTTGAAGCTGCGACAGGACGTTTTCGCGGCGAGTAATCCTCGGGACATATCTGGAGATCCATCGTACACACACGCAAAGCACACGCCATGCGTACCCAAATCATGTCCCGAAGGCTCCTGTTGCTTAGAAGCGGCCGGGTAAACAAGCAAGTAAATAGTAAACAAGAAAACAAACAAGTAAATAAGTAAACGTCCCCGAGGACGCTGAGCGTTGGCCGACTGCAACTTCTATGCTTCGAGCTTTGCTGTCTCATTTGCGCATGTAGATCTATATACACGAACAGCGTTGCTCTTGCCTATGGATTTATTCGATGATGACATTAACCATATACACGCGAAATTGCAGAGAACGCAGAGCGCAGAGTCGGCTAACAGGTCAGCTGATCGCCCTGCTGCTGCGCGCTTAGCAAAGCACAGACCCCCGGCCGGCACGAGAGCTGGTGTGGTGCGGTGCGGCGCGTTGCGTTGCGGTGCGGCGCGGTTCCTACCGAGGTCCCGGGGCCAGAACCAAGCTCATCGCTGATCAAACATGTTTGCAAATTGGATCTCTGCAACTGTGCTTTCGTACAGCCGAAAGCGATTCTGCAACATTTGGCATCGCAGGTCCGCCGGTAGGTGCGCTGGGCAGCTCCCTGTTTGTCTCAAAATACCATATATATATATATATATATATATATATCTGTAGCAGGCCTATCCGAAAGGCGGTGGCTGTACGTAGATAGCGGAACCGAACTGTACTGTTTATTCAGGAATGCGATTGAAAAAGGAAAATCCAGTGTAAAGAGGTGGAACGAATAAAAAAATGGACATTTGGGAGATTAATAATTAGAAAATCCGGAAAAACAAGCTAGCAAGAAATAGAAAAAGAAAATAGAAAATAAAAAATTAAAAAATAGAAAATAGAAAAATAAAGGGAAACTTCTAACGCGCGATACACAACTAGGTGTTGCTCGAGAAAATCTAATAGCACATTATACACATTATAGACACAACCTGGGGGCTCGAAACATTGATCAATCAAGCAAAAATCAAAACAAAATTCAAAGAAAAAACAGAATAGCGGCAATAGTACTCTAATACAATACAGAATTGAAAGAATGGAAACATCAAAAAACGAATAAGCAAGTGAAAATAAACATGAAAACAGGCATAGCGGATAGCGATGCGGCCGGTAGCGTGCGCGGGCGAATGGACACAGCCAAGGCTCCTCTCAATACAAGACATTCTCCTTTTGCAATGCTTTCTCCACCTCGTTCAAAAACTTTTCAAAGATAACATTCGATCCCTTGACTTTCTGGAACTCCAATTTTGCCCCGCCGTTGCTCTGAAACTCATAGACAAATATCTTAAAAGTCGTCGACGAGGCAATTTTTTTCAAAAACACCTTCCCGCCGCTACTTCCGCCATTCTTTATCCCACCAGAAATAACGTTGTCCTTCAACTTCACATCCCTGATGCCGTATTTTTTCCAATTCAAAAGCAAAGACTTGATAGCGACCAAGGACTCCGTGCGGGATAAAGTCAAGATCAACTCCTTGTTTTTGTTAACGTTGGTTTCATAGCTGCTGCTTCTCTGCTTTTTGCTGCTGTCCGTAGTGGTAGTCTTAGCAGTTGGTTTAGCATCTGCTGCCTTCACGGAAGCAGGGCTGGTATGAGCAGTAGTAGCGGTGGCAGCAGTAGCACCGCTAGTGTTTCTCGAAGTGGCAGCAGAACTATTAGCGGTGGCTCTGTCAACAATAACCGCATCTGCTCTGTTATTGACTTCCGAAATAGTTGACAATGCAGGTTGTTTAACAGGAGCCGACTTCTTGTGTCTGCTGGCAAACGACAATCTTCTAAACAAGGAACTGTTTCTTGACGGCTTTACAGCAGCATTCGCATTTGGGACAGCAGCATTCGCATTTGGGGCAGCAGCGCGAGCTTCCTCAGTGGCAATCACTGGCTCAAGCGTACCGTTTTTGGCCATTAGGGCAAGGTTTCTTGAACTGCCTGGAACCCCGTTAGTGATCAAATTGCATGACGAATCATTACTATGAGACATATCAACAAACACCTTAACCGCAGCAGCGCCAGCGCCAGCATTTGCCAAACCAGCTGGACCAACAGAAACATGCTTCCTTTTCACGTGCGAAGCTTTAACAATTTGCGCAGATTCTAACTCTTTATCATCAATATCATCATTGTCGAACTCATCCAAATTCAGCGGAAGTTGGTTTTCATCGCTGTAAATTCTCTGTGTTAGCCGATTAGTGCTGGTTTTCTGCATAAATGGACTTTCTGTGGGATTAGTGAGTTGCGGTACAGAGTGCTTGTACAAATCCTTATAATTATGCTCAGCATTAAGGGTTCTTCTAACTAAATCTCTTGTAGAATCACCAATATTGTTATTGTATAACAAACTATCATTTTCAATACCGCTTCTTGACCTTGGACGTATTTCTTGTTCTTCCTTATCTTCTTCTTGTTCTTCTTCTTCCTCTTCATGGATTGGGAACTTGTTGCTTGTTGGCGTGACAAACTCAAAATCATTTTCCAAATCTTCAGTATTATCTTCGAGATAACTATTTCTGCTATAAGCACCAGCATCGTCAAAGAAAATCTCTTGAAGTCTGGAAGCTCTTTTCCCACTTCCAGAGCTCATTGGTCTGGCATTTCTACCTTTCTGAATCTTGGCCACATTCATTAATCCACCAGCACTAGTATCGTTTATCAAGCTGCCTTCATTTTGTGCAGATGGTTTCTTGAAGTATGAGTCAAAATAATCAACTTCAGCAGTACCGGCACTAAAATTTCTGAATGAAGACTTTGAATCTAATGACACCCCACTAGGATCAAAAATATCATTGGATGGAGTGAAAATGAGTGATTCTTTAGAGCTATCAGAATTTTTGCTGTCTTGAATTGATAGCGGGGTTGCTTTGTTGCTGCTGTTGTTTCTGCGGCTTCTTCTGCTGTTTTGTGGTTTTTCAGATTTGCTGTTACTCACCTCTTCCTTAATAGCACTCCCCATTAAGCCAGGATCCAACCTCAGCACTGGTGTTCTGTTCAAAAATCCGTTTTTATCCAAAGATTGGTGATTAGCCAACTTCTTAATATCTTCGGCTGTCAAACCGCCATTCTTAGCAGCAATGGCCGCAGCAGCCGCGGCTTTCTTGTTGTACCCATCAATTTTTTCCTGCTGTCTTTTTAAAGCCTCGGCTTTTAATTTTGCCTTTTGCTCAGCTCTTTGCCTTTCTCTAGATTCGCGCTCCTCACGAGCTTTCCGCTCAATGTAAGATTCACCAAACATGCTTTGGTATTTCTCATCACTTCTGCTGAAAAATTGATCACAAAGAGTGGCAAATTCAGATTTGGTTTCTGTAGTTAAGCTATCGAGATACTTGGTGGCCAAATTGCTAGTGATTTTGCTATTGTTAACCCTTGCATAATTAGCAATGACTTTTGAAGAAAGCGTAGATTTCACAGTTCTTCTAGATGCGGAATTCTTCATACCTGACTTAATTGAATAACTGCTAGCATTTCTTTCATGGCGGCTTTGCTCCTTTGGCAATTTGGACTTAGACTTTGACTTAGATTTTGATCTCGACTTGCTTGGAGATCTATGATGGTTCTCAATTATGTAGGTGTTGTCGCCATTGCGGATCAAAGAAGAAGTCTTGTATCTCTTATTTCTTTTTGGTGAAACTTTGTAATTTACACTGTAGTTCAACGTGTCTTCAATTTGCTTTTCTAAAACCTGTTGCTTCTTTCTCTCATTGGCTAATATTCTATGGATATCCTTAATATTTTCATCAGTGACCTCAAAATCAAAATTATCGCGGCTAATGGGGGTGATGTTGTATTGCACTGCTGCCTGCTGCTGCTGCTGCTGCTGCTGTTGTTGTTTTTGTTGCTGCTGCTGTTGTTGTTTCGCAGATGCTTTTTTTAGTTGTAGTTCAGTTTTTTTAGGTATCTTTTCCTTATCTTCTAATTGCAACTTTTCGTAACTGTTAGTCAACTGCTGAATTTGGTTCTGTTTGGCAATTTTGAATACCGGCACACCTGGAGATACAACATTTATAGCTTCATCATCATCAAATTCAATTTCATCATCCTCTTCGTCTTCGTCTTCCTCCTCCTCTTCTTCCTCGTCTTCATATTCATTTTCAAAAAACTGCTGTTTTCTGACGTTTGACGCATCGCCATTAATCAAATATGAGCTCAAATTCAAAGACCCGTTATATGAAGCAATACTATTGCTAACTCTCATTAAGTGGTTATGTGGATTATAATAACTAGAAATGCTCTTGTTTGATCTCATTGATGCCATTTGTTGGTGGCCTTTGCTATGTGACGCTATACTTCTGCTAGATTTCATTTGATGAGCAGAAGCCATGCCATGAGATTTAGAGTATCTGTAAATTGAGCCGCTTCTGTATAATGAGTGATTGCTTCTGTTGGATTTAATAAGCTTCTTTTTATTATGAGAAAAGGAAACATTCCTTTTGTGAGCGCTAGAAGCAATTATGCTAACATTAGAGTAAGCCTTGGTCATTCTTTGATGATCCATGTTCAATTGGGCAGGAAAAGATTCTTCAAGGTCAGAATTATCATAATCCTCGTCTAATTCGGGGTTCACTTCACGGCTAACAATCTGGCTATTTGTCAAATAATTGCTTGCTTCATAATCAAAACTTACTAGCAAAGAATAAAACACCTTGTCAATATTAACCTTGTTGTTCACCAAATTTTCCACAATGTCCTGAGTGGATTTTTTATTATGATACAAGATTTTCAAGTGATGTAATATTCTTGCACTTATGTTTGCAGGATTCGATTGAATCTTCTTATTGAAATTGTAATTATTTATAATCAAGTGGCTTTGCTTATTGGTTTTGATCAAATTCTGGTTAATTGAATTGGTGAAAACGTTGATGTTTGTGTAATATGCATGTTGAGAGTTGTTGGTGGAGTGGAAACCAATATTGTATTTTCTGAAAAGATCAGATTTCAATATGCCATCAGCATCCAATCTTCTATCAACATCAAGACATAGCATCCCCATGATTAATTTCTTGGATTCTGGAGATAAATTATGTGGTAAATCGTAAACTCCGCTTTTCACTTTCAACAATAAGTCTTTAATGTTACCATCATCAAATGGTAATTTACCAGTAAGCAAAGCATAAAATATTACACCGCAAGACCAGATATCAGACTTAAGACCATTGTAAGGCTCGGCACAAATGACTTCAGGAGCAGCATAATGAGGAGACCCGCAGCTGGTTTCAAGCAAAAAAGCAGGTATCTTATTAGTGTTGGTGGTGTTGGTGGTGTTGGCGCCTGTTGCAGCACCAGCGCTGACCTTGCTTAACGTGCTGGTGTTGGTATTTTGTGAATATTTAAGCAACTCCAAAGTAGCCATACCAAAATCGGCAATTTTGAGATGCATTTCGTCATCAATTAAGATGTTTTCCAACTTCAAATCACGGTGAATGATACCCCAATTATGTAAGAAAAACACCCCATTTATCAATTCATGAAACACCGCCACTGCTTGAGATTCTGGTAATGGGCCCACATTCACAAGATAGTCAAAGAGTTCACCGTTGGATACGTACTCAGTGATCAAATATAAATGGTTTTTGGATTCGTAAACATCATATAATTTCAAAACATTCTTGTTATTTAAAAGTTTCATAATAATGATTTCCCTTTGAATACCGTATGGTAATCCAGCAGAGTCTATGTCATTCGGAGACAATTCCTGCGGATCCAAGTGGGATTTGTTTACTATTTTGATGGCCGCATTTTGGCCAGTATTCTCATGGGTCCCTAAGATAACCTTGGAAGTAGAGCCGGTTCCTAGTTCCTTACCAAATCTCCAAGGTCCTATTTTCTTTGATTGATTTGGATAACGGTTGACATAGTTGCCATGATTATTGTGAGAAGAAGATATCAAAGACGAAGCAATTGATGTCTGACTCGGATACACTGCCATTTGAGTCATTATTGAGGTATTATTATCTGTTAATCGCCAATGCCAGAATCGGGTCGAAGGCTATACAAGTTTGTTTATCTTTGATAAAGATATATGGTAGCAAGTTGCCTGGAACAGTGGAACGCAGTTATTTTGGAAATATCTTGGTCCTTGAGCTGAAATATCTCGTCTTAAATTATTTGAATTGCGATATTCCGGAAAACTAAAGTTGTTTTTCTTTTGGCACAGTTTGTTGTTGCTTTTTGTTTACCTGATTTGTTTTGATTGACAGTCGCAGAACGGAAGCGCCAAAGAGTTTTTGACTGGGGCAGGCTTCCGGAGAATTTGGAACAACTAAATATAGAATCAACGACTGGATTGGCGTTTCTCGGGAATATTAAATGGAAACGCAAAACACACAAAATGCAAACAAATGGTCTAGCAAAATGAAAGAAGCAGGCAACAGAGAAGAAGAAAAAGAAGAAAAGAGACTGATATAAAAGAAGGATCTTTTGAAAAGAAAACTATTGCGATCTCGCAGAGAAACAAACAGAAACTGAAAAACAAGCAATAGTTTAGAAACTCCAGACAGAAAAACAAGTTCGCTGGTGGAAGGCCTGCAAGGAGGCGCCCACGCTGCGCCTGCCCACGCGTGACTGCAGCCCACAGGGGGGCCTTCTGGTAGTCACCTGCAGCAGCTATGGCTAAAGACGCTGAACTTCAGTTATGTTTGTCTGCCTCCTACTGCAAAATAGTGCAATATAATGCGACTTTCTGTTTCTTCTTTCTGAAACACGCGTCAACGCGATGCCCTGAGCAGAACCTTAAATTGTGAAGCAGCTGCTCAGCATCCTCGAGGACATTTATTTATTTAATTATTATTTATTTACTTGCTTTATTTACTTGTTTACCCAACCGCTTCTAGACAATATAAGTAGACGAACAGAAGCTGGATCTATGGCCCAGTATGATGCAAGACTCATGGTAAAAAAAACTCAATCTGCTGCTGCTCTTCTTCAGGGCAGGTAATAGCTGCACAGTTCACCACTGTGATACCGCAGTTTTCTGCTACGCGTCAGTTGACTATAACATCTATGCCACAATCAGCAGTTTTGACCCAAACCTCTTGTATGAAAAGGTATGGTACATATCCTTAAAGCTTCACTATTTCATTTGCGCATGTAGATCTATATATACGAACAGCATTGCTTTTGCTTATTAATTTATTTGATGATGACATTAACCATATATACGCGAAATTGCAACCATTATATTTTTAAGCGGAACAGCTTTTTTTGTCTTTTGTTTTGTTTTGTTTTGTTTTGTTTTGTTTACTTTACTAGGCATTAATTCCCTGCTATCCTAATGATCATAACATGTACAAATCTATATCATATAATGAATGATCGCACTTCACTATACGTACAACGTACGCGTCCAACGCGATCCCTACCAAGGGAAATTACCTGCCTATACAGGAAGTATACAGTCAAATTTCTTCCTAGCCGGAACTAATAAAAACTCTTGTTTCAGCGCTCTCGTCAAATATAGGAAATTCAACTTTTTTGGGGGACAAAGCGTATTTTCGCATTGAGCTGATAATTTGTATGAGGAACTAAAACATTCGTAAATGGCCTTTAGTTGTGACGTTGTCATTAATCTCCACTATATAAACATGCTCATGCATTAGATAACTTGTAATGTTATTGTTTATATAGACGGACCATAATACAGACGGCGCGCCAATATCAATGGGCTGCTATTATAGTTGTGACTTTGATTATGATAATTTGGACCTTTATTATTGTTGTTGTTATGTGTGTCCTCAACAATTTAAAATCAAAAATGTTATACCCACAAGTATACATTTGTGACGATAAAACTATACTATTGCGTTTAGAGCACCAATGCAATGTTGAAATTCAACCAAATTCGAATACTAGCTTCTGGTTATCTTTTCTGGTTCTAGTTCCACTTAGTTTCCTTGATTTCTTTTGAATGTCTCACATTTCAAAGGCACCTTTGCCAGCAACACCGCCGGTCAGTACCAAAAGAACTTTAAAGCACGAATGATTAGCGACAACTTCTTCATGTCTACCGATTAGCTACTAAATAGTACAATAGTGTAAAATGTGAAAAATGAACAATGCGAAGTGAAATGTGACACCGAACCAGAATATTTATGAATATCCGCCATAGGGCCGGTGTTGCCGTTATATTGATTTGCAATGCAATTGGAGCTTAATATGTTAGCTCCGTTTAATTGCCGTTTTTTTTTTTTTTTTTTTTTTTTTTTTTTTTTTTTTTTTTTTTGACAAGATAATCACTGTTTCAATGCTGTTTTTGGACAATTTCGGCATTAGGCCCAGTCAAGTTGAATTGGGTTAAACTATTAATACCACTTGTTGTGCTCTCTTGTTCACATTGTAATGATGGAATTTGAAAGAGTTAAGATGGAGGGGGCTGGCTCTAAAAACAGCATTTAACTAGGCCAAAGTAAGAACAGATATTGTCAAATATGGCATTCGGCTACTGCTTTACTGCTAGCTTACTAGATGTACTTAGATGAAATATGGGTTTTTACATTTGTCATTTAATGTCATTTATCCAGCTTTTTTTGACTTCTCCGTAAAATAATTATTAATGATATCAATACCACCAATAAAGTAGTTTCAACATTGACAACTATCAATTACGATTCGATGTTTCAGAAGGTATCTACGACAATCACTGACTCTGGACTTGAACTTGTAAAAATTGGTACGAATCTATTCATTGGCAACCGCAAAAAACGCGATCCACCACAGATTTTTTGCCCCAAAATCTAACCTTCCTTTGCACACGTATATGAGATTATGCTTTTGTCGCATCTTTAGTCTTTGCTGTTCTTTTCAAGACAGTCCTGACCAATGTCCGAGACCCACGTCACATACGACCGAAGGTGGTTGTATATACATATATATATCAAAATAATATCAATAACTGCAAAACTGTAGAAGTAGGTGGGATGTAATTGATTTGATGTTTTTTGCAACGCATACTTTCTCTTGATTGGTGGAAATGTTCAAAATAAGTATGAAAATGATAGGCCTGTATGTTGTGCTGCAATGTTAACCGCTTCCCTGAACAGCCTTACACAACATTTATTGACTAAAATGTCCTAAAAATTGAATAACTACCTACCAAGCAACCCTTTGCCTTTAAACTCAACTATTTCGTTTCTACCCAGTATTGGCTTCAAAGTAGTTACCATTGCTTGATTGAGAACTTTACAAGATCATCGATGTCACCTGCTACTACATTAAGCGAAGATCGCGTTACAGACTTACTTATCAACTCAAAATAAAGCCACTTTAAAGCCACAAACTTGTTCTTTTTACTGGAAAAGGTTGTTTTGCGTCAGCTCTAAAGATTCTCAATTTCAATAGGCAATTAACCCGATATTAAATATCAATAATACAAATATTCTTAGTATTGTTATTTTATAAATTAAGGGACAGGTCATAGAAAGAATAGATAATAATAAAAAAGTACAATACATTAGCTGGAAATACAAGAGAAAAAAAGAATAAACAAATTTGAAAATGGAAAAATGGACGTGAAAGAGAAGATACAAAAAAAGGTAAAAGTAAAACATAACAGAAGATAATATAGAAACAAAAGATAAAAGACGAGAAATATGCAAATACAGAAAAATAAACAGTCTTATTCTTGGGCACTAGAATCTCCCGTCTTTTTTTTTCCTACTTTTTTTTTTAATTATTTTTCTTTGACTTTCAAAGTAGATTGAGATTTTTTTTTATTATAGTAAAGCTAAACAAACATGAGAGACAGGGAGAGTCCTAGGTTTAGTAGACAGCAAAAGCACCACCACCAATTTGCTCACGGTGAGCCTCAATGACATCACCATCTTCTAAATCCAAATCATCTGGAGTGTTATCGACATTAACTCTCTGTCCATCGTATAAGAATCTCAAGCTATCCAAACTTTTACCTTGTCTTTTACAGAAAGCTTCCATTAATCTTTTCATTGGAGTGGATCTCTTGATTTTGAAATAAATTTCTGAAGTACCATCACTGACTTTTAAGTTGATGTGCTGACCTTCTGGCTTGACTTCTGGCTTAGTTTCTTGATTTTCTTCAGACATAATGTATGATGATAGATTGATTAATATATATTGTCACTATAAACAATGTTAGCGTTTTTGTCTATGTTGATGCAGTAAATGAAATTGAATGGGAACGAGGGATTGACGAATGAGGATCAACAACCTGATGTGTGAAACACGACATCAAAAAAATTAAAATACCATATAAAGCAAGCCAATATTTAGATATAATATTTGTATGTGAAATAATAATATGCAATTTCGCTCAAAAAAGAAAACAGTGGCTGTATCGCTCCTCGATATCATCTAGTCAAAGTAGAATTCTTTTCATGCTAATTCCACGAATCCAAATCACATTTTCAAAGAGATAAACATTAATCCAGAAATGTGGAATAGCGAAAGCTAGCAAACAATATCCTTAATGAACACTGCCAATCGACAGAGTGAGTAGAAATGAAGCACTGCCGGTTTTGCCGTTTGTCGTTTGCAATTTGCCGTTTGCCACTTGCAGCCACATTCTGACGCTCATCGCTGTTCTACCTACTGTTTTGCAGACACAGTTTCAAAATGAAGCAAACAAACGACAAGTCGAATAAAAAAAAGCCAAAGCATATTCCCAGAGCTTCGAAGTTTAAATCTACTTATCACAGTAACCAAAGCCCATTTACTTCTTTTAAACCAATAATCGTGCTATCAGATGAGAATCCTCACCGTTCCCTTTGCCTGTGCAAAATACCAACCCATCACAAGAGTAAGCAAACAACTTTCATTCAAAAATCTCGTAAAAAAACGTACCTCTATTGAACTGTGAAATGACTGTATATGTACAGATTGAGCAAAGAATTGACAATAATTCGATTGATGAGTATAAACAAATCACGAGGTTGTCTTTATGTAACGCCAAACCTGAAATCGTTTATTTTTTAATTTCTATCTTATAGTAGGTGATTGTTTAATGTGGTTTGTTTTATTTTTTCTTTGGATTCTGGTGGGCAACGCCGAAGCGACTCTCGAGAAAACGGGGTGACTCTTGATACCCGGACAATAATCAAACACCCCTACATAACATACAAATATCTGCTACACATATAGGCATATATGTCCACAGGTATGATTGCCATACTGGCTCAACAATGTAAGGGTTTGTTTTAACGTCTATCAGTATTACAAGCGCTGAGAATTGAACGGAATCATTTGTGTGTATTAAAAAGCTGGATTTTATAGCTATCTTGTTAGAAGTCACTGTACTGTGCTTCCGTCTATAATTTCAGAGATAAACAGTAAAGTCAAGCCCAAGATCTTGTTTCACAACGGCAAGTAGCTGGAGTCCGAATCATTCTCACTATCCTCACCATTATCATAAGGCAAATGACACTTTTTAAAATCGAAAATTGAATGGAAAAACTTAAAATACAAAACCGCTGCAATAACCGACCCCAAACTTCCGCCTAGTAAAATATCGCCAAAATGATGTCTATAATCCTGTGTACGACTCACTGCAATGTAAATAGCCATAAATGTCGGGACTAAAGTTACAAGAAGTCTCCATACTGGCATCTGCGGCTTGAAAGCCTTAAGCTGCCCCGCAAGCCATAGACTCAAGTACAACAATCCACTGAACGCATTACTGGAATGGCCCGAAGGACAAGATCTTAAACCTTCAAAAAGCACTGCTTCGCCCATCGGGGCAGTACAAATGCTCAAGTTATAATTCTGCATTTGAGGAGAATGGTTAAAATCTGGTGGGAACTTAGGGCCACATCTAGCAATAAAATCAGGACGGGGTCTAGAGATCCAGTTTTTGAGTAAATCGGTAATGGCGCCGTTTAAAGTAAGCGATAGAAAAAGACCCAAGAAACTGATGTTAAGCAAATGCAAATGATGGGCCAATTTTCCTGCATTTAAGCCACTGGTTGCGTTATCGTTTGTATTTAGATTACTGCGACGACCTTCGAAATCGCGGCCGTGAAAAAGGAGCAAAGTGGCAGCAATTGTGAAAATTGGTACTAGGGATGAAATCAAAAGACATTGAACCGCCGTGACTCGTTCATGTTCTGCGTATGGATGTTGTAATGTTGGATCATTGATGGCGAACTCACGAAGGAAAGGTTTGGTGCGTTCGCCAATAAGTGCAACTTCAAGCGCTAGTAATACTACAACGATCCAGTCGTTGATGTATTTGGTGAACTCCTTAGAGACAAGGTATCTTCTAATGTAGATTGCGGTCATTCTTTATGTACGAATTCAGCTTTGGTTCTGGTTTTCTTTGAACTTTTATCGCTATCGTCTAATTGTCGATGTAGAATATGATATGGCTGTTAATGTTGATGGTTTAAGGACTATGCAGTGTATTCGTGATTTACATCAATGTCTTGCTAAAATGCCAAAACTAGACCAATATATAGATGTATCCGTAAATCAGCCTTGAGTCTTTCACCGGAATAACAGGCATCAATTGGTAATTCGCACTAAATTATACTTAAGCTGCTGCTTCTCCAATTGCTGACGTGTACGTACAGCTATATTTTTCTTCTTGGCTGCTACGCTGGTTTTTTTTCTTTATTATATTTATGTATATGTATTTTTGTTTTTCTTACAGTTGGCGGGCCTCGTAATGTTACATTTTGTTTGTCTTTAACCCCTCCGCGTTGACAGCTAGTTACAGGAATGCATGCCGCTGCCACAATTAACAAGCGGTGGTAAAAACCTCTGCACTTCAACATAGATGCACTCACAATATTGTGAACATTGCAGACAGTACTCTCTTACCTTTGTCAAGAAAACTATGGTATACTGTAATGAATCCTTTACTATGAACTCACAAGCAAGCTTCTCTATATAGTATAACATAATCAAACTAGCCATTAAACTCGGTATTTCAAGCTCCGAAAATTAATACTTTCTTGCTTCTCTTTCTGTATAACAGCAAAAAATAGAAATCACTGAGGAGATAAAAACAGAAAGAGCGGCAACAACAATACGAAAATAAAAAAAAAAAAGTATAAAGAAAGTATATAGTCGTTGAACGTCATCAAGCAATCGTCAATAAGACTAACGAATTTATCATTAGCCGAAATTCAGCAGCAACTGTATATAATATAGTAAAGTAACACAAATTCTTGAGAAACAACAGCAAGTAAGAGGAAAAAAGGAAACATAATGAAACATTGAAGTTTAACTTTTGTTGGCCCCCAGTATATGTATCTTTATGTATATAATAATAATGATAATAATAGTGATAATCTAATTCAGCAAATGAAAAATCAAACAAAATTCAACAATCCCAAAATAAAGCATAAATATAGAAACAAAGTGACTAAAAAAAAAAAAAAAAAAAAAAAAAAAAAAAAACATTTTTGTAACATCTTCATAATAATATCATCAAAAAAGATAAAGAAAGAACACTAAAAACACTAAAAACACTAAAAATATCAACACAAATGTATTAAAATAGCGAATGACAAAGAAACGTCAAATGAAATTGCTTTGGCTGGCAAAAATGCAATAAGAAAAAAAAAAAAAAATGAAAGAAGTTGTATTTCTGTATCAGGTTATCCATTGGTAAAAATAATAAACAAATTAAAATAAACCTTATTACAATATTGAAATCGCAGTCATGGGTTTTTGTCTGTGTTTTGTTTTGTGTGTGCTTATGATAATTATAATGATAATGCTGTTTCGTCGTTTCGTCGTAACTGTTGGTAAATTGCAATTGTATTTTATGCTCTCTTTTTAAAGCATGCAGTAAAAACAAATAAAAGGAACATTAGGAAAGTCATAAAATAAGTGAAAGTAAAAGTAGATGAGTGGCTGGAAAAGGTACAAAAGAGAGGTAACCCAAATATTCATCTCCCTTTTTTTAAAAAAAGTATGAACATCTTTTACTATAATATATGTCCTGTCTGCCAAATTGAGATTCCTAGTGCCTTATTGAAAGAAAAAAAGCCTCTAAGAAAACAAATAGCAACGTTAGAGTTAGAGATTTATAGAGTTTGGAAAGCAATAATCATTATATCTGAGACAATTAGATTTGCTTTAACATCATTAATTAGTTGATATTCAAGTCAATCTTCAAATTTTCAATTGAATTTAACAAATTACTAGCATGAAAATCATCCACTTGTACCCTTTCAAACTCCAAGTTCTCCTCATCAAGCAATAAGATCTTATTAATCCGTTCCTGATACTTGTGCCTCAACATCTGTTCTCTCTTTTGGTTAAAAATCATATTAAGTTGATGTTGATTTTGTTGTTGTGATTGACTTTGACTTTCGGGGACCATTGAAAATGACATTGGTGGTGCTGCTGGAACGCCAAATGCATTACTATAATGGTAAGGCATCCTGTTACCTTCATTTTTCAATAATTTTTGCTGACCATTGTTATTAGCATCAGAACTTAACGTTGAGATAGAAGTTGGCGAAGCACCATTACTACCACTGCCACTGGCGCTAGCACTGCTTTGACTGGTGCTTGCCTTAGGACTTGGACTGGAAGTTAGGCTAACATTGCCTGCATTTTGCTTTGCTTGCCATTGGGAAGCCTGTGATGGGTGATGAGTGACAGATGAAGAAACTGGTGATGATGTCAAAGTAGCTACGTTTGGATCACTTTCTATCAATGTTGGGGTTTTTGTTGAGCTAACTGAGCCTAAAGAGCCCACTGATGTTGAGCTATTTGGCAGTTTTGACCGCTCAGTAATTGCGCTATCTGCAGATGATGGAGCTAAAGAAAGGCAACCACCAAGCGTGCTGGCGTTTGTGGCAGAGCTCATAGTAGTTATACTCTTGCTGTCATCTTGATAATTATCACTACCACTGCTGCCGCTGCTGTTGTTGCGACCAGCACTTCCTGCGGCTGTCGCTGCTGCAGTACCACTTCCAGGGTATCCAGATATCAGATCATCAGTGGCAGAAACCATACTGTTATTGTCAACATTACCAATGCTAACAACTGGTTGGTTCGAAAATTGCGCTGATTGGCGTTGTTGTTGCTGCTGTTGTTCGACAGGGAGAACGTTAATGCTAAGTTTCTGATTATTACTATTACCGTCATTGCCAATACTAGCAGCATTAACAGCGGCACTAAAATAGGATCCAGTATATGAACTAGCATTAAATTCGTTTATTGCCAGCTCTAAATTTTTCCTACTAGCAATATTCAGTGGACTATATGGATTGAATTCATCTGGATTGAGTACTGCACAGAGCCAAATTCGGGTTTTGTAAACCTTAAAAAGTTCTTTGATCAAATCACGGAAATCATTACGCTTGTCGCAACTGTAATAAAAGATGAGTTTCTTTTTATCGAACTGGTACTCAGAGTTGAAAATTTTCATGTTCAATGGTCCTTTATTTGATTCATTAGTGGGGGACATGCCATTATTGTTAATGTTAGATTGCAGTGATGATTGCGATGAAGTAGAAGCAGTGCTGTATTTCCGGTTAGACGACATAACCTTCATGTTGATTTGGTTAAGTTTTTCCAACGCGATTTTAAAAGCAATAATTTCGCTCTTAAATTTAATGTTAAGCTGTTTGACCTCTTGTGCTGAAGCAAATCTAAGGATTTGTTTGCTTGGCAAAGAAATAACATGCTCGTCATCTTGTACGTAATTTGCAGTGCTCTGGACGTGGGTGGTTACGTTGTTAGATTCATGCCTTTTATTTTTTCCATTGGCGCTGCTACCACTTGGATCGTTAGCGCCTCCAATAGGCACCACTCCACCCATTGATTTAAGATGCTCTCTTTTCTTCAAAAAATTCAACAACACCACAAAATTCAACCCCACGGTTGGTTCAATAATATGCACCAAATCTTTGCCTCTGTCACCTTCAACAATCACCAAATCGTGTCTTTGGAGCAAAATGTTGGAATTTGGCGACAAGGTAAGCACATCAATTTTGCCAGCTTTGGAGCATATCAAGCATAATGATTTAAATTTGCTGTTATTGCCATTGCCGCTACCGCCACCAATATCATTCTTTCGTTTGAGAAAACTGACCAAGTTAGTAATTTTCGGTGCATGGGCTGCCATTGGATCCAAAAGGGCTTTGATCCCATTATACACTTTTTCTGCGGTCTGAATACAGAAATAGTTACTCGTTTGATGGTATAATGCGCGAAGTTCTGGAGATGTAATGATGTGATTGTTAACTAAAAGCAAACCATTTTCCAAGCCAACCGAAGAATTTAAAGCTTGATGGCCTTGAAATTGTTGGTCACGTCGCTGTTGTTGTTGTTGTTGTTGTTGTTGTTGTTGTTGTTGTGGTTGTGGTTGTTGTTGTTGTTTTTGTAGTTGCTGCTGTTGCTGCTGCTCAGTGCTAAACTTGCCAAAACTGTATGGTTTCTTGAATGGGCTTTCTGGCGGCAAATTAAACGATGCTGCCATTGCTGAACGAGGAGCATCATTACTATCAACAGCATCACTATTATCAAATGCCATTATTGCATTACTGATGCTAGCACTGCGCCCGCCATATTGAAAACGATTAGTTATTGGAGAGCTATTGGTACTATTTGAAATACCAAAGTTCCCAACAGCAGCGCCAGCAGTAGCACCAAGAGAAGCTTGCCGAGAAAGGTTGAGCTCGTTGAAATCAGTCAACACTGCTCTATTAATACTATTGTTATTAATATTGAAAAAATTGTCATCTTGAGCTTCTGCGTTATTGTCTCCGAGAAGCAATTTTTGATTTTGAAGTACTTGCTGCTGCTGATTTTGGCCTTGATTATCGCCTTGGTCTTGACTTTGATTTTGATCAATTGATGACGAAGCAACCTGCAAAGCAATACTCTCTCCCAACGCATCACCGCTGAGATTATTATCATTCAAATTGAACCCGTTATTCACATTTAACCCATAAGTATCTCTTGGTCTGCGATTAGCCTCACTGCTTGCTGCACTACTAAAAGCTGACCCACCGGCAGAAACGTCTCTATAAAAAATCTCCGCTGCATAAGAAGGTCTTCTTGAGTTAATGCTTGATATTCCACCTTGGAGTTCATGCGGCAAGACAAAAGCATTACTATTTCTGCCATTGCCATTTCCATTACCATTGCCACCGGCAGCGCCAGCGCCATAAAATTCCTTCAAATCTATGTTTGGATACGCAGGGTTGATGCCCGAAGAATAAGAATAACTAGTTGTTGAAGAAAGAGGCATGAACAGAGCAGCATAGGTGTTGTCAAAAGTGCTACTGCGACCGCTTGAACCAAAACTCGGAAATTTGTTGTTATTGTTGTTGTTACCATTGTTGTCGTAGATGGAAGTTCTGTTACTCCTCAATAGTGCTACTGAGGCTCTACGAGTAACCATGCCGTTGTTATCGTTGTTATCGCTGTCAGTGGTATTACTAAAAGCAGCTGATGATGTTGCTGGGCGTTTAGCGTTAGCAGCAGCATTAGCAGAAGTCATAGCCATCGATGACATGGATGTTGGCTTTGTTGGTGATTGCAATGGAGACCGTTGCGGATGGCTATTGTCGAGGCTGTTGAGGCTGTTTTCCAAGTAAACATTAGAACCAAGGAAAGGCGTCCGGCTGGAACTTAGATCAGTGAAAAAAGAGGAACAGTTTGGGTTAAAGCTAAGATTTGCACCTGGCTGACCTGTAGAAGCAGGCGCGCCAACACCAGAACCAGAAGAAGGGATTTGGTTGTGAGGAGTGACAGTAGTTTTTTGATAATTCTGTGTCAGCAACAGCATTGGAACTTGCAGCGATAGTGGCAGAGGTTGTTGTTGTCCTTGATGTGGCAAATTAGAAGGCGAAGCAGAAGATAGCGAAAGAGATCGACCAAACGCGTCGGTCAATTGGCCCAATTCTTCTTGGTAACTAGCATTTTTGGTTCCGCTGCCATTGTATGTCCAACTAGCATTCAGGGGGGCAGCACCAACGTTACTATTTTCCTGAGCATATGTTGCAGCAGCGCTTCCAGCATTGGCATTGGTTGCGGCGGCGCCGGCGGAGGCAGCAGCGGCGGCAGCAGCAGCTTCATATCCAAGGGCAGAAAAACTATTGTAATCTTCAAAATTACCAGAGTTGCCATTATAGTTGTAATTGTTGCTGTGACTGTTGCTGTGATTGCTGTTATTGTAATAGTTGTAATTGTAATTTTCTGCGCGCTTTTCATAATTACCATCATAACTCGCAAAAGCATCATATCCGGGCTTCGATGGCACTGGCACGGAAGGCACTGAAATGCTGTTAAAAAATTCGGAATTTTCGACGGCGCCATACCAGAAAGCGCCGCTGTCGTTATTGAAGGCAGCCTGATTATTGCTCTCTCCATAGGCAGCAGGGTTGTCGACTGCGGCGTTTGGATTATTATTGTTGGAATAGGCATTATTAGCATCAACATTTCCAAAAGACATTGCGGAGACTGGCGCGTAAAGCCCAGTGACGCCATTGTAGCTCTGGTCAACATTATCAGCATAACCGGCACTAAAGTCGCCACTATTTTTCAAAGCGTGACTGCCTTTTTTAGCGTTATAACCACCACTGGCATTCATGCTGCCACAACCGCTGACATTGTTGCTGTTTTTCTTTTGTAGGAGGTTGTTGTAAAAGACTTTTCTATAGTCGCTTGACGTTGCTGTTTTTGCGTCGGTGCCATTTTTGCTACCATCACAGTTGCTGTTATGGACATTGGCGCTTGTTCCGGACTCTGTGCTGTCAATACTTTTGTTGGTAGGTTGTTGGGCAGCTGTTGCTGCGGCCGTTGTTGCGGAAGGAGAGGCTGATGGCGGCAGCAGCATGGCGGATGCGGAGGCAGTGGCGATGGCGCTGGCAGACTTTGAAGACACGGAAGACGGGAATGGAGGGTGTTGCAGTTGTGTTTGCTGAACGTGAGGATTGGGTTGCTGTTGTTGATCACAATTACCGCTGTTATTATGATGGGCGTTTGTGTTCGTTGAGGGCAGGGATAGCGCTGCGGACTGTTTGGAGCGGTCCATGCCGATCCTATATATGTGCAAATGTTTTGACTGAGACTATGGACCACCGTCTCTGGCAACGAAACGAAGTGAAGAAGTGGCTTGAACTGGCTTGGATTGGGCTGTAGTGGGATGAGATGGAAAATCAGATGAGAGGAAGAAGAAAGAGGAAAGGGGAAAGCAATGCTGCAAGAATGCGAAGGAGAAGCGAGAAGAAAGAAGAAGGATAATATACGCCTGAGAAAGTGTGAGAAAAACTGGAGAAGAAAAGAGAGTCAGTAAGTGGGTGTGGCTAGTGAGAGGAAACACGGGAAACTCAAAAAACAAACAACAACAACTATAGTGTGTATTAACAACTATATAGTAGCTGTAAGTATGTGTGAAAGTGCAGTAGTACTGACAGTATGGCACGGGTATAAATAGCGTTATGTAGCGTTTATGGTTTACGGTGTGGTAAACTGTAAACTGTAAACTGTAAACTGTATAGAAAACAACCGCACCAGCCACTGTCATTATTCGTGTTCTCCGCACTTTCTCTTTTCTTCTCTCTGTTATGCTCCAGCCACAAAACATTCACCCGCCGCCTCCACCTCCACAGCTGGTTACGTAAGCAGCAGTTACGTAAGCAGCAGTTACGACGGCGAAACTTTTTCCCAGCTGTGGCTGGTGCAGTCATAGTTGTATGCAAGCCCCAGCTTGGGAGACGTTCCATGGAAACTTTGCAGCAATTTTAGCCTGGATCGATGCGTTCGATGAGTTCATCTGCACTCTGGATACCAACTGCGTAGCACTCTTTTCTTTTCGAGAGAGACTCTACTACGGAAACCTTTCATAAGTATTAATTGTAGTTATATTACCAGTGGGCCCGTTGAGGGAAAATAAACATGAACATGACAAGGACGACAAAAAAGAGAGAAAAAAAAATAGATAATGGAACTAAGCGGTAAATAGCACCAGTAAATAAAGTATGTATAGCTTTTTGAAACACCAATAACAATTGAGAATGCACGCAATGATAAAAAAGAGTAAATAAAAGAAAAAAGAGGATCAAAAAAAATTTATCAGAACAGATCGATAATGATAAGGAAAAATAAAAGAGATATTCATGAACTAAAAGTATAGTAGACATTCGGGTAGAACAAACGTTGAATTCACCAACTATGCAACGAGTTGAGCATTGCAAGTGGCGCGTGAATTTTGCAATGGGACAAGGCTAACTGCACATTCCAAAATCCATGACTGACGGAAAATCGGCAAGCACGCAAACCTTCGTCAGTAAAACATAGCAAACTAGTAATAAGAAGAAAAAACCAACAGGGAGATGAACTAAAAAGGAAAATTTGTGAACAAACAATGTAACAAAGCAGAAGTGGCAAAGCAGAAAGCTCTCTATGATATTATGTTGTGTTCCTTTGAAATTCTTTTAAATATGCTTCTGAGTGAATATTAAAAGGCAAGTCTTTTCGCATTGCTTACAATTGCAACTCTTTAGGCTTTTCCCAGCTGTTATCTTGGTTGGTGAAATGACCGTAGGAGGCGGTCTTGAAGTAGATTGGCTTAGCCAAGTCCAACTCTTTGACAATGACACCTGGTCTCAAGTCAAAGTTCTTTCTGATAATCTCGACCAACTCGTCGGAAGAGTACTTGGAAGTGCCGTAGGTGTCAACGTAGATAGACAATGGCTCGGCAACACCAATGGCGTAAGAAAATTGCACAAGGGCTCTTCTAGCCAAGCCAGCGTGGACCAAAGACTTGGCAACCCATCTAGCGGCATAGGCAGCAGATCTGTCAACCTTGGAGAAATCTTTACCGGAGAAGGCACCACCACCGTGGGCACCCCAGCCACCGTAGGTGTCGACAATGATTTTTCTGCCAGTCAAACCGGCATCACCGTGTGGACCGCCAATAACGAATCTGCCGGATGGCTGCAAGTGGTACTTGGTCTTGTCATCCAAGTATTTGGCTGGAATGACCTTTTCAACAATTTCTTTTCTCAACTGGTCTCTGATGTCTTCAGTGGAGATTTCGTCAGCATGCTGGGCAGAAATAACAACAGTGTCAACTCTCAATGGGACAACAGCACCGCCGTCCTTTTGGTATTCGATAGTGACCTGGGTCTTGGTGTCTGGTCTCAACCAGGCCAACTTGCCGCTTCTTCTAGCTTCGGCCAAGGCAGCGTTCAACTTGTGGGATAGCAACAAGGTCAATGGCAACTTTTCTTCGGTTTCATCGGTAGCGTAGCCAAACATGATACCCTGGTCACCAGCACCCAAGTCCTCAAGAGCCTTGTCGATGTGGACGCCCTGAGCGATATCTGGAGATTGCTGTTCGATGGCCACAAGGACGTTACAGGTCTTGTAGTCAAAGCCTTTGTTGGAGTCATCGTAGCCAATGTGCTTGATGGTGTCTCTGACAATGGTCTGGTAGTCCAAGTTGGCCTTGGTGGTGATTTCGCCGAAAACCAAGATCAAACCGGTTTTGGCACTGGTTTCACAAGCGACCTTGGAGAGCGGGTCTTGGGCCAAGGCAGCATCAAGAATAGCATCGGAGACTTGGTCACAGATCTTATCTGGGTGACCTTCGCCAACGGACTCAGAAGTGAAGAAGAAAGTTTCGGCAGCCATTGCGTGTATGTTTGGGGGGGTAGTTTTTTTGAATTGACTAGTGACAATTTAAAGAACGGGTGTGTTTTGTTGCTGAAAACAAAAAAGAAGATGTGGCAGAGGAGGAGTGAAAATTTTGAATTTTTATAACGACAGTGGACAACAGAAGAAGAAAAAAAAAAGAAACTGTGATGTTTATATGGCGTTTTGAAAAATTTTACTTTTCTTTTTTTCGGAGGTTGTGTACTGCACCATGAAAAACTATACGAGAGAACACATGCGCGGCTTCCAGGCCCATGTGACATCGCGTTATACTCAACAAATACTATACTACTGCTGCTGCTGCTACTGCTACTGCTGCTGCTGCCGCTACAGTATAAGAACACTCCGTACTATACGACGGCTAGTGCTGTTACTCTAACGCCATCGCCGCCATATCTACACAGCACCATCAACACCGCAGTGCAATTGCAGTGCAGTCTCTTTTAGATCTAGATTCCGGCTGGGCACTGCTGGCTGGTTCAGCGGCTCCTCGGTGTACTACAAGCAACACCTTGCAGCCGGTGGTTCACAGCGTCCATCTTCACCCACCAAGTGCCGACAAGCTTATCAGCAAAAATGAGCCTGCTCGCTTACGCAGTGAGTGTATCACATCAAGCGGATGAGTCAGCTTGGCTTAACAGCGCTACATGGAGGCGGCTCTTGCTGCCGTACCAGACTGTGAAGTTCCGGACACCCCCTACGGGCGTCGCACGCACCCGTGGCCACGGTGCCACCCTTACAAAACCGATAAGAAAACTGACGAAAAAAGAAATTGAAACGCACACACACACACACACACACACACAAAATAGATATTTGAAAAAGGAAAGCAGCCAACAAGCATGTGAAAATGCAAAAAGTCGATCGACAGAAAAAGGAAAACGAAAAGAAAAAAGACACCGCACAACAGCTACTGCTGGAAAAGAAACGCGCATGTGAAAAAAAAAAAAAAAAAAAAAAGAGAGAGGTAGATTCAAAGGCCTGGGAGAGACTAGCACGCTAGAGGGTGTGCGCACCCCTGCTGTTCTAGATGGGCTCGAGCCTTTGTATTGGGGCTCTACACGCTATGCGCTATGTGCAAAAGGGGCACACGTGGCTTTCAGATGCGATTTGCGCGCAGACGGTCAAATGGCAGCACTACTGTTGATGGTCTGTGACTACCCGAGAAGCATGCTGGCCCGTTTGTAAGCTGCTTGTCTCTGGGAAGCTCGCTGTGGCTGACGTTGTGCGTGATTCTATACCGGGGATGGGGGATGTTGTCGAGCTGGATGCACGCGGTGTATGGGTGAGCAGCGGGCTTACGTTAGGTGTGGACACTTTTTACGCAGCGGCAGGTTTCTGTTGATGAATAATTGCTGACTGATGCTCTTTTGGGAGCATCAGTCAGCAGCTCTTCTTCAGTGGTCTCAACGGTACTAAAGGCATCGCGATCAACGACTTGTATACTCTCGGTGGTAAGCGTGCTTATAGACACCCTGCACAACTCCACGACTTGAAAGTGTCCTACAACACAGATGTCTGTCTGTCCGTAGATACGGCCGGCACCCGGCGGCAGAGCCGTTTCAATCGCTAGCGGTACTGATACAAGCAACAATGATGCTGTTCGTCGAAACCAGCAGCAAAACAACTCCACTCTATAGAGCATTCTGTAAGACAGCTACGCAAACAATCAGGCGATTATACGCTGTAACGGCGTAACTGGGGCACAATAGAGCAGTTGGGCGGTAGCTGGGAGCGTAAAAGCTGACGCTGAGCTTACCGTTGAGCTTGTTTGCCTGGCCCATTTTTGGGATAACAGGGAGGAACAGAACACCGCCGCTTATTGTTTTATAATAGCAAAGCACAGAACACTTGATAGTACGTATTCCACATTGCTGGCAATTCAGCGGAAACGGGCGCCGCTGCTGCTGTCCGTGGTCCCACTTGCACAGGGCGTTTGCGCTCCCCAGAGACGGGGCAGTTTGAGGGATTGTGCTGCACAATGGATCACCGTGCATTTGCAGCGCCACTGCGAACATGCATAATAATGAGAGTGTGTTTTATCAACTATCAGTTACTGTCCATTATCAGCTATGCCCTGACAGCAGTGCCAGCGCCAAAGCTATGTTCGCCATGCCCAGGAGGTATGCGACGGCGTATGCCAATCCAAAAAATATGTGTATATATAGTGAGCGACTGGCTGCCGGCATCGGGTTATGTCGCTTCATCATTCGCGTTGTTGGCTAACTAAAACTGGACAGTTAGCAGACCGCAAACATAGATATAAAATTTTGAGCTTCAAAGTAAAGACACAACAGAAAATGAAATTCATCACCACCTTAGCATTGTGCGTGCTAGCCATTAGTGCTGCCCCAATCAATAGTGTGTCACCAACTTCCACGGCTGGTGCTGGCTCCTCCGTTGGTAGCGCTGCTGCTACTGACACAGACTCTGGTGCTGAAGCTACAGATGCTACAGACTCTGCTTCGTCTAGCGCTTCTTCTTCCTCAGACGGCGCTGACGCCGGTACTTCTGACACTGCGTTGAGTGGTAACTCTTCTGCTTCTGCTTTAGGTGCTGCTGGCGCTGCTTCTGCTGCTGCCGCTTCAGGTGTCGCTGGCGCTGCTGGTGAAAATGGCAATGCCGCTGTACTTCAAGAACTCGACAATTTTCAAAGCATAGTTAGCAAAGAGATTGTCCACCTTCAGCAATTGATCCAACAGGGTTCTGCTTCTGGCGCTGCTTCTGGCGCTTCTGGCGCTTCTGGCGCCGATGCTTCCGATGCTGGTGATGCACCTTCTGGTGCTACTGGCGCTACTGGTGCATCCGATAGTGCTAATGCTACTGCCCCTGCTGGCACAGAGGCATCCAGCTCACCTTCAGACTCTTCAGGTGCTTCAGGTGCTTCGGATCTTGCCGATACTTCTTCTGATGGCGACTTAGGCGGTGCTTCCAATGCCGCTGCTTCCGCTTCAGCTTCCACTGCCGACTCCGATTCTTCCTCTGCTTCAACTGCTGATGCTGCCTCTGAGAGCGGCAGTTCATCGGGCTTGCCAGGATTGGCCGATAGTGCCGGCGGCGGCCTTTCTAGCTCTGCTGGTGGTTTCTCCAATGCCACAGTCGCTGGTTCTGCTGCTGGTTCTGCTGGTGCTGCTACGGATGCATCAGATGGTTCGGTTGCAACTGGGGCTTCAGGGTACTCAGGAGATGATATTACCGCAACTGGCTCTTCCGACACTACTGCCTCTGGGGTTTCTGCTTCTGCCGGTGCTCCTGCGGCTGCTACTGGTGCTCCAAATGCGTCTGAAACCAAGTCTGCTGATGGTGACAATAATGGCTCAGCTGGAAGTGCATTGCCACCAGCTTCCAATGCCACTGCCCCATCTGGCCCTAGTTCTGGTGCGACTAATGGTGCCACTGCAACCGGAGCTGCTAATGCTGCTGAGGGTGCTAATGCTGCTGAGGGTGCTAACATTCCCGGAGAGTCTAACCTTTCTGCTGCTTCTGGAGTCTCTGGCGCTTCCAACAGTACTGATCCAACTGGCACCGCCGGTGCTCCTGGTGGTGCTGCGGCTGCCACCGGTGCTGCAACCCCTTCAACCCCCATCTCTAATGCTGCTGCTGCTGCTGCTGCTGCTGGAGCCACTGCTGCTACTGGAGCCACTGCTGCTACTGGAGCCACTGCTGCTACTGGAGCCACTGCCGCATCAGCTAGCAATGCAGTCTCCGCTACCCCAACTACTCTTCTAACTGCTACCACCCCCGCCCCAGCGGCCGGTGCTGCCGGTGCAACTTCGGCTGCTGACGCAGCCGCTAATAATACTGTTGCTACCGGTGCAGCTGATGCTTCTGGTGCCGCCACCACTGCCGCTGCCTCAGCATAATATTCCATTCTCAGCATCTGAGCTTCTCAGTTTCTAAGTTGGTAAGCTCCTAAGGTTCTTGTGTCTGGTTTCAATTGTTTCCATCTGCTGGTCAGGTGGATAATGCTGTTCGGCGACATGTGAATTTTTTAGATATTTTATACATTTTTTTAACATTATATATACAGTTCGCTATCTTGCCCAATTTATTTATGGTTATGGTTTATCAATTGATTTTATTTCATTTATGTACTTGCTTGCTTGCTTTCTGCCGTTTGTTTTGTTGGCCGTAAACTCGCAGTCTGAATTCTGAATTTATGTAATAGAATCTTGTTTCAAAGAATTATCTCAGTTGTAATAACGCTTAAAATACGAAGATCCGATCATAAATCTTATCAACTACAAACGGTTATTTGACTTGATTGTTGTTTCGCCATTTTGTAAAGCTGTTGGATTATATCGATCAGTCGGCGGTATTATATCTAAAAGACCGTCGTGTGTGAGAACCTTTAGTACTTGCGACCTTCTACTTGCGTGGCACCGACCTTCATGTCCGCATTTAGCATATTTTCCAGCAACTATAGCGTTGGCTCACTAAAATTTCAAGATAGCAAGGTCAGCTAGCTAGCTAGTTATAAGTGACTAGCTTGTGCTGGGAGACCAATCAATCAATATATCACAGGACCTGTATAGGCAGGTAGTATAAAATAGCCACTAAACTACTGAATATATAACCTATTAATACCGATTTTGGCACGCGTGGACGTGGCTATACCTCAAACGTAGAAAGACTAACCTAGTTGCTAAATAACATATCTATGGTTATTTGAAAATTGCCTGTGTTGTAATATCCTGCAGATAAGTAGCGGAAAAAAATAGATAAAAGCAAACTAGCGCATGCAAGTTTAAACAGTTCGAATGATGGGAACTGAAAAAATCACGAAATAACTAGCCATGTCTATAGAGCGGCATGCTGGCTGGTTAGCTTACTAGGACTTTTGCGACCTTTTTTCTAGTGTTATTTCTTGCGTAAGCTGCTTTCGTGGTTTAACCCTCATTTTTCTCAGGATAGGGCACATTTTGCCGCAGATACTCGTATATCTGCTTTGTGATGTGTTCTTGCCTAAGCTATAATTACACACTAAGGAGACTAGAAACCGGCCAAAAAAAGTGTGAGAAACGTATTACGAGTCGCACAGTGGCTTCAGAGTGTAGTCATTCCGTAATATGTTTTTGGCAGGTGACTTGTGCAGGTTACGAAGATTATGAATGAGATCTTTTGGGACTTTGCAATAAGGTATAGCCAAATTTTTTCAAAATATTTCTATGGCAGAAAAGTACAAAGAGCCGATAAATACATACATAGGGTAAATAAAACCGTAAAACATATACGAATAATTTTTGATGTGGACACTATCGCTAGACACTTCTATGAGATGCGCATCGTTAAGTTTCCTAATACAGAGCGCATCTAGTTCCTGACAGCCCCTTTGAGTTAAATTTTGATTTTGCCAACTTAGGTCGTTCCTCGTTGGACTAATTTTACCTCAAGCTCCATACTTTCTGCAAGTTGCGAAACTGCAAGCTGCTGGCGACTTTATAGGTGTGGCTTTGAGAAGCCCCAGTAAGCTGAACATGCTTGCTGCGTTGACTTAGGAATTCTACCTATAGTCTAGAAATACATGGAGTTATATGGATACAGAGCTTGGCTTGTTGATGTATGCTCAAAAAATCTCGTTATTCGTATCAAAAGACATGGACAATATCGAGTTTATGCGTTTCTGTTATTTTTTTTTTTTTTTTTTTTTTTTTTTTTTTTTTTTGAATTTGCGTGCAGATCGAGTCCATCCGCAGCTGCAGGAGGCATGTTGGAGCATATTTAACACAATGCAATACAATTTCACACAGTACAGGCCCGGCAAAATAGAAGTACGTGACTTCACAATTGAAGCGTTGCCATTTCACTGTAGTTAGCTTTGATGGTCTTTATAACAGTACCAATTGCATCAATGCAAAAGAAACAAACTAACTTGTGATAGAGTACTAAAATTAAACCATAAGATATGATGGCCAGTGGCCGCAAGTAACAGCAATGGCACAAGATTTTCGAACTGTCTTGAGACTTACGATGATATTGCTAGCTGTTTTTAGGTTGGCCCTATTTAGCTATAGCTAGTCTGTGGTGCGTTAGTCAATTTCTGTTTTTGGTTTTATTTCTTTTTGATTCTTCTGATTGTGCCTTATCATGCTTTCGAGAATAATCATTACCATTATTGCAATCACCAAAGAGCCAGTCTAGATACTTTTAGTTTTATTAAAAATAAACGCACATTTGTAAATAATCCGGCCATCTAATATCGTGCTAGGAAGGAAGGTGTAAAGAAATACTATATAATAGCTGCTCAAGTCTCTCAGAGCCAATAATTTTTATTGTGCTTGAATGCGAAATCTATTTGAATATCAACATTTTATTACTACTTATCCATATTTTTATTTGCTTCATTAAAACACTATGAAGATCCCAACATACTTGTACCTTGCTGCTTTTGCTCTCATTGCTTCTGTCGAAGCCAAGAAAGGTCACCATGAAGACACTTATGATCCAAGATTGAAGGTTGTGGCTGCTACAAGTGTTGAAAAGAGAGCTGCTGAGGCTCAATATCACACTAAGCCATCCTTAGATCCAAGACTTAGAGACACTGAACCAACAGGCGTTGACAAGAGAGAAGCCAAGAAAGGTCAACATGAAGACACTTATGATCCAAGATTGAAGGTTGCGGCTGCTACTACTTTGGAAATTGTCAAAAAGGATGTTACTAATGCTGTAGTTACAGCTGCTTGAGTATTTATGTTTGTTGGAAATTTTACTAAACAGATGGTGTATTTCCTACACCTAGATTTAATTTTTTTTTTCCAACTTCGTCTATTCTCGGTCTGAATTTTACATATATGTTTATGTTATTATATTGAATATTTTTCTTCTTTTTTTTATGATAGAGTATATAAGGCAATTGAAAGATTTAATGGTGTTTTGAAATGTCATCACAACCAATATGGGTGATTTTTCTTTCTAAAAACTTTGCTGAAAATCCGCAGAAGGAATAACAAACAATTGTAAGATCCATTATTGAATAGCACTACTTTCTTCAATTGAAAAGCTTACATGAACTCAAGTTAGAATATGTAAAATGCAGATGGGCATAATATTAAGTTAAATTGAATGCAAAACGGAATAATTAAACACGTAAATAAAAGGACATAAAAATAATCTAAGGCGAGCAGAATATCAATTCTAAGAGAAGTGGAATATCAAAATGATTGGCAAGCTTTTTTCTTTCAAGCAGTAATGTAATTATTTGAAGGTCAAATCATTTCAGAAAAAAGACAGAACAAAAATAAGGCGGTGATCGTAATTGTAGAGTCATGAAAAGGTCGTTAGACGGCGCAATACGGAGCTGTTTATTCAGCACAGTTTTGCTTTCGCTGCTTAGTATCGGTTAGCACCAGTAGTAAGTCTGGAGTAAGTAGCAGGGATCATTGGCCATCCAAGAACAGTGACCATGAAGGCAGCCCAACCAGAAATATGACGGACAACACGAAGTGGACTGTTAGCACCAACTCTAAGTGGGTGTCTTTCGGCAGCGGTTCTAAGGATTCTAGTAGCAATCATTTTTGGATTATGTGTGGTTGAGTTTATGTTTTTATTTGTATGAAAAAGCGAGACTATGACTATAAAGGGGTATAGTAGTGGTATTTGGTTTGTTGTTTATAGTGTTGTTAATGATGATTTACAATAAACCTACAACATAAACGTCCTCTAAAGATGAGGAGAAGTCTACACTTATATACTTGAGCTGTCTCCTCATCGCTTGAGTGAAACACAAAAATCATAAACCGTAAATCCAGTTAAGACATACAAAGGCCGCTTACGCCGGTCGTACCATTCAAGCCCACCGGTCAGCCTATCTTTGCAACATTTCTTGGGCTGTATTCTGGTATTCTTGTAAGTGGTGCCAGCAATGTCAGAATCACCCAATAGTTGTTGGTATTTTTTCCGCTGATCACTTGAGCGTAACCGAATATTCACCAAAAGGAAAAATCATGTTACTATTTTGCCCACTAAATACAGTGGAACGGGGCTACCCGGCTGAATCAGCTAACTGCATAGCATTCTACAAAGATACACAAAATTACCGCAGTGACACTACTTTCCAAAGTTGGACCCACCCCAGCTTACTAGTGCAGATATCGCTGGCTTCTGATTCGATAGTTGATGAATATTTGCTCTATTTAGTTGAAGAGCAAATTACATATAGTTGTTGGTAGAGAGGTGTGCGCATTTGTATCTCCTTCAACTAGTTCGAAGTTGTGGTGTCTTTGGTGACCGTTTGCAGTACTTAATTTCACACAGCGGAGATGCTCGTATTATTCGACAGGGCGTTTCTTGTATTTACGAGCACCATTAGCGATAGACCCGCAGAAACGGTATCTCCGCCCTTATTTGTCTGAAAGTTTTGTGTGTTTTATGGTTACGTAACAGGTCTGTGCCTAAGCTATACAGCGGAAACCCACACAACAATTTCAAAAGCCAAAGACAAAAACAAAAATATCAGCACGAATGATGCGGAGACTAAAGACACGATGACTGTTATCATCATTATTATTATCACCATCGGAATTTATGTTCTTCGCCTGCCTCATGTTAGCATCCTACTGAGTGATTTTTTTTCCTAGCCCCAGTCTGTAAATGTGCAAACAGAATTAAAAAGTTTCATTCTATTTTTAAATCTGAACATTTACTCTAAACCCCAGGAGATCAGGGGATAGCACCAGTAAATAAACTTACACAATTCTAATTCATAAAATCCTTAAAACTTTCAAACACTGTTGTTCCATACACGTCCTACTTTTCCATGCTTCGACCTGCTTTACTATGCATATGCGCGAGCTTTATCTCCAATCGCAGACGAAAAATCAAAGTTTTGCTTTAACTAAACATATTACCAAATTAAGGACATTTAATGTTCCTCATGGTGTATTTGATTGCTATTCGTGTACCAGTATGTACGGCCGCCTCAACTTAGAAAAGAAACAGTAAAACCCTAGAAAGCTTATTGGCTCAGCAGACTGCCAATTGTTTTATTACTGCGCTGAAACCCTTCTAACCATCAATCATTTTATCAAACCACGTCAAGATCAACTTTTTGCGTCACGATACAGTGTAGTTGTATGGAGCATGATGTTTTGAAAACTTAATTGTACTGTGCAATTGCAACATTACAAAGCATTACTGTTGTGATGATGACACCGTTCCTTATTGTTTTGTAAAACATACGCCTCTAAGTCGAGTCGAATACTTACTTACCTAGTTAGTTTTTTTTCCTTACTTATTTAAAACGTTTCTATCTATAACATGTAACATGAAATTACTCGTCAGTCACCATTATTCAGTACCCTTTTTATAAAAGACTCAATTTCCATACCTCTTGACCACAATGTCTGCTCAAGTCACCTCTTTTGATTGACTTTCTTTTTCTCTTCCTTTTCAACTGGGGTGATTTTGAACTTTTAAAATTTCGAATAATCTACCAAAACGAAATACATGAATATATTATTTGAAGACTATTTAAAAATGAGCGACGTAACATTTGTGATGGTAACCAGTACATCTTTCCTTACCGTGATATCCCCGTCAGATACCTCAACCTCCAACAACAACAACAACAACAACAACAACAACAACAACAACACCACAATAACAAGGATAACGGATCCATCAAAATCACCAAATAACAAAGCAGTATTTACCGGAGTGGCACCCCTGGTCACTACTGGTTCCACCCTAGTAACTTCTGTAATATCCTCATCATCCTCATCCGACATAAATAACACATCCCCGAAATATGAATTCGGCAATTCGGCTAACGCCGTGGGTCAAAAAAGCAACCAAAAAGCCCTAGCTGTTGGATTAGGCATTGGAATCCCATTAGCTATTCTTTTATTCATCTCAATTCTCGTATTCCTTGCCTGGAGAGCAAACAAGACAACTGAGGATGATTTAACTGGAAGCGGCCAACGTCGCGCTGGTGATGGTCTTGGTAATGGCATAAATTCGGATAAAGATGATGAGGAATCAATAAGTTCATCATTGTTTGAAAATGAGTCCTGGCAAAAGTCTCAGTTTAGGGCCTCTAAAGAATATATTATAAACTACAGCGCTGAAGATATTGCTACAAAATATGAAATTGAACCTCAACTAATGGTTAAAGATCCTCTGTCAAAACCTCAAAGCGGCAAGATTCAATCTAGTCCAGAAAGAAAAAGCCGGATGGGTATTATAAAAAGCGATGTCGATTCATTGGTTGAGCCCATTGGAAAAAATAAAAAAAGCTCAATAATGTTTACCCCTAGACTGTTTAAGCTCCTGGCTTGAACTTTTGAATTAACTTACAATATTTTTTTCTTTTATAATTTGCTACTGCTACTCCTAGTTCCAATTCTTCTTCATATTGTTTCCTTACTATTCCATCTTACAATATGTCTCTGCATAACGTTTGCTTACTTCTCTTTGATTCAAGTTCTGTATTAGTTCAATATAATGTATTATCTTTCTATAAAACTTTGCTCAAACAAAAATTCTCCTTTTACCAAGTTGGATGTCCATCACAATTATATGCAATCTTATTTACCGTGTATGGTTTCAAAAAAAGACCATGAATAGTATTTGGTGTAGCAATTTTTTTAATCTAAGTTAGGTTAGTATTTAGAAGCATTTTTCCGATGACACAACAACAACAATAGAACTTACCGTATAGACTGCTTCTAATCCTGTTTGACCCAGACCCATGTAATATGCAGTCAAACCTGCTACTATACCAGCGGAAATTGATGTTCCACTAGCCTTGGTAACATAATCGTCAACATTTCCAGTAGTCAATACGCTAACTCCAGGGGCAAACATATCCACACATGCGCCCCAGTTTGAAAATTTGGCAATCTTATCATTTGAATCATCAATGGATCCAACACTCAAAACACCACTGGCGGAACCAGGAGAATAGTTGCAGCCCAAGCCTCCTTCGTTTCCCGCGGACGTTATTACGGGTATCCCTTGCTCAATAATGTTTTCTATAATACTATTCAATAGTTTATCCTTTTTGGCACTCATAGCAAGAACAACCACTGTTGGTCTCTCTGTTGTCTTTGCTTCTTCTGTCACCAACTTCAATGCTCTAATAACGTCTGACAATTTAGTGACTCTTTCTTTGTTTGTTACCTTGATGTCTACTAAATTGCATTTCTTAGCAACACCATATGTTTCAGATCCAATGACCCCTGCAATTGCACTTCCTGTTTTGACTTAAGTTAGCAATCAATAAAAAAAAAAAAAAAAAAAAAATAAAAAAGGAAAGAAAGACAAAAAAGAAAAGTAAATGAAACTACCTACCATGACCTATAACATCATCAACATCAAATTCCCCAACAAAGTTGGCAAGTTGTTTTACTCTTCCAGTAAATTCCGGGTGAGCCTTATTAATCCCACTGTCAATAACCATGACATCGACACCAATTCCCAAAGTTGGGTCAAAAACATAATCTAGTGCTTCTATGATGAAAAGAAAAAGTTAGTTAAGAATTGAATATCTTTTTTCATTAAATTTGAGAGGTATTCCTCATACGATTATCTTTTAAAGCCTCTCTTTGACTTAATCTTGCCAAATGTCTAGGAGCAAACTCCTGAACATCATCCAACTTAAAAAACTTATCCGCAGAAATTTCCAACACTGAAGGCTCATCATAAAGCGATTGAAGGAATTCGCGAGAAAACTCTCCTTGAAAACCAGTAATGTTGCCAAAATTGAATATTTGAGGAAAAGAATCAGTTGCTTGTAATGCTTCAAAATGTGTTTGATATTTTATCTTGTAAAAATCCAAAGTTTTGGATGGATCGGTTTGAATAATGTAGTTGGTTGCATCTGCCACAAGGACGAAAAGCAACACGTTACAAATCCAGCATAGCGAAACCATGGTTAGTTGTTGATTGTTAATATTGATATTGAAATTATTTGGATGTTTGTCGTTTGTGGATTTTGAAAGTATCTGATGAGTTGCACCGAAATCACATAGGACAAAAAGCACGAAACCTAATCGACCACAAAAGCAATCTGTTCATGAACGCGTTGTGATTAATTTTTTTTTGTGCATTATAGTAAAAGGCATTTTGCCCTTGGAGCTTTCAGAAAGTCACACAGCCTGTCGGCAGCAGCACAAAAGGTCAGCTGAGCCATATCGAGTATTTGGTTCACTTATTTAGTCTTGAAGCGGCAGCCTTTATCGTATTTCCGGGACGCTGTTCATTCCGTTAATGTATATTCAGCCATGTTGACGGTCTGTGATCTTACGTAATCCAAAAACATCACAATTTCCGATCCTGGAAAAAAACCAAAAAAGCAAAATAAAATAAATAAAATTAAAACGCGACCTTCCAAACACGTAAAAAACAAACGCCAGCACAAGATTAAGGTCAACAGCAGTTGTTTTCATTTTTAGCAGGAAATACCTACACACCTTCAGCTGGGTTAATCCTTTAAAGCGTATCATTAAAACAAAAGTGTAATTAGAACATAGAGAACTTGAAATCTTGAAGAGCTACAACACACTGCAAACGAAAAAGCAAAGATATGTCCGACGGTCAGAACCACGAAATTTCAAGTGGGAGCCATGCTAAACTTGAGAATAACAATCGTGAAGAAGAAGCATACTTGATGATGTCAATAGAGCCAGAAGGCGATACCACCATTACCGATTTACTAAACAATAAAAACAAACAATCTGCCACAGGAGAAAAACGAGAACAGCTGAATGCAAAGGGGGCTAGTAAACTCAGTCGAGGGTTTGACACAGGAAAGCTCAACTTCACTAAACATGAAAACAAAAACATAATAGAAATACTCATTAATGGTATTTTGATTGCTAAAAACAAGGACGATGATTTGATCAACGTTACCCAAATCATGAATCTTGCTGGCTTGAATGAAGAAGAGTCTGATAAGATATTGAGCAGTGAAGCAGTGAATGAAAGAACGGAGATTGATGACGGGAAATACAAAGGTATTTGGATCAAGACAGAACATGCAGTGGAAATTGCAAAAAAACTACAAGTTGAAGAACCATTACAGCCATTGATTAAAGAATACGATGTTGACCAACTGAAAAAATCCTTAAATTCGAGAACTTATTCAGCGCTTACAGAGAATGACGATTTTGACCCTACTACCGATGATACTGAATCTCCCTCGAAAAAGCTCAAAACTGCTTCTAATAACACTAGTACCAGTGATAATGGCAGCCGTAGTGGCAGTAGTAGCAATATCGACAGCGCTAGTGGTTTAGGAATACATAGCAGAGCTGAACGTACAAACACCATAACAGACACCTTAGAAATCACCACCAAGTATGCCCTCGAGCCAATGGACGTGTCCCATATATCCAACTATGACCAACTCAAAGAAATGTTAACCCAAATCTTTATCTCCGAAAACGATTCAATTTCTGAAGCATGTAGCCAGCTCTCTGCCAACAATGTCAATTTAGACTTACCTATTGACCCTCAGGGCCATACAGTATTGCATTGGGCTGCTTCATTAGCCAACATTCCATTAGTTTATGAATTGGTTAATTTGGGAGCAAATTTGAACCGTGGTAATCTCTCTGGAGAAACTGCGTTAATGAGGGCAGTAGCTCATACGAATTTTTACGAAGAGCAGTCATTTGGCAAGTTGTTGGACATTTTATACCCATCAATTAATGTTCTAGACAACAGACACCGCTCAATACTTCATCATATTGTCCTAACTGCTGGTATCGAAGGGCGTAATGAGGCAGCTAAATATTACATTCAATGTCTTGTTGAATGGATTATTAAGACTGGTCCAACAAAATTCAATGCCATCTCATTGGCTGGGTTCATGAATGAAATTGTTAATTTGAAAGATCATAATGGAGATACTGCGCTCAACATAATAGCTCGTATAGGCAACAAAGCTATTGCCCAGCAATTACTTGATGTGGGAGCTGACCCAAAGCTTCCAAATAAAGCAGGGTTAACACCAGCAGATTTCCGTCTCTCTGGTGTAAGTTTGCCCAACGGAGGAGTTGGCGAAATGGTCACTGGTGTAGCTAAGAATAGTGTTAGTAATATTGGGGAACAGTTAGACGCGTTTTTAGGGAAAAATTCAAGTACTGCAACGGAAAACAACAAAGCTTTGCTACAAGCCTTTAGCGCTAATGATGAAGCAGAAACCACCAAGAAACTTGCGCTGGGAAGCAAAGAAGTCCTAGGATCAATGCAAGAAATAATGAATAACTTGAACAATGATTTTGAAGCTCAATTAGGTGAAAAGCAAAAAGAGTTGAACGTGCTATATAAAAACTTGAAAGAGTCTACCATCAAGTTATCTCAATCACGAATCCAGCTAGAAATTTTGAAGAATTCTGAAAGCAAGTTGAATGAATTGAAGCAAAAAACTGCCAATATTGAGAAATCTATCCAGGAAGAAGAAACTAATTTTGTATCACAGTACCCCGAAGCGGCAAGCCAAGGTTTTGATATTAATACCTCATATGATCCTGATCAGCCATTCAAGGTGCCTTCGATATATCATGAAGTGAAACTGCAAATAGAGAACCAACGAGCCAAATTGCCAAAAAATGATAACAAAAACAATGAAAATGACCTTGATCTAGCCAAAATAGACCCATCGACGATAAAAATTACCACTGATAAATTGATAAGCTTGAACGTCGACATAAATGATATCCCACCTACCTACGTCCTTAAGGCTAGAATAAAGGCATACAAAGAAAACGAGAAATTTTTACAAAACCTAGCCAGAAATTTGGACCACAAGTCAGTAGTACTTGAGAACAAGTTTCGTCATGTTGTTTCGTTGTGCACCGGTGTCGAAGAAAACAAAGTTGATGATTTGTTGGAAGGATTGGTGCAAGCTGTGGAAAGTGATCCTGATGAAGTTGATTTGGGTAGAGTGGCGGGGTTTTTGACTAAAGTTGATGAGGAGTTATGAGATTGAGCTAGTCAACTGGCTAATGGACTACCGGCAGTGCTTTTGCGAGTGCGTAGGATGTTTTACGATATTGATGATGGTAACGATAGTTTTGTAAAGAAGTTTATGTTGCGTGCTGAGACCGCAACTTTACACTTTTTTTTATGTTATGTTGATACGCTCATATGCTAATTCGCTCCAAAACTTTGAGATTAGCTGTCTCTATTCTATTTGTCAGAATTCTTTTTCTTTACCGTTGTTGTTTATGTACTTGTTTACCCGTTTAACCTGTTTCTTTGTCCTTTTTTTCCCCTTCTTTTTTCGTTCTGGTGTTTCTTCTTGACTTGTCTAAATATTATTATTTTGAACAATTGTTTTCCGCTTACCTTACTGTACCTCACCTCCATATTGTAGTTTTTTGTGCTAATACTTTTTGTCTCGATTAGCAAAATGAACCAAAACAAAAAAAAAAAAAAAAAAAAAAAAAAAAGACAGTAAAATAATAACAAAAATAATAATATAATGTTATTACACTGAAGTATAGTTCAAAGTCACATTGAACTCAATAAAAGTAAAAGCAATATATTCTCAATAATACTGATAACGATAATGATAATGGTAATGATAAATAATAGTAACATAATATACAACAGATAATAGATAATAACAATAGATAGTAGTAATAGTAGAGGAGAATCAAAACCAGATGCCGCCAGTAGAAAGATGATAAAAACGATAACAAAATCACACAAAATAAAACAACACAAAAAATGAAAAATGGGGTAGAAAAACAAAAATGGGTACATAAATAAATGGATAAAAACAAAAGCAAGAGGAAACAAGCAAATGAGTAAAGAGGAAAAGAAAGAAACGATAATAGCTAATAGCAAACTGTTTCAAAAATGATGAAAGTTTATAATGTTTAGAAAAAAAAAAAAGAAAACAAACTGTAAATAAAAACTAGTATGACAAGAAAACAAAAACATAAACGTTCAGAATTGGACTGACAAATGGTAAATATAACACAACTAGTATAACACAATACCAAAATAAAACAACAATCAATGTTTCAATGCCCATATGCTCAAAGAAACATCAAAAACTGTCCAAGCTAATATAATGCTGTGCAAAACACATGCCAATTAAATAAACAAACAAGTCAAATTAACGTACCTTGTATAACGAATATGCTCGAATTGTTAGAACTGCTCAAAAACGTTGAAAATAATAAAGACAACCATTAAGGAACTTCTAAAATAAACATTTCCCTTTTTGTTTTCATTTTAAGAAAGCAAATTAAAAGGCAAACAAAGACTAGAAAAAGCAGAATTAGAATGCTGAGCGTTTTATTGTAATGAGCCAATGGGACTTTCATAAGGCCTTTATATCAAATTTGCTCAATAGCTTCAATTAATGCTTGCATCAAAATTTATTAATCCTGTCAAAAAAGAACCAGCAAAAATTTTCCAGAGCTGACTAGTAGCTCCGCGCTCAACTGGCTTGTTTCAAAAAGTCCAATCATTGTGCCGTGTTGCTAATGGTAATGGTCTGTCATGTTTCCTAAGCGTTATTAACGAAAGCCACCAGCAACGTTATAGGGCCCCGGAGCGCCCACATTACCGCCCATCATCCCATTGGCAGGTCCAGCTCTCATTGGATTTCTCATTGGTTGAGGTTGAGGTACTGGTCCGTTGCCATTTGCAATGCCAGGAAATGGCCTTGGACCATTGACTCCTGATCCTGCTGGGCCCCCTGGGCCAGCATATGCAGATGGTGGTGGGATTCTTCCAGCAGGTCCAGATCCCGAACTAGGCGCTCTATTGCCATTACCATTAGGCAAAGGGCCTGCATTTGCATAAGCAGGACCAATTGCAGTGCCTGGTGCTCTACGGCCAGGTTTGACCTTCTGCGGCATCAGTGGCTGCTGCTGTGGATAATATGGTCTTTGGCTTGGCTGACCCTGCGGATGTTGGGGACCAGGTCCCTGGCTGAAAACATTAACATTTTGTTGATACGGTGAGGTTGCAATTGGCCCACCTTGGCCGTTGCCATTAACATTACCGGGAAATGGGCGATTTGGTGAAACATTAGCTGGTGATGGTGATCTTCTGCCCATCGTTTGCATTGGCATTGGCGCCGGTGCTTGGCGTTGTTGCTGTTGTATAGGGCTGTAGTTGTTGCTATTGTTACCATTACCAAACTGTGATGGAGATTGTTGAAATGGAGATTTTGATGCTGGTACTGGGCTAGTTGGAGTTTGAGGATATGGCACACTACTACCATTCTTTGGGAGCTGGTATGGCGGTGCTGCATTAGCGCCGTCATCGTAGTCGTCGTCTATGTTGATTTGTGGCAAGGTTGGCTTCAATTGTTGCGATTGATACTTTGTTGATCTTGAAGGACTGCCATTGTTATCGACTGACACATTCCTATTTCCATTAACGCTGCTATTCGTCATGCTATTTCTGGTATTATAGGAAGTGTCGCCGTTGCCACTTACTGGAGAAAGCAAAGCTTCACTATATGCCGGGTTGAAAATATCCACATCCTTTTTGCTAAATCTTTTTTCCTGAATTTTTGTTTGCGAAAGCATGGTACTTAGATCAAATTCTGCATCATCGATTTCTTTCTCATTAGCAATGTTGAGCTTGTTTAAAGCACCATTACTGTTGTCGGGGCCTTGAAATAAGTCTTGAACGCTGCTCTTGGATTTTTCTTTAGGCGATGGGATTTTAGCATAATCAGTGTAAATTTGAGTGATTTCGGAAAGTCTCTTATCGTCATTTGATGGAATTTGAAGGTCGCTCAAGTATGGATTACTGTGTTTAGTGCTGTTAACACCGTTGAGATCAGCAGACTTGTTGCCTGTGAATTGGGATGCCGCGACAGCTGCTGTTGTGAACAATAAATCTTTCTTCTGATCCGAGGGTAATGGAAGTTCTTTACTTACACTGTTGCGGTTCTGACTATTTGGAAACGTTTGCTGGTGCTGCAATTCATCTGAAGGTAATGCCAAATCGCTGAAGCTTCCATTAGGAGTGACAAAACTATTTTGACTATGGTTGAGCAATCTATTATCTGAAGGTAAAGGTAAGGGGTTACCGTTACTAACACTAAGATTACTTTGGTTGGACGCTGCTCTTTGATCTGATGGTAACGAGTATGGCGAGTTCAATGAGAGTTGGCTATTTGGTTGGGACGTTGGCGGTTGCAGTTGCACTTGCTGCTGGTACGGGTTGTTACTAGCATCATTGCTGTATGGATTGAGGTTACTTCCAAACTGGTTGGCACTGCTATTGTTTCTCGATCTTGAGCCTCCTCCTCCTCCTCCTCCTCCTCCTGTTGCATCAGCAGGCAAAGAGTAATTTGAATTTGGTGCTCCGGTTGTCGATGCTGCAAGAGCAATAGCGTTACCATTTTTATCGAACAAAGTGCCGGAAGAATCCAGGCTTCTACTGAAACGATCTCTTTTTGAAGTTGGAGTGAAATTTGGATTTGTGGGTGATGCGGTTTTACTGCTGAATCCCGAACCACCGCCCAATGCGGGCGACGATAGCGCACCAGTGAAGCCGTGAGCAGAGCCGCACCCGCTGTAGCCATTGGACATCTTGCTCTTCAAAACATCCTTCAAATGGCTTGTCCATTCGTCCACGGGCCACAAAATCGAGGAGCTCATTTGGCTTAGGCCAATAACGTCATCGAGCTGTAGATAATGCACATGGGGCAACACCGGCAACCCAAACAACAACGATGCGGGATCCCGTTTATCAGCGTTCAATTTTTTAGGGCGGCCGTAAAGTCTGAACGCGTCGAGAGATGGGATCAAGAACCTGATCAATGTGTCGTAGCCCGGGACCGCGGAGTGGGATTCTGGCATCACGAACACGGTTGCATCTGTGACGCCCTCCTTTTTGTTAAAGATGACTTTGCCTTCCAACTTGATCAACGTACTGTGGTCAATAACTTGGGGCGAGTTTGGGTAAACAGCGTATATGCAGGCACACTCGATAATGGTGGCTATCAACGGGGCCTTTTTGATTTTTTCATGTTCATACAAGTATATTTTGCCATTTCTGTCGGGGTGTCTTTTTGATCTTTTGGAGTTTTGTTCTACCACAGCATAGCAGCGCTTCCAGGGCCTGCCGGCGCCGAACCTGACGGAGATCCAGTGTTCATGATTGTATTTTGATTCTGCCAACACGACTTTGATGTCCGAGAGCTTAGCGCCTCGCGCAGAGAGTAGCGCGCCCGTGTATGCCTCTTGCAACGAGACGTACTCAAAGGTGAGCAACCTGAAGGCGGCGTGCCACTTGAGCAAGAGGTCCTTGGTGGGGAACTGCAAAATGTAGCGATTTTTGAGGGTCGTGGATACCAAAATGACATTGTTGAGCGCTTTGCCAGAGCTGGGCAAACTGAGCAACGCCTTGTAGCTGGCGTCGGCCAAGTTCAAGTAGTCGGGCTTGGACGAGGACTCTTGGAATTTTTCTCTGCTGTGGCGAGTAGACGATAGTTTCTGAGCGTCCCAGATGGCCAACTGGGTTCCGGATAGCACCCCGTAGACTTCGTTCCACTGTCTAGCGGCGGGCTGGCCCTCGTTGTCCAAGTCGTGCAACAACATGAAGTTGTTCTCAATGTACCGGCGGTGGTTCTGGGCAGAGAGAAGGGTGACGACGGGGACCAACTCCGGGCTGAGATCATGGTAGTTCACACTGGATACCGAGGACGAGTTCAGCTTCTTGTGGGATATCGGCTCGGACATTATGAGGGAGGGCGGTGCGAGGGGAGAGGAAGGGAAGGGGGGACAGAGAATGTGGTTGAGAAGACGAGTGTCGAGGGCGTCTGGTCGGCGGTTAAAAACTGGACGGGTGTTTTTGTTGTTGTTGATGATGATCTTGCTTTGGCGATGATGATCTTGGAAAGGAAGGAAAACAGAAACGGAAGCAAAAAAAGACAAAACCGGCGTTTAGCTGGTTGTGAGCGCTGGCTCACGTATGCGCGCGCCGGAGTGCGCTTGGCGGCAGCACCAGATGCGTCAGCGATGCGTCAGCCATCTGTCAGCAATGCGTCATCAACGTGTCAGCAATATGTAAGCGGGCGGCCAGCCAAAGGGGACGGCCCGCAGAGGATTAGCGGCCGCTTAGTAAGTGGGCAGTGTGGTGCTCAGCGGGCGCGCGCGCGAGAAAACAGCCAGCACAGACATAATGGAAACAGGATAATAGAGCAGTGCATTGTGGTGTGGTGCTGCTCGAGGCGCTACTCTGTTACCGACTCTATTGTCGGCCGGCCCGCGGTGGCAGTGGCATTTCCAACAACAGCAGCGCTGTGTTTCCCGTTTGGGCTGACAGCAGACACACTCTACTCTTGGGCTCGCCGCTTGCCGCTTGCCGCTTGCCGCGGATTGCTCGCCGCGGATTGCTCGCCGCGGGTTGCTCGCGGCTCGCGGCTCACTACACTTGCTGCGCTTGCTGCGCTGTCTTGTTTTATTCTACTCTATACAACGTATACTCAACTCGCTACCCTCTCTTGAGCGCTGCAAACCGCTTTCTGAGCGCCTCCAAGTCTGCGCTCCCGCTGCCGCTGCCGCTGCCGCTGCCGCTGCCGCTGCCGCTGCCGCTGCTGTTCCGCAGCGCATGCTTCACTTCTTTGCCCATGCCCTTTGGCACTCTCACCCTGGGATGTACGTTGTCGCTGCTGCGTCCCGGCGGCGCTACCTTGATTGGTGCTCCTCCTCCTGCACCCACATCCGGAAGCTTCTTCTCTGGCAGCTCCACGTCGTCGTCGACAAGCTCGATTGCCGCGTCGCGTGCTCCGCCGCCGCTGCCGCTCTCCTCGTCGGAAGTGAGCGCCTCCTGCTCTAGTTGGTCCAACTCGTCCTCGTTGTCGCTCATTTCCGAGAACGGCACCTCGTAGGCTCTGGCAATCTCCTTCAAGTACAAGCTCACCAACTCGGGGGACGGCGCCTTGCTGGCGACGCGCTCGCGCACCTTTCTGGGGATCGCGCCGTCCTCGTCGCTCAGCGCCAGCTGCGCAAACTCCTTGCCGAACCGGTGCACCAAGACGTCTCGCACCGCGGCGAGCTCCTTGATGTCGGTGTGCGGCGTGGCGTAGATGATCACCCTCACCGCCTCCTCGAGCCCAGGATCACGCCCGGCGGCGCCTTTCGCGGTATCGCTCGCGCTTCCGCTCGCGCTCCCGCTTGGCGCGGCGCCCACGTCAAGGAGCCCCATCCGCGCCAAAAGCAACTCGCAGTACAACTCCAACATCTCAAGCAACTCGACGTAAATGTCCTCGCGGATGATGTTCTCTACCCGGATCCTGGCGCTCTCCTCTTTGCCGAGCCGCAACAAGTCGGCAAGCTGGCGCCGCTGCTGTTTGCAAAGCGCGGTCTTCTTCTCCTGGGTGAACCGGAGCTTGCTGATGGTCATCTTGAGGCTCACCTTGAGCCGAGTCTATAGTCCACGTTGGTTAGCGAATGGGTTCTGGAAGAGGAACGCGCAAGCGTTCCGCGCTCGTCTGGTTGCTGCCTCGCTGCCTCGCTGCCTCGCTGCCATATGGCCAGCAGCGCTTCGCGGCCGCCCTGGCCACCGTGGACATTCCTGGACGCAATGCGACACGAAATACAAGCAAAAACAATACCACACAACGTACCTGTGGACTAACGTTCGGAGCCATGTTGTTTCGCTTCGCTTTGGGACTGTAGCCGCACCTTGCTCTGCTCTGCTCTGCTCTGCTCTGCTCTGCTCTGCTAAGCTCTGCTCTGCTGGTCTGTCTCCCTGTCGCCACCCACCCAGTCTTCCCCCCTCCCGCCAGCAGCCGGTGCGTTTCGTTCGTCCGTGGCGTCGCTGCGTCTTTCCTCCGGGGCAGCAGGGGCCGCCGGGCAGCCCGCGGGGCACGTAACCCCTTTGGTCCTAACCGCCAGCGAGCGGAAGACACAAAAAGCGAGACGCACAGCGGTCTATTTGGCAGTATGGGCAGCACCAGACGGGTGGTCCATAGCAATCCCGGTATGGCACGTCCCAGCACCGCGCGGTGGCAGCAGCAGCGGCAGCAGGCCAAAGGAAATTGCGGGGACTGGGCTGTTTTTGGCGTACTATGCTGGTGCTGGTGCTGCTGGCGGTGGCGGCGGTGGTGGTGGTGGTGCTCAAGCTGGGAGTATTCTACGTGGTCGAGACTGCGCGGGCATTCATCCGACAAGGAGCAGCAGAGCAGGGGGCCGCCAGAGAGCGGAAGATGGGGGTGGAGTGGGTGTTGTTAGCCGCTTGTTCGGGGTAGAGGACGTTCCGACCAGGGAGTGTGGATTAAGCTTGACCTTGCTCCAGCGGTGTAGCGCTGTTGCCGTAGCCTATATATACGTATATATACATAAATATATTATATATAAATATACAAATATATATATATATATATATATCCGTCCTCCTGCCCACGCTCCCTCCGCTGCCTCCCAAGCTTTCTTCTCTGCTCTTCCTATCCCACCTGTTTGCGCCGTCTGCACCACCCTTTGGCGCTAACCAACAAACCAACCACCAGACAACCACCAGACAACCACACAGCATGAGCTCGCCCTTCCCAAACACCACCGACATCCTCAAAGGCGTCGAGCTAAAGGCCCCCATTGCCGCCAACGCCAAACATCTCTACTCGCCCGAGGCCCTTGCCTTCGTTGCCACCTTGCACCGCAGCTTCAACCCAACCCGGTTGCAGTTGCTCGCTAACCGCCGGCTCCAGCAGCAGGAGCGCGACCGCGGCAAGTTGCCAGACTTCCTACCAGAGACAAAGCACATCCGCGACGACCCAACATGGACCGGCGCGCCGTTGGCGCCGGGCTTGGAGGACCGCCGGGTGGAGATCACCGGCCCCACGGACCGGAAAATGGTGATCAACGCCTTGAACTCGAAGGTGGCCACCTACATGGCAGACTTCGAGGACTCGTCGACCCCGACGTGGTTCAACGTCACGGACGGCCAGGTCAACTTGTACGACGCGGTGCGCCAGACCATCGAGCTCAAGACTCCCAGCAAGACGTACTCGTTGCGGTTGGAGAACGGCCTGCGCAAGTTGCCCACCCTCATCGTCCGGCCAAGAGGATGGCACTTGAACGAAAACCACGTGCTCGTGGACGGCGAGCCCGTCAGCGGCTCGCTTTTCGACTTCGCCATCTACTTCTACAACAACGCCAGGGAGACCGTCCGCCGCCAGTTCGGCCCGTACTTCTACTTGCCGAAGATGGAGCACCACTTGGAGGCCAAGCTCTGGAACGACGTCTTCAACTTCTCCGAGGACTACATCCGCATCCCGCGGGGCACCGTGCGCGCCACCGTGTTGATCGAGACCTTGCCGGCGGTGTTCCAGCTCGACGAGATCATCTACCAGCTCCGCAACCACTCGAGCGGCTTGAACTGCGGCCGCTGGGACTACATCTTCTCCTTCATCAAGTCCTTGCGCCAGCACCCCGAGTTCGTCTTGCCGGACCGCGCGCAGGTCACCATGAAGGTGGGCTTCATGAGCAGCTACGTCAGGTTGTTGATCGACACGTGCCACAAGCGCCAGGTCCACGCCATGGGCGGCATGGCCGCGTTGATCCCGATCAAGAACGACCCGGAGGCCAACAAGAGGGCGATGCAGAGCGTGTACGAGGACAAGTTGAGGGAGGTCCTTGCCGGCCACGACGGCACCTGGATCGCCCACCCTGCGATTGCCGACATTGCGTTGTCCGTCTTCAACAAGCACATGCCGGGCCCAAACCAGATCAATCTCCAGAGGGAGCAGCCGCAGGTCTCCGTCAGCAACAAGGACTTGCTTTCCCCGTTTGTTGCTGGCGGCGAGATCACCGAGGCCGGCGTCAGATCCAACCTCAGCATCGGCCTCGGCTACATCGAGGCCTGGCTCCGCGGCACCGGCTGCGTCGCCATAAACTACTTGATGGAGGACGCGGCCACCGCCGAGGTCTCCCGCTCCCAGTTGAACCAGTGGGTCAAGCACGGCGCCAAGACAAGCACCGGCCAGACCATTGACAGACAGTATGTTTCCAGGTTGATGGACGAGGAAGTGCAGAAGTTGTTGGCCAAGGCCCCCAAGGGGAACAAGTTCAAGGAGGCCAAGCAGTTCTACTTGCCCGATGTCGTGAATGACGGATACAGCGAGTTTATCACTTTGGCCTTGTATGAGCATATCACAAAGAAGACTGCAGTCAGAAGCATCAAGGCTGAGAAGTTGTAGTTGTCGGGGGGCAAGACTCTGCGACGCCCGCCGGTCGTGCTTGGTGTGTCCCAGGCACTTTGGGTATTTTCCTGTCTATTTTCTTTATGTATACGAACTACGTGGATCTTGCGTTGTTTTCTCTTTTAGCGTTTGTGTTGAAATTATCAAGAAAAAAAAATATATATAGTAGTTTTGCGGTAGTTTTGCGGTAGTTTTGCGGTAGCTGCCGACGTCATGTTGAGATATAAGAGACAGCAGCGGCACCACGCGTCGCGCAACCGGACTCCAGTAGAGCGTACCACCATCGATAAAATAAAAACTTCTGGCGAGAAAGCCCAGTCACTAGCCAACACAAATAGATATTTAAGCTATTTGTTGCCAGAGAGAGAAGATAAGCATCTTTGGTGACTGACTTCCCGCCTCCTGTCTATAGTCAAGATGGGCGGCCCTGGGGGTGACCCTGTCGAAACTTCCTATGAAGGGCGGAAAAAAAATTCGAGTTTTCTTGATTAAAGCAAATCAAAATAAAGGATGCAAAGGACGGTAAATATCCAGAACACCTCCACTATCTTGCCAACCTGGAGAAGGCGAGCGCGCTTATACTGTATACTACATTACCACTCACTGGCGAAAACCGCAGAAGCTCTAGCTTCGTATTCATTCGGACCAGCTTCCTAGTAACCACAACCACACGTTCTGAACCCGTCAATTACAAGACAAGATCTCAAATACAAAACACCACGAAAATACAATAAAATAAACTATGCCATTATACTATTCGCGTCATTATTGAAAGATAACACAGACTATCAAATAACAGTACGCTCCACACACACACACACACACACACACACACACACAGAATGGTTCTAGACTACTCGCCAAGTGTTCGGCAAACGGAGAACACCCCCAGCCTACTATTCAACAAGAAGCACAGCAGGAAAGGCCAGTCGTCGATATACCATCACCACCAGCCGTTCAAGGTGGCGCACCAGAAGATTGCCATTGATGTTGATTTGGCCCATTGCAGTATTGACGGCTACACTGAGTTGACGGTAATACCCACCGATCCTGCGAACCGAATAATCAAGCTTGATGCTCGCTATATGCATATCAAGCATGTCTTTGTGAATGACCGCAAGGTGAATTTCTTGTATAACGATTACCTTCAGTTGGAGAATGGCCGCATACTTGACGCCCTCGATATCAGCAACTGCTATGGCGGCAAGGGCGAAGTCAGCGGAAACAGTAACAACGACAGTTCTCGCAGTAACGGAACCGTCCACGATTTCACAATATTTCAACACCACTTATACAAAGAGAAACTAAAGTATTTATTCAACGGCACGAACACTAAAGAATTGGTGATTTTTTTGCCAGACAAAATGAAGATCACATTGCATGAGGCCGGCTCGTTTAATGCTCTTACCCCCATAATGAGAGATTCGCCAGGCTCCTACAAGACCCCCAATAATTCCGAAATGATATACACGCCCATCACTATCCGGGTTGAATATAGCTGCAAGAATCCCAAGGATGGCGTCAATTTTGTCGGCGGATTGCATAACTTGGCCAGAGGAGTGCCAAAGTCCAAGTGGCATGCATATACTGCGAATTCACTAATCGGAGTTTCCACGTCTTCTTGGGTGCCATGTGTGGATAACCTTTGGGAACGGTCCACTTGGCAGGTGGATATCAGTGCCCCGCGAACAATAGGCGATATAGTCACAAATACGTCAACAACGGTAGCAGCATCATTGCAATCAACTGGAAAAACAAAAGGAGAAAGTAAGCCAAACAGCACAACCGTCAGATCAGTGGCGGCGAATGATGAGTTGAGTAAGTTCGCGGACAATGATGACGATGAAGAGGACCTTGATCGAGAAATTGTGGTCTGCTGCACAGATTTGTTTTCTGTCAAAGAAGTGGCGCATCCGACCGATCAGTCTAAAAAGATTACTTCACTTTCTTTAGTGAGTCCCGTCTCCCCACATCATGTGGGATGGGCAGTGGGACCGTTTGAGCAAATCCCATTGGACAGTCTTGAAGAAGAAAGCGACGAAGAAGATGATGAGGAAAAAGACACTACGGCAGTGCGGGGATTTATCTATTGTTTGAAAGATGACAAGATCTGGGCCATAAACACGTGTGTGATTCTATCGCGAGCCATTGAGTATTATTCTAGAGAATTTGGTTCTTTCCCGTTTTCAAGTTATTCTGTGGTGTTCGTGAACGATGCCCCTGATAACTCATATTCATTTTCTGGCTTAACAGTTCACAGTGACAGGCTACTATATGGACCCGAAGTAATAGATCCGCTATTTGATTCTACAGAACTAATTGCTCTGGCTTTGTCAAAGCAATGGTCTGGCGTGAATGTGCTTCCGCGCAATTACGATGATATTTGGATCACTATTGGAATCTCACTCTACATGACAAATCAATTCATTCTGAAGTTGATGGGGTTCAACGAATTCAAGTTCAGAATTAAGAAAAGAGCAGAAATGATTTGTGATCAAGATATCGGGAAACGGCCGATTGCTGACCCTTACATCAACTTTCCCATCAACGAAAATCGCGATTTTGAATTCATTAAGCTCAAGGCTCCCATTGTGTTGTTTATTTTGAATCGCAGAATGACCAAGACTGATAAATCATTCGGGCTTTCTAGAGTTATTCCGAAACTTTTCTTGGAAGCTATGTCTGGCGACTTGCCCAATGGTGGTATTGACACTTTCCATTTCCAACACATCACAGAAAAAGTTAACCACAACAAGCTTGAAAGTTTCTTCAGACAATGGGTCTATGGCTCAGGAACCCCAATTTTCCGTATTACTCAAAGATTCAATAGAAAGCGAATGTTCATCGAGATGGGGATCCGCCAAGTGCAAGCAGATGAGCTCACACCACTTTCGCCCACAGCCGACACGTTTGTAGATTCTGCATCATCCTACCTCAATGATCCAGCGCCAGTGGGGATTCAGAATGTGTTTACTGGCCCAATGACAATCAGAATCCATGAGGCTGATGGTACCCCATACGAGCATATTGTGAATTTAAAGGACAGTTTCACCAAGCTTGACATTCAATACAACACCAAATATAGACGATTAAAGAGACGACCAAAAGTTAAAGATGATGATGATGAGCTGGCTGATAAGAGAAACTTTAATGATGGGGAAAACGGTTCTGCTGGTCACCTCCATGATGGGTCCGATAACGAGAGAGATTATGATGATGGTGGAAACACCGCGACCAATACCAATACAAATACCGGACATGATGGAGAAATGCTCGCTCATTGTCTTGGTGATATTTTGCAAAGTGATGAAGACATCAAACGATGGGGATTACCTGAATGGAGCAAAGAAGAGGAAGAAAAAATGGCCAATGAAGCTTTTGAGTGGATCCGCGTGGATGCTGATTTTGAATGGATTTGTAAAATTTACATCAACCAAGCAGACTACATGTTTTTGTCTCAATTGCAACAGGACCGTGATGTTGAAGCTCAGTATGAATCCATTAGATATTATGCAGAAACGCCTAATCCTGCTCCTGTATACTCATCAATTTTACTCCGGACTTTGATGGACTCAAGATATTATTATGGGATACGAATCGAGGCTGCCAGAGCCTTACTTTCTTACGCAAAAAGGGAATTGGATTATCTTGGCATGAATTTTTTGATCAAAGCTTTTCAGGAGCTTTTTTGCTTTGATACACGTTCAGATATCCCATTGCCTAACGATTTTTCGGATTTTCAGCTCTATTTCATTCAAAAGGCTATTCCAAGTTTCTTGGCTCAGGTGCGTGATGAAAATGGTGAGTGTCCAGCACGGGTGAAGAGCTTCTTGTTGGATTTGCTTAGATACAATGAAAATGGACAGAACCAGTTTGCTGATTCCTTTTACGTAGCAACATTGATAGAAGCATTGGTGGTGGCTATTAGCGATAGCAAAAGTTATGGCACTTCTCTTGCTGTTGGAAATGGGGCTAACGGTGAAGACGATCAAGTAAAACAAAATGAACAATTTTTGAATAAGTTGCTACTTGAACTCGATAGATGCATGAGAATGGATGATTGGATTCCCTCGTATCACCGTCTTATCTCTGTTGTGATATTGCAACAAAAAATCAAGCTTGCGCTTCATGGTAAGACTGAGCTTTCGTATGAAGATTTGCTAATTTATACAAAACCAACATTCCATGATGATATTCGAGTGGTGGCATTTTCTGGGATTTTGCAGCTTGGTGGGATAAAGAATGCATTATTTTTAAATTATATGTTCAGAGTATTAGAACTTGATGCATCACAATATGTGAAGGATAGATTATTGGCTAAGATTAGCGAAGCGGTTGGGGTTGCGGGCATACTCGGCACATTGTCTATTTTGGACGATGAGGAATTTGAGCCCGAAGAACTTGCTGACGAGGATCTAGCAGTTGCGCTCGGAGGGGCCAATAGTGACGGCAACGGTGCTGTTGCCGTTAATGGTAGTGGTGGAAGTTTAGTTACGAATGGTATAAAGGCCCCGTTGTACAATAGCAGCAGTTCCACAATGATTGTGGTGGAGGAAGACACTAGTGCTGGCCTTCATGCTAGAAAAGAAGCTATGGATAGAACGACAATTGAAGGGATTATCAAGCTTTTGAGAAAAGATTACGGAGCCAAGGGAAAGGGGTTGCAGAACGAGTTTTGGCGAGCATTACAATCACCTTTGCTTGGTATCAAGTTTAAAAAAATGTTGTTTAGTCTTAGTGATGTCTTATTTGAGCCAGTATCTTCATTAAAAGTGACATTGCCTATTCCTAGAGACAAGATGATCACCTCAAAGCATATGGGACATGGTAAGATTAGTATTTTCCGTCAAAATAAATTCAAGATTCAATTTAATAAGAAGATTGCTTTGAAGATTTTGACAAAAATGAATAATGATCCAATTACAGGGGCCAAATCCCCTGGTGCTAAGCTGCCGCTGATCAAATCACCAGCAGGTACAGCAACATCAGTATCAGCATCAGGAGCCTCAGCAGAGACTTTGGCAAAAACAGCACCGAAGGCAGTACCAAAGGCGGCAGCAGGAGCAAAAACAGCAAAGACAGCAAAAGTGCCTGTTTCAGTGAAGTCGCCATCAATTAAACTTTCCAGTAAATCACTTCCTTCAGCAACAGAAAAAGCAGCGACTGGTTCTAAACCTGCAGCATCAAAGACAACTGCTGTTGCTAGCGCTGCTGGCAAAGCTCCTGCTTCAAAGGCTATCAAAAATATTACTGTCAAGAATCAAGATCTGGACGATGATTTCAAGTTGGTTGATATTGTGCCGATGTCAGAATATGTTGGCACCACGTCGAAATATGAGGATGTTAATATAAAAGGTGCTGGTGATGGTGTAAAGAAGAAAAACTATGTTGCTAAAGTGGGAAAAAGTAGTGCTTCTTCACTTAAGACAATGGTGGTGATTAACTCAAGAGACAAAAAACCAATACCTACGAATGCGGGCAAAAAGCCAGCAGCATCAGCGGCAACTGGTGTGGCAACAAACAAGCTAACAGTAAACAATGCTAATAGCCCGACAAAGGGTAGAAAAGCGCATGTTGTAGTGAAGAAAGAAAGCAAGAAAGATCTCTTTAACAAGAGCAAAGTATACAATATGGGTTCAAAGAAAGGGCCTCGCGGACCATCTCATATTGTGAAAATCAAACTAGCTAAAAACTTCAATGAAAGATTGGATGCATTCAATAAAGCAAAAGCTAATGATAAAGAAGCATTAAAAAAGTTGAAGAGTAGAAAGAATGGTGGTAGTGCTGCTTTAAAGTTTCAACCAGAAATCAAAAAATCTGGATTACCATCAACAGTATCAAGCGGCGCAGGTTTGAGATATGTTAAGATCATGCTCAGTAGCCGTAAAATTGTGTTAAGTTCAGATCCGTTTGAAGAATTAGTTGTAAATCGTTTTGGCAATAGTGGTACAAATGCTGTTCTTAGCAGTGGCAGTGGCAGTGGCAGTGGCACTAGTAATGGCAACGGTGCCGCTGGAACAAAGAGAAGTTATCAACACGTTTCCAAGATTGGCAAGGTTAAGAAAGAAGAAACCAGGGACATGAAGATACCAGGAGTCGAGCAAGGCCCGGCAAGAAAGAAGATGCAAAAATTGAAAATTCCTCGAGCAAGCGGTGGTGATAACGGTAACGTTAGTAAAAGATCAGGAGAGCTCAAGAAACTGGGCCACTCACCATCACCTTCGTCTTCTTCGCCAGGCCTGTCATCTTCGAGGCCAGCAGGAGCAGTGCCAGGAAAATTAGCTCTAGGAAGACCGGGACTTGGATCTTCCTCCTCTAAAAAGCCTGCATCGGGTATTAAAAGACCGGTATTAGAGGAGCAGAGTAAAAAGCCCCCATCTGATCTTAAGAAACCTACCAATAATAATAGTAATAATAATAACAATGATAATAATAATAATAATAATAATAATAATAATAATAATAATAATAATAATAATAATAATAATAATAATAATAGTAATGGCAGCGAGGACAAGAAGCCAGGGGAGTTTAAAAAGCCAAAATTGAAGTTCAAGCTCAAACCAAAACCAAAGTCATAATGTTAGCTAGTCTTTATATTATTATAGATTTTATATTCTACCTATGTATATTAACCGATTAATCAATGACATTATTATGATAACTTATTAAAAGTGACCAATGTAGTTTGTATAATATTTTAATGTTGCTAATTTTTGAAGGATTATCTATGATTCAATGATTATAATAATGATAGATCATGTTGAGCCACAGTATGTGTCCATGCACAGTGCTCCGTAACCGACTTTCTTCCTTCTATCGATTCTGCAATTGCACTGTCTAACGAATTCCACTGTGGGTGCTGCTATCTCGATTCGCTTGATCGCTCAGCCGATCGATGCACTGTGAAACTGGATTCAAAATGACGAAGCATTGCAAAAAGCCTTATCCACCACAACAAAAAGATCATTCCAGGCGCATCTGTGTTTCATAAGAGCAGGCCCGTTTAGACAAAAAGCACAATGGTGCATAATAAGAGGCTCCTGTTAATATTCTTACTCTACGTTTTTTGCACAGTTCTATTTATTGATCATTGTGGAGCCAATGACACAAGTGGCATAAGTGACACCAAAAGTGACGCAATAGATTACAGCAATAATGGCAGCAGTGGCAGCAATACCGAAGATGGTTGTGGTAACGATGTCACAACATCAAGCATAACATCAAGTTCTACCAAAAGCACAACTGCAGGCATAGGAATAATACAGCGGCTGATACTGCTGGAAGAAATGGTGCTGGCAATACGGCCAGAAGAAACTGGTCCAGACCTTGAAAGTATTGTGGTACCGAAAAAATCAACACTTAAGTTTTCCTCATTAGAGTTTGAATCATCATCATCTTTACTGCCGACGCTATTAACATCGCTGTCATCTACTGATTTGAGTACTGGCGATGAAATAATATCATCACAAATCACTGATACGACTTCAACTATTAAGGAAACTTCAGAAAACATAGTTGAAGTGCCCAGAGAGAAGGATTCAGATGGTGGTAATATCGACACTTTTGTTGATAACTCACAGATGTCTAATGTGTCACCATCTATAGCAAAAATAGCAACGTCATCAGTATTAATATCATTAGAGTCAGTACCATCAGCTGTCTTTAATGATACTGCTGCTGCTGCTGCAACAGACTTTGTAGAATCATGTTCTATACAAGGCAATCAAACGGAAAAGGATAATAGACTAGGTTCCAATAATGAGGCTTTGGAAAGCACACAAGCCAAATTGAGTGAATCCGATGAAGCTAGCACTGCTACAACCGCAAGCACATCAGCCTCCGAAGAACCAAATGGTACCAAGCGCAATCATAGCTCTTCAGTAGTACCAACAAACCTTGGTGGATCAGGTACTTTGTTATCATCATCAAATTTATCGAGCAATGCTTCGCTTATGCTAAATGACGATCCAGAAGATCTAAGTCCCAATTTTTTATCTTTCGAAGAATGGGTACAAAAAAAAGCCAACATAAAAGAGCAACAATCGCCTCAAAAACACAAAAGCCACCATCAAGATAATGCTGTCCAAGGTAGCGGCAGCGGTGGAAGTAGTGTTGTTTCTAGAGACAAAGAGACTGATTACTCAGTGGGTGAAGAAAACGAAATTGACTTTGATTTATTTACTCCTAAGAATTCATTCAATGAGCAACAAAATAAGGGATACAAGAACCGCTTCAATTTTGCTTCCTTGGATTGTGCAGCAACAATAGTTAAGGCCAATGCTGGAGCTAAAGGTGCATCATCTGTATTATTGGAAAATAAAGAATCATACTTATTAAACCAGTGCAATGCTAAAGAAAATTTTATCATTATTGAGTTATGTGAAGACATCTTGATAGATAGTGTAATGATTGGTAATTACGAGTTTTTCAGTTCCATTTTCAAGGACTTAGAGTTTTATGTGTCTGACAGGTATCCGGTACCCAACTCCGAATGGCAAATTTTGGGAAAATTTGAAGCCAGAAACATTAGAGATATTCAATCTTTTGCGATACCAAATCCTTTAATTTGGGCAAGATACTTAAAAATTGAAATTAAATCACATTACGGAAACGAATTCTATTGTCCAGTATCAATTGTTAGGGTTCATGGTAGAACAATGATGGAGGAATATAAGCTCAAAGAATCCGAGGAGAAAAGAGAAATAGAAAAAGCAGCTGCTAATGAAGCCATAATGGACGTAGAACAAGAACTGGTGGAAGAGGCTGTTGAAACGGAGGTTTCTGAAACAACTTCCATTAACAAAAAATCGGCATATGAGGCCGAAAGTAACGCCGAGATGACTGGTAATGTACTAGATGGCAAAGACCCTTTTCAAAAAGCCAAGCCTGAATCATCTAGAAGCCAAAGTTTTGCAAGTATTATAGCATCAAATACAAAAATGAGCGTTAGGGAAAGTCATGGAACTGTTCCCGGAAAAGAAGGGCAACAGGTAATGGGAACCTCTTCATCTCACACTTCATCTGTATCTGAAGATGAAGAAATAAAATCTGATGGTGCAAATAATACTTGCATAGATCAAAAGGCATTTACTGAGTTTGAAAAGTTTTTGCAAGAATTAAAAAGAAATGAATCTTGCGAACCGTTGGAGTTATTAGAAAGCTCAAAAGCTGCGAAAAAAGCAGTTGCAAGGGCAAGAGAAATAGCTAATAATAGTAATACCAACAACAATAATACTAACAACTACAATGTCAAGTCATTTTCTGCTATCCCATCTAAACGCAGTGAGCCTGTTTCGCAAGAGTCCATTTACAAAAATATAATGAAGAGATTGTCTTTATTAGAATCGAATGCCAGTTTGTCTTTGTTGTATGTTGAAGAACAAAGCAAACTCTTGAGTGAAGCATTTACTAAACTTGAGAAAAAACAATCTTTGAAGTTTAATCTGTTAGTGATGGCAATCAACGATACACTCCAAAACCAACTAAACGAGTTCAAAGAAGCATTTGAGACTTTCAAGAAAGAGTCACAAGCTGTTTTGGACGATCAAGAAGAAGTTACACAGAAAACCTATGCTAAAATTGATCGAAATTTTGACCGTTTAGTTAACGAGTTACAGTTCCAAAAGAAAATTGTGATTTTACTATTTATTATTGTGGTGTGCCTTTTAGTTTATGTTATCTTGACTAGGGATACCCTTATTGAAGGCGAGTATCTTGATGAGATAGTTAACGATGAAACTTCCAGATATCAACACGTTCATGGTGATAATAATTCAGCTAGCGCTCAAGAAAATAAACAACAAGCTAACTTAGCAATTAACACCTCAGTGCTCAACGATGACCAAAGAAATGACAGCTTCAATGGAGAAGATTCTCCTAGTATTTTGCATAGCCCTCAATTTAATGTTTCAATGACCACTGGCACTCAAAGAAATAATTACAATAATAACGAAGTGGCCAGTAGTCCACTGTACAAAAGAAAGTTGAAATTAAAATTTAGCAACAAATTTGGCTCTTCATCTTCGTCGACTATCTTGCTTGATGATGGGATTTATGGACATAGTAAAACACCAAGTAATGGTAGCGGTTCTTCTTATGCGTCAGAAAATCCTGCTGCTAGTGGTGCATCTGCTGCAAGCGTAAATACTAATACTAACGCTGGTACAAACAACTTAGTTGGTGCTGGTTCTAGATTTGACAATACAATTGAAAATATTGTCACTAATAGCAGTACTCCCACTACAAATTCTCTCGTTGATGAAAACTCCAGCAGCAATAATAGTAGCACTGGTAAAGTTGGCGGTACCGGCATTCAACCAGGCGCCGGCAAAAGGTCTTTTTCAGGACTTCGTATAGAAATTCGTCCCAATGAAGAGGACTTAGGATCAGAAAGTGATAAAGAGAATGGCAAGCATGAATTGGGAATTTCAAAGCAAGATGACTTGAAGCCTGGTCGATTAGCTACTCCAGATCATAGTGATGTAGAAAAATGAAGAATGAAGAAACCAAAAAATAACTGAGACCTAGATTTGTTCTTCTTGTCTACATAAAGTACGTTAAGGGTTTTCCTGGTTAGATGTTTACGCCTACGAATTATTTGACTCACAATTAGTCAATAATTTGTGTGATTATTATTCCCTGCCTTTTAAGTGGGCAGTTAAATGGGTAATATTTCACTATATTATATTAATCAAAATTACCAAAGTTTTAAGAGCACCAAAATGAATTGAGCATACTTAGAATTTTCTTATTAGAGTTCTGCCATATTTGAAGATCTGAGGAAAGGCTCTTGAAAACTGATCTACTATACTATACCTCATTTTAATACATTTGATGGCCAATCTCTCTTTCCATTTTGTGTTTTTATTTCATAATTTTTTTTTTTTTTTTTTTTTTTTTTTTTTTTTTTTTTTTTGTTGCTGGTTGCATTGCTGTTTTGTTTTTCTGTTTTAGCTTTTAGATCGTTTTGCTTTCTTTGTTCTCTGTTTTTATTTTTAAATTTTCATTTCTTTGCTACTTACACTCCTAGCTTGCAATATTGTTTGTCCATTGGCGCCTTAATCTTTAAAATTCTTTCCCAATTAGACAAAACGAATTTTTTAATAGTCATTCGACTTTTTATTTTTCCTAATAAAGAGAAAATGAATACAGTTTTACTTCGCTTGGTATGTCAGGCGCCCGCTAGCTATTGTTCAGTACTACAAGTGTTACAAGCACTACATATGTCATGTCGGATATAAAGACAACAGATTATGACTGTAGATAGGCATTAATGCTTACTGGTTGTAGACCAACACTCTTCCAACTGACAGCCAGCTATCGTTCATTTTCATACATTTGTTGCAGTACTACGTAGTAAGTGCAGTAATAATTCGAAAAGGTGCAAAATTATATTTTTGGGGACTATTTGCAATAGTGCCGATCTACGGCTCGTTTATGCGCAAGTGGATGATGTATAGGATCCTACATGACATTATGTCTGTACGTATATAGGTAGCCCAGACAACAGACAGCATACTTACTAAACACAGGTCTTCGAAGGTCTGTAAATTCTGAAAATTTTCAGAAACTAAAAAGTTTAAAAAACGAAAAGTGAAAGTTTGAAGCTTGGAAGGTGCATAATATTAATTGTTAACAAATACAAAAAACAATTTGTTCGTACATATGTATTAGCTCAATAGTGTAAAACTATTGTTAACTGATGTCCAATGAGAAGAGTGCTGGCATCTGTTTTTTTCTACAATTAAAAAAACAGATAAAAGAGTAAAAATATCAAATGTTATAAAAACTAACAGTCACAAAGCAAGCCTCAGAATGAGAAAACAGTAATAGTAATACTTTTTTGACGTTTTGTTCAGTTAAAAGTGTCAACTAATTGAAAGATGCTTAATGCTAGGTATGATTGGGTCTGGCCGAGCATATATGGTTCGGCGAATGCATGGACGAATGAACAATAGTCGATGCTCTCCGTACATAACTATCTTGCTCGGCGTATACACAGTATATGCTTCCCAACAATCATTCAATTGTCCAATTTATGTCAGCAACTATTGGTGCAGGTAACAGAAAAGCAGGCAGCAGACAGTAAGCTGAAGTGTACAATAATGGCAAACAATAATGGCAAGCATCCCAGAGGTCCGTCGATATGCAATTGAGCAAATTTGTCAACAAATTTGTCGTCGACAGCATCCAAAAATAATCAATGTCCGTCCGTGTCAGAGCTCGGCAGGCTTTTGGCAAACAGAGTTAATCTTTTTGAAAAATTCACTTCCGGTAAGAGAGACTCGTTGAGCTACAATAGGTTATTTGCCAAAAAAAATTTAACTATTGTCTTAGTTTTCTCAGTTCACTGAGAAAACACTAATACTTATATGCGACAATGAAGTTCTAGTTCTCTATTTAACCAAAATGACAACTAAAGTACTAATTGAGACAATTCCAAAAAAGGCACTCGTCCAGAAGCATGAATATGACTATGTGTAGGTGTATGTGAAAATACTGTAACGGAATCTACGATTTTCTCCATACGTGCAAACCCATATAGGAAATTTTTCCTGACGTATCTTTTAACTGGAGTTTGATATAACGGATTATAGAGGAATTACAATGGTAATTTCTTCTATGTTTTTTAGGCTACTAAGGTTTCGCACTACTTGAGCTGTGTAAGCATACGTTCACCAAAAATAAAAGCTGGCGAGTAATCATTGATCGCCGACTAAAGAGCGACGGCCGGCCACTGATCGCCTTTTTGCAATTGTTATAATATTGACAACGTACGATAAAATACTGATTAACGACGGAATCTTGTTTGAGGTTTGCTATTGCATGCCTTTTGTTAATGAATTTTCATTAGTAGATCTCTTTGAGCCAAATGGGCCAAATGGCTAGCCAAAAGACGATCCATGATGCTGGATACTATACCACAATTACATACTTGTACATGAAACAACAGCAGCTGATGTCCCACCATCAAAAATGATTATGGGTCAGATTAGGTAATCAAATGGTAGACGGTGCAGACGATTTCTCCTATGTCTAAGACCCATGTGGGACGCTGCATGCCTTGAGGTTTGCAGCCCGTGACACAAAATGCTTGATGGGTCTCACAGCTTTGCACATTTTTGCCTAAACGTACCTGAACTTGTCAACTGCAATGCTGCATCTTCCGCCCCGCAACTGACTCTTCTTTCTGCACATTGAACTAATAGTGTGTTCATATACTAGCTGACTCTGTGGGGCATCGCTCTTAGCAGACCAACGTATTGGTGTCTTAGTTTCCAATTGCCACACAGTGATGCCGTACTACTGCACAGTATATGGAAGGAATCATTCAATAAATTGAAAAAAAGATATCCAACTCGTAAATTTGCGTATGTGATCTTCCCAAAACGCTTTCCGTAAGTTGTTTTGAAAGAGAAAATAGTCTTGGGTGTTGTCTGACTTAAGAAATATTGCTTCCACTTTTGAAAGTGAAGGAATTAAAATGCATTTGTTGAACATGTTTTGGTATTTTTATTTTCGATAAACGACAAGCTGGAGCAGTTTCTGAGGCCTCAAAGAAGGATAAATACAAAAAAATAGTACAGAACTAGCAGGATAGCAAAGCATTAGAGTAGCTATGGTAAATCTCCTCGTTAAGTAAATATCCGTGGCTGGTTTTCTATTGATATACTTTCCGCAAAGAGGTGCAACTGGTTTCGCTTTGAGGGAGCATTTTTGACTAAATTTATCAATATAATATCGTTACAAAAAGCCACGGCGAATGCATAATTAACATCGGCATAATTTCAAGGTTTGATGGCACAATAAACGTCTAAGACATCAATAGTATTATTTCACCGGACAACAAAGAGCCTTAAATGCACTCTTCTAACATTGATAAACACCACTTAATTCAAGATCAGCTGGTGTTGGCTGCTACCACAAGCAGTTGTCATATCTCTCAGCTAGTCGCTTACCTGCTGACAAAGTGAAAATTACTGAAAAAAGTGTCTTCGCTTAGCTGCACCTCGAAGCTGGTGTTTTTCAATCTTTCTCGCAAAATCATAGATTCGGCTAATAATACTGCACTAGACAATTGGAAGGAAGGTTTTGGGCCAAAACTATATAAGACATAGTACTTTGTATCATTCAGGAGTTGACTTACTGTAAAGCGGTCTGAAAAATCACTGAATACTGCAAAAGTCGTACCAGGAAAATATTGCCAAGCAATCACAAAAACCTCTTATATATATTTCATGCGCATTATCGGCATCCATGGTTCATAATTCCCATATTTATGAGACATTAATACGCTATTAATAGTGCCAGCTGCTCTCTATTAGTAAAAATGTGTTCCCTGAGCTACGATATAAAATCCGGAGAACTAAGTTTTGCACTCATTCCTGCTGTAAATATAAGACACTGGGAAATAAAAAATTATGCTTACGTTCGTATTCCCGTTAATATTGATGAAGGCGGTCGTGTGAAAGGTTTGGATACTTTTAATTAATTAATTTGCTGTAGGGCCGGTGGTACCACGAATGGGCAAATTATGGTAAAATCTTCTCTCCTCCCAAGGATTATGATCGAAGATAGGTTCCTGTTATTTGGGAGACTGTGAATACACTCATTTCACCCGCTATATGATACAACTTAAGATTATTTGTTGTATTTAGTGTGCTAGGATGGACAATAAATTTTCGAATTTGTCGTAAAGTTCAAAACATCTTATTCCTGCAAGATTTTGTTTCCTCGTGATCTCAAGATTCGCCCAGTTTCTAAAGCCCAGAAATACTGCAAAGCGCTCGCGGTTTCGAGCGTGCTCAATCCCAAAAGAACAGGCATTAAAACCCTCTGGCTCACTGGGTAAGCGAGCCTAAAGAAAAGAAGGTTACATCTGGGCGTTTTTTCAAAATACATTGTTGCTTAGAGGGATACTAAAATAGGAAAGCACGATTTGCAATACGCGATTTAAAAGGTTGGGTGGGTTTGTTCGATCCTATGTACTATCCTTGAAATCCGCGCGAAGCCGGATTGAATACACTGTCTTTACTAACTTGTAAGTTGCAACCCGATTGGTTAGTTCGCTTCGAAGTTGAGTACCCGATATCATACATCGTTCTTATGAAGCAACGATTTTAAGTCCTTTACAATTGCCAACATATCGACACTCAGGTTTTGGACCGAGACAAAAGATATTCTTTTTTTCTCAATTACTTTTCACTGTAAGCTAAGTGAGCTTTTCTTATCTGGTATCATTGTGTGTATGGGTAGGGGAGATAAATCAAGAACTCGGCTATGTCATTTCCAGGTAAGCCAAGTATCGCAGTTAATGTCCCCCCTTATGGTCCATTCTTGCAAAAGAACACACAGGTGTCAATGGGAGTAGTGCAAAAAGGCTACAGTGCAAAAAGGCTACAGTGCAAAATCTAGATTTCGTTAAGTCTACGAGTGGGAATGGATCAGGAAATTGCACGAATTCAAAGGAGTAATTAGCGGCGACGAATGCGGAAGGTGGTGTTAACAGCTTTTTTTTTTTTTTTTTTTTTTTTTTTTTTGTTGGCAGGAGTAGTTTCCGTGCTTTGTGTTTCATTTTCCGTCAATCCACGTTCGATGCTCAGAGGGCAAAAATAGAACAAATTTCAACCCCTTGAAGCTAGCCTGGTGAAAGAATTGGGAGTAGGGGCTGCTCAGAAAAGGAGATCCAATTTCCTTAGAGACTAGATAATAGGTGCTGTAGGGGTAGTGAAAAACGATAGACATTGCTGGCTCATTGGCGGTTATTGTTTACTGATTAATGTTTGTGTCTGCCAAAAACGATTGGGAACGGACATAAACAAAATGTAAGATGGTGATGGGATAAACAATTGCTATCGCCAGCTTATACTAAGCATGCATTGGAGATCATTCAGGCGACAGTTTGGCTAGCTAAACCATATGAAGGCAAAAGCCAAGCGGAGCACATCGAAGATCATTTTAGTTTAGCGGACGATAACGATTATATTCCGTAGCTATTGTTTGACTGAATGCTAACAATTGCTTTGCAGAGAACCGATAGTATCGATGGCAATTTGCTCAGTAAACTCAAAAAACTGACTTATAATTTCCTTGAACAGTGATCATCGTTTCATTCACTGATAGCCTGCTCAATTTTCAGCAAGCGATTCCATCCTTTGTTACGTATGTCTTACCAACCTCATCAGTTCGTTGATTTAGGACAGGAACAAGATGTGGCAAATGCTTTAGTACCTTGAAATTGGTGATAAACGTTTACCGAGGCCCTTAGCCAGCCAATACCCCCAAAAAAAACGGTACATTTTTGACAAAAGGGAACGGTAGCAGGATAGTCAGCACACAGGCATGATTTTGGATGTTATGTCCAATACCTATAATACGAGCTTTCTATTGCCTGCCTGTTGATAAACAAAATATCGGCTCCAGGCTTGGGGAAAAAAAAAAAAAAAAAAAAAAAAAAAATTGACACACTATCGTCGCTGCTGTATCTGGACATTGGTTACGTAATTGTGCTTTGTCAGAAGCCTGTCGCGGCTTCACTAGCGCAGCGCGGCGTGAGACAGAGTAAGACAGCAGGGCAAATTACAAATAATGCCGGTACAAAAGCGGCAATGAGACAAGTTATGCAGGTGATTGCTGCTTAGTTTTCGAACTAAGATAAGCCTAGAGAAAGATAACTTCAACTGTCAATTAGAAATTGCATATCAAGTTATTCTACTAAGTTTTAGTCCTAACAGAAGAACAGCTTAAAAGGGAGTGTTTCGTTAAACGACACACCCCGCAAAGAGAAACTAAAAACCGCAGCGGTTGAGTTTGTTGGCGAGGCCCTTCGGAATACTAACAAGCGAACCTTGCTCCTAACATTGGCCTTGCAGTCGCCTATAGAATTTCATCTTGAAAACAGCATAATCCGTAGAAGGGGACAACATGCTTCATTCATTATTAACAAAACTACGCGGCTGCAAAGTCACAAATTTCTCCTTGCCCTCAAGTTTGCATTAACGCATATTACAACAATAGAATAATAAGCTTACATTTCGGATAGCCATGGAGGTTTTGTAAACGAAGAATAGTGCATTTCGTTCACATAGGAATTACAGAAGCTGTGCTACAGTAACTAATCTGTCTTCATGTCAGATCCGGTTCGTCTGTCTAAACTGTGTGTCTCAGTCTCTAGTCCATCCCTTGTAGAAGAATTGGTACACTTTGCTTCTTTTGAAACAAGTTCGCAGGTTCTATTCAAAGCGTCGTTACATACTTCATCCAATATCACCTTTTCGGCTCTTTTGCAAAGCAAAAGGCTGCGGCTAATCCTGTGAAATCTATAGGAAATCACGCCTTTTGTAATCATGATGAGTGCTGAATTCGCAGCGAGAACCTTTGTAAAAGCTTTCAACTCTGGCATAGTGATCCTGACAACCAGCACACCTACGGGGCCCTTTAAAAGAAAGAAGCTACATTGCAACTCTTCATATTTTCCTTCTTTGCATTTTGTGCCTAATGCACTGCGGGTAGAATTGTTCGCCAACGAAATCACCAAAGAGAAAACCAAAATATGATTCTATCTGGGTTATCACAAAACTTATCTCGAGTTGAGCCCAATTTGGCCTTTTATGGCGGCACACAAAAAACCCTATCGACTTTTAAATCAACTACGCTTCAATATGATAGAGCGTATGTAGAGAGGAAAGGAAACACAAGAGACGGATCTTCAGACTACAAGGTAAACTTTAAAAATAGCACACTAATCGTAAACCCTTTTGAATTATAGTCCAGAATAATTGTACGCGATAATAACTACGCGGCATACACGCGTACCAATAGTTTTATTGAGTAGCTGTTACCCACAACATGATTTTGTATATACCGAATTGAACGCTTTCAAAGATCTAGCCAGATTGACATACAATGATGGTTCGATACATTGCAGGTTTTTATCACCCTGATTCAATTTCACCGATTAGAAGAATTTCATGTTGCGTATCTTCGCTACTATTTATGATTTATGATCTATGGTTTTTAGTATTTAGACTTTCTCAGAAAATAAAAAAGAAATCAAGAACAAAAAGCAATACCACGAAAAATGCCCGTTTACATTCATAGGAGTACAGCGGGGAAAAGCGAAGCCCTACCACATAATACAGCATATCAATTTAACGATATAGCTAACCCTATAACTGTATACAAGACTTATTTACAATAAAAATGTCGGGATTTGACCAGAACTTCAAGAATGTTTATTTCCTGGTGAAAGATGTTATCCCCAGACGAGAGGTTCAAGCCACCCGGTGTTGCAATCGAGGCAGTTTACATTTTTGACAACTTCCGTTTATGCAAGGCAAGTATCTCCTGCAGAGGCAGATAATTAATAGTCTTCGCAGATCAAACGCGCGTTAGCAAGCATAAAGTTGAAACCCACATTTTGGCATGCTGGTGATCTGCACTTTCCATAGCAGTTGTAGGCAACAGGCACTCAATAGCGTGGGACACTGCGATCCTGCCACATTCTGTTTTTAGATAGCATACCTTTTTGTCTTTCGAGCGCTGTGTTGAGAAAGGTTTAATTTCTCACTGTATACGTGCTACGGTAATTTGTATCTATACACGATGTCCAATTGCATGAACAGCTTGAAAGAGAAACAATCCCAAATGAGCTTATATGAAGCTAGCATTAGAGTGGGCTAATATGCTTTAAAGTGAGAGGGACTTCCCTCTTGCGTGCCTGTTGCTCTAATTTATGCTCTAACAAAAAAAAAAGTCACCTACTTCTCATTCATGTAATTCTCCCGGAACATCAGATATAAGGGAAAAAGAGGAGCTCGTCCGGCACCCTAGCTCTGAGCGTAGCCATAGAGAAAATCTGTTTGACAAAACACAGAAGTGCCATTTAGGAAATAAAAATATCATAAACAGCTCAGCAAGCCTTCTTCAAGGCCGTCAGCAACCACTAAAATAGTACTGCGGGAACCGGGTTTGAGACATGCTGAAAATCGGCTATTTACAAACGGAAGGTATATGTATTCAATGGAAAATTAACGTCTAAAGACGGTGAGACATGTATAAATGGGGCAGCCAGCAACGGATGCCATAATAATTAATACGGGATGGCCAGTTCACCATGGTTAGATTATTATCACTTCTACACTGCATTGGATAAGGGTCCGTTTGGTGAAGGTATGCTTGAGAATCAATGAAGTATCTCTGGGCGTAGCACAGTACAAAACATTTACACCCGGAAGGCCCAGCCCTCAATTTACTTGGCTTGATACTAAGCGTGGAGCTTAACTACGCCAGGTCCCAGCCCTACAAAATCATCCGGGATACAAAATCGTCACTAGTGGCCGTCTTTGCTCCTCTATTGTTGGCTGTTTGTAATCCATCCTTCTGATGAAAAATGGCTGCTGATGTCCGGCATCATTTTTATTCCTTTTTGTTGTTGTCGCTTAAAAATGGTACGTAGCAGTACCGCTGATCCAACGTTGCCAGTGGCAACCTCACTACAGTACTGAAATTTTTCCGGCGCGGGGGTCTAAACAGAAAACCGCTGTACACCAAATGAAAAAAGTTAGGGCCATGCGGTATGTATGCATGAGGCATTCATTCAAAATGCGTCTCCGCGCTGTCTCAGCTGCGATAGACCACAATTTCTCGACTGTGGGCCAAAACGGCCTTGAACCTTTGTGTTTTAGAAAGACAGCCAAAGACAATCAGCGAATATGACGATTATGGAGACTAACTGAGTTTTCCTTTAGCTATTTAATTTTCACATGACTGGGCCCGACTATCTAATAAATTAGCTAAACTGCACTGCAAAAACTTACATGTATTTATGACCACTGCAACTAAATTAAGGACAAAATTATCAGTTAATTGGTGGATGACAGAACCAGGCAACAATTTGCCAACTTTTTCAATTAACACCTGATCACGTGGACACTAAACTTGCGGTTGCTCCTCTTTTTCTGATCTTGGTTACAAAAGAAAAAAGCAAAAAAAAAGAAAAAAGATACAAAAAACAAAAATTGTGTATATGTATATACTGCGATGGTGTCTATATCGGCTTGCCTCTGTAGCAGGCGAGCGTGTTAGTGCTGGCTAAAATCCAAATCCAGACGAGCAAATATCGCAGCCCTAACAGCACACGCTTCTCAACTGAAATCACCATCTTGACGCTTAGAGAATGCACCTTACGAGTAAAGCAAAGGAAAGGAACGGAAAGTAAATAATAGAACAAAATGTACTATACTATAGTAGATAATAGTAATAATAGGTGTACCATCCCTGACCCACAGCCATTGAAGCTATTGCGTGGAATATTATATTATGGTCTGGCTAAGCCTTTCCAGGCCTGGCGGAACTTGTTAGCAGCTGCTGCCAGATTAAATAGCTACACGCATAAGCCAGCAGTGTAGCCAGTACTGCATTCACCCACTCATATAAACGGTTGTCAAGTAGATACCAGAAAGCATTAATGCTGCGCGATGGGAGCTAAACAATTTTGTGTGCTAACCTCCTGTTCCGCGCTTGATGCTGCAGCACAGTCCAATGCGCCTCTACAAAAAATATTACCTGCTCAGCTACATGCTTCTGCCTGCATGAAGAACACAGGTACATAAAAAAAAATAAAACAACATGAAAAAAAGTACAGCTTTTTAGCATTTAATTTTATTTTTGTGAGATGCGCCAATTTGTACAGCAGCGCAAATCAGTTGCTACCTATTGATGGCTTCGCGGTGCAGGTCTGTGCATCAATATAGGAGAGGCCCTAGAGCTTAAAGTTTTACACAGTCAAGCTACTTGCCGGCCTGACAACACCCCATTGACACTAGGTACCCAAAAACAATTAATCCAAATATATATCTACACAATCGTCCTTCTCTGGCCTATCTTATTTCAAAATCAAAAAAGAAAAAACTGAGAGATCTTATCTTCCCTTTACCTCTTTATCCTCTATTCTCCCAATTCAAACCCTTATTGTGGTTTCTGGGTCAAGTGCACATCTTGCGGCTTTGCTTCTTTCCTTACGGCCAACCTCATACTAAACCATAGTATTGTACAGTGACTTTCTTGACCACTAGTTTCGTGTTCTCAACCTTGGTTCTGATATCGTTATTGTGAACATTTCTTTTGCTATCAACCAGTGTATGCATTGCCAAAAGTTACAAGAAGCTAGCTGCTCGGTCTGATTATATCTTGTACATATACCAAAAAAAGCAACCTTCAAATTTTTTGAGAAACCAACCTAACCTCAGACTACACAATCAAGGTTCTTTTCTCCTCATTCATTTGATTTCTGCTACAGTTAGAGTGTTAGACAATAAACAATCTGCTTTCCGTCTGCCAATATCCATTTGCTTTTTCTGCTCTGCATATTTTTTGTTTTGCTTTACAGCTTTCCTGCAAAAGAGAAAAATTTTTTTTTTTTCTTCAACCTCATCTATTTGCATCGTACACAGTACACAACCGCAACGAATTTATACGAAGCAACAACATCTTAACCATGGTTCAAAATGTTTCCTTGGTAGAAAGATTGAATAGTCAAATCAGCTCTGAGTACAAAGCTGAGATAATCAATCATTTTAACAACTGGGAATCCCACAATTATGTGGATCCATCAATGATGGATGATCAAACTGAGCTCAAATGGCATTACAGAACACCATTGCTTGAGTTCATGATCAGATTGCACTATCAATTGCGCTTATCATCCAAGACATTCTTTCTGGGCGTTCAAATCATGGACCAATATTACTCCAAGAGAATTGTCATGAAGGAGCACTACCAGTTGCTTGGTCTCACATGCTTCTGGATCGCTTCCAAGAACCATGATGACAAAAACAAAGTCCTTCAATTGAAGGAGTTGAAAGTCGCTTCTCGCAACCAATACGATGAAAGTTTGTTCTTGCAAATGGAATTGAATGTCTTGTCGACGTTGAACTGGAATGTCACTGGTCCAACTTTGGACGACTGTTTGGATTTTTCATTTGAACAAGAGACTAAGCTCAAAGACAACCAGCTATACCAAATTTCCAAGTTCCTATGTGAGCTATCATTGTTTGACAGAAGTTTATTGTTTTTTCCAAACTCATTGAAGTCAATTGCTTGTGTCTTGTTGGCTTCGCGTATTCTTAATCAAAACAGTTACATAAACAACTTTAAGACTGATTTGATCAAATTAGACTTCAAAAGAAGCGTCTCACAAATGAATAGCAATGGTTGCAAAAGCGAAGCTACCAACAGTGGCACATTTGCTACTCCTTTTGTGGAAACCTTTGACGAAGAATCCTTAGTACAATTGAGAAAGATATCCATCTTATTGTTGAACGCTTTAGTCAACAATTTCAGCATCAACACATTGAAAGCAAAATACAGAAAGCAAAAAGCTGCTGACAAAGTTTTTGCATTGTCTAGTAAACTTAAGGATTTACTTATCCAACAAAAATACAACCCTATCATCACATTGGAACACATGGCTAGTGATTTGGAATCACTCAATGCCAACAAATGCAACATTATGAAGATTCAACTTCATGAATTGTTTTCTACTACCCCATCAAACTTTGCTTTGATGATCTCCAGCTTTGCTCTTGGCTTTGAACAACCGGCCCCATTGCTGCTGCTCGCAAGTGTTCCAATTACCGCAGGCTTCAAAAAAGTCAATCCATTATCTTTGGATCTTATCAGCCCATCAGCTGGGATCTTTGACTCTTTGGAAGCTTCATCATCCTTCAATGGTTTGCTTACTCCGACGTCTCCAAACTCTTCATTCTGCAGCACTACTAGTGTTCCGTCATTGGTCAGCAGTAGCAGAAGCAACAGTTCTTCTTCATTCTCTTCAGATGATTCTAATACCAATTTTGAAGTTGCAACACCGCCAGCTGAAAAAACTGCAAAGATTATTGGCATTAGTACTACTGATGTTGAAGACAACTACTCTTCTGCTGGCTCCTTTTCAGTATCGCCGTACAGCTCTAGCTCTAATGTTGCTGCTACTGCTGCTGCTGCAGGCAGATTATCTCCTAAAGCTTTAGATTTCAACAATGCCAAAAAGATCAACTTGTTGTCCAAGCAAACTGTTTTTAAAGCTGACGGATACTTTGACATTGCCGTTGGGGCCACTAAGGATCCAATAAAAGAAAGAAAAAGATTTTTTGAATCAGAGGACAGTTTGGTGTCTGTGCCTAAAAGACACTCACCAAACCTTAGAGACAACTACTCTTTCTACTTCAAATAAAAAAAAGAAACAATTTGAGATCATTAATTGTTTTGTAAATATTTCTACTTGCTTATGACTTAAAAACTTCTTTGATGTTTTGCTTATAACGACTTTTTGTCATCAAATTTTTTATGTTAGACACTTTTTTTTTCAATTCTGCTGGTCCAGGTCTTGTTTTGATGTGTATTCTTGTCTACATTGTTGTTTTTCGTTTACTTTTCGCTCTTGCACTGTTTATTTAATCCATTCGTTCTTTTCGTTACTATTCTTTTACTTCATTACAAAAAATGCTACTCCTGTGGATCTTACTAATAGTAGACCTTAAATCATAGGGATTATAAAAAGCTTTTTTACACAATTTTGAGATACTTGTACTGAGACACTCAAGGCAGTAAAAAACAGTGCTTTATTTTATGAGTGGAGCAAGCATTTTTGCCAAAGTACCAAAGACTATAAGCTACGCTAGTGCGTATTTCCTTTAGTAGCCGGCCTATCATTTCCACCTTACATGTTATCTATTGGCTAAGTATTTCTCTCAATTATATAAGCACGGCAACAATTTTGATACCACACAGTGTAATGGCATAATGCATGGCGACTGATCTATATATTCCTCCTCGTGTTGCTACCTCCGTCCACTAAAATTTGACCCGAAATACGCAAGATGGGCAAAACATGGTTCCTTAAGCCTCAGGTGAAAATGTAAAGTTTTTCTTTATGGCTTAAAAAGCAACTCTTTGACTACAATTTCACACTAATCAGAAGATAAAAAAAGAAAAAAAAACGGCAACAGGAGCTCCGCTATTAGCATTAGCGGAAGCAGTAGCATGAGTATATAGTGTGTATAGCGTCTTTTTTTGCCGTTTTCAATTTGTCAATTTCCATTTCCCATACTTCATTTTTCCCCGTTTTCCCTCAACAATGTAGCCGGCTTAGGGCGTGCCGCATTTGACTATGAGTCTCACGAAACTTGACGGATGTTTCAAACAGAGCACAGTTTTAAAAGGGACACCTCCAAGTTGATTTAATCGTAAGCCTTCAATGAGAGCATAAATTATTTTGAACTTATTTGGTGAAAATGTTTTTGCTAGCCATTGTCTTTTGGTTAAATTTGTTACCTGTTCGTAAGTATTGTTGGGACTCATTGTGGTCTCCTTTAAACAGTCTTTGATAGGGCAATATCGGACGGACATAATATTATCTTGTTCCCGGAAATCCTATCTCCAAATGTATACATATTCTTACACTGCGGTGTTACACGGCTCTCCACCTCTCCAAATCGTTTTTTTTTTTAAAAAAAAAAAGAAAAAAAGCAATAAAATAGGGCCTAGATCCTAGTCTGTTGAAACAGCTATGCGTTTGTGTAATCTGAAAGGGTGGCCATTTGTTTTGACAATAATAACTTTTATAAATTTATCAGGATACTGTAGCTAAATAGTGAGTCAATCGACTAATTAACGTGGCAAAGCAAAATTTGCCAACACTGTGTCTGAAAACACAGCATAATTGCTATAGTAACATAAGTGAGATGCTATATTTCTTAGATAGATTATGGTATAATGAATACTATCCACCACAAAACAGATTACTTAGTGCTAAACTACCAAAGAAAAATTTAGCATTCCCGCTATATCACTCTCCGAGCCAATGAAAACTTACTCTTTCGAACATGTTTTGGATTTATAAATAGCCCAATAGTTCCAAAACTACATTAGTACTTATCAAATTCAATATTTGAAGCCTCCGCACATACAATTACATAAACCTAATAAACAGCATGATTAAGCAGCAATTGTCAAGCTACTAAAAAAATTTTTTTTTTCTGATTACTGTTAATTATACATACTCAGACATGGAACTCCCTGATGAGTCTAAGCAATTAGCAGCACAAACATGCAGAGAGGAAGTTGAACAGAGCGTACAAGTGCGCCGTATTGCATCAAAAGGCACCAGTATCTATTGTTAGACGGTGTGGATTTAGACCGGAGTACGCCACACTAGCGCAGGATTATGTAGCTTCGCGCAAGTGAAGACATCCGCTAAACTATGTGACAGTCAAAAAGAAGAAGCTTTTTTTCCTTTAACTCACTGACAATAGCAAGTTCAACTGGTTTTCAACATGCAGGCGGCCCCACGCTGCGCTCGAAACGCCGCTAGGATGATGTATTGGTTCAAGATCATGAAATAGTAGCTTATACTAGAGAATTGTGGCCAAAAGGCATTGCAAAGCTAAGGTTTTTGATCTCGATGCTGAGTCAGTACGCAGAACCCACAACCAAAGCCGCCGCTGACTCCGCTAATGTTGCCAAAGCACACGGCGCTGACCGGGCCCAGACTAGAATACGCTTTGCACGCTCTATATAATAAACAATGCTGCTGTGGTAACTTTATCATCAGAAGCAGCTTTTATGTCTTTTCCTTTCACTTTCTTGTCCCTCTCGCAATAATGCACGATCCTCCGTGTGTGTACCGTATATGCGATCCTTGTGGAAGATAAACACCACCTCAAATGCACGTCAGGTCGGCCAAGACATATTCTGAGAGAAGCCGCTACTGACTTAGGTTTTTGACTCCAGGATTCCCCTGACTTTGATTCGAGAAACTGGCCGATTTGGAATTAGCCCGTCGGTGTTGCTGCTGACGGTTTACGATAGTAATTGTGCTTTGCTATTATGGCAAATTTTTCACTGCGAAAACGCGGTTACGAGCGATGCTGCTATTTTGCGCAACTGCTGCCTAGTGCGCGCCTCATGTGCGCCTACTCTTTAGTGGGTTAAAGGGGGTCTCCATAAAAAAGAGTGCTTTTGGCCTATTTTTCTTTGCGTTTTCCGTTTGCATTATTGTCTCTATTTTTCAACATGGAAAAATCGGGTAAAAAAGCTGAAAACGAATGATAATGGAAACACACAGATAAAAAAAAAAAAAAAAGTGCTCTTGCACAAACTCCTCAAAATGAAATATCGTGCGACCGCAAAGCGATACTCTAGCTAAATAACTGCATGCCCCGCTGTACATTTTAAAGTTTACTGCGTATCTCTCTGAGCCACAGCAAATATAAAAAAAAGTGTTAAGCAACGACAAGATCGCATGCAAGACTACATTTAGCCTACCTGTGGTAGTCCGTCGTCCTCGGCGACTCAGAATTGAAGGACAGCATCGCACCGTTTTTCCTAATACTGCTATTATTGCTATTTCTTGCCGGGGAAGTTTGGCTCTTTCGTTTTTTCTTTTCCCCAAATGTACACCTGAGGAAATTTTGCTGCAGTGCAGCAGCGTTATGTCAAACGTTTGACAATAGTGCTGACTCTGGCAGCTGTCTCAGCGTTGCCATGCTGCTGTCCAAGTGTTTTCGTCTTGGAGGCAAGCTCATTGCGAGTCAAATAAGGCATGTTTGCTTTTGCACGCATGTCTATATAGTATATACACTGCAGCGGAAAAATTTTCGATGCATTTTTCCGAAATGGCGGCTCAAATCTCTCAAGAGGGCGGACCGATTGGTGTACAACTACTGTGTAGCAACCAGCTACAATGTTCCCTGGGTAGGAGAAACTGCCGCAAGATTTAGGATTTTAGTCACTCCTGGTTTCTTTCTTTTTTTCTTTTGCTTCTGTATATGGTCTCTTTGGGAGACTACGAGTACAGAATAGCAATACAACGGTTTTAACGGTGCGTCTGGTAATCTGAGTTTGCGGACTCTTCTTGTTACTTACGCTGATTTCCTGATACATCCAGCGCCCGCAGTCATGACCTGGCCCTTGAAAGGAGCATCAGTAGCAATCAAAACACTGCTTATTGTACATGGATACCGGGGCACATCTGCCTGATAGGCTGCATGAAAAGTGGAAAATTGCAGCGTCTGCAACAGAAACACATCAGGCCATCAGCTGTCGATGTGTAAATATCTATTGATAAAGGGGCCATCAAGCCCCCTGCCCCGAGACGCATCACGAAATAGACAGACACGCCTTCTGGTACATGGCAGCCGCAAACATACAGGCAAAAGTAGAAAGATAGAAACGACCGGCATGGCATGACATGAATGTATATATTTTATAGCACGCTAACCTGAAAGGCGGACCCCCAGCCAGATTGTCCACTAATTGTTAACTAAAGGGTTTTTTACCACATACACCGCATGGCCATGAATATAAATAAGAAGGTCAGATCAGCTTTGCTCAGCTTGCGTTGCAAGGTTTATACCCTAGTGCATGATAGGAAATGAGATGCGATGAGATGAGTTTTGCAGTAGGAAGATAAGGTTTAGGCGCTATTTTGGGAATCAGAAAACTTGAAAAGTATATACACGGGACATGCGGTTCAAAAACTATAAACTACAAACTATAAACCAACGACCAAGAGTGCTTAATCTAGTAAATTTTGATTTTAAGGCGTTACCGTTAAAGTTCGTGTCCAGGGACCAAACTTGTCAGTTTTTGCACAATCATCGTTGGCAGTCTTTCTGAGATATAACGGGAAATTTTCATGCTTTTTTTTTTTTTTTTTTTTTTTTTTCTGATTGGTGAACAGTGGCCGCCTGTATATGCGGCGAGCAGCTACCGGGGCTAAAGTAAATATAAGAAATTGGAAATCAAAAAAAGATCTGCTACCACGAAAGTCAAATAAAGCCACATTTTGCTGAATCCAACAGAGGCTTTTGTTGGATTTCTTTTATAGATCGTAAAAACAATAGGAACGTCGCCGATGATGCCTGGCGGAAATCTCCGTCAGACGAGAATTATTTACTGAGTCATAATTATGTAAATGTGCTGCTGTTCAACATACATAGACTTTATGAGCATAAAATACTTGTCCTACCTGAGGTCATGGTATATTGATAACGTCACTGCCGGGCAAGAAACTATTGTGCTTCCAAAAGACAAAATTTACTCTTTGAGGAGCAACTATCAGCCGTACGAAAATAAAAATTGTATGTTTGTTTGCGTCGCACGTACAAGCTTTCTGGTCTGTTATGGTTCATATAGGAGGAACATTTTAAAGCTAGGACCTAAGAATCGACGATGTTAAACCTTCGCTATATCAAGTGGGGGCAGTTCTTGCGGTGCGGAAGTGTTCTTGACTAACCTGAGCCCCTGTGGAAAATGCGACTGACATGGATGACTAAATCATAATTTGAGTCTTGCAAAACTTTTCGGTTGATCTATTCTCAGAGAGTGTTTTGAAATCGGTCATTGCATGCGCTACATGGAATAAGCTGACTGTCTCGTTGCAACTCAACCGCCTTGCCTTTGCGAATTGGCAGCAAACAACCCAAAGCATCTAATGCAATACAATGCGGAGAAAGTAAGCCAGAAAGAAGGCTGCCAGAACGTTTTTTTGGGAACCGTGCTTTGATGAACCAAATATTGATATTGGCTTTACTCTTCTTTCTGAGTCTCTTCGTTTACCTTCTATTTTTTTACTTGACTTTTCTGCCCTTTTTTATTCTCCTAACTCCCGTCCTACGGCTTTGTGTTGTACAGCTTTGCTTCCGCTTCGAGCTTTCTTGTCAGTAAACTTGGCGATCCTTACTAATATCAGTTGCGGGGCACCACCGGATGACTTTATACAGAAAAAAGCGTACTTGCACACATTCCATCAGAATGCCTTACTCAAATGTGTTTAGAACACTTTTATTAGCAGGACGGTGTAGTGCTTATACTGTCTCAATGTTCAAGTGTCCGCGCTTACATAATCTGGATGCCGCTCGAACGTTTGGCGGCAGTGCTCCCCGTGTCACTTTTACTGTATTTCTTGTGATTATACGGCAAGTGCAAGCACAATTGAGCCTGTTACATCCTGAGCAACCGCCCGTCTCGACCACTCCATAACGCTGAATGACATCCAAATAGGCTCATAAGTTTACTCTCCGAGCATCCAAATTACTCAATTGCTAACATTACACCAAATATTGTCAAAAATTGTCAAATATTGTCAAAAATTGTCAAATATTGTCAAATATTGTCAAATATTGTCAAACACTTCCAATAAATCGTCTCGTTTGTCGGCCCGTCTCGACAATAAACTCTCGGTTGCAATCAGAGGAGAATAATCCACTAGGCAGTTTCCAGCTAAACCAGTAGTAAATCAAGAGGCGTTATGTCATCAGAAGGCAAACCGGTGGCCAGCGATGGTGCTTTTGTTAATAGCAGTGCCAACAATGCCGCTAATGCCAACATCAACACCAATGCCAATATCAATTCAAGTGCTAGTGCTAATGCCAATACCCATGTCAATACCAACACCAACGCCAATAGCAATGGCCCACTTTCTCCCTCTGCTGCTGGCCAAGACCAGCCCAAGTTGCTCAAGTTGATCTCAGTGTCGTTCAAAGAAGCAGCATTAGATAGCCCCACATTTAGGGCTAGCGTCAATCACTACAATCACTTAATTGAGCAAACAGAACAATGGATTGATGGCTTGCTTAAATTTATTAGAAAATTCCCACAATACTACAGTGAATTTAAAGATTTCACCAATATCCTCATTACTCAATTGAACCCGTCTTTCATCAGCGACGGCATCATTGATCAAGATTACACCTTGAGCGCCTTGACTTCCACCCTGAAGGGACTTAATAACTTATGGTTGAGTGCCTTGAGAACATTTAAGATTGACGATGCGGAGCAGGTCAGTATCTTAACTGCTGCAAAGAATGATATCAAGAGCTACAGAGAGTATCGTAAAGCATTTGAACTTGCACAAAGCAAATATGACTTGTACTTGTCCCGGTACTCAGCTCAATCAAAAACAAAGGAGCCTAGTGCTCTTAGAGAAGACGCATTCCAGTTATCTGAAGTCAGAAAAGCATATATTCATATATCTCTTGAAGTATGCATTGCCCTTTCGAATATCCAAAAGTCGTTGGATTCTGCATTAGTAGGCCTCTCAGTGAATTTGTGGAAAGACGTTGATCTCTCATTAGCCGCCAGCAACCCACATATCTTAGAATTGTATCAGCAGATTGAAAAGATCAAATCTTGGGCCAAGGCTTGTGATTTTTCACTAAAGATCTTATCCAAGGATATGAATATTGCGCGTAAGCAGATCGAGGAAAGCGCAATTCAGCAATTCACACCATCAAGAGACTTGAACGACCATAACCCTGCATTGATCAATCCTGCTAGTTTGCTTGATTTCAAGGAACCTGTATTTGAAAAACATGGCTGGCTATTCATGAAAACCTCCGTCGGTAAACCAGCAAGGCAAATTTGGGTTCGCAGATGGGCTTTTGTAAAAAACGGAATGTTTGGTCTTTTGAACTTGGCCCCATCCAAGACGTTTGTCCAAGAAACTGATAAAATTGGTGTGTTGCTTTGTAATGTCAGATATGCTCCTAATGAAGACCGGAGATTTTGTTTTGAAATCAAAACAATTGATACCACTATTATTCTTCAAGCAGAGACGTTAAATGAACTCAAATACTGGCTTAAAGTGTTTGCAACTGAGAAAAAACGATCTTTGGAACAAATTGACAAAAAGAAAATGACCTCATCTGCATTTGGAAGATACCCACCGCTATTTGGCGAATTCGCTTCAACAGCTACTACAACCAGCGATTTTGAGTTAACTTCGGGAAAAATCGAGATCAATAACAGTAATGGCGCCCCTAACAACGTTATCACTTCAAGCAACTTATCCCGGTTAATGAACACCTTCAACAAATCTGCTGATCCCGAGTTCAATGACTACGTACCGGAAAACCTCAATGATGTGCATTTTTCTAAAGAAGGTGTATTTCAGGAACCGATCCTCAATACTCCAATTTCAACAAGACTCACTAAAGCCGCAATCATTGCAACCGGATTCACTTCTCCAACCGTGGTGCCTTCCGCAATCAATGCTAATATATGGGGTACAGTAAATTGGGGGATGTATTATTTAGTGAGTGCCAATTCAAAGCTCAAAAATGGTACCAGCAGCACTAACAGTGGCGGCAATGGAACTAACAGTGACACTAATAATGGACAAGGATTGCTTGTATCTCCGAGGGACACTGAAAACCTAGACCGGTTTGCGTCAGCAATATATCCTCCATATTATCCTAAATATCTCATCAATGATGACATTCAAATGAAGGCACTTTTCGAAACCGCTTTGAAACCAGGAGAGCATTGTTTATTATCATTCCGCTGTATTTGGTCGCCAAATTCAAAGCAAGAACTTTCGGGTCGGTGTTTCGTCACTATGGATAACATCTATTTTTACATGAACAGCATGGGTTTTGTGTCATTATTGATGAAGGACTTGAATGAATTGATTTCTGTTGATAGCCATTACAAAAAGAACTGGGAAATTTTGAAGGTTTATGCGGTGGACGGATTAAATATGAGAGCTAAAATTTTTCTTGATGACGCTAGAGTAATTGCTAGCAAGTTGGAGATCTTGATTAACAATAAAACTGCTGTAAAACCATCAAGTTTCAAAGAACTTGTGTTGAATATTCAGCAAGTCGATGTGGAGTTTGAAAAATTGAAGCAGCGTACCCGTCGCAATACGGCTACCCTTGAATCTTCCTTAGCCAAAAGTAATCTTGGTTCTGATCCTGCTTCAATGCAAGCTGCGGCTGCTGTGGCTGCTGCTGCTAATATCTCGCTACCTGCTGCTGTTGCTAATGGCGGAAACGGAAGCGTGAATATTAATAATCTTTTGGTGGTCAACAAATCCAACAAAAAAAATGACGCCGAGTTACCGTCATTGATAACAATTCCAGAAATATCTTCCAACAAGGACTTCAACACTGATTACAATGCCGAATACGACAAATTAGTATGCGATAAGGAAATTGCTCTTCCTGCTAAAGCCCTTTTCCATGTTTTATTTGGTGATGATTCGATAATTTTTAAAGAAGTTTTCACCATGATTATAGATGGCCAAGGAGATGGGTACACTCAATTGCCATGGAAAACTACTAAAACCAACAAACTTCAAAGAAAAATTGTTTTTAAGCTAAGTACCAATAGCAAGAACTCATTGTTGATTGACAGCACCCGCAAGCTTATTGACAATTACTACAATGGCATTGTATTGGGTAAAATGAGTGAATTACATACAATTAATGACTTGGTTGATAATCAGTATTACAATATTTCAACAGAACGGAGCAGTTTGGAGTTACCATTGGGAGCTCCATTCAAGATGAAAGCCAAGATTATAATCAAGGCTATTGACCAAGATAGCTGTAAGTTTTTGATTTATAGCAAATTGGATTTCTCAAGTCGGTCAGTGGCTAACGTGTTGGTTGCAAACTTGTACCGTTCATTATTCAAAGATGAGGCTAGAAAAATGATTGAAAGGGTGCAAAAATGCGTCGCTGATATTGGTGCCTATGGTAAAGTCAATAAAGCCATTAAGTTGTATGGTCAACTAGGAACCAAAATTGTAGTCCCAGAGGCAGAAACAGAATCAGCTACATCAATAGACCAGGCTAAAAAGCAAAAGGAAAAGAATATTTCAGAGAAGCAAACATTAGCCAAAGAGATTCTTGACAAGGACTATACTACTGATGATGAAGCTACTATCAAGTTCGGATTCTTGCTTTTTGTCAAACTATGGCTCAAAGTTACCGCTATCCGCGGCATTAATCTTATTGTTTGGATAATCAGACTTGCAGTTGCTGCCATCAAATTATTTTTTGTCAGTTTGAGCATGAACAAGTTTTTAATCTTGTTACTTGCCTTATCTTTAGGTTATAACTTGTGGCTTTCGGGGAAAACCACTACCTCTTTTTGGGTAGCAAAGCGTACTGAGAAAATGATTAATGAATATACGAGACTAGCCACCAACAATATTATCAATAACGATAGCAACAATAACAAAAAATACAGAGGCAGCTCAGGTAACAGTTATGGTGCATATAATGGTGGGTTAATGCAACGGGCAATTTATTTAAAAGATATTGGGGAAATGATCTCGCAAGGCAAAGATTTATCAATTGACCCTCTGACCTCGAAGTGTTTCACAGAATTTAAAAAGAACTCTTTTGTATTAAATTTTGAAAATAGTTCATTGGATAGTTTTTTCCTTAAAAGACAATACGGCGACGTTGCATCGTTGCTGGTGGCTCAAAAGCTTCAGAATACATTGCAAGAAATAGGTATTCGTAGAAATGAGCTTTTGATTGATTTGAAAATTTTGGAAAGAGTGGAAAGAGAAATTGCTATCGGAGAGTGGAAGAACTGGTTGCTCAATGAAAATAACCGCTGTCAGTTTGTTAAAGAAGAGATTTTGACTAAAGTTATAGCACAAAGCAAAAAAGGTGACAAGGATAGTAATGGTAACAGCGATAATGCTAGTGCAACAGTGGCTGCTGGCGATGCTGATGATAATGCGAGAGGAAATATTGATGTTGACAAGATCTTGCCTGGGGCAAGTGAATTGTTGTCATATTGTGATAGTTGCACCGAAGAGTTGCAGAGCTCGTATTTGTTATAGTTTTATATTTATATAGATGTTTCAGTTTTGATTTGGATAATTTACAAAATTTTAATTTTTCGGTCCATTATTATTATTATTATTATTATTATTATTATTATTATTATTATTATTATTATTATTATTATTATTATTATTATTATTATTATTATTATTATTATTATTTTCTTTTTGTTTGTCCGGCTTGTTTATGTTGCTTTACTTTTATTGTTTAATTTGGTTTACTTTATCAAAACTGTTTATTTTGAGTATAAATATGCTTAAATAAGACCCTTGTCAATCTTTGCCTAGTAGCTTTAAGATTGGCAAGCCATAGTTTGCGAACTGCCTATAATAGAAACAGAATTCTTTGTTTGGCAGCTTTCAGTTTTACTTAACATTTAAATTTCCGCTTTGGAAAAACTGAATTGATACACTCAGGATTATTCAATAATACTGGTCTCTTCAAAATGTTGGAGAAATTATTTTACTATTTCTACGCAAAATATATCTTGGCAACAAATCTGCATTGTCTTATAGAGTTCAATCAATGTTGAAAGTGAAAGTGAAAATTAATTGAGAGCCAGCCGCAGGCCTACTCAACTTTAAAATTCTAGTTTCATCCCTGCGGTCGGAATAGATTCATGCGATGCGATCATCAATCGGATAAAATGAATGATGCTTTTCTCGATAGTCACATAGCATTAATTGAAATTACTTCAACCAATTAACTGATATTTTGTCTTTCTTATTACTACTACCGTTGTTCATTATATTGCTATTTCAGCAATTTAACGTTCATTTTTATCATTCGGTATTCGAAGCCATAACTATAAAATCATAATTTCAGTCAATTGTCATTGTGCCACTTAGCAATCAACTAGTCAATCAATTATCATTGATCAACTTGATAATCATCAGTAACTAACACATTGCACTAGGAGGCACAAAAGAAATGAATACAGACTCAGTTTCAATTACTATAATATAGCCATACACTGAAAATTAGAAAAGATGTTTAGACAGTTTAAATTCAGGACTGCGGCATTTCAAGTGACTGGCTTTTTCTGGTTTAAGCTTGCAATTGATAATTCATATTATGACAAGTATATTTTTCAATGGCAAGTACAACAACAGCAACATCATTATAACCGACATCAAAGCCATCATTATTACGACAACAACCGCCACAGCCAAAAATTGCCTGATAGCGACAGCAGCATTTCTGAAGTTGCCCAAACCATTATTAAAGAAATCCCGGTGCGAAAAGACCGAAAAGCCCCTAAATATCCTATTGTACTATGTCATGGATTTTCTGGATTTGACAAGTTGATCATCTTACCATCTTTCAAGCAGCTCCGGAGGCTCATCTTTAGCGAGAGAAACGGTAATGGAGAATTTCAAGATGTGGATACAGAGTCCGAAGAAGATATATTGTTAAAATATTACCGAGACGAGAAGAACAAAGAACAAAAAAAAAATAGCCAAGCTACCCAAGGAGGAATAGGGACTGATCTTTTGAAAGGTTTCTCACTAGAATATTGGTATGGCATTCAAGAAGCTCTAGTGGCCAATGGTACAGTTTGTCTTATCGCCAAAGTCCCTCCTCTTGACAGCATTGAAGTTAGAGCCAAAGCATTGAACAAATTTATTAGTGAGCAAATTTCTAAACTTCAAAAACACCCAATCCTTAGAGAGAAATTATATCATGGAATAAGTAAGCATAGTGCGGACCAAGACGAAAATGAGCCAGTAAAGATAAATTTGATTGCTCATTCGATGGGTGGGTTGGATTCACGATACTTGATTGCTAAGCTAGAACAGGAAAATTATCAAGTAGTTAGTTTGACAACGGTGCTGACGCCTCACAGGGGAAGCGAGGTGGCTGATTATTTGGTGCGGTTGACCAAATCATTGGTTCCAGGAGTAGGAGATTATAGTTTTTTTGATAATTCTGGTGAGAATTACAACATTGGTGATGAGAAACTAGAGGATGATAATGATGATAATAAAGACACAGACAAAAAGCAAAATAATCAGAGCACATCGTACAAAATGAAAAAACTTTTTCTTCCCTTAAGCATCTACGAACTAACCACCACCCATATGGCCCAATTCAACCAACATATTCTCAATGATGACAAAAACGTACGATATTTTAGTTATGGTGCCCGGTTTGAACCACATTGGTATGATGCCTACAGTTACACATATAACATCATTAAGGAAAATGGCGGAGGAGATAATGATGGACTAGTGTCAGTTAATTCCGCAATTTGGGGCAAATATATGGGGACAATTGATAATGCTGATCATTTGGATTTGATCAATTGGAAAAACAAAGTAAAGAAAATGGTGTTGGCTAAAGTTTTTGGTACGAGGGATACATTTGATCCAGTTGAGTTGTACTTAAATATTGCTGATGATTTGGCCAGAGAAGGGTTTTAGCTAAGTTTTCTGCAGCTGGAAATGTACGTAATTTATTGAGATTAGAAAGCTTTCAAGGAGTTATTCTGTTGTCAGGAGGCACAAAAAATGCATTTTCAGATATTCAACGTCAAAACCATCAAAGCGCATAAGTACCAATAAATTTTGATATAGAATTTAGTGGCTTGGTTAAATCAGGGCTAATGAAATGTTACTTTATATGCTCTTTCCAGACTGATAATTTGCTATAGCTTTTATTTTTCCTAATTCCTGATTTGATTATCTTTCTGAAAGAATTTATTTTCAAATAGACTATTTTTACATTTGCATTGATTATATAATATCACCCCAACTGATAATGTATATATTTGCTTTACTGTGACGAAGGTAAAGAGAGAAAAAAAGAGAGAGAAAAAATAGCAAATTTTAGGAAGATCGAAATAGAAATTAATTGTTTATATATTGCGGCCAACCAACCGAAAATTTGGCTGGCATAACTGTTTCCAATTCAATAATCCAAACTGTAAAAAAGCTCTTCACTCATTTAGTAGTAATATAAGCATCTTTTGCTACCTTTTACCACCGTCTACCTTTCATCTGTCTTTGTAACTTCCAAACACTTTGACTGAAATCTACCCTAATCCTGCGGTCATCCACCACCACCCCATCCATCTTCAAATACGCCGCTTCACAACTTTTCTTATCTTTGAACTCAACAAACGCGTAACATAAAGATCTTCCGGTTAACTTATCCTTAATCACTTCGCAGGACACAATGGTGCCAAAACGGGCAAAAATCAACTCGAGATCATCGGCTTGAGTGATGGGGTTGAGCTTACATACAAATAGCACGTTTTCTGCTGGTTTGACATCAGCGTGTGGTAAGTCGCCAATCATTTCCAAAGTGAGGGCTTGCGCTTTGGCTTCACTCTGCTTTGTTCTGTTGGCAATTTCTTCATTATCAAGGTCTTGGTCGTCATAATTAGTTTTATCCTTATTATCGCATTTTGCATTGGTAGCATTTTTACTGTCAGCTTGAGTATCGCCTTCGGTTCCGTTTTTAATTTTAATATCATCAAGTAGCGCTGGGTTAATCCGAACGAATTCAAGAAGCTCTTCAGGAAACTTTTCTTTTGCCATTCTTAACTTCCTAGCAATGACTTGAAGATCCTTTTGATATTTTTCATTCTTTTCCCTTTCAGAGACGTCTCGATCAGACACACTATAATCTGAATTCCCTCCAGTTAGGTGATAATGTTGGCTCATTAGTCCCGAACCATCGGCAAATGGATCATCTAAAACGATTGCCCTTTTAATCCTCACATCAACCAATGGTTGTTTTGACTCATCAACGGCAACTTCATTGATTTGCATTAATGTGTCGAACCCTTCCACCACTTGGCCAAACACAATGTAGGCAGTTGAGGATGACGAAAGAGGAGGAGAAGAAGATTTGGTGTAGGTGCTGGGTTGGATGTCGTCCAAGCTATAGAGGTCTTCGTTAAGGGTAATTTGGATTCTTGAGCTGCCTAAAAATTCTTGTTGCGCTGGACTATTTCCTGTAGTAGTCAGGTCTGTTGATTCAACAATAAGCGAAACTGTACCAGTTTTACTATGCTTGAGCTGGTTTTGTTGAACTTTAAAATACCTTGCACTTTTATCCAAATTTTCCAACTTTGTATTTATATTTTCATGGTTGCTATTATTTTTGTCAGATTTATGGCTATGTTCCTGCGCCAATGCCTCAACCAACCCCCATACACAACACCCACTCTTCAGCACTGGCCACATTGGATCGGTTAACTCGACTGCAAAATCTTTACGCAAGTTTATGAATGGCGCATACTGAAAATAATTTACTTGACAAAGTTGAAGGAAATTTTGACATATTGTAGGCGCTTGGTGGAGGTTGAGGTCGATTATGAGATTTCCGTGAGTTGTTTCTAGTAGAATGCTCATTTTTTGTGTTTTTAGAGATGTTTTGCTTTGCAATAATTTGAGAAACGCGGATATGCTGACTTTAGAGCGTTTCCAAGGTAAAAAAAAAGGAGATGTTTGAGATTAATGATATAGTACCAATAATGAAGCAAAGTATCAGAAGTATTCGGCCAGCCAGCTGATTTCTGTCTATTTTCGTTGTCGATGTCTAAGTAAAGCTGATATCAGTCTGCATCTATATCTTCGTTATTGAATCTTTCCTTAATTCCTAATGGAGAATTGGTCGATATGGAATTGCTGAGAAAGATGTGAAGTAGTTATTATATCAATGTTCAGTATTAATATCTTGACGGCTTGTCAGTTTGTATCGATTTCCGAGGATTTTAGTTTTTCGCGATGACCTCAATCGAAATTATTTTTTTTTTTTTTTCATTGGAGTAGTATATATAATACACCAGGGATATCGCGAACCAGTGAATTCAACAGCGGAAGCTGCTACTCCTCAGATCATATTCCTTGTACCGTTGGCTGCTCATCAAAAAGTAAACAAAGTCAAAACAGTACAATAAAAAGGTGTGGCAGTCATCTTATACTGAATAACTGACCAACAATATCTTACTACAAATTCGATAACATTGGCAATAGAAAAAAGGATTTCAAGACATCCTCACAAACATATGATAGAATATTGAAGGAAAAAGTTTGTTAGATATGGCCCAACTCAGCAGAACTAACCCACTAGCTCTCCAAAGGCAAAAACAAAATTCAGACTTCAATTCTAATTCTGATTCCGAATCATCCCTGGAAAACGAGCTCGCTATAGATACAGAAGGCTTCAGCAACAAAAGCGGTAAAGCTGCTAGGCTTCGGCGTAAAAAAGAATTGATTCTTGGTGATGTTGTCGAAGATTCGTCAGATGATGAGAATAATCATAGCAGAGATAGAAGCAAGCAGAATGCGAACTTGAATGGTAATAACGCGACAAAGAATGATGGCAATAATGACGATGATGACGACATGTTTTCTGATCTGGATGATGGCAACGATGATGACAAATTGGAGGACTCTAAGAATGGGGGCGTGAGTGAGAACGGAGAAGACGACGATCAAGATGATGAACAAGTAAGGTTTTTGGACGTTGACAAGTTCGAAGAACAACTAAGGCAAGACGAAGGCGAAAATGAGGACAAGTACGATAACGATAACAACACTAATACCGGCTACAGCAACAACACTCGGTTTGATGAAGAAAAAAGATATATTGCAGCAGGAGAGGATCAAGACAATTATGAGGAAAGCTACGACGAGGAGATTTATACAAGAAATGAAGATGGAGAAGATGGAAATGCAAAACCGGCAGAAATCAAGTTTACTTCATTTGGGCTCAGGGAAGAACTTAAGGAAGGTCGATTTGATGAGAATGAGAATTTCATAAGGTACGAAAATAGCAGGGACGATGAAAGAGACAAGCAGCAAGATAGCTGGTTAAAAGGCATCAGGAAAAGCGATATTGAAAAGGCCAAAAGGGCAGAAGAATTGGCTAAGGAGACAGCAAAGGCAAAAGAAAAGGCCCGAGCTGAGTTGGCGAAAAAGCCGGTTGAAGCGTTACTCAAAGAATTGATTGTGGCGTTACAAGTAGGCGAAAATAGCACTGAGTTGCTACAACGGTTGAATGGTGAAGTGAACAAGATAATAAGGAAAAATAAGAACAAATATAGGAAAAAGAAACAGGACAATTTGAGTATTGAGGAGAAAAAGAAAGCAGACGATATCAGAAACAAGATAGAGAAAGTGACTAGTGTGTTACAAGAAGTAGTGGAAAAGGGGGGATACAATGAGATTTACGAAATGACGAGAGAAGAGTTGATGCGCAAGTATAAGGACGAGTCGGGGGAGGAGTTTCAGGATGGTCAAAAGAGAGGAGTCAAGAGGGGGTTGGATAGTGGCAATGTTTCTGCCAACAGTGGTGATGAAAATAGCAAAATTTGGGAGTTCAAATGGAATGGCCGAGACCAAGTTTACGGACCTTACAGCACCAAAGAGATTGCGCAGTGGAAACAGACGTATTTCCAAGATAGGGTGGTGGTGAAACACATTGACGCAGAGCAGTTTGTGCCCATTTCTAAGTGGGACGGCACTACAGAGTGAAAGTTCAACTTGTGAGCTTCACAATTTGCAGTAATTCGTAGCAGAGTTAATAGGTTCATATATTCATTGGAGGAGTAATGTATTAATGGTCTAGTGTACAGTCAGGCAGCGGAGATGTAGAGGACTGCTGGTGTTAGTAAACAGGCGAGCTGTAAAACAAGATGGATGAAAAAACTAGGGCCTTTCACATACCGTTGTTGCCTCTGATAAACATGTTGTTGTACTTGTTGGTCAAGGTCTTGTCGGTGTACTCCTGGGAGTGGTGGAGAACAATGTTCATGAAGGAGTCTATGGACTGGAGACGTCCCTGGTACTCGATGCCGGAGTGCAACTTAACCACGACGGTTTCACCCCGGATGGCCGCAAGAAACTTCGATGGGTCGCTCATTGTGAGTAGTGTAGTGTGGTGTGGTGTGGTGTGAAACTGTTATCGCATCCGTTGATATTGATGTTGATGTTGATGTATTGATGCTGTTAAATGACTTTTATTGTCAATATTTTCTTCTGCCGTTATTTGATCACGTGCTCACCAGACCCTCCGCCGAAATCACCGCTTTATATATACGCTTCGACCTCAAATCTTTGATACCCTTTCACTCCGAAATACCTTACAACGAAACACAAGCTGACAAACCACCCGCCCACCATCATGGCCCTGGAATATGTGGTGCCAGCTACCGCCCTTGCTTCGACGATATCGACCCCGGTATACCTCCTAGCTCTTGCTTGCTTCGTTCTCTACCTTGTCATCCTCTTTGTCGCCCACAGCGGCTTCTTCGAGATCCTACTCAGCTTCAACAAGCCAAAACAACTTCCGCGCGATGTCGACCTCGCTAGTCTCGAAGGCGTCACTATCCTTCGTCCGCTCAAAGGTATCGATCCTGAGCTCGAAACGTGCTTGGAGTCATCGCTTTTGCAATACTACCCAAGGGACAAGCTCGAAGTGCTCTTCTGCGTCGAAGACCCATCGGACCCGGTGATTCCGGTAGTAAACAACTTGCTTCAAAAGTATCCATCCACCAACGCTAGACTTCTCGTCGGCAGCAAAGACCACCCAGACCATTATGGGCCTAATCCGAAGATCAACAATTTGGCGAAAGGCTTTGTTGCTGCTCAAAATGATATCATTTGGGTCATGGACTCCAATGTCTGGGCATGTCGCGGGGCATTGCTTAGATCGGTGCTCGCTTTAAACAATTCTCTCGATAACTCTAGACAAACGTGGGATCCTATCACAGGCAAGGGTAAACCGGTCAAGGTGGTTCACCATCTTCCTTTAGCAGTTGCCTTGAAAAACGGGTCGAATTTCTCTAACAACAACAACACTGGCAAAAATCTCGGTTGCAAATTGGATGAAACTTTTCTCAAAACCTCGCATGCCAAATTTTACGTTGCTTTCAACAAACTTGCAGTGGCCCCGTGCGTTAATGGGAAATCCAATATTTATCGTCGTTCCGATATTGATAAGGCTGTTGCGAAAATCGGCCAGTTGAGCTTGCCCTCAAATAATGGACAAAGTGGGAACTTGGCTCAGGATGCAGCATATTACGGCAGTCGTAAAGGCTACGGGATAAGGTACTTTTCTAAATTCATTGGTGAGGATAACATGATTGCTATTGCATTATGGAACATTGGAGGTCGTACTGGTATGACTGGTGATTGTGTTTTACAACCTTTGGGAACTTCCGCTGCTGCACCAACAAACCCTCACCACACCAGCATCCAAAATAATGGCCTTTGGGAATACGTTCTCAGAAGACTGAGATGGCTAAGAGTGAGACGCTACATGGTCCTCGCTGCAACATTACTAGAGCCAGCTACGGAGTCGATTGTTGCTTCACTTTATGGAACTTTTGCCGTCTCGGTGTTGTTTCTCAATAAGAAGTTTTCACTAACTTACATGTTTTGCCATTTTGCAATATGGTTTTGCGTCGATTATGTACAGTTTCATGTGTTGTTGAAATATGCGGGCCAAGAAGATCCAATTCTTGATCACATTGACAACATTGAACAAAGTCACATACAAACACAGCAACAGCAGCAACAATACATAAGGCCATACTTTTCTAGTCCGTACTATAACGGGTTCAGCGATGATGCCAACAATAATGACCAACTACAGAATAGTTGGCCAAGCAGCAACAGTAGCAATGATGTGAGAGCTTTGCCGTTAAATCGTGGCTCAATTTACAGAAATTTAAAACAATGGTCTTTGTATTGGGCTCTAAGAGAACTACTTGCTTTGCCAATTTGGATATATGCAATGATTGGCACAACTATTGATTGGCGCGGCAGGCCATTTATCATCAAGTCGGACTTAACGGCAGAGGAAATATGATATAAGAATTCAAAAAAAATTAAAAAAAGAAAAAGTGCTCCTATGCCATATTATAGAAAGATCAAATGGCTAGCTATCTGATAATTATATTAGCTAAAACATTTTCTGACCAACCAATACATTCCTTTGTATTATTATTGCTTTGCATTCCATTTCTCTCGCATATAGACATCTATTCATCCATACACTCCTACATATATATCCTATTATCACTTTAAGTATCTAAATTTATGTAAACTACATTTTTGCTTTGTAATAGTCAGGCCTTGAAAACTTTGTAACTGGCAGATTGGCGTACGGGATTGATTATGGTAGTGGAAGGGAGTTACACCATCGCATGCTTAGGCTCCCTTCTTCCCTAAAATTGAGCTGATTTATTCCCACGATGGGTTTTGATGATATTTAGATTGCATTTTTTATAAACTCAAGCAAGTATCCGTCATTAGTGTTTGTCCTGTTTCTATTATTCTTTCTGTTAATTGTTCTTCCTTTTTATAGAACTATGATTTTGTTATATTGTTTATATTTCAAGTTTCATTTAAAAATTTAGTCACTATCTAACATTCATTTCCTGTTTTCTCATGCCTTTAGCTAGCCTTATTCACTTTCCTTGCGGGAAACCTTGTGTGGCCTCAAGGACCATGGTAAAAGACAAATCTTTGATGCAGTGCCTGCGAAATTTAACCTTTACAACAGAGTGAACTACTGAAAAAAAAAAAAAAAAAAAAAAAAAAAAAAAAAAAAAAAAAAAAGATTTTCTTGATTTTCACTTATTCACGATGATTTGAATTTAAAAAACGCTTGATTTGATGTGCATGGCAGTATGAATCGTAAGCGGCAAAATAGGGGCCTGTCGCCCAAGCAACATGAGTGGCTAAATTAATATTGAAAGCTGAGAAACACAGTCCATAGACTATAGTCTTTTCTTGTTATAGATAAAACGCACACTATCTATGGGCTATTTTTTTCCCTCAAATAGTCATTGAATCGATATAAATAAGGCTAGTCATCAGAAGCAAATATGAGTAGTTTGTATGCAAACACGCATTAGCTTGATTATGGGAATAAGACTAAATCTGCAATCTTGAGTTGGCCACTCGAAGCTGTCTAAGATTAGGCCGTTGTGACAAACTACCGATATTTTTCGGTTTCAAAGATACCTAATATTTTGCCAGACGTAACTTTTGTACTATCAGATTGATGACCAACATCAACTTTTCAAGCTTTACCATCTTATCAAAATTTTCCAATGTTTTGTTTTATTGTTACTCAAAGACAAAAAATTTAAACTCATCAAGGTACTAAGACCTTGGATCTTGAGTACGTCATCATAATCCAAGTTCAAAGTTATTAAATGCTTCAAATTTTCCAAGTTTTGTATAAAATAAATTGACTTTTTTGACAAGTTTAAAAACCAGCTGCCAATCTTTTTTTTTTTTTTTTTTTTTTTTTTTTTTTTGATTTATTTTTAGGAAATTAAACTGTTTCCAATTTGTGCTGTTTCCGAATTAAAGAAGTCTGTTAAATTAGAAATGCCTTTGCACCATTGGCAAACAAATCTCAAGTCTTGTAACTTGGGAAAATCCATAGTGCCATTTTTTATAGTGCGTTCCTGCAAATTGATTTTAAGAGCACCAAGGTTTTTTTAAAAAAAAATATTTTAAGCTTGGGAAGAATGCACCTTTTCATATTATATATAGTAGTCACAGGCACACTTTTATGAATAACTTTTCAAGTTTAATAGTTCAAAGTAATTTCCATAGATAACATCAGACCATACTTGATATGTAAAGCACCAGTAATTGGCCAAACTCATATTAGAAAAGTTAGGCAATTGAGCAGCAGAAAATATACTTAAACAATACACATTCCGTGAACTTCTGTCCAATGTCTTACTGATGGACAATAATATTCAAGAATTTAAAAATTGGGTAGTCCTTCAAAGTAATTTAATAATGTAACTGTATCACTTATCAGCAAGTGAAAGTCCAGCACAGAATACAGAACTTCACTACAAAGGATAAATACTGTCTTGATATAATGCAAAAAGTACTGCATCTCTCTCATTTGATAAACTTCAAGATTAATTATGAATTGCATTTTGTGGTCATTTATAGCATTCATGTTGAAATCGCTTCCCATATCTTGATGCAAACAGCTCTATGAAGAATTGAATTGGGATCCTTAGCTATTTGTAACTCAGAACTCGGTCTTAAGGTCTAAACACCTAACTGCCGAAAATACGGAGCTTGAGCTCCAATGATAAGCTAATGATGTTTGTGGACATCGTGCAGCCAAACATAGAAGTAAAATCACAAAGGCTAGCTTGTATTTTATATGTGCAAGATCCAATAATTGGTAACATGGTTTGAATTTCTATCCAGCGATGATAGGATAGTAAGAACTTGTTAGTGCATTGATTTTGCGATGAAAGAGCTCTCAATCGCATGCAGAGTGGCTTTTTCTTTTGTTAATTTATATTTTTATATTATTGTCGTTTTGTTTTTTCCCGAATTTCATTTTGAACTGCGCTGAACATGCATCAAAACTCTGGCCCACACCAACAGAAGACAGTTATGGACTATATAGCCCCTCAAGCGACAGCAAAAACGAGCTTATATGTAAACAAAAGAAACACAAAAAGCATACTATTAATTATTTAAGGTAAGTCGTACAACTGTGAATCTTGTGCACAGCTTAGTACCATATTGGCCAGTATCGTAAGTTGGTATAATGAGTTATTGAAATAGCATATAAAGCATATTTGGCCATATCGCGACTGTTGTCAAAAACGGGTGATATACCATGAAGGATTAGCTAAAATACTAACGGGGTCTTTATTAGTTTTATATGATTTTACATACTTGGCACGCTGGCAGGAAAAAAAATGACCACAACCATTGAGCAACGCCTTGATTTTTACGAACATTGTCCTTTCCGGGCTTTTATTGAATAGTGTGAAGGTTCCAGTTTGGTTCATAACCCGTTGAGGCAAAAAAGTATCGTAAGTGGGCCATAGGAAAGACTCATTGAAAAGAAGCAGCTGCTGTATATAGCAGAAACCGACTAGCTCTACTTTGAGACCCAGTACTAACACATTGAAAGCATGTTTGATATTTACTTAAATACTTACAACATGACTTTTTGGAATATTTTTAATTTATCCATCCATTAAACTATGCTAATGTTAGCCTTTATTTTTTTTTTTTTTTTTTTTTTTTTTTTTTTTTTTTATTATTTTTTTATTTTTTTTCGTTTAACATAGCCGAGCAAAAAAAAAAAAAAAAAAAAAAAAAAAAGAAAAAGAGAAAAAAATAGGAAATTCAAACGATGAAGAGAAAGATAAAATGAAAATAAAAAAGAGCTCATAGATAATTAAATAATACAACAGATTAAAAAGCGCAAAAATATCAGCAGCGAATGAATGACCCATAGACCACATAGTTAACTAAGTATATATGTATGGCAACAAAAAGGCAATAAAATAAAACAAGTAAAAAAAGAAATATTAATGACAAGTGATGATAGAAAACATGTTTTCTTGGGATGCACATTATACTAGACTCAATATGTATGGCTTTAAAGTATGGCAAATGGACGACAAGAGATAACGATCAAAAAAAAAAAAAAGTAAAAGAAAAAAAATAAAGGCAAAAAACAAGGAAAAAAAGCATTCATGACAGACTATAATATAGAATCCATTTTGGAGAAGACGCTCAACACTGCAGCAATGACCTCCAATTGCAATTCCTTGTTACCATGTGCTTCTATTTCCTTATTCACTTCTTCAGCTACGTTAGTTCCGACGCCTAGGCTACTGGTTTGCGACAAAAACGGGTATTCTGAGTATTCGTTGAGTAACTCATCGGCCCTAGCAAATGCATGATCGCGCTGATCATAGTTTAAAGTGACCAAAACATTCTCCAAAACATTAGCGGCAAAACATCCAGATACTAGACAAATAGATCTAAGCCATCTATAGTCCACAGACTCCTCAAAAAATCTGTTGGACTGCAAAGTTGCGGTTCGCGACACAAGCAATGACAACACGCGCTTCTTTATCAGATCTTTACAAGTAGAGTCAGCAACAGGGTGGGTAGCCATGTCAAATAACAAGAAATTTTTGCGTTCAGTTCTCAAAATACCCTTGTCGACTAAACCTTTCATTAATCTTTCTCTGACTTGTTTCAATTGATAATTGATTTTCAATAAATTCCAAGTCTCACCACTAAGCAAATCAATCCAATTTGAGACACTCAAATGACCGTCATCATTTTTCATCAACTTCAAAGTCTCGTCAAGCAACACTTCGCCAGTTAATGAGTCGTCGATAACCTCGATCAATCTTTCATTGAGCTCGAATCTTCTACGGGCAGGGTCGTTGATCATCTGTATCTTACCTCTGAAAGCCAACTCCAAGATAATGCATCCTCTCAAGGCATAAGAAATGTTGTCATTCCAGAATGACAAGTATCCTTCCCTGTCCTTAATCCCCATTAAAATCACTTCTTCCATCAACGTTAAAAGGGGCGCATTGATGTTGTGTTTAGATGTGTTGATATCTTCCGGGTCATATGCCACTTTGTGGTCTTCGTTCACGTTAGCGGCAGGAGAAGATGTTATTGTAGGAGATCCTGGCTCGGAGACATTTGCAGAAGAAGTTCCACCGTGAACATTTTTGACACGACGGCGTTGCAATCCAGACATGTTGATTTATTGGCTTTAGTGTTGATCTGTATGAGTTGTGGGCAGTTTTAACCTGTTAATTTGGTCGGGGCTGATCAAATAGTATGTCAATCACACCTGTTTTTGCTTATGGCAATTTGATAACTGAAAAGAAATTCGAAAGTCAGTCAATTATGTGATTGGTCGGATACTGAGTTTGATAGATCAAGACCTTGTCAGCAACACTTGATAACTTTGCAACAGATACGTATTGCGAAAAACGGAGTAAAAGTGTCTTCAGATTAGCTGCAGGGTTACACAGGTAATTCACGCGTGGACAATAAATGAGCAGCTGAATAACAGAATAGACTTTCGCAAGGCCAACAACTAAAAGCTATGATTGGAGCTGCCGTTCGAAGCAATAGGAGGTTTGGTGAGTTGCAATGGCTTTGGAGACCGTTCCTCGCTAGGAGAATTCTAATGGCTGATGTCCAGACACTCTGTCTCAAGACAAGTTTTCTTGTTTTTTGTGAAGTTCTCTGTTTTTCGGAGTGGTCAGACAGGGTGACCCTGGAAGCGCACTGCTAGGCAAAGCCACGGACAAGATCTACTAAGCCTGGTAGGTTGTTTGCTGTAGTGTGAGCAGCAAAAGTAATGGCAGCTTATTTGATTTGTTGATTTAGCTTTTTGATTTGAAGTTTTAATGCTTAAGGAAGTGTTCTTTAGAGTCCAGTGAGAGCGCCGGATACCACATTGCACTTCTATAGGGGTTTGGCAATATATGTTTCCATGTATGGTTTTAAAGTATCGGATCTGTATTAAAGTCACGTGCTTTCCTGGTCATCATCGCAGCCAAAACCATTTGAGCTCGTCTTTTCTATAGATGCACACTTTAAACAACTGCAATTCTCAACCAACGATTGCCACATAAGCACGCACAAACACCATGGCAGAGCAGCAGGCGAATGATATTATAGCAGATAGGGAATTGGCTGAGGCCATTGCCCGCGAGGAAAATTTGTCTGCCTCCCATCAACAATCTACCTCCACTGCCAATCCAGATGCTCTAAGCGCTGCTACTGCGGCTGCAACGGCGGCAAGTAACAATCAGAATAACCAGGATCAGCTGCTAACACCACCAGTCGAGGCTGTCCAGCAGGGCGCTACGGCGCCTTTCAGAATGCCTAATCTCTACACTGACTCAATGTTATCTACAAGTATTTTTAAAACGTCAAACAGAATAATTGAGGACATAAGATTCAACTTACATTTTCTTCGAGACGATGGCACTAGTCAGAGTCTACTACACTCCAAGACGGTGGATTACTCGAGAAAGTTATCGGCTTTCACTGGTAAACCATACTCGATTGTTATTCTCAACAACGAAGTAGACTATTCGCCTTATTACGAGAAAATAGATTCGTTTATAAACAAGCCCAACGATGGAGATCAACAGATGCATGTGTTGCGCTGCTTGCTTGTCGACGAAACCAGCCAGCAACAAACCCCCATCTCAGACACAAAATTATTTCATTTGAATATCAAGGTCAAAAAGAGGCTCGAACTGGCAAAAAGTGGAAGCACAACACCAAAGCAGAAATTCTTTCTTATTCAAAAACACGAACTTTTTGAAGAGGACCGCAATGATTTATATTCCGTACAAGGCGATTATTTCACTTCAGAGAAACTTGATGAAATCAGGCAAACCACTTATGTCGAGGAAGATCAGAACGATCTTGAGGTGAAAATTAAGGCATTGCAAAGTGCTGTACCTAAAATTGTTGATTCAGCCACTTATGTATCACTTGATAGTCAAACTCTTGTACATGTTGAAATCAGTGAGCAGGAACTTACTAAACAAGATTTGCTAGAATTTGAACCTCAGCAGATAAAGCTCAACAATTTGGGTGAAGCAGAACCTACACAATCCGAGTGTTTGAAAACTTTATTCAAATTGTTAAAGGGACCTATTTTGTATAATTCAAAGAGCGCCAAGGCCATAAAAGCAAATCATAAAATTATAAATTCCCATGTTCAAAAAGAGTTTTTGTTTAATCGCTTGTTTTTTGCAGAAACCTTTGATGGTGAGGATTTAACCCCAATAAATTATTTGCATTATCCAGAGCCATTGCTTCAAGCTACAGCTAGAAATTGGCTTATGAGGTTGATCCTTGAAGTTATATATCTTGGGCTAAAAGTGAATAACACAAAAGCTGCTATTGCTGATCATAACTATGCGAAAAATTCACACTTCAAATCGTATACTTTTAGTTACCATATTCCAATTTTCTACAGAATATTGAACGAGTTTGATTTGATTTCTTCTATCAAATATGAATCAAGCTATAAAGACCTTTCATTTAAACTTTCATCTTTCCAGTTGTCTTTCAAGAGTGAAGATTTCATCAATTTATCCATTTTCTCATTCTATAGCACCGACTTGATTGTTGAAAATTTCAATTTACTTAAACAAGTTGATCCAATTAATGTGCCAATCTATTTCCAAAGTATGAAAAATGTAGCACAGTTACATAAAAATAGTTACTCAGATACGAATAACTTGGAAATGTTTTTGGCAAAAGAATTAAGCGTTGGCACATTATCAGTAGATGATATTAATTCTGCATTCAGGCATTTGGGTATCGGGAATGATGACAACGGTAACGACAACGACAACAAAATTGCTTTGATAAAACATTTCCAAAATGTTGATGATGATACCATAGTAGCGGCATACAAGTTTCAAATAGCTGCCAATCCTGCATTGAAGAACGATTTACGCTCTTCACTTTCTACTTTGGCCAATTTTAAGCGATCTGATAAACTTTTTAATGTATTAAACACAGAGTTACAACCACTAGCAGATGCATATGCTAACTTAGGAATTTTGGACCAAGTGGATGATGAAACAGTATTGATTGCCTACGAAATAAAAAGGAATGACGAACCAAACTCCGTGGAAATTTTTAATAAAGCGTTACAATCAGTAGCTGTTTATCGAAGATCTCATTCCTTATTAAATTTTTGCGAAATCAATTTGCCAGCTTTTTCCAGTTATTTGCTTCCTGAGCAGCAAATTACCGAAAAAGATTGTTATGATTTCTTAAAAGTTGATCGCTATGCCAATGATTTCCAAGTTTTGAGTATTTTGGAGCAAGTGTTTGCTAATGAAAATAGACTCATTCAAGTTGACGAAAATCAATATTCAATCGATCATCCTCATTTTGAAGGCATTTTGGATAATTTCCGGAAGCTACGTTTATACTTGAGAAGACTTAATGAGTATAGAAAGTCAACCGTCATTGATTACTTTTTGGCTAATGGTAAGATTCATCCAAGCTCAGTTCCATTGGACGAGTGGCCAACGGGGTTGAACAATATTGGTAATACTTGTTACTTAAATTCATTGTTACAATTTTATTTTGTTATCAAGCCATTAAGGGATTTAGTTCTTAATTTTGGGAAATCTTTTCCTGTCACCTTCAACGAGGAGCTTGCAAATAATGGTAGATTTAAAAATAGAAGAATTGGAGGAAGAACTGTTAAGTACAAGGAAGTTGAAAGGTCGTATCAGTTTGTGTACAATTTGAGAGATTTGTTCCGTGATATGATTTACGCTAACTCTCGAGACATAATACCCAGCAAAGAGTTGGCATACTTGGCGTTTAGTCCGATTACCCAGGAAGTGGAATTTGAATCTAAGGATGCTGGAGAAAATAAAATCGAGCCTGTGGAAGACGCTGAACAGTCTGAAGTTAATGTAATTGAGCCAGACGTATTTGAAGAATTTCCTAAAGAAAGTACTGATGGGCAAACAGATAGCAATGAGAATAATGCCAGGGATGATTTGATGGATATAGATCCGCCTGAGTTCAAAAGTTCCAGTAGTGAAGTTAGTTCAGGAGGATCTAAGCGGAAGCATTCATCGGAATCTGAAGAGGATTCATCTGAGCAACAAATGTTGCGCAAGTCCACCAGTCATAACAAGGATGAGCAGCAGAATTTCAAAGTTTTAGAAAACAAGGAAAGTAAGCAAGGATTTACCGATAGCGATAGTGAGATGATTGAAACTCCAGAAAGTGATGATAGTAAAAAAAATGAAGAAAAGACTGCGGGTGCTTTGACAAAAGAAATAGAAGAGAAAACAACAGAGCTATCGACAGAAGAAACAAAGGGGACTACTGAACAAACCACAACGATACATAATTCTACCGCGGTTGCCAAAATCAGTTTTGATCAATTAGTCAACACTTTAGAGATTGGTAGACAACAGGATGTTACTGAATGTATTGAAAATGTGCTTTTCCAGCTTGAGGCCTCGTTTGATCCAATAAAGTTCGAAGATGATGATGAACAATTTGACACCATTAAACAATTATTTTATGGTAAAACTAAACAAACACTTGAACCACTCAACAACCCGTCCAAAACAAGAAGCAAAACTGAACGATACCTGAGTTTCTTGGTGAATATTGGTGATCACCCAAGAGACATGTACGACGCATTGGATGAATACTTTACCGAAGATGTGATCCAACTTAGCGAGGATGGCGATGTGAAGAGAAGTTTAACATTAACCGAAATACCAGAGATCTTACAAATTCACATTCAACGCGTTCAATATGATCTTCAACGTGGTGTCGCATTCAAGTCTACCCAGCCATTACCATTTTCAGAAAAGTTATACTTAGATAGGTATATGGAGACTGATGACGAACAAATCATTGCAAAAAGGCAAGAAAATGCACAATGGAAGAAACAGATTGCTGATTTAAAAAACAGGCTTAAGTTGATATCCACAAAAAATAGCAATGGTTTAACTGTGAAGGACTCGTTGATATCTACAAAGAGTTTCCTCGAGTCAGAAGTCATGGCACAAAATGGATTTACGATTCAGCCAGAAACAATCAACGTCATTCAAAAGCAAATTGATAGTATCAATCATGATTTGACGTCCTTAAAGAGTCAAATTTCCGAATTGGAAGGCAAAATTGACCAACAGTTTGAAAATTATAAGAAAATTGGGTACGATTTATTCGCTATTTTTATTCATCGTGGTGAAGCCAGTTATGGGCACTACTGGATCTACATTAGGGATCCAAAACGCAACATTTACCGTAAATACAATGACGAAACAGTGACTGAGGTTCAATTGGAAGAAATTTTCAATTTCAACGAGGACAACACTGCGACACCGTATTTCGTGGTGTATGCGAAAGAGGACAAGTTTAACGATTATATTGAACCGTTAAAGAGGGTCGTTCATTGTTCAACATCATGTTAAAAAGAGTATTTAGACTTCAGTTTAAAAGCAAGAGCTTGTTAAATGAATGAAAGAGAAGGTTTTTATAAATTTGTTTATGACTTGTGTATGGAATATAAGCTGTTTTTTATTTAAGCTCAAAGGCCTATCGATTACTTTAAGACACAGCTGGCGTAAATTATAATGAGCGTTGTAAATATTCATACTTTCAAAAATATTAGGGTCTTGTGGACCCTATATATCTCCACAGTTATGGGCCCGCGCACTATTGGGATTTTTTCAGAATCTTGAAAACTACATTTCTCCAGCCTTAAATTTAATTTTCACCGCCTGCACAGAACGTCATAGAAAAGTAGAAAAATCAAAAACCCCAAACTGACGAAAAGCTTCCAGTAAGCTATTATATTATTATTCTCAAAGGAAAAAAAACCCGTTGCTATTGCTAAAAACCAAGTGTATGCTTTCTTAAAGTAGAAGCATTTGAGAAAGGCTAAAGGCTATCTTATCTTACTCCAGCAATCCCAGCCAAGTCAAACCGTCCATCAATTGGCGATCATTAGCTACCAACTATTACCGCCTCAGAATAACAAGGCAAAGCTAAAAGCTAACTCAATTTATTATTATTACAACTCGTTTTAACACATAAACATAAAAATGATATTCGGAGGCGGAAATAACCCGCTGGTGGTACCCGATACCCCACCAACCACCGACAGTGTTCTCACTGCTGGTGAATCACCAACTCTCAGCATCGCTAGTCCATCGACATCAAGCGCAGCTCCAAATGCGGAGGAAAAGCCAACATTACAAAACACATTCAAAAGCGTATATCAAGAAGCGGTGAAAAATAACCCATATTTTGCTGCCGGGGGTGGCTTAATGATCCTTGGTACTGGTCTTGCGGTCGCTAGGCTGGGAATTATGCGGTTCTCGTCATTTATGTATCGTCAACTTTTAGTTGATTTGGAAATCCCTTCCAAGGATAAGTCCTACTTGTGGTTCTTGGAATGGATGTCAAGGTATAAGCATCGCTCACTGAGACATTTAAGCGTGGAGACGAATTTTGTCCAGCATGATAATGGCTCCGTGACGACAAATTTCAGCTTGGTTCCGGGTCCAGGAAACCATTTGATTAAGTATAGAGGAGCATATATGTTTATTAAAAGGGAAAGATCGGGGAAATTAATAGATATGACTAGTGGGACGCCATTTGAAACGGTTACATTGACTACATTGTACCGTGATCGGAACCTTTTTTATGAATTGCTTGGGGAAGCTAAAACCATGGCTTTGAAGTCACAAGAGGGAAAAACCGTGATTTATACCAGTTGGGGGCCTGAGTGGAGACCGTTTGGTAAACCTAGACGGAAACGGTTATTGGGCAGTGTGGTGCTTGATGATGGCATTAAGGATTCAATAGTTAAAGATGTAATGGATTTCTTAGGTTCAGGGAAATGGTACTTTGATAGAGGAATTCCATATAGACGAGGATACTTGCTTTATGGTCCTCCAGGCAGTGGTAAGACAAGTTTTATACAAGCTCTTGCTGGTTCATTGGACTATAATATTTGTATCTTGAATTTATCCGAAGCAAATTTGACCGATGATAGACTTAACCATTTGATGAATAATATTCCACAACGGTCAATCTTGTTGCTCGAAGACATTGATGCAGCATTTAATCAAAGAGAACAATCCAAAGATCAAGGGTTCCATAGTGGTGTTACCTTTAGTGGTCTTTTGAATGCTATTGACGGCGTAGCTAGTGCCGAAGAAATGATCACATTCATGACTACCAATCATCCAGAAAAACTTGATCCAGCAATTCTTAGACCAGGAAGAATTGATTACAAAGTGCTTATTGACAACGCTAGCGAGTACCAAATGAGAAAAATGTTTTTACGTTTCTATGAAGGCGAGGATGCTAAATGCGAAGAGTTTATTGCCAGAATGAAGCAACTACATTCGAGTGTTAGTACTGCTCAATTACAGGGACTTTTTGTTCATAATAAAGGTAATCCAGATGGGGCTATTGAAATGGTGCCTTCATTGAAAGGCTCAATAACTCACGGTTTTTCCAGCAGGTTGTAATAGCAGGTTGTAATAACCGGTAATAGCTTGTACATATGGTTTGTATAAAACATGAGAAATTAATGAAAGATCTACCTATATTTGATGTTGGCTCGCATACTACCATAGTGATGGTATAAAAAGCTATAATTATTACCATTAATAAGGTATAGCATTTGAAAATGCTCCGTTCCAGCGGTACATCATTGCTGAAAAACGAACCACTGAGTTGGTACCACATTCCGCCTTCCGTATTCCATGTATGCGGACTTCTTGCGGAAATTGCAGATCATCCGAGGGCAGAATAGCGCAACTTAATTGAAGTTGTATGCGATTTTGTGAAAAAAAAAAACACCATAAGGCTAACCCTCGGATATTGGCTTAACAATGAGTAACCCTCCCTAGAAGACCCCTGCGGAATTACGGTTTTCTGATTCCTTCTGATTTGTTCTGTTTAGCAGAGAAGAAAAGTAACTGAAGTTGAGTTGGTCAGTAATTTAACTTCAGAACTACTCCAGGACTGCTGCTACTGCGTTTTCTGGTTTTACTTATTAAAGAATTTTTTCTTTTCTCAGTTTTTTCAGTATTTTTTTTTCAAGCAATTCATATACTATAATATCTAATCACTAACAATGTCTTGGCAAGGTATGTGACTCTTTTGTTCATGCTCTAGGAGGACTAGACTGAGGTTGAAGTGGATTGAAGATAATTTATTGGATGAAGATTGGTAGGGAGGAAAATGTGGCCACCCACTATAGATTGTCTGATTGGATGCAATAATAAGTTAATGCATCATGAACTCAACGCAATAACTGATGTCAAAGCATTCAGCTTAACGAAGCTATCGTTGTTCTGTATGGATCAGCATTACTAACACTATTGCAGCATACACTGACAACTTGTTGGCCACCGGTAAAATTGACCAAGCCGCCATCTATTCCGCTGCTGGCGACTCAGTCTGGGCTGAATCCAAATCTCTTGGGCTTTATTCTACTGAAATTCAAGAAATTGCTAATGGATTTGCTGACCCAACTCAATTACAAACCAACGGGTTACACATCAAGGGACAAAAATACTTCTTGATAAAAGCTGATGAAAGAAGTATTTACGGTAAACATGAAGAAGAAGGGGTTATTGCTGTTAAGACCAAGCAAGCCATTCTTGTTGGCCACTATCCAAAGGGAGTGCAAGCCGGTGAAGCTACTAAAGTTGTTGAACAATTGGCTGATTACTTGATTAGCGTTAACTACTGAGTTTTGTATCTTTTTTTCGCTGCCCGTCCTGTCTGTCTTGCTTTCCTCTTGTTCTTATCTTTTCGTTAAAATTTACTAAAGTCATTTGATTATTATTATACAACGCACAAACAAATAATAAACAACAATTAATTTCACGATTCCGGTTGTGTGAGTTTTATTCCAGTAAGTTTTGTATTTTGTTTACATGTCTCTTTTGTTTCGAAAGTTGTTCAAGACACCGTTTGGTGTCGAACCAAAAAAAAAAAAAAAAAAGAGAAACTAAAGCGTTCCAAATTGCTCCCTCAGCCGTCAAACAGTTGAAATGAATAAGCAAAAATGCACAATTCGTAGTTGCAATATTAGCCAATGTCAATAGATGGTAAAGCAGCGAGTACTCGGAACAGTGAGACAATCACCTGAGCTGCGGTCTGAGGGCGGCAATCGTGCGATCCTTAATACGACCTGTTTCACCCTTTAGCAGTTTGATATCTACAATTAGATCAACTTACTCATTTGACCAGAATATCAAGCTGTTTCCCAAAGCAAACGCTAACCATTATCAATTGTGTGTTTATTTATTCTTTTTTTTTTTTTTTTTTTTTTTTTTTTTTTTTTTTACTGTAATTACCTGTCCTGTTTGGAGCCTATATAAATACTATTGCGCTTGGAAAGAAAAAATATAATATGGATCGTTGACAGCTGACGACTAAAAGCAGCTTTTTAAACGTGCAATTGAGCTCAGAATTTAACGCATCGTTTAGATACTTCAATTGCGCAACCAGGAAAACCATCAACCAACCAACTACCTCATTTCTTTGCAGTTCTAGAAGCACATCCGTATGGATGAATAATCACATTTTCCAAATCCCACACCCCTTCCTTGTAGTAAATATCCTTCTTCAAAAACTCGATGATTTCGTGCTTGCTATCGGCAACGATATTGAAACTTGAGCCTGCAAAATCAGTTGGTATGCCATCTTCGTTAACATCTTTGTAAATGGCACCAACATTGGTGACTTTGCCTGACTCCACTGCGGCCGGGATGGCGGCAATGTGCTGAGATCTGTATGGTTGTCTGTCGACACCTGGTTTGTCGTAAACAACTACTAGCCATTCCACCATGATGTATTGATTAATGTATTGATTGGTACTATAGCGTCAGTCAATTGATTGAATAGTAAGAAAGCATAAGCTCAGTCTGGCAGTAATTGAGCAATAAGAGAAAAGAGCAAATGAGAAGGAAGAGGAGGAGGAGGAGGAGGAGGAAGGTGATAAAGAAACTAATCGCCTAAATTGCTTGAAGAAGAGGTACAGGGCTCGCAACGTAGCAGTGGTAAATTAATATTCTGGAAGAGCTCATGGCCAACAAAGCTAGTATGTGCAGCGGCTACAAATCACAGCAAGGAGTAAACTGCGGATTCGCAATAAAATGGCCTTTTTCAGTTTTGGACTACTCAATGTGTATGTATAATAATATGCTTACTACTGTGTCTACCGTAGCAGTTGCTCATACTCATACTCTCGCAAGTTATGCGCCGGTGCTGCTAACCATTTCTTCTCCGACTTGTTGAACGAAAACAAAAACACTTCAACATGGCAGGCAGACAGAGAGACAGACACCCTTATCTAGTGAATAACCACACCAAACCAAACACAGACCACTGGCTGAGCAACCCCATGAGCGCTGCAAGCAACACTGCCGGCGACTCTACGTCAAACAACAATAGCCTGTCAGGCGGTGGTAATGCTAGTGCCACAGCTACTGCCAACGCTGCCGCCGCCGCCGCTTCTTCCAACAACAAGTACAAGTACCATGTTGAAATCCAGCAAATGATGTTCGTCAGTGGCGAGACGCACGATCCGCCATTCGAGACCACCGCATTGATTGAAGACATTGTGCGTGGCCAAGTGGTGGAAATTTTACTTCAAGCGTCACGCACCGCTGCTTCTAGAGGAAGCAAGTCCATTGCCCCCGAAGACATGATTTTCCTCATTAGACACGACAAGGCTAAAGTGAACCGACTTCGAACTTACTTGTCATGGAAAGATGTTCGAAAAAATGCCAAGGACCAAGACAGCGGAAACGTGGAGGGGGCCGATTTTCTTGAAGAGCAAACGTCAACAATGAACGATAAAACCAATTCGAATTTGCTCAAGTATAAAAAGAGTAAACTTCGATTGCCATGGGAAGTGGCATTCATGTTCAGTGAGCAAGCGTTAGAGACGAACGATGATGTGGAGGAGGACGACGACGAGGAGAAAGAAGCAATGATGATCTCGTTGAAACGGCTCAAGAACGCCGACGATCGCACCAAGGGAATGACTAAGGAGGAGTATGTGCATTTTTCTGAATGTCGACAAGCTTCTTTCACTTTCAGAAAAAGCAAGCGGTTCAAAGAATGGTGCGGTACGTCGTTCATCATGGAGTCCAAACCATCGGACGATGTTATTGATATATTAGGGTTTTTGACTTTTGAGATCGTTTGCTCGTTGACCGAAGAAGCATTAAGCGTCAAGCAGCAGGAGGCACTTTATGACAGCAAAAAGGAATCCGCAGCCGGCGCAGCATTGGGGGCAAACCCGAAAAAACGCAAGCACCGGTACTTGTTTGATGGGCCAGGAGAGGCTGTTAAAGCATTGCAGCCCTACCATATTGAGGATGCATGGAGAAGGCTTCAAATTCAAAAATTCAAGAGCAGAACAATGTTGAATTTCCGTGGTGGCAGGTTGCACTCGCGGATGCAAATCATTTGACTTTAGCCTTTGTTCCTAATATGTGTATTTTAGTTTTGTCAAGTTTTGTTTTGTATTGCTTTTCTGTTTTATTCAATTTTATTTAATTTTACTTTAATTTATTTTGGATGGGTTAATGAATGTTCGCTGCTTTTGCTATATCAGTAGTGTGCTATTGTGCTATTGTTTATACAGTTGACACTCTATGTTATTATGGTTATGCAGCCCCGTTCTGGTTTTTTTCTAATCCTCTGATTAGCTGCAAATTCCAAGATAAAAACGAATCTACACTGCAAAGTCTATATAACATATATAGCCTTTGAAAGCCGTTACCACCACTCAATGGAAGGTTTCTAATACTGCAGATCGTATCTCCTTTTATTAAAGCATAATGTTGCTGATATCCAACGTTGCCAAAAGGGCCGCTTTTGCCCGAGGAGCTCCTAAATACACACTATCCGCATCCACTACCGCCATCAAATTGGCAGCCTTCAAATCATCTCCATCTCAGCGAGCTTTACATGTTTCAAAAGCTCCGCGCTTCACAGCATGTTCCTCATCATTGGCATCATCGCCACCATCGCCATTACCAGGATCCCCATCATACGGAAACGAGGAAAACTATTTGAAATCCTCCCTTGCTACGGATATACCGACGGTAAAGCTAGCCTTTGACAAATTCAGCGAGTACAAGAAACTTGCCGAACTGTCACAAAATAACAGTGCCAAAACTGCAAATTCTCCGATAATCATTCTCCATGGGCTATTTGGCAGCAAAAGTAATAACCGTACCGTTGCTAAACAGCTCAGCAGTATATTGAACCGTGATGTGTATTGTTTGGATTTGCGTAATCATGGCGAAAGTGAACATTCTCCAAGACATGATTATCCAGCGCTTGCTGCCGATGTGGAGAAATTTCTTGAAGATGAAGGACTCGTGCCAAAACTGCAGACCAAGCAAGAAGGAGAACGCAGCAGCAGCAGCAGCAGCAGCAGCAAGGGGAAGCCAATCATTATCGGTCACTCAATGGGGGCAAAAACCGCAATGGCCATTAGTTTACGAAGACCCGACTTGCCCAAGCTCGTCATATCTGTTGACAATGCACCAATCACGTATCAGTATTCCAGCGGTTCGAAATTTGCTCGCTATGTTCGTGCGTTGATAGACATTACGGAGGGACACGGGAACGGTAGCGGCACATCAGCAAATGCAGCAGTAACGTCGCGAACCCAAGCCGATGAAAAATTAGCCAAGATTGAACCAGAGTTAGGGATCCGACAGTTTTTGCTAACCAATGTGCTGCGGAAAAGCAAGCAGGAGGTGATTGACGAATTCGAGGAGCACCAAAAGGATAAAAAAGATAAAAAGATATATAAGGATATTGGCTCTGTTCCCGTGTTCAAGAGCAAGGTGCCATTGAGGGTGCTTGGGAAAGCCATAGACGCTGGAAATATTGCAGTGTGGTCGTTTGATTCGAAGTTCAACAAATGGAGTGGGCCAACGTTGTTTATTAGAGGAAGTAAGTCAACTTACGTTTCCGATGATGTGTTGCCGGAAGTGGGCAGGTTTTTCCCCAAGTTTGAGGTGAAGGATGTTGATGCCGGACATTGGTTGATTAGTGAGAAGCCGAAAGAGTTTGTAGAGATTGTTAGAGATTGGATTGAGTTGAAAGAAGAGGTGATGGAGGACCAGGAGAACGGTAGGCAGGGGATCTTCTGAGCAGGCCGAAACACGTTGCTACTTGTGGCGAATGTCTCGATTGAGCTTGCTATCTCGTAAGGCAAGGGTATGGTTTTTTTTTGTTTTTTTGTTTTTTTATTTACTTTTTGCTTTGCCTTGGTCTGTACCGCCTTGGTCTCCAAAGATACCAGTGCACCCAGTGCTTTGCTCGCTCTTAAAGCATAGTGAGCCTCGCGAGACTAATCGCCGCCATTGCTATTACCACTTCCATTACGAATACCGTTACTGTTTTTAGCCACTACTACACAAACGTCTTTTAACCCACTGAACAATGCACATTTAGATATAAATGTATATAGCCATTTACACAGGCACTATTTAGCAGCACTATATGTTGATGTTTGTGCTGCTGCTTGGTTACTTTTGTACTCCTCGAGGAGCCGTCCCCGGCCTGACTTTCAGCCTACGCTACAGCTAAAAGGGGAAGTAGAAAATCGACAACAGAAAACAAAATGCCGTCTATCTATACGGCTACTTGTTTTTGAGTTCACTTGCGGATCAGCTACGAATGCTGATGATCGGAGGCCACCAAAGATAATCGTGATTATCGGCAAGCGTGCATCCACGGACACAGTTGGCACTCGCTGGACAATCTAGAGAGCCAAAAACACCCTACGCTGGTATCCGTTTACGTTCGAGAGCGCAACCTCGCAGACAGTGGCACTTGGGCACAAACAGGCGAATATAGACATGTCTGGCTTGCTGTAGGCTGGCAATCCAGCAACGCACCGAGAACTGTTCAGGAAATGAGGTTTCCGGTCAAGCCGCAAGTTGCCAGTGCAAAAGCCAGTGCAGGTACACTGACTGCCATAGCGACGGCGAAATACTAGCTGAGAAAATAAATCCACAGCCTACGGCGCATTCAAGAGCCTTCAAAACCGATAGCGAAAAGACACAGTTTACAGGTGTGTATTATTGTTCTGCTATTATTTTTATTTCTCAGGAAGAGCAGCCGGCGGATCCTCGTTTGAGAGCCCCTGGCAACGCACGCGAAGTCGCGGCCTCGGGCGCTCTCGGCGACTGCGAGCTTTGGGAGAGTCTCAGTCAGGTCTCTGAGACTAGGAAGCTAGCGGGCGCTGTCTGGAGCAGCGGCACCCAGCGTCGACAGGCAAGCTGGAACCAGAAATAGCCGGGTCGACTCGACGTTTTGTGCTGCGAGAGCTGGCTCAAGTTCACCGTCGGTGGAGGCCGTCGCTTGATGTTTATATAAAAACGCTTGAGGAAAACAAAATGTCCAAATCGGGCAACTGGCTGCAGGGAACCGTAAACAAACAAACAAACAAACAAACAGAGGAAAAGTAAACAAACAGAACAGGTAAACAAACAAACGGGACAAACGTAAATAACAGGTCATGTGATCCTGTCTGGATGTGTGTGTGGAAGCTGGCACGAGCGCACAGACAGGCCCAGAGAGGCCCAGACAGCGGCCATACAGGCGCGCGCCGCTTTGCTCAAGCACGCCATAGGATCTTTGCGGACAGCTGTCTGGTATGCCAGCTTACGCGGTTGGGTGTGGTGTTGTTGCTCAAGGTCCAAGTGGAGCTACACGGCCCTCAGCAGCCAGAATGGCGATGGGTGTTTGCTACACGTGACCTGGTTTGTTTTCCGTTCCGAATGGGGAAAGCGCCACGAAAAATAAAAAACAAAAAAAATAAAAAAAATAAAAAAATAAAAAACAAAGCACAAACGCTGCTGTTTCTCTCTTTTTCTCGCTCCCGCTCTCTGTCTGGCGCTGCCGCAGTGTGTGTTTTTGTTGTGGTTCTTTCTTCTTCACCGCTTACTTTCTCCCCTGAGTACATGCTCTATTCCTGTTCCTGTTCCTGCTCCTAGCACTACTCTTCCTCCACATCTTCATCCTGGCTTGCTCATTCTCTCCTCCAGAGCTGTCTTCTGTCTGTCTTGTATCTTCACTTCACTTCGTCTGGATCTGTTTATTTTTCCGTTTGTTTTGTTTCTCGTCTGTTCCTTTTTTTTTCTTTTGTTCGTTATTTTTTTGCTAGGTTTTTTGGGACTTTTGTTAAATCAATCACCATAATCATCGACAACAACAACAACAACAACAACAACAACAACAACAACAACAACAACAACAAAACATTCGCCATCCAGCACAGCATCGATCCACTGGCCGTTCTCACTTGCATCTGACAAACACAACATCACGTTTACAATATGGCGGTACGTATCTAGTATTTATTGGTTTGTTTTTTGTTTTTTTGTTTTTTTACTTGGTCCCTATTTGTTTACTGTTCATGGCAAGCGTTGCACGGCCCACCACGCCGTGGTCCGGCGTCGACGTCTTCTGTTGACCAGACGTTCCAGCGGCTGCACATTAGTGGAAAACACGGTTTTTCATCTTTGTGTTCGCTCGTGTCGCTTCCTCAGCGTCTCGTTGCTGTTCTCTATCGATACTGGTCCGACCTTGGCTTGTTTTTCAGTATTTGCGTGACCGACTACTAACACCAATTCAGGGAAAGAATCTCACACGAAGTGACGAGAATGCAATCTCAACCGCGGCGGTTCTCACAAGATCCAAAGCCGCTGCTAATAGCATCGAAGCCGCCAAACTCAATGCCACCAGTGGCGCTTTGGCCGACGCGAAAGCCGCTTACCTTGGCAGCAGCCATACGTCAAATATTCCCGTCACCAGAAGCAGAAGAAGCGCGCTTACAAATTTAAATAGCAATGTCAGTCAAATTCCAACCACTATCTCGTCAAACCTTGCAGCTAAAGCTTCGTCGTCTGCCAGAGCCAGCGCCAGCGCCAGCGCCAGCGCCAGCACAGCCAACAACACCACTAGCAACAATAGCGCCAACGGTAGCGGCACGACAAAAGACCTGCGCGTCTCTGGTTCGCGCGCTTCTTTGCAACCAACGTCTAGAAAAGACCGCCAGGTGCAGATCAAAAAAGACCAAGAAAGCGCTGCCCACAACGTCAGCAGCAATGATGAAGACCAAAAATATAGAAGAGATGGCACTCTCATACAGACAACGCAGCCTCAGTCGTTGAAAAGATCAGCGTCAGAAGCAATCACTCATCAAACAGAAAAGAGAATCAAGATAGAGTACACTTGGGATGATTTGGACGAAGAGGATATTGACGACCCAGTTATGGTTAGTGAATATGTCGTGGAAATTTTTGAGTACTTGCAGGAGCTTGAGAAAAAAACATTGCCAGATTCAACATATTTAAGCTGGCAACCAAGCTTGCAACCGAGAATGAGATCCATATTAGTGGACTGGATTGTAGAAATTCACTTGCGATTCAGGTTGCTACCGGAGACTTTATTTTTGGCCATCAATTTAATGGACAGATTCTTGTCAATTGAAGAAGTTCAAGTGGAAAAAGTTCAGCTACTTGCCACCAGCTGTTTGTTCATTGCCTCGAAATATGAAGAAGTTTTCTCTCCGTCAGTGAAAAATTATGCAATTGTCACCGACGGTGGGTACACTGAAGAAGAAATATTGGACGCAGAAAAAGCAGTAGTGGAAACTTTGGAATTCAACATGTCTTATCCAAACCCAATGAATTTTTTGAGAAGAATTTCTAAGGCTGATGATTATGAAGTGAGAACTAGAACGCTAGGCAAGTATTTGTTGGAAATTTCTATAGTTGACCATAACTTTATCGGGGTATTACCATCATTAGCCGCTGCTGCCGCAATGTATGTGGCTAGAAAAATTTTGGATCGTGGTGTCTGGAATAGTAATTTGATTCATTATTCTGGTGGCTATACCGAACATGATATGGCTGATGTGTGTGAAATGATTGTAAAATATTTGGTATCTCCAATTGTTCATGAAGAGTTTTTCAAAAAATATGCGTCTAGGAAATTTATGAAGGCTTCTATTGTGGCAAGACACTGGGCTAAACTGTTAATTGCAGAGGGTAAAAGTGTTATGGATTACAGAAGTTAATCACTGATAACAGAAGTTAATCAACGATAACAGAAGTTAATCAGCGATAACTGGGAAAAAAAATTATAAAAAAAGGTGTTTATTCCAAAAAAATTCACTACATTCAAAAAGAAACCAATCAAAAAATGTGATTGCAGGTAATAATGTCAGGCATTTTGTTCAAGTAATATAGATCAAATTTTTTTTTTATTTATTTATTTATTCATATGTGTTTTTTTTTTGTTTTTTTTTTTTTTGTTTTTTTTTGTTTTTTTTGTTTTTTTTTTTTTTTTTTTCAATCATCCATTTTTTTCTTTCTCCCCATTTTGTTTATTCTTGTTTGTTTATTTGTTTGTTTACAGCAGTCTTTTCATTTTTGATTTATTCTATTCTTCTCTTCATAAGTACTTTTTTTCCATAATCTTCTCATTTAACACCTTCTTTTTTTGATGAAAAAAGCAAAAATATCAACAAGGTTGTCATGTCAATTACTCTTTTTTGTAGCTCTTGTACTTTGTGTTGGACTATAATATGGATGTGTATTTATCATGGCACGTCTATTGTAATTGGCTTTTGAAAGTCAACTACGGTCGCTATTAATTGAAATAGAAAGGTAATACTTTATGAATAGATATTCAGGCTACTCTGGAACGAGAGTAAAAATATGAAACATACAGTCAGTACACAGGTAAATTTTTTTTTTTTTTTTTTTTTCAACTATATATGATTTTTCAGTAAATCGAATCAACATAAGCGACGAGAAAGAAACATACAATTATTTTGCAATAGCGTTAAGTTACAACTAGAAGACTAAGGAATAAGTCGCAAAAGTTAAATAATAGCAACATAAAAGCCCATGAGAGAAAAAATACAGATAAAACAAACTAAAAAAATGAATGCGTAGACCGGGAATCGAACCCGGGGCCCAACGATGGCAACGTTGAATTTTACCACTAAACCATCCACGCTTTATTTGTTTTTTCTTTAATCCAAAAAGTAACATAAGACAGAAATCAATAATAAAGTATTATTTCCGGCATACAATAGGTCCTGAATCAAGGAAATACGAGACTCGACCTCTTTTAAAAATTATAAAAAAAGCAATGTCTCTATAATTAATTTGTATTTACAGGATACCGGTATCTCAGGGTTCACCGTTATTGGATGTAAAAGCCTTGTATTCCTAATATAACTAAATAATAATAAATATATAATATTGAGTTGAACCGTATATGAATAATAATCTGAATGAATGCAACACATATTAGCTTTAAGCTATAAATAATAGTAAAAATACATATTGTGGAACCAAAAAGAAGATGATAGAAAGTGTTAAGTAAAAAATGCTATTTGACTGTGGTTCAATCTGTTAGTATAGAACTCAATGTTCGTCATATTGTGTGTGAAAAAAATAAACTTATCGTAAAACCAGTAGCAGTGTGAGATCCTTACTCACCAAAAACCCAGATTAGTAATAGTAGATAGTAAATAAAAGGGTGGAGAGGAAAAATGGGGTGGGACAAGCATTAGTTGTGATAAACAATTAGAATTGTAATGAGGCCGCCATAACATTTTGCACATGCAATTGTAAATCCCAGGATCAGTTGTTGGACAGAAAGACTGCAGTCGTTTTGAATTTTTAGTCAGCAGTAGCCAGCTCCAGATGGCTTCAAAGGTGGAACACAATGTTGAGGTATCCATTTTATAAAGCCGGAGGCTGCAAATTTTGGACAATTCTACTATGGACGACTTCGTTAGCATGTAAATTTTGAATATGAGCCATGGTATTGTGCCTTGTACCTGTTTTGACTTCAAGGGACACATATTTTCTCTATAACAAATTTTTTAAATTGTGTTGTAGCCAATCACTTTTCGATGCAACTACAGGCATGTCATTTTGGTGATGTGATATTTGTAATTTAGCTTATTCTTCAAAATTTTCCCAGTATTTTCATCATCTTTTTCAAAAATTCTGAATACCCAAGTACTTTAGCTGAGGAGGATGAAGATATGGCATCTTTATGATGAGAGTAACCCTATATATGCTTGTTAAAGTTGCTACACCTTCAGCAAGCTGGCAGCCTGGAATCAGAATAGATAATTTGGCATGTTCAAGCGATTAGAGGAGCATAGTTTATATTGTTTATTAATCTTCAAGCAATTTGAAAGTCTTTAATTAATACTTGGGCTTGACCATTGTCCGCGAACCCTTGGGCGGTTGATTACTTAAGGTCATATACGGCTTTAAATTTGTAAATATGTGTATCCGACAACCTATTAGGAATAAAACCTTTTTGATCATTATGGATAATAGATGGCACGCAATTTAGGTGATTGTTATTCAAAATGCCTAATAGAAGCCTAATATTTGTATTAATGAAGGTAATGGAGTGGCATTTGGCTATAAGGGTGTCACCTTTGTTTAGTTTAGGCAGTAGTCTGATATGAATCAAAGTGTAATTTATGAGGCTCTTGAAAGTGGTTTAACGAGAATCGGTGGCTATGCGAGGAATCATTTATCGTGATATGTTGAACATAGTATGCTTGCATCAATTGTCACGTTAAATTCAAATGATACTTGAAGAGAGTGATGTTGAAGCTGCTGCTTAATAATTTTTTGAAGGTGTAAAAGGTGAGGTAGATAATATTCCTGAAGAAACGTAAAACCACTCAAGGCCATAGTTTTGTCCCTTTGTAGCAAGTTTTGTAAGTGACAATATTAAACATTTTTATCTGCTGTGCCTGGAAAAACATTCTCTGGGACGTGGGAGGTTAAATTTTGCTATAGAATATAGTAGGCGTGCCATTAGAGTTGTTTGTTCTTCTGAAAGGTCAAGATCCTTTGAAAATTTGTTAAAACCTCCGGCACTTATCACATATATGAGGGCGAACTTATAATTTTGGCTTTATTTTCCCAGAGGGCTTCTGGCGGTAACTTAATGTGATGTAGAGTTGTTGATCACATAGGTGGCCAAAGATATTATAGTTATTGAGCAAAATTAAAAAAGAAGAGGATGAAAGTTAAAAAATTAAGTCAATTAGGTGTTACGTGTTGGTGCTTTACTAATATAGTTTTTTGTTTCTAAGAAATAACAAATTATTCTCAAAAGCTGGATATAAAAGCAAAATAGAACCCTATGTTTTTAATCTTGGGGAAAGATATGTATTATACACTCTATTCTGAGTTTTAGTAGAGAAATATTGTTCTAGTTTTAGAAGAAAAATTGATAGAATAATCTCGCACAAAAAGCAGCTTCTCAGCAGTTTAATTTGTGGAATGTTTTCGCTCCTGAGTAGCAGTGGTTGGGTTAGTCTCCCCTTCTAGTAGCAAAGGCAGCTCACATACTGTAAATTTACTCGCAATGCTAACTGGGTTTTCGCTTATATAATTTCTCCTATATAATATCAATCAAACTATACTGCATTTACTAAATAGATGTGTTTATAATATTATTTTTTCTATCGTTTATATATAGTTAATAAATCAATATTGTGCGCTAAAAATTAAAATCCAAAACATTATTAGCTTGTATCAATTTTGAATCGCCAGTTCCCTTTAAATTAATCCTTCAGGTTTATGTTCTTTTCTCGCTTCCCTGAAGTGTTTATTACTATGAAATTCTTAAATATTCTATAATGCACTTGAATCCTGACCTAAAACTGATTTTTATGTTTCTTGTTTTATCATATTAGTTCTTCGATTATTTCTACCTTTCTATATATAATCTAAATTAAGTTATAAAAAACATCTCTTGGAAACGGTATTAAACAAATAAATTATTTCAAAAGCACTTTAATTATTATGGATACTTAGTTTATTTTGGGTCGAATTGTGTTGTATTTGTAGTTTGAAAAGCTTAGTGATAACTTGGGTAGCTATTGGTGGCTAAGAAATGTTTTGTCTTGCTGTACCATTACCACGATTTGTAATGGTGCATATTATAGTGTTTATTGTTGTGGATTGTAATTTTTCGAGACTATGAGTGGTTCAGGATATATTCTTGCAAATACACTCAATCTAGGTATAAAATTTGTGCGGTTTAAGGCTTTGAGTAGTTTTGTTTTGCATATATCTACTTTTTTATATTTTAAAGCTTTCACAAGCTTTACTTGAAGGCTGTAGTAACTAATGTTAACCTTTTTTTATAACAATATCCCACCACTAGTTTTTCGTTCCAGGTACTGAGCAATTTTTCAATGACCGTTTCTCTTGTAAATATTCCAACTATGGTTGACTCTCAAAAATGTCATGCAGAAAGAGTTAAACCTGAGCTGATGCCGTTGGCATAAAAATGAAGAAACGCATTTTGGGATATCAATGAATTGAAAATTTTAGTGGAGGTAGTTCTTCAGAGTGGTGTAATACTTGCAGATGCTGTGATCTCATGTTGAAGTGTCTGTGCACTTTCTTACCGCATATGCGCATCCGTACTTCGGAAAGTAAACGAAAAAAAAAAAAAAAAAAAAAAAAAAAAAAAAAAAAAAAATAAAATAAAACGGAGAAGAAATTCAAGAATTAAGACGAGGCTTCACAAAACTAGAAGTCATTTATGTGATATATTTTTTCCATATGCTCAAAACCAATAAAGGGGATACTCACTATATATATAGCTCATCTTAATTTAAAAATAATGAGCGACTCATTCAATGTCCTCCCGCAGGGCGCCAATGTCGCAGTTATTGGCGCTGGCATCTCGGGACTTTCGTTTGCCTATTATCTTTCCCAGTTGCGTCGTGATGTCAAGATAACAATATTAGAAAAGGACTCTAGAGCCGGAGGATACATCCACTCGCCAGCAGTGCTGCTTTCAAGCTCACCAAAGACCAAGAATAATGTTGAACAAGATCGCAAGGTGATTTTGGAAAAGGGCCCCCGTACCTTGAGATCCGTTTCTGATGGTACCTTAATGTTGCTTGACTTATTCAAGCGCAGCAATCATACTGACGAAATCTTTGGTGTGACAAGAACTTCGATTGCTAACAAAAAATATTTGCTTAATATTGATGACACATTAACTGAAGTTCCACCGGGACAAGGCTTCTACACATTTTGGCGATTTTTCTACAATAATTTCTTAACCAAGGGGCTTATTCGGAACATTTTAAAAGAACCGTTTCGCAACCTTAAACATATTGATGAAGACGAATCCATCGAAAGCTTTTTTAACAGACGATTTGGTGCCGGGTTAAGTGACAATATAGCTAGTGCAATTTACAATGGGATTTATGCTGGTGATGTGGCAAAACTTTCCGCAAAACTGGTGGTACCTGGGATGTACAACATTGAAAAGCAAAGCAAATCATCTTTAATCATGCATGGAATCAAAAAACTTTTCAGCAAACTTTGCGCATTGATTTTCGGTAGAAAGGGAAACAAAAATGCTACTGAGTATGGTAAGTTTAAAAATTCAGTAAGGTATAATGCTCTTACTGGTGCATCGGTGAGCCCATTGTTGGAAAAGTATCAGATCCATTTTTCACTGAATAATGTTAAAGTATTGAAAAGATTAGTTTCCCAGTTTCCAATATTGTGTTGTAAAGATGGTTTAGAAACGGTGACGCGACTTTTGGAGAAATTGGTGCTTGATAGTGGCAATGTTGAGGTATTATACAATGTGCAAATAAAGGAAATTTCCTTAAGTGACAATGAAATTATCATAAACTATGATAACATTAATAATGAAGAAATATCAATCAGCCAAACCTTCGACTTTGTAAATTCCACTATTTCTCCAATCAACTTGGCCCCATTAGTGAAAAATTCTACTCATGACAAAAATGGAAAAGCTCAACAGTTTAGCGAGCTACTCAGACAAACAACTTATGCAAGAGTGCTTCTCACCAATGTTTATATTCCTGGCAAAGACTACTTACAGAAAAATCCTGGTTTTGGCTACTTGGTTCCTAAAGTGTACGGAAAATTCCACCCAGATCATGAACAGATCTTAGGCGTGATTTTTGACAGTGATATAGAAAAGTACTGTACACCAGTTTTTGGCAACGAGGAAGTTAAAAATACAGTAAACGAGTTGAGCAGTAACATAGAGCAATATAAGGAAGCCCTTAAGGGAAACAATGAGCCAGTATTGTTAGAGACGGAGCGCAAGATTATTGATACCGATTTTCGTAAGCTTTTGAGCTCCTCGTCGTCATCGTCATCCCCAAACTTCCACCATGTCAAATCCAATAGTGAAAAAAAGTCGAAAAATGATATTCAGACCAGCAACGGCAACGGCAGCAACGCAGAATACACTAAAATAACTGTGATGATGGGAGGCCATCATTGGAAATCAGCCCAGGACATTCCGTCCACCGGGGAAGCCTTAACTCGAGTTAAACGTGCTCTTGCCAGAAACTTGAACATTGACCTAGATGCAATTATAGCAGAAGCTAAATTGAAAGATGACGGTGATACGATGCCGTTAGTGCAAACGAAGCTTACTGGTGGTGGCATTCCACAGTATAATGTTGGCTACGCAGCATGGCAAAAACAGGCTATAGAGGTGAAAAGGGAAGTCTTTGGGAATAAGCTTGTATTGACTGGAATGAATTTCAATGGCGGGATCGGGGTACCTGATTGTGTTTCTAAAGGGTTTGAAGTTGCTTTACAAGTTAGCGGGGTGGATAATAACTGAGCTAAAAAATTTAATTTGGCAGTACCACTTATCTAAAATATTTGTTAAATAATAACTCTTTTATTCTGCAAATATGCGGCGAAGACGAACAATAGCACATCAGGATAAACACCCATCATTTATTCCCGAGCCAAGCACTAAGATATTTGCATATCTACTTTGCTTGCCTTTATAATGGCAACAGAACTATGAAGAAAACGGCTCAAAAAGTCCTCACTTGTTTATAGGTTTAGCTATACTATTAATGTAGTTGTCTACTTCATGCTGCTACAGGACTAACTTGATAAGCTGACCTGTCAAGTTGGTGATAAAATCGGCTACATCATGTACTGGTGGTATATACAAAAACCACAAAGAAACTTGAACATTGTTTATGCATCTCTCTAAGCAAAAACCTTAGTATTTATGTGCCATTATTTTCAATGATACATCTAATCATTCACCGAAGCCCTGTAGCAGCTCTAGAGAATGCTATCTTCACTGGTGTATCCAGTAATGATATGCAAATATTATGATCTTATGCAATTGCATGCAGTACATGTGTTAGGAACCCGTGTAAATCTTGCAGGAAAAGGGAAAGTAAAAATTTTTTTTTCTAGATTTCTGGGGAAACACAAGCAATCGTAAGAACATAAAAAAAAAAAAAAAAAAAAAAAAAAAAAAAAAAAACAAACTTCGCAACGTCAAAAACTTCGCTTTTGGTATAAAAACACATCCTTCCTTCGATGTGTACAGCTTTGTTATTAAAGGCTCAAAACTGAACATAAAGCAAGCAAGCAGCAGATTACACAACACATATCATGGTTAACTACAGATTTGCCAACGGCATTGTGTTTTTTGGTCCGGCTTTCTACATTATCTCTGATCTCCTTTTGACCAAGACTGCCTCGGTGAAAGGCGGGAAACACTTGCACAGCATGGTTAAGAGCAAGTCTCCAACTCATAATAATAATAACAGAAGAAGCAGAAGGCCTTCAAAGCCATGATAGCTGTCTAACTCTTGATATGCTTTGATGGATTTCTGCTTTTTTTGTTATTGATGATAATGATGATGACTTTTTAATTCGCACCTGCATGGCCTTTAGGCCGTTTGTTGTATAATTTTCTTTCCCTTTCCAGTGTCGGGGATGTTGCTATCCCCGAGTGATATTTCATTCGCGCCGCTATAGAAGTGCTATACAGCAATGCAATAGACTGAAAGATCGAATTTACCCATAGCAATCAGATGTGTGGATTGCAATCTTCTGTTTTTTTTTTTTTGTTTTTGTTTTTTTATTTTTCAATGTTTTTACTGCAACTTTTTTGCAAACGTTCAAGCACTAAAAATGAAAGTTTCCCATCTCAATCTCCAAAAATTTGAACCGAATGTGTTCATTTGGAAGCATTATTTCAGGATTAACAAAAAGTAATTGACTTCCACTTTGTCCCGAAACCCATTATATGTGTTATGTTAACAACAATGACCTTTATTATACCATGTCTCATAAATTTGCATCATGATTCGTGTCCCCTATCACTCACTATATTATTTGGCTATTCATAAGTCATTCGCCCCGGAATAGGATTTCATGTTTTTGCGAATTGGTATTTTGTTTTTGTCTTTTTTTGATGATATCAATTCTTGGTTCTGTGATGCTTCTGGGCTGTTTTTTCTGACTTTCTCAGTTGTAGTTTACTTATTGGTTAATTATGTTAATCTGCAGCATTAATCAAATTTCAATTTCATTTATACAATTTCATTTACCCAATTGCATTTTCCTTCTTGTTTTGTTTTTATTTGGTCTTGGTTTGGTTGTTATTTAATGTCTGGGCTGCTAATTTTTTTTTATCTTGTTCTCTGTGTTTTTTTGTTTTTAGTAAAATTTCGCTATAATCTCTTTTTGTTTGATTCTTACTATGGATTTATGCTCTTTTTATATATAACTCTGCTAGCCCTGTGTACATACAAATATACAAAATGTATAAGGTTAACATAATGCACTGCCATTCTGTGTAAATTGTTTGCTGAAACGAACTTTTCTGCTGAGCGGCAACGATTGCTAACGAGCTTAGACCGATGTATGCATCCCGCCATACCTATTACCTAACTAACCTTTCGGCCCACTAAGCTGACAATCACACACAAGAAAGACACAAGACATGTCGCATGGATCATTATAACAATGATTATCAGTTAAAACCGAAATTCACTGAACATGCATGCTGTATACATCTGTGTATCAATATAAAAACAGGTAACTTGATAACTAAGCAAGTCTTGTATCATAATTGGTGAAATTGCACCATAGCTGCCTGTTAATCACTCAGTATCCAATCAGAGACTGTACAAAGGAAATCGGAAAGAATGGGTTCCGAATATTTAAGATCCCCTTAAGAAGTGTACTTAAGTATACTTTAAAAACAATAGCCTCCAGGTGTGACCATTATTAACTCAGCGATATTGTCACAACGGCTTTCAATTGTTAGAGTGTTTTTAATTTACAGCCGGCAACAACTGGCTAACACACACACAGTTAAATTGGAATTTGATTCAAAATTTGTATTGGTATTTTTATTTTCAATTGTTTTCCCGTATAATATTTGTCAGAATTGCTCAATATCAGATGACGCCGTGTGTTTTTAGCCAATCATTGCAGCGCTCCCTGGTTCAAACTTGAAAGCAATTATAGGTGCTGGTGGGATCTTTTTGTCCCACATACGTATGCACGCATGGCACGCACGCTGGTACGTATAAAGTCGTGCTATAGCAAATTCGAATTTTGGCAAGCACAGGTGCTTGCCAGGGGGCAACAATGCGAGTCGTAAAAGAAGTATATAAGCAAAAAATTTCCGCCTTCTGTTTTTTCTTTTATCTACATTTTTTCATTCCGTTTCCTTTTTTCTTCAACTTCTTCCTTTCTCTAACGTTTGTTTTTTACCTACAGAAGAACAAAAACAACACGATTCATATTGTCAATTATCATACTGGTTGCGCTTGCTAACTTAATAACAAAGTAACATAGTATCTGATAACCAACAACTAATAATTATACAACAATGGGCGCAATCGGTGATTTTGAACAAAAAAGCAAAGCCTACGCAGCAAAATTTCCGCCAGAACTAGGCAAGTTGCCTCTCCCACCCAGCAAGAAAGTCGCAGTGATCACTTGCATGGATGCCAGAATAATTCCTTCCAAGATTTTGGGATTCGAAGAAGGCGAAGCACATGTCATCAGAAATGCTGGTGGTCGCGCTAGTGATGCATTGCGTTCTTTGGTTATTTCCCAGCAATTACTTGGTACCAGAGAATTAATTATTTTCCATCATACTGATTGTGGAATGCTTACATTCAAAGATCAGGATTTGAAGGACAAGTTGAAAAAAGAATTTGGTAAAGATATTAGTGGCACTAAACAAGGTCAAGTGCAAGATTTCTTGCCTTTTAGTGATTTAGAAAAAAGTGTCAAGGAAGATTTGGACTTTTTGAAAAATAATGAATTTGTGTTAGATGTTCCTACCACTGGCTACATTTATGACGTTCACAATGGGGTGCTAAAAAAGGTTGCTACTTTGAATGACCATCAAGGAACTTCTGAAGTTGGTAATTGATTGGCTGCATTTTGCCTCAAGCTCTGTAATAGTGAAAATACTCTCAGTCTTTTTGACAGTATCTCTTATCGGTTTGCAAGTGCGTTGCTATTTTCTACTTAATTTCAATATTTATGATGAATATAATCTCTAAACCTTTTTTTCGGCGCGGATGTATGCCGTTCAATGCGCCATGATGCATGCTGTTTGTTTGCTGTGACATTTTGACACTTTTTTGGTTCAAATTTGAGCCAGTCAGTTAGTGTAAGCAATCATTTTAGTAAATATGACCATTAGGAACAAGCTTAGTTGAGCATTCTATGGATCCCATGAATATGGTTCTGGGGAAAATGCATGCCATCAGCAGAATCGATCTTGTAAAGGAAATTGTGTAAAGTTTGGAACTTCTAAAAGATTTTGAGCCATAGAATTACAATACTTTGTCAAATCTGTGGAGAAGTCTCGGAACCCGCTTTCCGCAGTGTGGACCTTGGATTCAAGTTACGAGCGTTATTTTGACATAAACGTGACTTTGAAATGACCATCTTCCGGTTCGTATTCAGCTGAAACAACTGTGCTGTTAACAGCGGCAACGGTTTTGAAGGTGCTAAGCTCATCTCGAATATACACTATACAGGTATTAAAGCAGTGAATATCCTTTTATATAATTGGGGCCAGTTTCTGAACATCTATGACCGCACCTGCTGCGTGAGTGTTTAATCTATCTAACATTTAATATAATTATTTTTCTTCTTATATTTCATCAAGTGCTATTATTTTCTTTCAGTTTGGCCAAGATTCATACTCATTCTGGAATTAGTGTATCGTATAAACTGGCATTAGCTCAAATCAACCAAGAAATAAAATTTATAATGTCAATTCTGTTTTTCATCAAAAAAATTACTTGGATAGTAATGCTTTGATTTACAAAGTGCCATCGAATTTGGGATCTCTATAAAGCGTTATTGAAAAAATTATGTGTTTTGTACGGCGCAATTTGTGGTGAAATTTCATTCAAGCTTCAAGATCGCTTTGCGATGAAAGACTAACTGCTCGGCCAGCGTAGTTATTTTCAGTCATTCAAGATCTCTGTTTGTTAACCAGCCATGGCAACACCAAAGAGGGTGGCAACTCAAACTATAACTCTTGTGATCTATTATCAACACAACTTGCATTATAATATTGTAAATGTAACTCCATAAGACACATACTTCAAGCAATGCACGTATTATGAAGAATATTGACTATAATAAACATCATTTCTAAGTTGCAGAGCATCAAGGGGTCTAGCACCCCTCAATGCGCGGATCTAATATGCAAAGAAATCCTCAACTGTGGGAACAGCAGCAATGGCTGTAAAATACACACCATTATTAATCTAAGAACCTGATGAGGGTAAAATTTTAGTAAATTGCCTGCAGCATTCTTACCAAATCCTTTAATCAGGCGATTTTCCATTGTTCCGTCTTTAGTATTGGGCCGTTTGGTAATGATATTGCATAACATTAATACTGTTTTTTTTGGAAGTACCGTTAAAATTGATTATTTGTACGGCAAAGACTTGTTGTTGTTGACCAGAAGCTATATCCATATATAATGTGTCATTTCCTTTTATCTTGGCTCTGTTTATTTAAGTTCGTAACAGCTATTGTAAATTTGCTTCAAAGTTTATTGATATCTTCTATGGGTCGTATTTTCAACTGGAGCTGACACTGCTTATTTTCTCCACCAGACTTGTCATAATACACTCAAAAACAAGAGACATGTTAAATCAAAGAATATTACTCAAGATCCTTTTTTTACTATCTTTAATATGTCAACAGATTTTTGCCTGGTCTCCAACTGATAGTTATGCACCAGGACCAATCTCTTGTCCATCAGGCAAATCTCAATTAACAAGAAAAGCCAATTCGCTAAGCAGTAGTGAGAAAGACTGGGTCGCTAAAAGACATGCCAAAACTAAAGAAAATTTACTCAAATTTCTTGAATCTAAAACTAACATTTCCTCTATTGATTATGAAAAACTTACCAAAAACAAAGATATCAACATCGGTCTTGCATTCTCTGGAGGTGGTTATCGAGCCATGCTTTCTGGGGCCGGAATGCTCAGTGCGTTAGATAATCGCACAAAGGGAGCCTTTGAACATGGTTTAGGTGGATTACTTGAAAGTTCCACTTATATTGCAGGCCTCAGTGGTGGTAATTGGCTCACGGGCACTTTGGCCATGAATAATTGGACCAGCGTGCAAGACATTATTGACCATAAAAACGACCTTTGGGATCTTCAACACTCTATTTTCAATCCAGCAGGCACAAAACATATTTTAGAGACAGTAGAAATTTTCAGTAACATTTCCAGCGAAGTTGATGATAAAAAACATGCCGGTTTTAATATTTCAATGACCGATTTTTGGGCTAGGGCTCTATCAAGAGATTTTTTTTCTCATAAGCTCAACTATGGAGCTGCTTTGACTTGGTCTGGATTAAGAAGTGCTTCAGTTTTCGCTAATGCAGAAATGCCATTCCCTATAAGTGTCAGTGACGGAAGATATCCAGACACCAAAATTGTCACTTTGAACAGTACAAATTTTGAATTTAACCCATATGAGATGGGATCATGGGATTCTACTTTGAACACGTTTGTGGACATCAAGTATATTGGCACTCATTTGAAAAATGGAAAACCAATAAGCACTAATTCTTCATCAGTAGCAAAATATAAATGCGTTGCTGGCTATGACAATGCTGGATTTGTTATGGGAACTTCTTCCAGTTTGTTCAACCAATTTCTTCTTCAAATCAATAATTCAAAGTATAAAATTAGCGAAAAAATAAAAAGAGTTGCAATCAAAGTATTGAACAAATTAAGCAATGAAAAGAATGATATTTCCATTTTCAAGCCAAATCCCTTTTACAAAACCACTAACTTCCAAAAAGGCAACGGAAGCAGTGGAGCAATTGCTAAAGATGACACTTTGTACTTGGTAGATGGTGGTGAAGATGGCCAAAATGTGCCATTATCGCCATTGATTCAACCGAAAAGAGAACTTGATGTTGTTATTGCTTTCGATAACTCAGCAGATACTAAATCTTTTCCAAATGGTGAATCTTTAATAAATACATACGAAAGACAGTTTGGTCCAGTGGGAATTCCAGGAAGCTTTCCGTATGTTCCAGATACCAATACCTTCTTAGCTAACAACTTGACTGCAAAACCAACATTTTTTGGTTGTGATGCCAAGAATTTGACTTCTCTAAGCAATACCAACTCTAACTCCAGTGTGGCCCCATTGGTGGTATACATTGCAAACCGCCCTTTCACATTCTGGTCAAACACTTCCACTTTCAAAATGAGTTACACAGAAAAGGAAAAAACCGGAATGATCTCAAACGGATTTGAAGTCGCTTCTAGAAAAAATTTGACTTTGGACAAAGAATGGCCTACTTGCTTGGGTTGCGCATTGATTAGAAGAGCCGAAGAAAGAAGTAATATTGAGCAAAGTGATACTTGCAAGAAATGTTTCCAGGAGTACTGCTGGGATGGAAAACTCAGTACTGGTAGCGCTACTCCTAGTACTTACACTTTAGACGGTATGGCTACTGATAATATAACCGGTAACGGTACCAAAGCTTCCAGTAGTGCGGCAGCTGGCTTCACTGCTAAAGGTTTGGACAAAGGTAAAATTAGTAACGTATTTGGAAAGATAGTAAATCATTTTATACCCCATGGAAATTAAATGAATGATATTCGCGATCCCTTCCTGTTTTAGCTTTTTTTAAGAGAAACATAGAGTTTAAATATAGAAATGCATTTTTAAGTTTTTATACAGTTTAAAAGCAATGTTTGGAAAGGTGAGATCTCAAAGTTAACAATAACTACTAAACTTTTTATGGGTATTCAAATCTATTCTTATTATACATTTGCTACAAAAGAAAAGAAATTAAAAATTGTAAAATTTGTCATGAGAAAAACTATTGATATTGAAGCAAGTAAGTTATTAAAAATAATAAGACAGTAGGATGAATTGAAAAAAAAATATGCCATAAAAACATTAGTTATACAATTTCTTTATAAAAATTTCTATAGGTAAAACCACAAACAGAATAAAACAGTAAATGAAAAACTGTCGAAAGGAAGTCAAGTCAAAAGTTTGGAAAACAAAAACTGAAAGCTTAAGCTGTGAAATTTTTTTCACAACAAGCCTTTTTTTTCTGCCCGCTTCAAATACATGTCAGATTGTGGACCGTTTAGCCATGCATCAATATCAAACTTAGAAGGGTCTTTAGCAAAAACGTTAGCTTGTGTGCCGGTGTCAACATAATCTTCATCAATATTAATAAGACCTTCAGCAGTGGCAGAGGGAACTTTGTTTAGTACAGTAGGAGTTTTAACAATAGCGGTTGGAGCCTCAGCGACAATAGGAGTTGATTTAGTTCCGGAACATTCTATCTGCATCTGAAAATTTTTGGCTGATGGGGAAAGGGAACGACTACGGAGAATGTTTTTTCTAAATTGTTGGTTTGCCTTTTCAATTTTTGAACCAGCAGATTGTGGTTTTGTCTTGGATTTGGCTTTGTTTTGAGCAATATGGTATGCCAATCTTCTAACTATAAGTTCAATAATCTTGCCGCTGAACCCAAAGTGGAAAGAAAGAATATTTTTTATTATAGCGTAAAGCCTTAGCTTAACATGTTCTGGTTTTTTGCTCCATGTCTCCATCTTTGGCTTCATGTTCCCAGTTGTGTTTTTCTGAAGATGTCTAGGAACCCTGTTTCCATTGATCATTATTCTCAAAAAATTAGCAACTTCCTCAACAAGATTTTCAATATCAATAAGTGTTTCAACAGAAATTTGAAGAATGCTTGCAAGCTTAGGTCTAGAAGCATTCTCATAGATATGTTTTACACCAGCTTTCTTTGGCGTCTTGATAAGCTCATAAGTATTAAACTCCTTATTGACTTCCTCACATAAGGAAATACCATTGGAAGTTTTCTCAAAAAAGTTGTATTTGTTTGCAAACTTAGCGCATCTTTCGCTGAAAATGAGCACAGCAGCCATAGCAAAATAGTCATCAGGTTTAATTGCATATTTTTGCTCACTTGGGTTGCAGTCGCAGACGCCAAATAACTGACGGAGTTCCTCGATATCCGTATCAGGTCCGAAAACGCCACGTAAAAATGCTTCCGGATTACATTTAGAAAAGGCTTCCCAGTGGTCAAGGTTTTCCCCATTTATCAACATGTCAAGAATGGAACTGGAGTTCACGCAGACCTGAGGATCCTCAGGTATCTTCGAGGATTTAGCAAAACCAAGAATGTTGGTATTATTATTAGTATCAGGGAAAGGTGTTCTAACTTGATAAGCTGGTAAAGTAACATCAGCAGGATTTGAATAAAGCTGATAGTTTTGAGGAGAATACTGTGGTAAAGTAATATGTGTTTCAGAAATACGAGGAGGCATGACTTTTTGTTTTTCATTTCTTCTATCGTCAGTCTGTTTGTGTTGGTAAGTAGAAATAGTTAAATTTTTGAAGAAGTCATCATGAGGCAAAAGAGGTTCTTCTTGTATGTCAGATACAAGGGTTGAAGAATCCAAATCTTGTATTTGTAGCTCAGTAGTAAGTTGCGAAGGAAGAGAATTGTCCGAGGTAAGAAAGCTTTCCATTGCATGAGAATTATCCGAAGTAAGACTATTAGAGATCAAATCTTTATTTGTAAGAGCAGATTCAAGAGCTTGGTAAAAAGCCGAATCAGAAACTGGTGAGGCCAAATCATCATCAAATGGAAATTCGAAAGAGTTTTGGTTAATAGAAGCATCAAACATTTTGGCAACTTTATTTCAGAAGAAAAGTCTGTATAAGCAAAATAGTTTAACTAAAAAAGTTATGATGGCCAGTTTTTAGATGTAACTATAATAGATGGGAAAATTGTTGACAAGGAAAACATATTATATCAAACTTGGCGAAATTAAGTCATATTTATATTTTTTAAAAGCATAAGAAAAGCTTTTGACTTTCCAAGATATACCATCAATTATGAGAAAATATCTTAACTCTTGAACCGTTATAAATAGAAGCTTCCTTCAACGAAATTTTATACACTGGAAAAAATGTGAGCACAATCATGGCATATCTATATCTATCCTTTTTTTTTATTTTTTTTTTTTTTTTTTTTGCAAATCATGACTATGAAAAGTTTCTTTCAAGTATTATTGTCTATTTTGAAGATATCTGTAGCTAAAAATAATAAAAAAAAAACTTCCAGACATGTAAGGAACAGTTACACAAATGCAAGTTTGCTTCCCGAAATAGATAGATACCATCCGAAAACAGGTACGGCTAGTGACAACAGCAGAATTGTTCCCTTCTAGAACATAAAGGCTGTCCTGTTTTGGAAAAGACACAGAAGAGTTTTCAGCGGTATATGAAGGAAAATGCATTTTGTGCGTTTTGAGATAATTTTTGACATGTTAAAACCTTCAAGTGTACTGACGCATATCAGTAGTCGGACGTGGGGTGCATGCCCAAATAAGTTTTTTGCAGATTTGACAGCTCAGAGTCCAGATCTGCAAAAAGCCCGATTCTTTCTTATAGTCTAGGAAATTTATTGTTTTCAATCAGTACCAATCAGTAAAAATCGATGGAGCTATTAACCAAAAAACTTTTTCTTTGGTTTATTTTTAAAGCTTCAAAGCAAATTAATACGCACTATATTATTTCCATAAAACTCTTAGATTTTTCCCTTTATGCAACATACTCCTTCTGCAATGCAAGCCAAATGTTCTATTACGTCACTTCAATCGCATCTTAGTCACCTTTTGCTGCTCGAACGATAAATGTGCCAGTTACCAAAGATTTGGGTTGATACAATCAATTAAAGATATCCCACGTTATTATTCAAATCTACTCTCGGGGTAAAATATTAGTTCCATCATGGACTTGGGTGCGATCACCCGTCCTTCAAATTTGAAAATCTCTCAATGTAAATATAGTATGCTAAGCTGTAAAATGTTACCAAAAAAAAATGTCTCTGAGGTAGTACACCTAAAATATAGGTCCAAAAAACTCCGCGACGGGGAATCGAACCCCGGTCGTCCGCGCGACAAGCGGACATTCTAGCCACTAAACTATCACGGAAGTTGACGTATTAAATCAAATAATTCCTTCATTTTTTTTGGTATTTCTGGTGAGATTTGTCTCTCCACCAGTAGTGAAGGAAAGTTGCCTACTGCAGACTTAGTTACCTTGTCATTTTCTGACGAACATTGAGTTCTAGAACAATAACATCAGGAGATACTCACGTAATGACCATAATTTGTGACCAACATGAAATTATAGAATTTTTATTTACTACTATTTACAGCTCAACGCTAATATGTATTATTCAGTCAGATTATTATCTATATACGGTTCAATACAAAATTGTTATATATTTATTACTATTTATTTATTGAAATATAAGGCTTTTACATGTAAAATATGAACCCTGAGATATCAGCAATCTTTAATTTTCCTTGCTTTTATGAGAGTCTATATCACTAAGTATTTCCTTTTTTCAGTTATATAGAACTATTTCATTTCTCACCCATAATGCACATGTGATGAAAAATTTTCATCGCATCTTTGGCGTTGTTTGTCTTTAGCAATTATGTGTGCTTCAGATTGCTCTTCAGCCATAGAATGCAGTTTCCCAAAAAATAAATTATACATGATGAACGGTATGGGCAATGTTATGGAAATAATTTCGACAGATTTTATATAAAGGTCGGTGAAGTGTTCATTTTAACTTGTGTATATAGGATAGGTGGAACAAAGAGTAGGCCTAAATAGACATATGACCATTCATAATATCTGACAAAGAAGTTTCAAAATTGTATTTTAAGACATTTCTATTTTAAACTACAACATTTTTACTATAATAGGGCTGTGATTTTTTTCTGTGTTCCACATAAAAAAGCCTTTACCAGCTGCGTGGTAAGATCACTATTTCAAAGCGCACTATGTGTACCTGTCGATATTAATAACAAAACATACTAAAACAACAACAACAACAACCATAATCTCCTCTATCTTTATCTCATATCTGCCAAAACTACTAGTTTTACTGACGAACATTTAATTTTAGATCATCAGGTTGAGAAGCAGACACGTGATATTTTTTACAAATCTGCCTTATATGCTGACAAAATCTTATAAAATTTTGATATTATATTATTCTCATTTTATTTTATATTTGTAACATAATCATACGCTTTCATCATCTAATTATCTTTCCATATTTCACAGAAAGACGTCCACGTACTCTTTGAGGGATAAAGGAAGCAGTTAATGCTATACCTTTATGACTTTTGAGGTTTTTAATCGTGCTTGGTTCAAAAAAATGCGAATTGACCTCAGAGGGAAAATGAAAGCTTGTTGTAAAGACTTGTTTATTGTGTAGTAAAGCTACTTTATGAAGCACATTACTGTGGAACTTATCTCGGTAATATTTGGATTTACTTTTCAAAACTTGAAGCAATTGATCTTCTGCTCACAGATTTCGTTATGTATATATAATTTATTCTTTCATTCCTGTAGTAAATTTGAACTAGCAGCTATAATTTAAAAACTAAGTATTGAGAAGCTTGTGTAAAAGATATTATATTTCGAAATTCTTAAACTAAATCCACCAACACTACACTTCCAAATACTCTTATATATTAACATGTAGCAAAATTCACAAAAAAAGTATCGGTTTGTAATAATTATAAAGCCTAAAATATACACCGGATGTAATTTTTTTGTCTAAAAAATAGAATTAAATGTGGTAAAAGTTGCAAAATTTTCTTCCTTGTAATGGAATCTTGAATATCCTTCATTTGCAAACTGGCGACCTTTGTAGTGATATTAATTGTATTATTCATACCAAAAACGTTATATGAAAGCATTAACTCAATAGAAACTTTGCAAGTAGCTTTCAATAATGTTCCTTTATGGTATTACGAAATTATGAACACTCTTGTGGGTACTGAAAACTATGGAATTGATTTGAGTAGTGTCGTCAATCAACACATAAATATCTATTATCAGTATGCCCAAAAGAGAGGTTTCCTTAACCCAAACAATACAGGTATAAAAAAGAACTACCATCGAGAAAACCATCAGTACAAAAGAGGCGAAAACGAGAAGAAATTAACACAAGATAACTTGACCACTCCAATAGAAAACACCGTTGAGTATGCTAATGGTGAAACAGAAAATCGAACAGAAACAAATGCTATTATGCAAATTTGACTCAAATCAAAACTTCAGGTTACAAAGTGCTTGATATTACCCAAGCCTGTTACATGCCTTTTAACTTATCTGTGTGTGGAGTTAATGCACCAGTATATTATTTGGTAGACAGTTAAGTGGGTACTTCAGCTCAGGAGCTTCAATCAATTGTCGATGTTAACAATTTTGGGATTTACTTTACCACTCGCAATACTCTAACTAATTGCGCTTCATCTAAATCAACCAACTTGTACAGTTGTATGTACAATTCTTTTGATGCAAATATTTCATTCCGTTACAATTATGACACTACACAATATCAGACAAACTTTATGGAAAGCAAATCACTGAAAACCTTGGGCGGCTGTTGGAGTTATGATAATGTAATAATTGGAGGTAAATCTTCCAAATATGAAAATATGTGCATGGATTATTTTGAGCTTCCTACGGTAGAATGCCAATAGTGATAATGCATATTTTCAAAGTGTGCTTGGTTGAGGATTGGATGGATTGCTTAGCGAGAACGCATCCTCCAGTAGCAATAAGAAAAACGAATAAATAGCTAATCAAAACACAAACAGTAACAATACTTCATCCCTTGAAAGAGTGAAGTTATATGAAGATATAAATTCAAGATCATATTCTATGTATGTGAATGAGGATGATACCGGGAAGTTAATACTCGCAGGCATTGATGAAGCCAAGATCGATGGCAACTTGACGTATTTCAATGACCTTGGAATCAAAGAGTTTGTCTCATCGCTTGTTAAAGGCAACAGAAAAAGTAATGTCGAAATTTGCCGACCTTCAATCAACATCACTGGAGTCAAGTTGGGGGAGGCAGATGGCTGGAGGACACAGAAGCTGAGTTATGATGCAGTGATAGAAAGTACCGAAAGATTTATTACTGCATCAAAGAAATTTGCCACAACAGTAGTAAGCAAGTACAAGAAGAAGTACGAGTTTAAAAATGCTGATCCCCGGTACTACATGAATTGCACATTGGCTAATAATAATGCAGAAGAACAACCGCCACTTGAGCTTGAGTTTAGTGAGGGATTGAAAGTTCGCATTCCTTTTAGCAGTTTAGTATTCAAGAATTTGAATGCAGCCACTAACACAAAGAAAAATCGAAACTGCGTATTTTCCCTCAATTACAAAAACAACCAGGACTATTTTGTTCTCGGGCAAACGTTTTTGAATAATGTGTACTTCCTCTCAGAGCTCGAAAGAAACCAGTATGCGATTGGAAAGATGAAGCAAAGTTCTGCAGAGCATATCAGGGTAGTGCAGAGAGTTAACTACACCTGTAGATGTGCAAATTGGAGCTAGCAAGTATATGACGACAACAGAGGGGGATATTTCAGATTAATCAAACGACACTCATCGGATCTGTTATCTGGAGTGGTAATGTGATCTGTGTATGCATTTTATAAATTAATTATATTGTTAACTAGTGTTAATTAATTAGCACTTATACAGTAGATTAATTAGTACCGGTATATAGCACGTGCATTTATCCTCGGTGGACTTTAGGCGCTGAGCGGCTGAGAATTAGTATACCACACACAGGAAACTATTTATACAACATCGAATCACTATTGACATCAACACTTGTCTTCAACTACAAAACACGCTAACGCTCACACTTGCACACCTTCATTTCCGCTTAAAAATACTTTCAATTACTACCATTCCCATATGGCTTTGGAAACCAGCTCCGTTGGCGGCATTGTTGCCGGCAGAAACCCCGTCCAGTACTCAAAGTCCTCACCCTATACAATATTCCTCCTACAGGCCCTCATCGTTTACGGCTTCTCCACTCTCATTAACTACCCACTCCAGAAGATCAAGCAGCCACGTGTTATTGGTGAAGTTATTGCTGGTATAATATTGGGCCCTTCAGTGTTAGGAAGAGTTCATGGTTTCACTGACAGCATTTTTCCCGCCGCGAGTATCCCTGGCTTGACATTGATCGCTAACGTTGGTATCATTTTATTCTTGTTTGTTATTGGTCTCGATGTTGATTTGGAATTCATGAAGAAAAACCTAAAAGTAGCGATTCTGGTTGGGTTTGCCAACATGGTTGTGCCGTTTGGCCTCGGTTGTGCTATTTCCGTTGGTATATATCATCAATATCGTGAGCATGACGACTCATTACCTGCTATCAAGTTCACTACCTACATGGTATTCATTGCCACCGCTATGTGCATTACGGCTTTGCCTGTATTGGCAAGAATCTTAAGAGAGCTTAATTTAGGTCAGGATAGGGTTGGTATTATTGTTCTTTCTGCTGGTATCTTTAATGATTTGGTTGGTTGGATCCTTTTGGCTTTGTCTGTTACTTTGGCTAATGCTGATAAGCCTGTCAACACAGTTTATATTTTATTGCTTACTGCTGGCTGGTTTCTTTTCATTATTTATCCAGTCAAATATGCATTGCACTTGTATTTGAAGAAATGGACCAATGAGGTGCAACATGGGCCTAATTATACCACATTGACTCTTGTGTTTGGCCTTGTATTCGTTAGTGCATTCTTCACCGATATCATTGGTGTGCATCCGATTTTTGGTGCATTCATGGTTGGTTTGATTGTTCCTAGAGACTACGGCTTTGTGGAAAAATTCGTTGAAAAAATTGACGGTTTGATAAGCGCAGTTTTCATCCCATTATATTTTGCCTTAGCTGGTCAAAGTGTCAACTTGGGTTTATTAGACAAAGGTATTGATTGGGCTTATATTGTTGGTATTTGCGGCTTAGCGTTATTCGGAAAAATTTTTGGTGGATTATTTGCGGCTAAGTTCAATGGATTGTATTGGAGAGAATCTTTGACTGTGGGGGTATTAATGTCATGTAAAGGTATTGTTGAAATTGTGGTTCTTACTGTTGGTTTAAATGCCCAAATATTGAATGAAAAAACATTTTCCATGTTTATTGTTATGGCTTTGGTTAATACGTTCGTGACTACGCCATTAACTAAATTAATTTACACCAAGAAATACAGAGAAAGTATTTTATCCGAAGAAGTTTCAAACAAAAAGAAAGCACATTCAAGAAGGCTGTCATCAACTCAAGAGGTTGAGGGTAACAACACAGCGGAGTCAAATACTACTACTACGGATGCTTCTGCTTTGCGCAAAGATGGAAATCTAACTAACCAAGTTGATCTTGGTAGTGGTGAGCGCTCTTTCGATACTCCTCCTGGTAGTCCTGTTGTTGGTACATCAGGAATTAACCCAGCATCCCCAGCATAACTATTAGTGTGCTTAATTTTTGTATCTTATTGCATATACAAAGACTCAAGAGCTAATCGTATGACTATTTTATATTAGTTTTCTGACTTTTTACATCCGCTGATTATTACTTATTTATTTTGCTAAGTTTTGTTCTCCTCATTTTTGTCCTGTCTTAGTTTTTTATTGTCTATGTTTTGCCTCCTGGCTTGTGGTTTTATTATCTTACTTTTTTTATGGTTTTTTAATGTTAGATTCCGACTGTTTTATTGGGCTGATATATCTTTGAATTCTCTAAGGGTTTGTGTTCTGCTATCTTTTGTTTTGTTTTCTATTGTGTACTTTTTTTTACTAGAGTTTTCTCCTATTCCCTTTTTTTTATATCCTTTCCTTTCGTTTTCTTTTGCTACTCTTCTATATTTCACAACTGGATTATTTAAAAGGATATCTACATTTATGTTTTTCATTGCTACCCGCAAGCGTAGTAATAATGTTTATTAAATGTTTCTCAATTTTTCAAGTCAGCACCAATAATTTCTTGCCAAGTTTTATTTTCCTTTTTCAACTCTTCCTTGATCTCTTCGTTGATCTTGCTCACTAATCCAGGGCCTCTGTAAGCAAAAGATGTGTACAACTGTACAAAGCTAGCACCTGCTTTAGCAAATTCAATAGCATCTTTACCTGAGCTAATACCACCACATCCAACAATTGTCAATTTTGAATCTTTGTTGTACTTTGCAAAAGTCTTAAGTGCTTTTAATGAAATTGGTTTTAATGGCTTACCTGATAACCCACCAGCTTCCTTCAAAGTAGGATCAGCTGGGCTAGCATAGATAGTTGGTCTTTGAATAGTGGTATTGGAGATGATAATACCATCAATTTTGGCCTCATTAACCGATTCAGCAATAGATTTGATTTCACTTTCAGATAAATCTGGGGCAATTTTAACCATCACAGGTGGTTTGCTAGTGGTGTTTTGCAACTTCCATAATGGATTGCTGTCCATGTTAATCTTGTTTCTCTCCTCAACAACAGCGTTTAACAAATTAACCAATTTCTCTTTCTTTTGCAAGTTTCTTAATCCAGGAGTATTTGGGGAAGAAATGTTAATCACCAATACATCAGCATATGGTCCAAATCTTGCAACCCCGAGCTTGTAGTCATTAATCTCATCACCAGTTTTATTTTTACCCAAGTTCACAGCAAGCAATTTCCCATCATTGAGAGAATTGTTAGTCTTAGCTGCAGCCACCTCGCCAACATTATGTTCACGCAAGAACTTTTCCAATCTAATTCTCAAATTACTCAACACTGACCAATGCCCATCAGAATTGAACCCGTATCTGTTGACCACTGCTTCATCTTTAGAAATTCTAAAGAACCGCGGCTGAGGATTACCAGGTTGCGGCAATGGTGTAATAGAGCCAACTTCAACATATGAAAATCCAGTGCCAAACAATGAATCAATGGCCTCGGCATTCTTATCCAATCCAGCAGCAATACCAACTGGGGTCTTAATGAACTTGGAGCCATTAAATAAACTCACTCCAAGAACATTTTCCTTATCTTCAATGTCTTCATAAAGACGAGGGAAAACATTGTATGCCATAAGTTTAACCACAAGACGGTGTGCAGTTTCTGCATCAAACAAGTTACGCACAAGTGGACAAGTAACATATTCATGGAATGACGATTTGGCATTGAAGATATAATACGAAACCAAAGCAGCACCAACCAAAGTTAGTGCTAAACCTCCACTAAGAGATGATTTCTTCAAAGGTGGAGTTTGGCCATTGTTGTCGTTGCTTTTATATCTAGTGGAATTGAAACCTCTGACTCCCAAGCTTTTGGAAACTGATGATGATGAGGTAGCAAATGCGGATGCACTCTTGAATTTCCCAGCAGCGGTAAGGCCAATATTATTGACCCTAAGCAATCCTTGAGAAGCAAATTTTTTCCAAGCAAATTGACCACTCATAATTTTGGGCTATGCGATGATGATGATTATGGTGTGGTGTTGGACGTATCAACCGCTCATCCTTCTGTCTAATTGCATATATAGTTTTTCAGCACAACCCCAATGACTATTGGGTGATGACTGTGGTTATGAGATGCGTCAACCAATAGAAATTCTTGATTATGTATCAACACAATTCCAATTACTGAAAAGTATAGTTTCCGTGATAGTTTAGTGGCTAGAATGTCCGCTTGTCGCGCGGACGACCGGGGTTCGATTCCCCGTCGCGGAGCTTTTCTTTTTGGATCTATATTTGTCTTCGTCTAACGAACATTGAGTTCTATGCTAACAAGTTTTTGAGGTTTTATAGCACTTGTTGAGAGTATTCTCTCACTAAGTAATTTGAGAACATGGCTAGAATAAGGAGCAGTTACTTCTGGTCAAATACCCAGTTCAGTAAATGCCAAAGTGTAAAAAAATTGAAGGAGCTTTAAAGGAACATCGCCGCCAGGACAGTACTTAATGATGTGTAAAAAGGGTTATAAAACAAAAAGACGATTGATAATCATGATGGAGTTAATGATTACTAGGTCTGACGAATATCTTGGCTAAACGACGAATTTCAAAATAAAGAATTTAACTGTGTTAAAAATAACTGTAAAATCTGTAAATATTTAAAAAAGTTCTTCCCTCATGTTGGTTTTCACCAGTGCGCTTATGCATGAATCTGCTGCTGCCCATATATACAAAACCACTTCACTGGGAACTTGCGCCATTCATGATAGAGAAAAAAGGAAGCCAGATTGGCTTCAAACAGAAGGTACCCAACAAACCAGCTGGGCTGATATCAACGAACATTGTTATCTTGAAATAAAAAGTGTTGGATTTGCTATAATTGTGTTGTGTTTGATGGAAGATTTTAATGAGTTATTGTTAACGTATCCTAGAATGCTATGAAGACTACTACCAACTGATGCTATTAATCTCACTCTATTCTTAATAATATACTTTCCACTGAGCCATGTAAGGTCGTCTATTACCTCAATTTCAAGATTATAATGGCCATGTTTTAGGACCTTTACAATTTTCTTTTTACCTCCAACTTCTATTACTTTAACATCGAAACTGTCTAGTTTCTGTATTAGTGAGCTCTCATTTATAATAGCATATGGTGCTGAGGGAGCATAATAGCAGTCAAGCTTAATCATAGAGTCTCCTATGCGCAATCTCATCTTGCCATGACCTAGGATTTTGATATTACCATCTAGTGTGGTTAGGTCTACGTTGGGGTAGTAATTATCATCATAATTCGTGTAATTCCCTATATGTGATAAATCATTGGTGAGGGTAGCCTGGCTTCCTCCGTCGATAAGAATAAGTGTATCGTCGGCTATAATTGAATTAATTGTGCGAGTGCCTCGCTTGATAATTCCCATCGGATGTTGTGTTGTGGATTTCGGATTCCTGATATATTTTCTCAGTTTTTCCGTGATTGTACGTTCTTGATCTATATGCTTTATTGTAGGTTCCAACTGATCGATCTTTCATAAATACAGCTTTTCTGATCATTCCCTTATGATATCTTCCTAATTTGTCCTCATAATCTCCTATAGAATCAAATAGTTTGTAGGGATCATAGGTTTCATCGTTAGCTGCTCGACGATTGATGTCATCAGAGAACTCACTATAGTTTTCATCAAGGTTTAAAAACAAAGTACCTGCAATCACATTTTCTTCCAATCTAATATTGTTCCATTTGAGTGAATCCATTACAATGAAAACTTGGTTAATGTACCGAATAAGGTCACCCTTTTGGTTGCCTAACTTTAGTGCGGCAAACTTTGCCTTAGCTGCTTCCTCGGTAAGAATAAGGTCCAAACAGTTTTCACGCAACATCGCCAAAATTTGCATTGATGATTTCTTGTATTCGTCGGGTCTGTTATTGATGATCTGCGAAATGTGGGCAAGAGATGTATCAGTAGTGTTTCTGATTACATTTTCAACAATGAATTCCGTTTCTTCGTCTTGCATCTCTATGATGCCTTTTTCGAAGCAAGTAACAAAATTCTTGTATCCTCTCTCAGATAATCTATGCTTCAATGCATTGTAATAATTGATGAAGTTTGCGTTTGAATTCTTCAACGCGCTCAATTTTGGAATAGATTTGGATATACAGTCTTGAATCTCGTAAAGTTCCGTGGCCGTTTTTGCAGTAGCGTCTTTGGATAGAGATAGATTGTTAATACCAGCAATCAACTCTTGTAATTTTGGGATGTTTTCCTCTTTAACATCGTTTGAGCTTTTGTTTTTACTTTCGTGGTTCATAGCTATTATTCTGTTAATATTTCATTGTGCTTCCAATTTGTGTCAAATTGTTTCTTGGCCGATAAGTCCTAATGTATATCTAAATGGTTGCTAGTCATCCGAGGCTGTTTCATTACCAGTTGATGAAACTTCTGCCCGATATCTTATCCTGTGTTGCCGTAGCAATTATGACTATCAATTAACATTATTCAAGTATGTAACCACGGGTAATAAAACGTGAGGAAGTTACTGTGTCTAGTATGTAACTAGATTCAGCCATTGGAAGGATGGATAATTTAATAACCACCGTATCCTGTCTGTAACGCCATGTCGGAGTATAGTGACTATATCTGCTACCCATACCTGAGGTTGTCCCCTCTGGATAGCACTGGTTAGACTAGTCTCTCCTCTAGTAGTGAAGGATAGCCACTTACTGAGATACTAATATTTTTCTTTAGTAATGAAATTGGACTTATATTTCCTTACTTATTATAAACTATATCATTTCATAAAAACATTCTGTCTTTCAGACTATATATAATAATTTCATTACTCACCCATAATGCTCAGGTGATGGAAAATTTTCCATCACATCTTTGATGTTGTTCTCCTTAGCAACTAGGCGTGCGCTCAAATGTTCTCGGCCGCAAAAGGCAGTTTACCAAAAAGGAGATTATACCAATTGGACGGTATGAAGGATGTTAATTGGTATAAATCCAACAAAAAGTTATTTACTTCCGATCCCCAATTACTGCGAGTCAAACGAGTCAGTAGCGGAGAATAGTGTATGTTATTCAACATGGAAACCGACTGGCTTAACGCGTGCTGGCCGTGGTTCACTATCAAAACCGACAAATGTTTGATTTTGGTCAACTAATAACTTTAGGATTGAAAAAATATTGCCGGCCCCAGGAATCGAACCTGGGTCTAGTCGGCCACAACGACTCGTACTGACCACTATACTAGGCCGGCTTTTTGTGTTGGTTGCAAACATTTCCTTTACTGGCTTCGCAATCTTAATCAGTCTGTGTTCACAATCGTCGAAATAAGTAGCACCTCTTGTGGTTGTCGAAGATTCTGTATAAATGCGGGCGATGTGTTTCTTTTAACTTGTGTATATAAGATGGGTGAAATAAAGGATAGGCCTACATACTCCTCTGATAATCTATTGTTCTCTACTAAAGAGTTTAAAATAATTTCGTAAGAACATCCCTCTTTCAAACCACGAGGTTCTTTCATAAAATAAAAGTCGTTTTATCAATTTATATAAATTTCATAGGCAAACACCTGAACGTAGAAATTTACGGAATACTGACATATCAGGGTTCATTTTTCGGATGTAAAAGCCTTGTATTTCAAATATAACTAACTAATAATAAATATATAAAAATATTGGGTTGGACCAAATATAAATACTAATCAGACTGAATGCAAAACATATTATAAATAGTAGTACGTGAAAATCTATATTTTCATGTTGGTTACAAAATATGTTCATTACATAATGGTATCTTCTGAGTATCTCCTAATGGTATTGTTTTAGAACTCAATGTTCGTCATTTTCTATCAAATGTAGGAAATCAACCAAACTTGCGTTTGAAAGAGAGAAAAAGTAATGAACACTAAGTTAACATTGCACAATCATAAAAGTAGTATTAACTCCTGTTTGATTATCCTTTTTAATACTTTTTTTAATTTTTGTGTTCCTTGCCCTTTTGTTTCATGATTTTTCTGAAGAAAATCAGTCCTACTTTGTTGTTTCACTTTTCTCCTATCTTGGTTACATTGAAGATGTTTCACTGCATCTTTGGTTTTGTGTTTTGGTGAGTCTGGCATGCATTTGATTGTGTTTGCCTTAGAATACAGTTTGCCTCAAACCTAAAACTAAACCTGAAGGTACAAAACTTAAAATGCTCTTTGTTATAGCTGTAATAGTTTGCTGGTCTTTTTTTTTTTTTTTTTTTTTTTTTTTTGAATGTAGACATGTAGTGGATCTGGTTGATAGATCAAGCCTAGTGCATTAGTTATATACAACAAATAGATAACAGAAAACAATATTGGTTGAGTAGTCAAGTTTCAAGAAATGTCTTTGTATATAATAGACTTTGTAGGAAAGAAACCAACGGTCTTCACTCACAGTTGAGATGCTATGCTGTGGGCATCAGAAGTAACAAAGGAAAGACAATTGGGCGAACTGATTGTAGACTTATGTTACAAGACAATTTATTATCTACACGAAAGACTCAAAAGAAGTCAGATAAGCTTCTCTGCTTACCTTATTACAGTATATTTATAATATAGTTTGATTTCCATTTTTGTATGGTGATAAAAATTACAACTTTATCAGTGTAAATAATGCATGCATAACTCGTAAAACGTAAAGCTCAAAGAACTGGCTGGAGCACTTTTAACAATAGCAATACCAAATCCACGATAGAAGCCCAAAATTCCTTCAACTTGAAAAATTCTTGCTGCAATTTTGACCAAATCTTTCGAATTATATAATGCGGAATCCAGCACCAAGTACTGATAATCTGCCATGGCGCGTAAATTGCCACTGCCTTTGATTTGCAATCTTCGTTTAATGGAGTCCAAGGGAAATGTGACTCCTTTACCAAAGGCTCCAGCAAGAAAACCGGAAATTGGAATAAATAGTGAATCTTTTTTGAGCTGGTAACGTTCCTGGTATTCACGTAGCTTGCCGTAGGACCAGAATGAAATCCCAGTATTGATAAAGACTTGATATATGGTCGGGGCTAGACCTTCGTAGAAGCCTTTGATGGTTTCAGTACGGTATATGTCGGTAATGGTATGCATGAGTTTGTTAAAGCCTCTGGTCTTGTCGGCTGCTAGCCTCGTGCGCAAAGTGTCGAATGGGTAAGACGTCACGGTAGCCAAACAGCCACTAACGCCGCCACTAACTAAGCTGATAAATTCCTTGTTGGCAAATGGGTTGAAGTTGTAATTGAAATTGAAAAGCCGACTTTGCTGTTGTTGCTGCTGTTGACTGAATGCAGTCAAATGCTGCTTGAGAAAAGAGTAAGAACTGAACTGCACACCGCCGTAGACCAAGTACATGATCTCTGCAGGCAAATTACCTTTCCAGAAGGCAAAAAAACCCTCATCAGCAACAACAGATTTTATGGTGGACCATGCGGATATTGTTTTGAGATGACTGGTAGTGCTTCTTTTTAGTTGAAGTCTTATCTTGAGGACATCAAGCGGCGAGATGATGAAGCGCACAGTCAAGCCGGAAATAGAGCCAGCAACGACAGACTTGTAAAACTGGACATTGGCGGTATCGCTCAAGTTGCTTTTCCCCATATCAGCATGGCTGGGTATGTGGGATTTGTGTGTACTGGTGACGATGGGGAGTTGTTGCTGCCGTGGTTGTGATTGCACGCTAGTGCACTGGCAAACTGAAAAATTCTGGATGCCTTAATTTATATTTTTCCAAAAATTTTTTTCGCTTGTGGGGCAGCAGCGGCAGCGGCAGCGATAATGGCAAGGATAAGCGGGATCCGGTCGACTCACTGTATTGTGTAGATTTGGGTGGGAGGCACTATCTTGGGATGCGAAAGACTAAAAGCAGTCACAAGTGGTGGTGGCAATTAATCACTTGTGACTGAAAAGCACATTGTTGCAATATATACTCCAGTATACTCTGGTACAAGTTATTATTAGCTTGTGTCTGCTGTAGAGTTGTAGCATGTGTTGCTTAGGGTGTGCTGAGAGTACGCGTAATCAAGCTGACAGCAGCCTAGACACGTGCCCTAGGGCTCATCCTTCGGTGTCAGCGTCTAAACCAAATCAACAACCATAAACATCATCACCAACACCATCACCATCTCCACCAGACACAGCCCACTACTCCAAAGAACTACTGCCCATAAAGCACACCTTTTTTGTTCAAGTTATCCGGATACACGCAATCTCTGATACCACCAAGGCCTCTGCTCCGTCTGCCACTGCCATAACCACCATGGCCCTCCCAAACTCACCCGAATCTATCAACTTTATAAACTTCAACCAGGACGCCACTTGCATCTCCGTAGGCACCTCTCAGGGCTACAAGATCTTCAACTGTGACCCCTTTGGAAAATGCTACTCCCGGCTGCTTAGTGCTGTTGGTATTGTTGAAATGCTTTACATCACTTCTCTTTTAGCAGTGGTGGGTCTTGGCGATCAGCCAAACCTGTCGCCGCGCAGACTCAAGATCATCAACACTAAAAGACAAACCACCATTTGCGAGCTCACTTTCCCCACCGCTATCTTGAGCGTGAAGCTAAACAAAGAACGCATGGTAGTGATCCTCGAAGAACAGATCTATATCTATGATGTCTCCACTATGAAACTCCTTCATACCATTGAGACTCTCCCCAATCCTAACGGCTTAGTGGCTTTATCTCCCATCACTGAAAATAATTTTCTTGCCTATCCTTCGCCGCCACCACCAGCAAACAAGAACGGTTTGAATCTGATTAATATAAGCAATGCCGCCAACCCAGGTAACGACTCAAGCCAGCAACCAACTAATTCCTCAATCACTTCCAGAGTCGGGGACGTCATCATCTTCAATGCCAAGACATTGCAGCCATATTGTGTGATCGAAGCTCATAAGGCCACGTTAGCAGCTATTGCTCTCAGCTCTGACGGCCTTCTTTTAGCTTCAGCTAGCGTCAAAGGCACCATAATTAGAGTGTTTAGTGTGGAAACTGGTCAAAAGTTGTATCAGTTTAGAAGAGGAACTTACGGGACAAAAATTTACAGCTTGAGTTTTAGCAGTGACAATAAGTTTTTGACTGCCAGTTCGGCCACTGAAACGGTTCATATCTTTAAGCTTACCGATGAATTCCAAGTTAACAAGCTCAGCAGCGAAACAGTTGGCTTGCGAAACGCTGCTAGTAGTACTAAAAGCAGAACTAGTAGTATTAATGTCAAAAATCCAACTACAGAAAATAACACAGAAAATGTCAATGACAACATCAAAACCGGCAAAAGCCAAAGCCAACCGAATACAGAACAAGCCAAGTCTCAACAAGAGACAGGCAATGATCATAATGACAGCAGCGAAGATGAAGGAGATGGCTACGACGATGATGATGACGACGATGATGATGAAGAGGATGTTGAAATCGATGATGAAGATGATGACGAGGCTGGTGAGAGAAATGATGAACTAGGCCCCTTACCACCATCTTCCTCCCTTAGACGTCTTTCAAATTCCTCCCATGGGAGCGCAGACTTTGAACCAAGCGTTCAGAACAGCAGTAACACCATTACTGGTGCCCCCGGTAATTCTGCAACTCAAAAGGCTGAACCTATCATTGATCAAACCAGACGTTCAGTGGGGAGACTTATCCGTAAATCATCACAATCTTTAGGCCGCCGAGCTGCTGAAACCATGGGCATATATTTACCTAAAAGAGTTACTTCAGTATTGAAACCAATTCGTCATTTCGCTTCTTTAAAGATCCCAGCTTCAAATAATACTAAATCAATAGTGGCGATTAACCAATTGAATAGCAAAATACCCACAAGTTTTTTTGAGAAGTTGAAAAATGATCCAGATCGCCTGATTGAGTATAACGGTGATGACTGCATTGATAACAACAGCCACAATAATAACAATGGCAGCAGTAACGGTGGTAGCGGCAGTATAAGCAACAACAATGGCAGCGAAGAAGTAAAACAGAATATGCTTGAAGTTGTAATTGTTACTAGTAATGGGTTGTACTTGAAGTATGCTTTGGACGGGGATAGAGGTGGTGATTGTATATTGTTGAGTCAGTATTCGTTGCTTGATGGGACTAATAGATAAACTACCACTGTCTAGTGGTTGTACATTTGATTGATAAACATCTCTCACGACCTTGTTTTTTTTTTTTTTTTTTTTTTTTTTTTTTTTTTTGCCCCTCGTAGCCTTGAATACTCAAAACTCTGTGTTATCCAGGATCATGATTATTTACAGTGTGCTGCATATATGTATGATTATTACAGATCTGTTTGAGGCGAGAGTGTAGTTTTGTTAGCTTTCTTCAGTATAATCAGAATAAAAATATATCTTTTTTAACAGATATCATTATGAATAACAAGATTCCAAAAACTATATATTCTTGCTCACCATCAACATTTACCTATTTGTACTATTCAGTTCATACACATTATACAGCGTGCAAATGCTCGACAAATTTGTCAAATTTACGACATTATACAACTCAGTAAAAGGAAATTCTATCAAATCTATCAAATCGCACATTGCACAGTAACATCTCGTGGCAAAAATACAGACCAGGACCTACATCAGAATAAAAACACACCTAGAGGTAGTAGTTAATATCAAAGAATCCTCCATAGAAACTACAAGCAAAGGTAAAAAGAAAGGGCCACACAGGGAATTGAACCCTGGACCTCTCACATGTTCGGTAAGCTCAGGTGAACCCGAGCTCGCTACCCAAAGCGAGAATCATACCTCTAGACCATGCGGCCACTAACTTGCTCGGTTTTTGGAAACCAGAAAGCCATTCTGTACAGTGTTTATTGTACAAGACGGGTTGGACAAGAATACCTAAATTGACAATACTAACGGATTTTTCATTTATACAAGGTTTCCCCATATTATAGCAATTGAACAGTACTATATATACTATGTAGATAAGTTGACAAGATTCTATTTTCTATTAATATATAGTTAATAAATCGAACCTGTGTGAAAAGAAAAATGTAATTTATACTGAATTTTCATGGCAACCATGCCTACCTGCCTTTGGCTGTATGTATACAGGTTAAAGGATTAACTTTAATGAGAATCGCAAAGAACTAAATCCGGCTGCAAGACTCCTGAGCTTGAAAAGACTGACAATGAAGTGCCATGTGCTTGGACAATAGCGAGGCAATCTACAAAAGCTGGCATTCTTAGGGCTGTTTTGAACATTTATTTTTTATACATGTGTAGTGTGGTTGATAGGTAGCTCAAGTGAGGTGTATTAACTAAGTGTAACTAAATAGAGACAACGATCACTACAGCGATATATTACAATAATACTTTCTCACCACATTTAAAATTACACTGTAGATTTTATTTAAGTTAGTTTTACAGAGAAGACGCTCAGCGATAATCATAATGATAGCAGAAACTAGAGTCACGAGTTTATTATGAGAACACACTCAACTTAATCTACATATTAAATAAACGGCTTCAAGGCATGGCGATGTGCCTAGTTTAGCATGAAAATTATATATATTTTGAAAACATAAAAGTTCATCGCTCAAATATGCACCCATCATTCACTACAACATCTTTGCTATTTTCCTACTTCTCATTTTCATTTTCACTTTTTCCCAAGAATTTCGTCAGAAAGCTCTCTACGATGCTGAGCAAAACTTTCAGGATAGATGAATCTTGTAATTTTCTCCACGTACTTGTCATTAGTGATTTTTCTCAACTCCAACCGCTTACTCTTATGATCCAAATTCAATCTCCAAACTGCCTTTCCTTCCACGCCAAACTCCACATTTAGTTTGATCCATCCAAGCACTCTATGTAAGAAATCCTTAGATTTGGCAATATTGAACCTTTCTTGATCGATCATACTTGGTATCTCATCAACCTGAAATTCTTTAATACCTAATAAGTATCCCAGCAGATCTCTAAACCCAATGATAACTTTGCTCATACCGGTGAAAAAAGATTGTAAGTAGGCCAAGTAGAGTTTCTTTTCAAAGGCTTCGCCTCGGCTAGCAGAGAAATGGGTTTTGATTTCGGCATAGTTACTGAGATCGTACGGGTCATTATTTTTTTCTAAGCAGCAGTCCATTTCCGAGCTCATTACAACTGAGTGCGAATCAGAATGAGCATTCGCTTCAGCCTCAACACCCACATTCTTTATCACAACATGGGCCAAAATTTTGAAATTCTCATTATTAGTTAAAGGACAAGTAAACCGTTTTCTTTGCATTGCTCTCCAATCATCAATTTCTGAAGGATGCTTTTCCGAAGTAATCACCGATTCAAACTTATGTCCCACATACGCATTTTGCAAGTCTTTCGCAGTTTCAATTTCACGATAATTGTTATTACTCATCATGATCATATTTCCTACAGTAGCTATATTTAAATCCAAACTGACGTATTTGCTCAGCGCTATGGCCTTTGATGCAAGACTCATCAACTTCACCAATGGCCCCTTATTGGAAACGAAATCAATCTTGACTGGTGATACTTCCGCTTCGTTTTTTTGGCTACTCTGATTTTTTTCAAACTGCGATAATACCCATAATGTTCCCGTAAGTCTGGGCACCGCACGGTTATAAACAAACGGCTTGTAAGATTGCCAATTTTCTAACAAATTGTAAATAGGGCGGTTTGTGGTTTTTGAGCGAGTGACACGAGGACGGTTGTAGTAGCGAAGCGATGAAGTGGAATTGTAATACCGTTGTAAATTTTCGTCTCTTGAATAAAAAGCGAGTGCTTTTTTCTCCACTACATCAATGTGCTGCTGTGGTTGTTGTAGCTTTTCGGTTGCTAGTTCTCGTTCCTCTTGCTGTTCAATTGGTGCTGGCTGATTTTGCTTTTGCTGACCACCAGCCAAAATTTCAAAATAGTCAATCTTTTCACATTCTTCATCAGAAACGACCACATCTGGCATTTCATTTTGCCAAAAGGATTTATCCAATTCAACCCTCTGTTCAAATGAGCGATGATGATGATGCCGTTGTTGTTGTTGTTGCGGTTGCTGTGAACTAGCACTGCAATATCCACCGTCGCGAGTTTCCTTGTAGTTGACGTAATTGCTATAGCCACCACGACCACTGCGACTGCCACGAGACAGGTAACTATTATTATCGCGACCATATCCTTCCCGGTTACCGTAATTGTTGTTAGCGTAGCTACTGTAACCTCCCGAGCGATTGCCGTAGCCAGTATTTTTATCATTATTGCTACTGTAGCTACCAAAAGTGCCACCTCCACTGCCACTACCACTGTCACCGTCACTGTCACCGTAACCACTATTTCTAGCAGCATAAGGTGACGGGCTTCTTCTATTGTAGTCATCACTATCATTGCGTCTAGTGTACGCTGCGTGTGGGTTTCCAACGTCGGCGCCAGAACCTCGAGCTTGAGCACTCAGTGTTCCTGAATTACCGAACTTTCCATGTTGCGTGTCACTTTCTTGTTGTTCAAGCATGGGCACATCAATATCAGCGTTGCGATTGCTGCGACGCGGGCCACCATCATTGAACCTGCGGCTGTAATTCTGGAAATTTCCTCTACCTCCTCTCGGAGTCCAGTTGTGTCCTCTTGAGGTTCCTCTTCCTCTATTGTTATTGCCGTGGCCGCTATAGTAGTTCAGACCACCATAGTAGCCGCCTTTACCATACCTAGTACCTCTACTATCGGCACCAGGAGTGTTATATGGGCGCTCCTTATTTTGCTGCTGAGGCTGCGGCTGCTGCGGCTGTTGTTGTTGTGGTGATGTCTGGGACTTGTTTGGCCGTTGAAAAGACTCGTTGTATTCAGACATTCCGGATGGAAGGTTTGATGACAGTGATGATGAAGACGACACGAGTCTAGCTGGTGACGTAAACTTTGTCAATATCCGAACAGTTGCAGTTGATGGAAATGAGTTGAGCTTTACAAAGAGTAATTTTGGCGGTTGCAATTTTAATAATCTTCCGGGCAGTGCCAGTCTTATTATTGTTCTCGCAGTAATCGAATTTGCGAAGACAGAGCCAAAAGCAATTGGCATTCAATGTTGTCTGATCGGAATATTATTATAAATTGTAAGACTTGTTGGGTAACAGTATGTCGCCGCGAGGAAATTGGGATGGGTATGCGTGTAGGCTAATGTAGTGCTGGAGTGTGTATTCCGCAACTGGAGACACTTTGAAATGCTTTCAAACAAGTCAAAAATTCACTAAATAATTTCAATATTTTTACAGAATTTTCTCTTCAGGGTATCTGATGGATAATCCGCTATTCTATTTGAGATTCGTTTAGCGAGGTTAGTGCAACAACATGCACTACGCTTCTACAAATACTAAAGAGCAAATAATTGTTGAAATCTTCACGTTTGACGTCCAAGATCAGACGGACGACAACGACGACAAAACACTCCAAAGTGGGAGCGACTGTCCAGAGATTACTACTAGCCAGGAAATTAAAATAAATATAAATGGGCTTTATATTATTACTAAACTATATCATTACTAAATGCAAAAACCAAAACTAAAAATTAAATGAAATATCATGACAAAATTTTTGTAAAAAACTAATATTCATGAATCACATTTATTTTTTAGTGGCCTTAGCAGCAGCCTTGGTGACCTTACCGGCAGCCTTGTCAGCCTTGACGACAGACTTGATAACACCGACAGCAACAGTTTGTCTCATGTCTCTGACAGCGAATCTACCTAATGGTGGGTAAGCAGAGAATGGTTCAACAGACAATGGCTTAGATGGGATGAATTTGACAATAGCAGCATCACCAGATTTGATAGATTTTGGAGATTCTTCCAATTTCTTACCAGATCTTCTGTCAATCTTTTCCAAAAGCTCGTCGAATCTACAAGCAATGTGGGCAGTGTGACAGTCCAAAACTGGAGAGTAACCAGCGGAGATTTGACCAGGGTGGTTCAAGACAATGACTTGAGCGTTGAAAGATTCAACACCAGATGGAGGGTCGTTCTTGGAGTCACCACAAACGTTACCTCTTCTGATTTCCTTGACGGAGACAGACTTGACGTTGAAACCAACATTGTCACCTGGCAAACCTTGTTCCAAGGTTTCGTGGTGCATTTCAACGGACTTGACTTCAGTGGTAACGTTGGATGGAGCGAAGGTAACAACCATACCGGCCTTGATGACACCGGTTTCGACTCTACCGACTGGCACAGTACCAATACCACCGATCTTGTAGACATCTTGCAATGGCAATCTCAATGGCTTGTCGGTTGGTCTGGTTGGTGGTTCGATGGCGTCGATGGCTTCCAACAAGGTCTTACCGGTGGATTTACCGGCCTTGGTTTCTTTTTCCCAACCCTTGTACCATGGGCAGTTGGTGGAAGCTTCAATCATGTTGTCACCGTTCCAACCAGAGATTGGGACGAATGGAACAGATTTTGGATTGTAACCAACCTTCTTGATGAAGTTGGTGACTTCCTTCTTGATTTCTTCGAATCTCTTTTGGTCCCATTTGACAGAGTCCATCTTGTTGACGGCAACAATCAATTGCTTGACACCCAAAGTGAAGGCCAACAAAGCGTGTTCTCTGGTTTGACCGTCCTTGGAGATACCAGCTTCGAATTCACCAGTACCACCAGCGATAATCAAGATGGCACAGTCGGCTTGGGAAGTACCAGTAATCATGTTCTTGATGAAATCTCTGTGACCTGGAGCATCAATAACGGTAACATTGTACTTTGGAGTTTCGAATTTCCACAAGGCAATGTCGATGGTGATACCTCTTTCTCTTTCAGCCTTTAATTTGTCCAAAACCCAGGCGTATTTGAAAGAACCCTTACCCAATTCGGCGGCTTCCTTTTCAAACTTTTCGATGGTACGCTTGTCGATACCACCACACTTGTAAATCAAGTGACCGGTGGTGGTGGATTTACCAGAATCGACGTGACCAATGACGACGACGTTAACGTGTTGCTTTTCTTTACCCTAGAAGAGGTGTTAGTTTGCTGGCACTCTGGGAGGAGGAGGCGAGGGGGCGTTGTGCAAACAAGCACGCTGGATAGCCTGTCCGCAGGCTAGCCCAGACGAAGACTGGAACATACCATTGTGAATGATTGATTTAATAACTCAGAAAGAAATGCTAGATGATTTCAGGTGTGAGATGACAGCGAAAGGAAGAAGGGAAAAGAAAAGGAGGTTGAGAGAAGTAGAAAAACTGGACAGCTATCAGGTTTTTATATTTTCCCAGCGGTGCTAACAAACCCGCCGGTCGCCTGAATTTTTGGGCGCGAGGAAAAAATTTTCATTTGCTGAAGCGGTACGCTGCTGCACCTTGCCTTGTTCTGAAAAAGCTGTCACATGCGGGTAATGTCTGTCCCATGCTGTCCGCGCGGTTCACTTCTGTAGCGCAGTGTGGTGCAGTGTAGGGCAGCGCAGCAGCGCAGAGGCGCCCGCCAGAGCCAATGATTTGTATTGATTTGTATTGATTTGTATTGATTTGTATTGATTTGCATCGATTTGTATTGATTTGTATTGATTTGTATCGATTTGTATCGATTTGCATCGATTTGTATCTGAGCGCTACACATTACATATCGCAGCCAGCTCACGTTTAGCCGAGCAGGTCGCTCAGAGAAACCGGCGGCACTGCTGGCGCTGGCATCTATGCCAGTCTGCGACCGCGGCGTGGCGAGGCGAGGCCCACTCACTGTAAGTGGCAATGGCTCCAGGAGCAATGTTGTAGAAACGCTGTACGTTGTAGAACGGCCAAGGTGTCCCACGAGGCCGGCGCTGGCAAAGAAAAAATTTTTTTTTTTCTTTTTTTTTTTCCACAGAGTTCTAGCAAAAACCACCGCTTGTGCTGCACACAACGGAGCGAGCGCGCGAGCGCGCGCGCGGGCGGCAACCGCTGGTGACTGGTGGCTGGCTGGCAGACAGACAGGCGGGGAGCCCACTTCGTCCCCGTTGGCAGGCTGACTGCCCTGTGCGACTGAGACAGCAGCCCGTTGGCCGGCAGTTGCGCGCTGGCGCGCCAGGGCGCTGGCGCGTTTGCGCCCTGGTGCGCTTGCTGGCGGCTGGCTGACGGGCGTTATCGCGCCCCGCGGGTGCGGGACAATTGCCGTGGGAGTGCTGAGGAGCAGCAGCTTCGCAGCACTGTGTGCGCTGCACGCGGCCGCCGCCAACGGCCGCCTGCTGCCGATCTCTGTCAGTGGCTGCCTCCGCATGCTGCGCGGCGTGGGACGGAAGGGCCGCCTGGCTGCTGGCAAGAGGGCCACTGTAGCAGTTCCACTGTAGCAGGGCCTTGGGCGTCGGCGCTAAAACGCAGAATTCAGAGAGAAAAAGAAACGGCTGCGGTGGTGCAGCTGGGAAAGCTGGGAGAAAGAAGAAGGAAACAACATTTTTTCCTTCTCTCTGCCACGCGCGCGGCGGTCACCCTGCCGCCCCAGCAAGAACCAAAAAAAAAGGAAAAAAGGAAAACAAAACAAAAAAATAGTAATCAGGGGGTGCTATTGCAGCACGTGGAAAACGTGACCGCACCCCGCGCGACCCTGCTGCTCGCGGCGGAGGACTCACCACCAACGGTTTTTTTTTTGCGGCGATGTCAACCGACAGGAGCCCCGTCGTACCGAGCCTTTAGTACCGGTTTCCGAGCCGAGGGCCTCGGGCCTGGCGCGTAGGGCGTATTATTTTCTCGTCTGAGACAGCTGCCAGGTACCAAACCTCTAGATGTCTAGATGTTTAGGCTGCTGGCGGCCGGCCGTCTGCTGCTGTGTCCTGCCCGCAGTGTCGCCAGTGTCGCCAGCGGCGCCAGCACCACGTCTCGGCAGGCAGCCAGCTGGCGCCAGTGTCGCCAGTGTCGCCAGCGGCGCCAGCGGCGCCACCGTTCGCCATCAGCTGCCGCGCGCCGGCCGGAAACTGCAGCCCACTCGTGTGTACACACAGTGTGTTCTCTGGAGGTCACCATTGCAAGTAATAAGCTCTGGATGCGGCCAGCTTATCGCTCAATACCTTGCTGCTGCTCCTGCGGTACGCAGCGACCACCGCTGAGGAGCGGCTTTCCAGCAGCACGGCTTGCTGTTTTCGCTTGTCGCTGGCCGCTGGTCGCTGGTCGTTTGTATTTTGTATTTTGTCTTTTGTCTTTTGTCTTTTGTCCTTCGTCTTCTTCCCTCGTCCTTCGTCCATCGCGGCTTCAAATAGCACGCACACACACACACACACACACACACGCACACGCTGCTGCCGCTGCTCCCTCCTTCTCCATTGGTTCGTCTTTCGCTGGCAGATTCTGCGCGCTGCTTTTTTTCTTCGTTTCGCTTCCCCTGGCTATTGTTTTTCCCATTGTCATCTCCTCTCGGACAAAGCTCGTCGTGGAGGCCTGTCAGCTCGCAGCAGATCAACATATCAACATATCAACATATCAACATATCAACAGATCAACATATCAACAGATCAACAGATCAACAGAGCAACAGAGCAACAGAGCAACAGAGCAACAGATCAACAGAGCAGCAGAGCAACAGATAATGGCCAAGGGCGCCAAACACCTTCTTGCCCAGCTCCTGGTGGCGGGACTCGTCATATACTCGCTTGTGTTTCTCCTCGCGGGCCGCAACGACAGCGCCGTCATCGTCAAGGACCTAGCCCACCAGACCGCGAGATTCAACTTGGACAAACTTCTCTCTTCCAGGCTCCCGTTGCTCACTCTCAAGACGTCCGCTCCCCGAAACACAAGCGCCGCGCTGGCGCTGGCGCTGCTGCTCCTGCCGCCGGGCCCCGCCAGCGACAGAAACGAGTTCAGCTTGCTCAGGCAGAAGGACCTCAAGGTCTTGCCGGCCAGCATCATCGACTACATCTACTCCAAGATCGAGCCGGCCTCCATAAACTGGGACAACTACGCCTACGTGACCTACGCCACCGACGTGGACCGCCTTTGCGCCGCGGTGCTGAGCTTCCACAGTTTGCGCAGGGCGCACCGCTCCAGGGCCAGGCTTGTGCTTATTTACGACCGGGCCTGGGACAGGTTGGAGATCCAGGCTGACGAGGAGCTCGGCCAGCACAGGAAGGGCCACGGGAACACCGACCGCATCTCGGTGGTCGACTTGCTACAGACGGCGGTCAACGACTACGGCGTCGAGCTCTTGCCCGTTGATTTGGAATGGGGCAGCGCCCAGGACGTAAAGTTGCGGCCGGAGGTCTGGGGCGCAAACTACATGAAGGCCTTGCTCTTCGATCAGACGCAGTTCGACCGCATCGTCTACTTCGATTGCAACAGCGCGTTGCAACACAACTTGGACGAGTTGTTCTTCATTCCTCCCTCCCACGTGGCTTTTCCGGAGGCGTACTGGCTAGCCAGGGAGAATTACAGGCATCTCAACTTTGCCCGCTCCAGCTACTACAGGAGCTTTCTAAGCAGGGAGCTCAACAAGGACATCCAGTTGAGCGAGCGCGCCAAAATCGCAAGAGCCGACCTGGTGCTCAGAGATTTTGAGCGCCGGAAAACACTAAACATCAACAACTTCTACAACAAGATTTACAACGCGTTGCCAAATTATCGCTTCAAGGACAACCTGCGTTTTCTCTGGTCCACTCACTTGGCGGTCATCAAGCCCTCCAAGTCTTTGTTTGACGAAATTTTCCAAAAGTTGATTGACATCAACAGCAACCAGGACCTTGTCGCTGATGCCAACAGACTCGATATATTCAATGAGTTTTTCAGTTTGAGCAATGTGCTAATCAATGAGCGCGCCGACTACGAGGGCTTGTTGCAGGCTGACCAAACGCCGTTGGACACCCGGTACACTGCAGAATACAGTAAGCACAAATCGTATCTCAACGCCAAAGATGTAGCAGAGCTGGCCCATGCTAGCCGCACCAACAAGACGGTCGATTACCGGTTGCCAAAAGCGGCGAACGCCGCCACTTTGACCCCGGAAGAGGCTGGCGAATCTCTGGATGCCGCGAGCTCAGATGCCGGCAGCAAGGACAGCCGCACTCTGTTTATTTGGAAAAAAATCCCACAAGCAATGATCCTTCCGCATCAGCGTTACAATCTAATCACCGAAGAATTCACCCAGCTGGATCATTCGCACTACTTGTCTGACTCTACAGACTTGCCGTTTATCCATGCGTTCAAAGAATTGCATTTCAACGTCAACAACAAGGACCGCCGTAGTCCAGAAGTTGGCTCACAAGCTAACTCCGGCGCAGACGCAGCGCCGGCAGCAGCAGTAGCTCCAGCAAAGGATAGCATTGCTGCGAACGCGGCCTCTGCCGTCAGCGAAATATTTTCTCCCGCACCAGCATACTATTGGAACAGTGATCTTTTCCACAGCCAAGAGATTCTCTCCGACTCGCGTTCCCAATCCAGCCCTGCGGTCAAGCTCATTCACTTTAGCGAACCGCAATTGCAGACTCCGGAAGAAGAGCAAAAGGCCAAGGAAGAAAAATCCAGATCAAAGGGAAAGAATGGCCAAGAAGACCGATCGAAAGAGTTGGCACAACCATGGTCCCAGAAGACCCACGATTTAATAAACAAACGAGTTGATGCATGTTTTAACGAATTGAAAGAACTAAGTGACGATAAACGAAAATACGAATCGAAATTAGCCAGATGTAAAGCACTCAGCGATTGGCGGAAACTTTACCAAAAACACGCGACCTTGAGATTACAAATATGCCATTTACCGTTAGTTTGATGGCTTTTGAAATTATAGTCTTATTGTAATATTTTATGCCTTTTTTTTTTTTTTTTTTTTTTTTTTTTTTATCTTGCCGCTCTGTTGATATATGTTCTTTAGTATACTAGTAGAAGGACACTGCCCGCCCTTCTTTTTTGCCTCTCACTTTGCCCATTTTATCCCTACACCTTCTCACTTTTCCTCGCTATGACCGTAGCTAGGCTTCTACTCTTCCTTTTTTTACACTAATATATTAGTAACTGTTCAGATACTTTAACTATAATGCTACGCCTTTCTGTTTCTTTTACCGAAAACTGCTTCAATTTGCTACTCTTTTCGCTCCTTGCTTCTTCCCTGCTTTGTAGTTCTCCCAATCTTTCATAAAACTTATTTATGTATTGCAGACTTTCGTGTAGTGCACACGCACACAAGTGTATCCTGCATTTATTATCTCTTTCTCGGTAACTCGAAAATATAACAGACATATCGATCCATTATTATGCAACTTGTCTTTTTCGCATGAGGGTCGATTTATCAACCTATATAAATCTTCTTCCAGAAAGACTCGGTGTTTAATTATATCCAATATATAATTTCCGGCCTCCGCCTGCGCGTTGCTCAAAAAGATGCTCAGAATAAGCATGTTCCAGTTAATAATTTATGGTTTATTGACTTCGGAAGTGTAATAATTTGCGTGGACTGTGTTGTATCTGTTTAATCTAGCCTTGATGTAAGTCTTTTTGCTCTGCCAAACCGTGCTGGAGTTCTAATTGGTACTGTCCATCCCTATTTTTGTTGAGTGTAAATTTTTTATTGTGGATCGTATATACTTTGATACCTTCATAGGTGTACAAGGCTCTCTGCGTATATCCCTTTTTTCTTTGAAAAACAATAACAAGCTATTGCAGCAGCGCCCAAGCCAACTAAATAACCAACGCTTCTGATTCGTTCAGTTGTGCTCATGGCACAGCGAATAATTCGAAGTTTTAACGGGCTAGATTTCTGCCATATAGCGCGCATAGTAAAACCAAGACAAGACGAAACGTACACTACAGATTCAATATCGAATAAGTCGACAGGCAAAAAAAGTCACTTTCAATTAGTTTACAATAAAAATATGCATTAATTTATACCACGCAACATGAACTAGTTTCAGTATCAACTCACTTAGCTCTAAATGTCTTGAGAGGATTAGACTTTCTCTTCTTACCACTTCCCCCTTTTTTACCATTCTTACCGCCTCTTTGTCTTTTACGATTCGGCTTATTCAAAGGCACAAAGCCAATAGACTTTGCATCCTTTTTGAGACTATCCGGTAACAAATAATTTGGAATGTTTTTCAAATGAGGTTGAGCTCTAGCTGCATGTAATTCTTTATCGTGTCTCAAAGCTTCCAAATCTTGTGGATTTTCTTCAAAATGTCTCTTCAACTTTTCCGAAGTCAAAATTTCTTGCTTAATTTCTCTGATTCTTGCTTCTCTGATAGCAGTACCTGTCACTGCACGGAAAGCATCTTCCACTCTGTATCTGAAACTTTCCAAGTGCAGGGAGTTGAATTTGTAGGGTATGACATCAAGGCCAATTTTTTTTTGCTTGTTGAGGATTCTCTCAAAAATTTTTTCATCTTTCTTAGCAGTGAGTAATGAGGATTGCTTATGTTTACCCCAATATTTACTATCAACCACATAAGATAATGCAATCCCAGATTTGTTGGCTCTGGCAGTACGGCCAATTCTATGTACGTAGTTTTTGGAAGTGGTTGGTAAATCAAAATTTAACACACAAGCTACATTTTTGAAATCCACACCCCTGGATACACCAAATTCGTTATCGCGTTTCTTTTTGCTATTTTGTTTAGTGTTTTGTTTAGTGGCATTTGGCTGCGGCACAGTTTCTATTTGCTGCTGCTGCTGATGTTGTTCTTCTTCTTCTTCGTCTTTTTGTTTTTGTTCTGGTTGTGATTCATGATCTTCTTGCTGCTGCTGTTCTTCCTCTTCTTTGGTTTCCTGTATATCTCCTTCATCAATTTCAAGGCCATGAGAGTCATCCGTTGCAATCAACAAGTTGTAGTAGTTCTTATTGTATTGGTCTATTATATGTAGTCTTGAGTTTATTGGTAACTCGCTATTAAGAATACAACCTTTTATACCAAATTGTTCCAAAAATAATTTCAATCTATAACCTCTTTCAATGTTATTCACAAATACCAAAATTTTACCTTTAATTAAATTTAACTTAAGTATAACAAAAGTCATTAAGAACTTGTCAAATTCTGATGTTTTTATATAGTATTGTATCAATTTGTCTTTATTCTTTGTCACTTCATCATCATTAAGCTTTAAGACCTTTGGAGTCTTGCAAAAATTTGTCTTAATCGTACTGGTAATTTCGTCATTTAATGTAGCACTCATAGAGAAACTTTGAATATTCAACTTGCTTATATTGAGCAATTCCACAATCTTATCCAAGTCTTCCTGATAACCATAAGAAAAAATTAAATCCACTTCGTCAAGACAAATGAAACGAAGCGTTTGTTGCAATTCACTCAAGTCAACTAAAGAATCATCATTTTCAATCAATTTGAGAAATTTATTTGGCGTAGTGATGAGAATTTCCGGTTTTGAAGCAATCAAAGCTTTCAACACATCTGGAGTATAACTATCAGCCAAATTTAATAAACTTATCAAATTACCGCAATTCTTTAGTAACAATTTACAAAAACTTGCAACCTGGTTAGAAAGTTCTTTAGTAGGCACCAAAATGACAGCTTTGAATTTATGAGAACCATCATTATTGCTAATAATACCTTCAGCAGCATATTCGTCAAGAATGCTTTGAATAATAGGAATCAAATAAGCAGCAGTTTTGCCAGAACCGGTAGAGGCTTTAGCAATGATGTCGCACTTTTCTTCAAGAGCTAAAGGAATTGCTTTGGATTGGATCAATGTTGGATTTTTAAATCCAAGTTGGACCACTGCTTCAGAGATACGCGGGTCCAAGCCAAGTGAGGCAAACGTCACGGTATCGTCAACATAAGCATCGTCAACGGCAGTGAGCTTGCTCATTGTTTTTTGTAATGTTAATTGAAATCGGTTTGCGATTATTGGTTGCAAGTAATGGGTGCTTGAGCCAGCTGGTTTGATGTGCTAAGTTAAACGATCCTCATCTCTACCATCTTACGCAACACAGTAAAAAAAAAATTTTTTTTTTTTTATTTTATTTTATTTTTTTTTTTTTTTTTTCGCAGAGCTTTGGCGAAGAGCTTACCCGCAAGCATTTCCTGCAGCGCATTGCGCTTTAGCGCCTTGACATGCATCGTAAACTGCTTTCAGTTGACAATTTATAAATTACACAACTAAGGTTTTAGAATAATGTAAGATTTATAACAAAAATCAGAATACATTGTCGGTGGCAACGTACTAGAAAACATTGTTTTAGCTTAGCTGCTCCCTAGCAGGCGCCTCGTATGTAGGAAGTTCAAAGTACGAAAAGCAATTACTATCAATGGACCAAAAACCTCAATGCTGCTATCAATTTGTGAGAAACTAAAACAAAACATAAATCAAGTAAATAAGAGAAAAAAGGATACACCTGTAAAAAAAAGTAAGAAGAGCAAGCAAAATGAAGATGCATCTTGAAATAAAATAACATTAATACACAATAGTTGAGCAGAATAGAAAATTTAGTGAAATGGGGAAAAAGATGAAGGGATAAACGAGAAAATAAGCCAGGCTGATAGAAAAAAAAACATTGCATTTAGTTACTGAAAAGCAGTAGCAATAAAATCCATTTCTAAGAGGACTTGTAAGGGTTGAAAAAATAAAGAAAATAAGAATGACTAAAAAATAAGTCAGCTACTATCTTTCTGCTTTTTAGCATAACCACCAGCACAATTGGCCACCTGAATGTTTTTGTCAACCAACTTTTGCTCCAATTTCTTCCTTTGCAATTCTCTCCATCTGTTAAGTTTGCTAGCTTCGTGTAACTCAAATCCATATATTTTTGGACAACAAACTTCTGTGTTGTGGACAGGCACCAAGTTTGGGAATGTCTGGAAAAACATACCTGGGAAACTAGTACCAAAGAAAGCTCCATCAATGTACGCATGTCTTGAAGATTTCGGATTGTATAAATCCTCACAATTGGCACAGTACAATTTCACAGGAGCCCTTCCCGCTTGGTCATCAAGTCCTATTGGAAGCAATGGCTGTAATTGACAGTAAACACGCGGACAAAACCCAAAATCACCCTTCTTGTATTTTTCAAGCATTTTCTGCAATCCTCTGCTGGTAATTATATATCTGGCATGAAATAGCCCATACAAAACTCTAGCATTGTATTCTAATTGTTCTCTGAATTCTTGATTGCGCTTCTTCTTATCGGCAGCCAGGTTGGCTGACTCATCTTCATCATCACCGTCTTCATCTAAGTTGTCCTCCAAGTCGCTAAGCTTACAACTATCCGTGATTATATCAATGGCAAGTTGGATGTTGGAAACTTCAGCATTGAGGCCAGTTTGGTTGAAACGATCAGTTATATATTCATAATCAATATCGCAAAAATACTCATTACCTTTGGTTCCTAGAAACCAATCAATCCAGTATTCTATAAATAAAAGTTAGTATATCGAACAAATAGACTTGAATTTCTATCACAATTTCCTAGAGAACAATCCAAATTATAAAACATACCACTGAAGTCTGATTCACTGGTGTATTCTTCAACATTACTCATGCTGTATAAAGGCGTTTGCTGTTTTGAATATGTTACTGATGCAAAAGTATGTAATTTTCAGGGAGTTTTAATAAAAATGAAATATTGCGAGTAAATTTGACAGCTGATAGCAGAAAATTTCTATTTGAGTTCCAGCGTGTATGCCATCTAAGAGCCAATGAGGTCAATTGTTGGCTAGTGATGACTTGATGTCCTTTCAAATCATTTTTTTTTCGTTTTCTTGTTTCTGTTTTTTACCTAGCGAACTTCCCTGCAAGAGCTCGTAACCACATCACGAACTAGCAAAATCAACGGGGAAGTGCCGTTGTGATAATTGAATAAACTGCCATTGCCATTACCATTGCCATTACCATTGCCATTGCCATCTGTCATAGGTGTTGTGTGGTGTTCCGTTAAAATCTGAATAAAGGGGTTTACTTGATATCAGTAGAAAGAAACTATACCCATAGAAAAATAGTTTACTGGGAACAGCAAAAGAGCACAAAAAGGTAATAAAGTATGAGGATCTTTAAAGTGCCAGCAGAGTCTTCAAAACAAATATTCTCACTTTCTGTCGACCATAACAGTCAATACGTGGCCAGTGGGGAAAATGGTGGTCAAGTCAGGATTTGGAACATAGGAGCTTTTGACCGGGTTGTGGGAACAAATGAACCAACAAAAGAACTAGTAGATAAAGTTAAACCTCTCAAGATACTCACGTATCATCAGGTCGAACCAGTAACGCAAGATTCAAAGAAAGAAGAAGAAGGAGACAAAGGCGTACTGCCGCAAATAGCTCGTTATGAGAAAGAAATAAATGTGAATATTGTCAAGTTTTCTAGCATAAATGATTGGCTAATAACTGGCGATTCCAATGGTAAAGTATATTTGATTGAAGCACCATGGGATGATAACTTGAAAACAGAACCCGAACTAATTATCGATCTATATGCCAAAAATGTGACTGAAATGCTAAAAAATGATGGAATAAACATTAACCAAAGGAGCAAAATGGATGATGAGGATGCCATAATGGATATTACTTGGTCTAACGATGGAAGATTAATAGCAATAGCGTCTTTGAATAACAAAGTGCTTTTGTACGATTTCAAACATAGAAAGTTTGTAACAGTGCTATCAGATTTTACGGCATCTGTCAAAAGTATTTCTTTTGATCCAACCAATAACTATCTCACTGTTATAAGCAATAGCAAAATAGTACATTTTTATCAATACAAGTTCAAAGAACTACTACCGGGAGACGAACGATTTCATATCAAGCAAATAAATATGGTAACGAAACTACTACAAAAGTCAATGCTAACTACAAGATTCAATCGCTTTAATTGGTCACCTAACGGAAACTTACTCGCTATACCTAACGGGACCAAAGAAATGGGTAAAAATGCGAACCCGTCAAACTGTGGCAAGACAAGCACAGTCATCAATTTTAATCCAACAAATTTTAACAATACCTACTCACTAAACAATATTACGGTAGTTGCATTGCTTTCACCGTTGAACAGTTTCAAAACAATATGTTCTTTTGTAGGTCATAAATTTTCAAGTCTAGAAACCATCAGTTTCAATCCTCAGTTGTTTAAGATTAAGGAATTGGCTGACAATGATCCAAACAATAGCACATCTGCTTCTTCTAATAAAGAATTGAACAAAGAAATCAAAAACAACAGATACTACAGCATAGTAGCCACTGGTGGGCTTGACAAAACATTGGTGATATGGTCTACAATTATTGAGAAGCCAATTTTTATTGGTAAAGATTTTTCAAGTAATACAATTATAGATATTGAGTGGACTAAAGATGGTCAGGGACTTTTTGTTGGTTCATTAGATGGATCTATCAGTTTTTTGAAATTCGATGAAAATGAACTAGGTTTAAAAAGTTCGCCTGCTGAACTTAATGAATCCTTGAAAGAGGTATCTAAGAATGTCAAGTTGTTGGATGATCCAAATGATTGGAAAAAAGTTATCGATGAACATAAAAAAGTTAAAATGGAGAGTGAAATGCAACAGAAGGACAATGAGGAATCTAAACAGAAACATGCTGCTCTGGAAAAGCTAACACTAGAAAATAAAACAAAAGGCGATTCGAAAATTTTGAAAAAAGAGGAACAATCTGATAAAACTAAAAAGGATGCTCCAAAACGTATTCAGCCCACCCTAGTAACTAAAAAAACGTCAACATTAAAATCAGCAACAATTACTAAAAGCGGGAAAAAAAGAGTTGCACCATTACTTGTTTCATCCTATGGGAATGGTAATTCTAGTGCTGCGTCTAAACCGACAACAACTTTACAACCAAACATCAGCACCACAACAAATGAGTTTGACAAACCTTCAAACATAGTCTCTAAGGGAATAACTACTTTTAATGCAAAAAGACAGCGAGAGTTAGACCCTGATCAAGAAGAAGCAAAACTCAAGAAACAAAAATCAAACACCAACTTTGAACCTATTGAGTTTCTTAACACTACAATAATTAATCCTTCTACTGCGTTTGCGCGGCTAAGATTGGCAATACCCAAAGCAGCACTCACAATAAATTATCAATCTCCCATTGATCCTTCTTTCATATTAATTGTTAAAAATGGAAGTGGAAATGAACAAAAACCAACAAGAGTATCATTGGAGAAAGAGCTGAATTTTAATTCTTCAAATGCATTCCAAAGTCATATTTCCATGTCGAGCTCAAACGCTTTGGTTGGTGATGCTATTAGTGGGGCAGCTTCCAGTATTTCGAATGGCCAATCTTCCAGCTCATCAGCTATATCAACCTCAGTTGCTCCAGCAGCAACTTCGGCGGGAGCAGCTAGTAATGGATTGCTGCCTAATGATACTGCTAAAAAAGAAGTATTTGTTGATTTTATTCCAAAACTTGTCAACTTAGTGGCTGGTGGAGAACGCGGTTTTTGGGCCCTTGGCACCCTTGATGGCACAGTTATTATCTACTCCAATTCTGGGAAACGAATTTTTCCACCCTTAGTGCTTGGATCAGCTTTAAGTTTTCTTGAATGTAAAAATAATTACTTAATGGCAGTAACTTCGATCGGTGAGCTATATGTATGGAACGTCAATGAGCGCAAAATTCATTTCAAACCAGTAAATATATACACTTTATTCGAACCGTTCAATAAGTATCAAGATGAGTTGATTGTGAAGGGTGATAGCATGACTTTGTGCTCCATTAATGCTAAAGGAATCCCATTGATTACCTTGTCTAATGGGAATGGATATTTATATGATAAAGATATGGGAAGCTGGTGCATTATTAGTGACTCATGGTGGGCCTTCGGGTCTCATTATTGGGACGCTGCTATTATAACGCCACCAGCTCAATCTCAAGCTCACAGTTCAGATGCTACGGAAGTCGATAATACTGCCAACAATCCATTATCTAGTATATTATCGCATAAGAACAGGTCTAGTGTGATATCATTGATTGAATCCAAAACTAATGAAGAAATTTTCAAAAAGCGGAAGACTAACCTTTTGAAAAAAATTTCCAAAATTATGTTAATGAAACATGGTTATGAAAATTTAGAAATTAGTATTTCTTTGGCTCATTTGGAAAATAAGATTCTTATAGCTGAGAAACTTCAAGAACATGATGAATTCAAAAGATTGCTTCTCAGCTATTGCATCAGAATCAGTGAATTAGCTTACAAAAGCAGGTTGACTGAGGTATTTCAAGACTTGTTGGGCCCACGGTACCATGCAGGTGATGACTGGATTGATGATGATGATGATGATGATGATGATGACGATCTTAGCGAAAGCTCAGCTGATGAAGATGGCGATGGTAAAGATATCAAACTTGATACAAATAACACTCAATTTAAAAATCAACCATACACAAAAGCAGTATCACCTAATTCAAAGAAAACAGTTGGTAGTGGTAGTAATACTAAAGAGGAGAGTCAAAAGGCAGGATGGAATCCTATAATATGCGGTTTCAATAAGCATGAACTTTTGAAAGAAATTATTTTAGCGTGTGCTAAATATAGAGAAGTTCAAAGAATTTTGGTACAGTATGGGAAAGCTGTTGGACTTCTAAATAGTGATATCATCAGAGCCTAAATAACATAACACCTTTGTATGTGTTATAATAAGCTTATTTTATCATTCTACTGGCTAAGTTTTCTCCTTGTATAATAATTCTGTTTATTACTTGTTTACAAAATCTTTGTGTATACTTTTCAATAAGGCGTATATTCAATGACGTAACAGATTAATGCTTTTTTTTCAATGCTTTAGAAAAATTTTGACACAAGATGTAAGTCCCTTTACTCAGAGAAACCATCAACAACAATGTTGCTCTGAGCTTCGGAATAGTTTTCGTAATAGCTTTGGAATAAACTAATCAATTTTTCAACGTCATGAGAGCCACCAGTTTCTCTAATACTATGCATACTCAATTGTGGGTTACCAATATCCAAAGCACGAATACCTAATTTAGAACAAACAATTGGCCCAATAGTAGATCCACAAGGACTATCATTACGAACCACAAACAATTGTAATGGAACTTTGGCCTTTTCAGCTACTCTTTTCAATAAAACAATACCAGGACTATTAGTTACATATCTTTGATTAGCATTGACTTTGATCACTGGACCACCATTCAATCTTGGCTTGTGGTTGCCCTCATAATTTTCAGCATAGTTTGGATGAACACCATGTGCCATGTCTGAGGACAAGAAGAATGATTTAGCACTAGATTCATACAAGTATGAGTCGTGGCTTATGTTACTACCGCTGGAGCTGGCTTCGTTTCCGGTCAATGAAGTCAATCTGTCAAGCACAGCAGGAATAAAATTGGAATCGGCACCTTGAGCAGATTGAGAGCCAATTTCTTCATGATCAAAAAGAGCTAACAATCTGATACTCGGTTCATTTACCAAACTTTCTTCAGTGGATGCTTTAATAATAGCTTCAGTGCCGCAGAAACATGAAGTCAAATTGTCCAATCTTCCACTAAAGACAAACTCATTATTGATGCCACCTAAAGTAGACTTGTTGTTGTCATATAAAATCAATTCAAAATCTTCAATTTCAGAAACTTCAACCCCTGCTTCTTGAGCAATGACATCCAAAAGTTGAGGACTGTGTCTTTTTACCACTGAGTCCAATGCATGGAATTCGTCATCAGACAAGTCAGAACCACCACAACAAGAATGTTCCTTTTCTTCGCCAGCAGTTTCTGTCTTTCCATTGTCTTCGGCAGCACTAGAAGAGTCTTCCAAACCAGCAATCGGCACCAACTTGGTTTCTTTGTTGAATTCAAACTTGGTATTCACTGATCTGTCCAAATGGATAGCCAATGTAGGAATCTGCAAAATTGGTTTTTCCACCTTCACCAATTTTGGAAAAGTTTTGCCATTTTTAGTTATAAAAAGTCTCCCAGCAATGGAAAAAGTTCTATCAAAATACGAATGGAAAATCCCACCACCATAGGTCTCACACTTAACTTGGATGTAACCATTAGAAACCAGCTTAGATATTGGCTTTACTCGTAATGTTGGAGAATCAGTATGTGCTCCAATGATTGAGACACCGTTCCCTGGAACCCATTTTTGTCCCACGGTAAAAGCAATAAGAGAGGAACCATTTCTAGTAACAAAGTAAGAGCCGCCCTTTTTCACTTTCCCTTTCCAGTTGGTTTTTTCGCTCAATTCTTTGAAATTTGCATTCACTAATGACTTTTTGATGGTGTCAACCGCGTGGTATGGAGTTGGCGAGCTGTTTAAAAATGAGACAAACTCGTTGGCATATTGCAATGACTTGGACGACATTCTCGTTGAAATGTTTTGGAATAACGTCACAAATACTAGTTCTTATTTGTTTAGCAAAGATTACTGAGTAATACAGAAACGATCGTTTTGTTGATTTCTGATTACAATAAGAAAACTACAGAAAAACGGTCAATCGCTTTCACGCGATAAGCAACGCATGCCAAATTGGTAGAAAATTCAACTTCCGTACATAATTTGTCCATGTGACCTAGCTGCATATTTGCATTATACATATTATCTTTGGCATACATATATACTGATCAATGAGACAACCTACCATTCTCGACATCAGACCTGCAATTTCTTTTGCACAAGCTTGATTAATTCTTCACTATAAATTTCTAGTAATTTAGCGTTTGTGCTTGTTTCTTCGTGATCTCCAAATAACTTTTGTGTGAGACAAATTTCGTGTCGTACTAATTGTATTTCAGTGTCAGTTAATGCATCGCTCTTATGCAAATTTCTGAAAACTCTTAGAGAGTTAACCAAGTCATCCACTATGCCACTTGCAGAAGTTTTTTGGTGAAAAGAGCCAGCTCTGCTACCATTTTTACTGGCAGATCTTTCTAAAAGAGACAGTTTAGGTCTTTCTTGTGTAGGACTATCAGTAGACAATGGACTTAGTCGTTTCTCTGATTTTGAACCACGTATGCTGGTAAAAGAAGACAGCACTTTGGATCTGGTGCTGCTTAAGGGTGATGTAGAACGGGAAGAGTGCGAATCACTTGACAATAAAGAAATAGAGCTTTTTTTGACTTCTGGAGACTTTGTACCTCTGTCGATATTAAGAGGCCGTGTTTTTAGTACTGTGGTGCTCGGAGATTTATGTAACCGCATATTTGATACAGACTTTGATTTAACAACTTTCCTCTGTACTTTACTGTTGAGTAACCTTGTTTCATCCAGAAGCGGGCCATTGTTTTTGAGCGACAGTTTTTCTAACTTCAAAGTCACATCGTCGGAATTTGAAGTTTCTTTATCAGAGCTGAGTTTCCAACGAAAAAGGCAACCATCGTTGCTTATGGATATCAAGTTTTTTGCGTTTTTTGCATCTGTTTGACTTTCCCCTTCTTTGCCAAGCTGAAGACCAATTATAAGTCCTGAATGACCCCAATTTATTGTGAGCAGCTTCCCCGTACTATAGCTAAATGTTCTTATACTCTTATCTGAACATGTACATAATATTAAATCCAAGTCGCTGAGAATCACAAAATTTTCAAGTAAAAGTGATGAATTCAGCTCGTTATAAAGCTTCAAATTTCTTTGGAGCTCCAAGGTCTTCAAGTTGTAAACTGATACAAGTTTATCATTTGTTGAGACCACTAATTCACTTTTGGACTTATTCTCGCAATCTGTAATCTCCATCTTTACAGGAGTTGTACGTACACTAAGCAATTTTTCACGAACCACGTAAGGAAAATTATCTTTATCAAATTCAATTTTGTGAACTGAAATGGTTCTATCAGCAGAGCAAGCGTAAAACTTATTCTCATATGTTATAGTTTGAATAATATTTGCTTTGTGTACTGTAAGGGTCTCCAACAAATCCCAGTTTGATTCCTCCTCTAGAGGCTCACTATTATATGAACCGGTGCTGGTGTCTTGCTCAATAGCGTTTTCTTTAGTGTTGATTTTTTTCTCGGATAATGACATCTTTTTGAAAAAAACTTGCATAGTTCGATCTCTACTCACAGTAATTACAAACTTATAATTGTTTATAGTGATTTGCGCAATATCGTTGATTGCAGACTCGTGTGCTTTTGTATAATATGAGTAAGATTTATTTGTCAAATCTTTGATGAAAAAAAAGCCCAAGCGATCCCCTAGTATAAGCTCATTCTCGCAAGTTAATTCTATCGCTGTAAGTTTATTTTCAACGGAGTCATCGGATATCAAGCTGAAAGTGTCAACATTTTTAATGCGAAAATTTTCAACCAGGATTTCTGCAATCTCGCCATATTCAGACCAAAATATTAGCGAGTTGCTTGTGCCTCTTTTAAGACCACAAATATGCTTAAACACAGGCTCAATTAATTTTTCTACTTTCTTCGACTGAGTTGAATAAAGATTGATTTCGTTGCAACTAACATATACCAAAGAAGGGTCGTGCAGACTATTTTTAGTCGCTCTTATCGTAAGTACTCCTGATTTTGAACCGCGAGCTGTAGGTGAACTGGTGCCAGCACCGTTACCTGCCAATATCCCAATCAGTGAGTTTCTCTTATTTTGATTATGCAATTGATCATTCAAATCAAAATTGCTGGAAGATTTGAGAATGTTACTAAAAGTTTTACTTTTCAAGCCGTTTTTATCGTCATCAGCAAACCAAAACAAATCGTTTTGCACATCAATATAGAATGTGCTTATTGACTCACTAAACTTTTTCACCGGTTCAACAGTAAACTTATCTTGAGATAAGTCTAGCATGCAAAAAAAGCCACTGTCTGATAGAAAGAAAGCAGTATTCATAGTGTCAACAATAAATCCATCGACAAAATTCTCGTTAAGCAAATTCCCAAGTAGTGCATTCTTTCCTTTTATCACATTTAATGTTTTATTGAAAACATCCTCTTCGGATCTTTCAAATTTCCAAACTCTTATATGTCTTAATCCGAAAGTGTAAATTAGATCATTTTGCCAGATCATATTGTTAACAATTGAGGTACATCTATTAGATCCAACCAAAGTTATGTTGAAGTTGCCAGTAGTACTATTGTTACTTATTTTCCAGATGTTCAAATAAGCATCTGACGAAACTCCTAACGATGCCAAATATTTGCAATCTTCTGAAAAGCTCAAACAATTTAAGCCAAACATGTGCTCAGATATGTAAGCTAACGGGTAATCATTTGAGTCTTCAGCAAGCGAGTAAATCAAGATTCTAGGTTGGTAACCGCTCTCTCCCACTGCTAACAACTTTTTATTTGAAGATATAGCCACACAAGTTATAGTTCTGATCTTGTCCCTCATTCTCGTACTGGAGTGACCGTTGGTACTGGATCCATTAGTGCTGATTCCGCTGAGCGTGTTGCCTGAACCATAATTTATACTACCATGTCCAGAAAGACCCATATTATCATCAAACCCACTGGAATTTGAGCCGAGCCCTGAATTCTTATTAACAGACAATGCCCCATTAGTCAAGCTAGAAGGCGATGCAGAGGAGTTGATGTTTATGGGATGTAAGAGCTTGGGGTATCCAAACTTATCTGTTTTCAATGAGCTGTTGATATAACTGTGGTAATTGTACGCACTCAAGTAGTCACTATTATTAGTACTATTGCCATTAGCATTGGGCCCCTTTGAGATATAGTTGGCACAAAAAAACCGTTGATTCTTGATTTGAGATTCTTCAATTGTGCATACAACCACTCCGCCACTAGCAGTGTACACAATAACATTATCTTTGATCGCAAACGATGAATTGTCACATATTGAAGCTCCAAAGATCTGATCGATACCCAACAGGAACATCTTTATGTGTACTGGCTGCTAATAAGCTCTAATAGATATAGTAGTATCTAATTAAATTCAATATTTTACTTCGTCCTGAATTTGAGATGAGGAAGACTTGGTTATGTCTCGGATTCTGCTATCTTGACGATTGATCCCATCCGTACTGGACAAGTGTGGAACGTTATATTTCTGATGAAAAAACTCTGAAACTTAGAAACTTTTCTATACCTTACAGAACTTTTTAGTAAACACTATTATTTCTTTACCTCTTTTGAAATTTCTACCGTTGATAAAAAAAAAAAAGTCTGTTTGCGCTAAGTAAAAAAAAAAAATAAAATAAAACAAAAAAAAAGTGAAAATCAGCACTGAAAACCACACAATGCACAAAAACAGAACGGAAACGAAAACGTAAACAATCATTAACAATCAGTAATCAGCAGTCAGCACGCTAGATTCAGGATCTTCCCAGATCAACACGGGCGTTGCTATTTGCACTGAGACTCAGCATCTTACAAAATACCATTAAACACTACGTTACTTTTCTTTCTTCCGCTGCTAATTACAAGACATAGCGTACAAAAAGATCAAACTGTTTTTTAAATGAAGTAAAAGATTGAATATTCTCGTTATACGCGTCATGTTACATCAATATACGTTATTATACATATTCAACATCCTAATTGGCATAACTGAATTTTCCAATTTCCGTTTTTACTAATATATTAAAAGCCAGAAAAATCCTCTTATGAGAATCTATAGCTTAACTGTTGCTCATACACGCACATTTGGCGCCCAATGTATATGTATAACAGCATTTTTGTCTTCCATGTATATATGCTAGTGATCAGGGTTGTATCTGATTCGTTTTACCGTCAAGTGAGTGTGCATTCTAACAAATAATCACAAAACATGCTCAGAAGTAAGATTTTTTAATTCACGATCAGGCTGGCACAAGAACTTGTCAATGGGTTATGCAGCTATAAGTCCTAGTAAAGGACCATGGTTTGTTTGCAAAAAAGCTATCGTGTTTGGGGAGAATGTTTCTGTACTAGATGTTCAACCACATGGCTTGAACGAAATATTCTATATTTTTGTGAGATTATTTCAGGATCTATCTTTTGAATTCGTTAGCTCCTTCAACTTTTTTTTTTATCAGCAGTTTATCATTGCTGAGCAGCTTTCACAATGTTTTGGCGTACTTGTGCGTTCAAAAAGGCTCATCACCCATTCAATTAATAAATTCAAACACATTTGGTAAAAAGTAGCAGGTCCTTACATTAAATACAGATTAAATGAGGTCTTGCGAGAAATGAGCTTTTAATTAAAATAGTTAAAATGATAAACAGGATAGATAGATTTCCAAGGACCCATACAAAAAAAATTATAATATAAGCGCAAAAATCATTATTAATATTGAAACAAAGAAAACAGAAGAAAATATGAAATAACTAAAACCAAGGCTCTCCCCCCATTTAGAAAAAAAAACCCCACGACCCAAATTAATAAAATAAAACATGTAAACAAAATCTGAAATAAAAGAGAAAAAACCATTCTATCCAACACTACTAAAGCCATCCTCTGTTTCGCTGAACCAGTCTACTTGAAACAGAACATGAACCGATACAAAAATTGCAAGTACCAACAAGCAAGACAAAAAGTACAAAAGAAAAAAATTGAAAACTTAACCAGAAAACACAAAACCATTACTCATCACTTTCGCAGTCATCACTAACACCACTATTACCAACACTTTCATCAGTAGTACTGCCAGTAGTGCTGCCATTGACATCCACTGCGTCAGTAGTAGCACCAGAAGCATCGGCACCAGTGTTGACAGCATTATTTCTGACAATTACTTCACATTCACCTTTTTCAATATGTTCTTCAAGCCAAGCATTATTATTGTCAAAATACACAAAACAACCAGCGCATCTGCCACCAACATCGTTTCTTTCAGTGGATTTGGTTCCTGCTGGATAGATGAAATGCAATGCTTTCAAGTGTGTCTTGTATGTGTCTCTTCTGGAAAATCCACCACTTGGATGGCATTTGGTGCCGATGAATTGTCTTTTAGCAGCATCACTAGCACTAGCATTAGCACCAGAACCATCATTTTTGATATCTTTCTTTTCTGCATCCTTAGCGGATGCTTCCTCCTCTTGTTTCAAATCTTCTTCGGACCTGTAAAACGGACATACAAAAGCTTTAAACGCAGAATGCTTTTTCAAATGTCTAGACAAGTACCCTTTAACTTTGAAAGAAGCAGAGCAATGTGGACAAACAAAAGTCGTAGGAATATGGTTCTTTTTTCCAATATTGCATAACTTAGCCTTTGTCATAATCGCGCCATTACTATTTCCCAGAAGCCTAGTGATAGATACTCCACCTGACAATATCGTCTTGCTATTCTTGCTACTAGTTTTGAAATCGCTGCTTAGAGCTGAAAAACTAGAGAATTGCGCGCTTGTTGGCTTAGCGGAGTAGTGAAAGCTGCTGGACAAATCAATAATGGTTTCTTGGAATGGTGGATAGCTTTTGCTGATAGTGCTGGTGTTCAAACTTCCGCCACGAGCACCTGCAACGTTGCTGCCGGTATTAGTTGCAGTATTGTTAGTTGAAATTGCAGTGGCAGCGTTTCGCTTTGTCGTTTTATCAGTCAAAGCACCGACTGCACCAATGTTGTTAAGCAGCACTGCAGGCTGTTCTTGTTTTACATTGATGTTATTGAAATGGTCTGATCTGATAAAGTTATGCAATTGTTGTTGTGAGGACAAACTGGTACCGTACATGAATTGTGATGATTGAGAGCCTTGGCTTTGTGTTGGTGATACCTCAACAGGACTAGAAGCCAATCTAGAGCCATAATACTGTTGTTGCTGTTGTTGTTGAAAAGCAGGAGGAGTAGATAACCGATAGGACAAAGACCCAAAAAGGGGATCATTGTAGTTTCCTGATCCCATAGCAATGGTTTTCGATCTTTTGGACATCTGGTTATTTTTGAAGTTATTAGTTGCAGAAAAACTGCTGCTAGAGTATCTTTTTCTAAGATTTTCTTCCTGATGGCTTTGAGCCGGATACAAAACCGGAGCAGACTCAGTGTCAACCGGATAATGAAAGTTGAGTTCATCGCTTAGTGGGATAGACACCAAATTATTTTCATCTTTGACAAAGTTTGGTGGTGTAGTTGATAGGCTTTGGTCAATAGTAGTAGCAGCAGCGGTCCCAGAATAAGAGAAGGTTTCAGTATTAGAAGAATAGTTTAAAGATTGTTCTGATTCAGGTATTGAAAATCCCAAACCGCTATTATTGTTGCTAAATCCATTATTACTAGTATTGCTGTAATTATACTGATTTTTATTGCTGTTACTGGATTTGTTGTTGAAATCAACTATTTTTGGGTTTCTTATTGGGATTGCTTTAGAGCTGTTGAATTCTGGGGCAGTTGAAGCAAAATGGTCATGTAATTCGTTGTCGTCATTGTTGTTTTTTTGTGAAATAGAATTTTCCAAATTAAAATTAAAATCAACCTCACTTCCAGGGTAAAGTTGTTGTTGCTGTCTTTGCTGATGATTGTTCTGGTACTTCTCCCGCTGATGTTCATTAGTCCTAGAGGCAAAAAAATCGTTGATATTGTGTTGTAAAATAGGTAAATCATACATTTCTTCTTCTTCTTCTTCATCGTCATCGTCTTCTTCAACTTCTTCAGCAAACGACTGCTTGCGTTGAATGAACCTATCAACCATAGAGGTGCGTTTTAACGTTGCGGAAGGGCTGTTACCTGCTGAAAACGCAATATTATCTTGATTAATATAGCTGGTCTTGGCACTGCCAACGTATGAAGGAACGCTACCATAAAGGTGATTGCTGCCATTATTATTTCTGCTGTTGTTGCCTTTGTTGGAAATGGTTTGATTTTGAGTGATCTGAGAAAATGGACTACTGGTGATATCATCATGCTTATGAAACATCAACTGCTCACTAGCGGCAATATCACTCTCAACAGCAATAGTATTGAAAAAGTTCACATTATCAGGACCGGAACTGTGACCAGTGACACTGTTAAAATTGTAAACATCATTACTAGCATTTATATCAACGTTAAACTCGTTGTTGCTGAATTCAAAATCAATTTCGTCAATAGCACAGGAAATTTGTGCATTGGTACTGCGCATATTTGCGGAGCTATTAGTGCCGACCAAATCCAAAGCTTCGGCACTTTGCTGTCCTGGGAAAAGTGAGGAAAGTTGACTTTTTTTAATATTATTATTTTTATTTACAGTATTGAGAGCATTCTTGGAGATTTTTTCTCTGTTTGGATTATTGACTGCTGGAGTAGGGAATTTTTGCTTATAGTCGGATGCCAGAGGAGAAGCAATAGAAATTAACTGTGGCGGTTTATGATCAACTGCAGAGATTCCACCAATTGAAATAATATTTGAGTCTTCATGACCTTGTGGGTAATTTAAATGGGAAAAGTCAATAACTGAGTCATTGCTGAACTCGGGGACATTAAGTTCAAGCATTTTTGACTATCTTCTCGATGACTGATTGTAGTATTAACTCGAACGAAGTTTTGTATGCCAGCCAAAAAAAGCCGTGAAATGGAAGGGTTGAATGTGAATATAGAGAGTAAGTGGTAAGTGTAATATAAAATTTCCAACTTGGCTCAACGCATAAGACGAGAAGATTCTAACTGAGCTAAGCTGAGATCTGGAGTAACGTTGTAGTGGAAATAGAATCAATAGTAAAAAACAAAAAAAATAAAAAAAAAAAAAACTTTTTGTTTTTCCTCTGATGCTGGTATATTTTAGTTTACTTTTTTTTCTTGGAGTTTATTTTTCCGGCAGGCCTGATAGTATATGATAACACTCTGCCTTTCTTTTTCTCCCAATGGTTTAGGTTGATGTGAACAGATAATAGGGAGATCAATAAGCCTCTTTATCGCAAGGAAGAGACAATAGGTCTGTTTATTATTTTGCTAAAAGGGAAAGCGGGAAAACGAAAACGAGCAATTACAGTAATTGGTGGAGTAGTGGTGTTGTACAGATGAGAAGTATTATTATTTGTGGTACTTAACCATCGAAGACAAGATCGAAATGGACAGGAGAAAGGGAAAGGGGAAGAAACAAAAACAAGAAAAAAAACCGAAGAAAAAAATGTACAAGAGAGACAAAGAATGTGCCAAAAGGCAAGATGATATATAGCCGGGGACATGAGTGAATCATGCTGACTGATGTGAGGCGATCGAGTGACTGAGCGAACAGGCACTAGTGACTAAATGAGTGTGGATTTCTGGTGATTGATTGATTGATTGCACGAAAACTAAGCCTGAGATTGCCAAAGAGACATGTCTTCGCAGAAGAGAGACTACCTTTCTCCAGAGATAATAGATAAAGACTGCGATTAAGCTACCATTTCGTCTATCTCCTGTGGTGCTCTCCCGCTACTGCTGCAACACTGGGAAATGCTCCCGAGGTTGTCTCATGCGGCTACATGCCACTTGATGCGCATTTTCTACAAATTTAGTAATTTTCTTGGTGCCATCTGCGCTAATCTGTGCAGAACTTGTTGCACCCGTAAAGGTATTTTAATATAGCCTGGCTACACAGTGCTGAAAACTGAGCCATGTAGTTTCCCAAATCTACAGGTACATCACGCTATTTGTATCTGTTTTTCGGCCTTGATGAAGAGTTGACAGCTGTGGGCTACACAGTTTTTTACATCTCCAGCTGCAGCTGTTGCCGCGTGCTCTGCCTTTAGCGCTGTATTTTTCAATTCTTCGCAGCGCTTTCATGCGGGAGCTCCGCGAGAGTTTTTAGCGCTTTAGCAGAATTCTTATCCGCTTTGCTGCTTCTTATGCGTGATGCTGCAATAAGTTGCTCTATAATGCAGAAACTCACATCCGTCGGGTGAATAGATACTGCATCCGGAAATCCGTGGCGGTGGAAGGGCCCATCCGGTACAAGTGCTCAGAAAAATGACGATTGTGGTGACTATTTCTGCAGCTGTGGTTACCCTTTGCAGAGATTCTTCCGTCTCTTTACCGCGGATTAATCACTGCACTATGAGAGAGACTAAGGCTGTGGTTTACGTCTCGAGGATTAGTGCGACTAGTATGTGACTTTTACGAGCCAAAACAAGAATGCTTGCAGATAGAGAATTTTCAGAAAATTGAGTGGTATAAGCCCCGATATTGTTTTTGCAAAGAGGCTTTTCCATCCTTTTGATGGGAATTTGATGTGCATTTAATGGAGACTTAGTGGAGACTTAGTGTAGGCCTGATGGAAACCAAAAGACAGCCTGGGTTAAGGTCGTTGTCGTCAATACCGAGTCCCTAGAGGCTGGTATTCGAGCTTACAAAGGTTGCTGATTTCACCAGTGAAACTTGAATGCACCACGGGCCTGTGGCGAATATTTTTAGATGCTAGTCGGCCAAAAACATGATATCGATGCTGAATATTATTACCGAGATCTGTAGTTTTGTTCTGTACCAAGCATTTTCTTTCTTAATTGTAATGCAACTGGCTATGCAGTTTCAAAGCGTTCCTTCAAAACTTTCATCAACCTGTCAGGACACTAACAACAGTTACTCAATATCCGCGTTTACAAATCAACGCGCAAGAATGTTTAATTGAGTGGCAGAATTGTGTACGAAGTTCCACCAAGCTGCTGTGCTGTGAATTTAATTGAACTCTCTGATTTCAATCCAAATTGCTAAATTTAAATTTTGTGTGTACAGAATCACATGCAGATCCGGTAGCCGTTCTCTGATTAACGGTAATGCGGCTAAAATCTTCTTGCTTTTAATCCAGTAGTTTTTATCTTTTAGCAGTCTCAAATCATAATAGCTGGCGATGCTTTTATCTAACCTTCACTTACATGTCAAAGCAAGAGACGCCACCACTTATCAATCGTTATGTCCGATATTTGAAAGTGGCAAACTACAACCATTAAACTTTCTTCATAATAGGCGACACCCGTTAAAAGTGCAGACAGAATGCTGTTTGACTAGAGTGTCCTATTTTTTTCTCTACATTCCATTGTTCCGTTTAAAACTGAATTTTGTTTAAGTTAGTTAAGACACATTGATGCCACCACAACCACAATTGCAAGATTGCTTCGAACTGTGTGGTTTTGTCGTTATCGATCGAGAGCAAATCGCTGAACACAAAATACCAGTAAATCCTGATAAATATACCGTTGAAAAAATAGAAGATTTCATGTAGCCTATGGTGTTTTGCCCAAATAGCGCAATCTACACAGAGTAATTCAATATTGGAGTATTGAAAACACCGCCATCTTATTGGTTCAGTGGTAGTATTTCTGTGGTCTCATGCTCAACAATGTGCAATTCTGTGCATTTAACGAGCGAAACGAACAGAGACGGAAATATGCATACTGCATGCATTAATTTTTCAGTTTTCTACATCTTGCAATCCGTCTCTCAGCTTCCGTCCACCGTCGCTCATGAATACGACGGCCGGCGTCACTGTACAGGATTTCTATCAGATTAATAAGTGCTGTATCAGTTCACATATCGGTATCATGAGCTGAAATTGGCTATAAGTCTTCAGACTTGAAAAAGGATTTTAGATTTGAAGTCATGAAGTAACAGATTTAGAGATTTCAACTGCTCTCAAAATCTGTGTGTGTGTGAAGAAGTTGTGATATTCAAAACAAAGAAAAAAGAAAAGAAAACCAAGGCGTATTGGCAAGCCCTTTCATAAGGTCGAACTATACAGTTAATAATTATTAGACCGAGTTTTATAAAACTGCAAATCCCTTCAATCCCAAAGATGTGCAAATCCCAGGTATACCCATATCTTGTAATATAGATTTGCACTCACATGCCAAAAGTATGTCTAAAAAGGAGTATAATTTAACAAAATTGGACAGCTCGGAGATATGTTGATATATCCCATAGTCTAAAATATAATGGTAATTGACTATTGTTCGTTCATTGGTATGTATATTTTCATAGCATCGAAGGGGGCTCGTAACATTGCAAATATTCACAAATCAGCTGTGCGCTTTATACGTTTGTCGCATTGTCTTTGGGCTCCTTAAATTTTTGCTTCTATTTAATTCTTCTGATTTTTGTATGTTTCTCCTTGCTTTTTATGATCAACTATCGTTATCAAATGTCATATAACAGTTCAACATGCTTCATAACAACTATTTACAAAACGGATGTAGCTTCAATTTTTTTGTTTGTCAAAATGGCATTTCAGCATTTATGAAAAAGCTATACATAGTAAAATTTCTATAGAGTCTCTCCTTCATTTGTCCAAATGAAACACTGACAAGATACAAAATGACGTTGGGTTATGAATCAAGAAAAACCCCAAAAAGCAAATTGACGTTTCGGTGGACTCGCTTTCTTGTTGGCAGCCAATTGACCCGTTGTAAATTTCCTATGATTTCAAAGACATGTAACCATCTCTGCCCTGTAATAGTGAATAAGTACTTCTTTTCTTGTTACTATATCTTGAAATAGCAGCATTATATCAGCACAATATCCTTGTAAATGAGTTACTGGAATTAGTATTGCCCAGCGGTCCCAAGGAACAGCCGTATCTTTTTTGTATATGTGGGAATCACGCTTGCCCGTTTATGGTTATTTCTGAGTGCACACAGACAAAAAAAAAGTTCAACTACTATTTTTCTTGCTAGTGTCTATTGTGAGTTGAGTAAGTACATGTTAAACGGCGCACGAAATTGCTTCATCCAAGTTAGGTTAAAATGTTATTGCTCCAGTGACCAGCACACCCGCTTGACCGCCCAATACGACACGAACTATTTTACGGGAGTATTTTCGCAAGCCCGATGTGTAGTTTCAAGCTTGATTGTCAAAGGGGTACCTTTGTTTGGAAATAATATTTCAATATGAACAATAGGTGTTGCAGGCTGATCAAACCAGAGCTTAAACTTTTGTAGAATACTTCAAGACAAATTATACAGTTTATCCAACAAAACAAGTTAACAATAGAAATATTAGTAATATCGACTGTAGTCACTATCTGCTATTTTGGCATTAAAATTAGCAGTTTTACAGAGGAGCTTGTTTTTCTTGTTTTACCGTACAGTCTCGTAAAATTTGTGGGTCTATTGCAGAGGTTACCCAAAAGTATCTTTTCAAATGTCTCTTCAAATGTTGTACTTATGCCATTAGCTGTGCCTGAGTTAGCTACACATACTCTAAAGTCCAACGACCCAAAACATTAAGTCAGCAATAAAGTTACTTGCACTCGGGTTTTGGGACCTTTTCCTTCAAGTTCAAGTTAAGTCGCTTTTTTTTACTCTGTATGGTGCAAAAACTTCTATATCCAAATAATAATAATTTCTTTAAAGTATATAATACATATCACAATTCCCGAGCATATATTATGTTATTTTCAATGACTCGGAAACTTTGGTAACCAAATGGCGTAAGTGAATTTTGATGAAGCACTTGAAGGGCTCTATTGTATTTGATAATGACTCCGGCGTTGTCATTTGAGAACAGCTTATTAAAATCGGTATGAACGGCACCCCAGATTAGCAAGCTAGAAAACAAATGTCACCATATAACAATGTTTTGCGCCACACATACTAAAGTGAAGATTTACAGACATTTCAAAACTCAAAGCAGGTCAACAAGTACAATAGTTATTCCCATGGCTTTGCTTAAGTATACTTTTAAGGCACAATAGCGTTGATGTTGACGTTTATGTGTTGTGGTAGTGACGGCGGTGCATATGATGCACATCTGGTATTACCTTTATATGCGCTTAGACGCATAAACCTCAAACACCCAGTCTAATGGCCCACTAGAAGAAAAAAAGAAATGAAAAGCGGGATTTGACGCAAAATTTTGAAGAGCAGAAAAAAAAAAAAAATAAAAAAAATTCTCGAGATGGTCTGCTGCACAGCAGTTAGTCGAGATTTCGGTTAGTTTCCAACAGTCAAACGTACGCTTCAGTCAGTATAGCATTTACATTGTATTTAAGTATATCATTATTTTTATCACAAAAACAACTCACTGAATGAATAAGTTAACATAAATTATGACCCAAGACTTTAGTATTGAACTTGATGAGATAATAGCGCTTCGCAAGGAGAACGCTGAGTTGAAACAACAGCTAGAATTACTTAAAGCTGAGAAAGCAAAGAATACCAACAGCATAATCAGACCAATATTGTCAGAAAATAATGGAGGAATAGATAAAAACCGTCTAGCTGAAGAGGCTTTCAAGGAAAAAGACCTAAGTACATTTAACGGGCTCACACTTCATGAGTACCAACGCTATGGACGTCAACTAATTGTCTCTGAATTCGGAGGCCCAGAATCCCAAAAAATGTTGAAAAATGCTAAAGTATTAGTTGTTGGTGCTGGTGGCCTTGGTTGTCCTGCTCTTTTATACTTGGCAGCAGCGGGTATCGGCACCATTGGTATTATTGATCCAGACACGGTTGATGTCTCCAATTTGCATCGTCAAGTGCTCCATTCAACATCTAGAGTTGGCCAATACAAAGCAGAGAGTGCCAAAGCTTACTTGACTGATTTGAACCCAAATATCAGCATTGCAACTTTTACAGAAGCTTTATCTAACGAGAACTGTTTCGGTGTTGTTTCTCAATTCGATTTGGTTTTGGATTGTACTGATACGCCCATGGTGCGTTATTTAATTAATGATGCTTGTGTGCTTAGCGGGAAGACAATTGTTTCAGGCTCGGGGGTCCGCACTGAAGGACAACTAAGTATTTTGAATTTTAGAAACTATGGACCTTGTTATAGATGCTACTATCCAAAGCCGCCGCTGGCTAATAATGTTACTTCATGCAGTGATGGTGGAGTTATTGGACCTTGCATCGGGCTAGTGGGCACCATGATGGCAGTTGAAACAATTAAGGTAATAATCGGCTGGTATAATGAAACAAACTTTAAACCCTTTTTGACGTGTTACAACGGGTTTAACGCAGAGCAAGCCTCACAATCATTAAGAACGTTCACTATGAGAAACAAACTGAAAAAATGCTTGATTTGCACACAAAAAGAAATAACGAAGGAGAAGGTGCTTAGTAGAGAAATTGACTACAATGTGTTTTGTGGAAATAATATTGACAGATATAATGTTATTACTGCTGCTGATCAGATATCGGCCAAAGATTTTGCTTCACAGTATTATTACAATAACAATGAAGGTAGCAGAAGTAAAAACCTTTTTATTGATTGTCGTCCAAAAGAGCATTTCAATGTGGCCCATTTAAACAAGTTTATTCATTTCCCATTAGCACAACTACAAAGAATAGATACTGTTAATGAGTTGCCAGATGATTTAAGAAAAGCAGTTGCTGACGGAGGAAACGTTTTCGTGATTTGCAGATTTGGGAACGACTCGAGAATTATGACTAAGGTTTTGAAGGATAAGTTCAATTGCAAACAAGTGAAGGACATTAAAGGAGGATTGCAAAAATGGTCTTTGGAGGTGGATGAGAAATTTCCAGTATACTAATGCAGGTCATCTTTGTTAGTAGCTATAAGTGTATAGATTTATAATAGAAGCACATGCATTCGTTTTTGCGTTGATTTTTCACTAAGGTGTTTTTTTTGTTATGATCTGGGCTTAAATTAAAAAAACAAAAACATAATAGAAAACTGGTTTTGTTCCACTCCAATAATCAAAGGTAAATAAATGTTTTTTATGACTAGTGGCGCCTTATTCACTCTGGGCAATTATTCTGGGCATGGAAAGACATGAGAAGACAAAAAAAAGGAGCTTTTAATTCCAAAATGTGCACAGAAGTTGTCCTTTTTTTTTTTTTTTTTTTTTTTTTTTTTTTTTTTTTTTTGCTTTTCCTATTCAGAAAAAAAACCTTTGGCTAACACGTATCATTTTTATCAAGTTGTTTTTTGTTAGGAATTTGAGAAGAGTTTTGCAACGAAAAGCATTTTGGTATATAGACTCGAATTTGAATCTATTTATTCAAAGGGCTGGTTTATAGTATTTTTTACTTGCTTAATCAAGTCCATGTATCTTATAGGCTGTCTAGCTGATCTTTCGGCCATCAGCAGCTGCACCTTTCAGCAGCTACAAATTGTCATAGTGTAAAACTAAAAGAAAAAGGAATATAAGTTTACACATGAATAGCTAAAAGAAAAGTAAAATGTAGTGGAAAAATGTTGCCGCATTTGGTGAAAGTCTTTTAGCCTTGTTCAGTGCACTGTTACTGCTATAAGAATCAAAACTGCAGCAGGCTTATAGAGCTAATACTGTTTATTGTATCCAAATTTTATTGAAACAAAATCTTCTAGATTGTACATAAACAACTTAATTCTACTGAAACTATGAAAGAGAGTGCTGGAGGTAAACCATGTATCGGCATTTTTTTCAATGAAAAATTTTACTCTTTTTGAGATCAAAACAAGCCTTTTAGAGATTGATTCAAGTATACATATATAGTAATTTACCAACTATGGAAAGCAATTTTTATGATGCTTTAACTATTGTTGGCAGGGGCCACCCAAAAGTAGCATATGAAGTATTGTGACACCTTTTTTCTACTCTTTTTCAAAAGCAAAAAGTTTTATTTTTCTTGTTTACTGGTTTTTGGTTTTCTTTGCCGACAATTTGATGAGCTGCAAGACCAGATTACATATATAGTGTAATAATCAAAATGATAGATAACGACATCGTGCAGCCATCCCGGAAATCCGCGCATCCCCACAGCCGCCCTATTTTTTCTGTTTCTTCCATTTTTTCTACTCCAATTTCCTTGACTTCCATGGAGCCTATTATTTTCCTAATCAGCGCCAGCGCTTCTTCTGCTCCGCCTCACTTCATTGCGCATGAAGGAGGTGCGCCATCAGCCACACTGGTGCGTTATGTTTTGCTATATGCTATATGCTATATGCTATAAGCTATATGCTATATGCTATAAGCTATAGCAAAGATATCCTGGCGCACAAAGTCTGTTCACAGGCAATGATTGCTGCTGTTGTTTTCACAGTCTTTCCACCGAGCAAGACGTAATATTTTTTTTTCAAGCTACCTGGACTAAATGTAAGGAGTTGGCATAAAGTATAGAAGGAAAATTGAATTGTAGTATTGAAATCAACAAAGCATAAATAGCTGCTTATATTGTAAGCTATGCAGAAAAGAGGTAGTGATAGTAATGACCAAGGATTCATTAGAAATAATTAATGGAACAAGGTATTGATAAAGAAAAATAGAGAAATTAAAGACATAACCAGGGCAAGCGAAAAGCTTTCATGAGATTAAAAAAAAAAAAAAAAAAAAAAAAAAAAAAAAAAATTGAAGCGCTTTCGTAGAAGAGTAAAAACAAATAAAACTCAAAAAACCCAATTAGAGCAAGATTTATAACTGAAAAATAAAACGAAAAAATCAAAAAAGTCAAAGAAAACATGAAAATGAAACATTAGTAGAGCAGCCGTAAATTAAAGAGAAAAAAGGTGACAAAACAACCAAGTGGTCAATTTTGATGTTGTCATAAGTGAGGTTAAAATTGAGTATGCAGAACCATTTACCAAATTGGCAGCACCTGTCAGGCTAGATTAGTAGTCGTTATGGTCATTGTAAACAGAGTTAGAATTATCGTCCCTGTTAGTCTTTTCTTCGTTATTGACCAGCGTTTCTTGTTCAATGTTTTCATTCTTGGCAAAATCATCACTGTCATGGTAAACGTTGTTTTCTGAGCTCTCAGCTAATTTGAATTTGAAATCAAAATCATTGTAGCTAGTATTGGTTTCACCAGCAAGCTCATATTTGCTTTGTCCGTCTTCAATATCAGTGGTAGATGTTACATTCAAAGTTAATGAATGCATATCAACCTGTTTAGTGACGTGAGGACTCTGTATCTGCTGTTGCGGACGACATCTGGATGGAACGATAAAAAGAGAAAGCAAGCTGAAGAGAGCAAAAGTGGCGATAATAAGAATTACAGTTTTCTTTGTGTTCTTTAGTCTGCAAATTTGACGTTGATCGTTGAGAATGTTGGTGTCGTTGACGCCAATTGAGGAAAATTTGTCTGCAAGTTTTTCATCGTTGTGAGACTCGACATCAGTTTCATATGATGATGCTGGGTCTAATAAGTGTTTCTGAGACTCAATGTCGGTATCGAATGAATTGTGACTGTTTCTAGAAGACATTCTGTAAAATATGAATAGTGCGAGGGAATGAAGTAGCAAGAAGAACGTGGATCTATAAATTGACTTCTAAGCGAACATAAACCTGTAACTGACGTATAAAGAAGCTGTAGAACTTTGGTAAAAAGCAAAAGAAAAGCTGGTATGGCAGTGAGACTAAGGTCAAAGAAAAAGAAAAAAAAGGCAAACAACAAGAATCAAGGATTTATATATATTAATATATATGGAGAAAGCACTCCAAGCTGAAAATAGGCTGAAACAAAATAGGAGTGAGGCAGGGAGAAGAAAACAAGAGAAAAAAAGTGCGCTATTTGTTGTTTCGGGGCTGCAGAAATAGTGAACATCACATCAGCCTAACTATCTCAAATGTTTTTGGGCTGCGGGTGTCGATGCAGCGCTGCACGTTTATTTCCCGAATTGATGCTTGCAAGTTGCACAGTGCAGAAACGCACATGAAGCAGGCAGCTCCCGGGTAAGACAGAAAAAAAAGGCACAAAACCAGGAAAAAAACATTAAAACACCGCAGAAAAAGGATGTTTAGAACAGCTAGGACTGCAATGTTCCCGCATAACTGCACCATTTTCACATTGCTATCATTTGCGACCACAAAGCTTACCTGTAGCCCACCTCAACCATGTTGTCGTTACCCAGACGCGCGACTTGCCCAAACGTTATACCAGAGATAAAGATAGAGTTTCAAAACAACCGCCCAGAAAAACAACCGCCCAGAAAAACAACCGCCCAGCAAAACAACCGCCCAGCAAAACAAGCACAAAACGTTGCCCATTGGCTTCCAAAATACTTCAAACGGATGGCCTTCGGTAGTTTATTTTGCCCATGCTGGAACAACCTACTGGTGTATCTAATTTGGCGGTACGTGGACGCGCAAATTGTAAATGTATTCAAATCAACTATCTTCCCACGCTAGTTCCATGCCACCGTAATCGTGCATAATCCTGCAGTACTTTGATCTCTTGGCCTTTCTTTGTTACAAGCCTCTAAGCCCCCACCTCTGTTCTGCTGGCAAGCTTCTATGTCTGAAACAACCGAAATATGTAGTTTTACTGTTAGTATCAAGGAGAACAAGGAAAACGACCATAAGTTGTCGGATAAAAGCCACCAGGTAACCTACGTCAGACAAACTTAGCGGAATATAGCGCAGAGACAGCAAAAAATGTGAATATGACAGAATGCATCTATATTAAAATAGCTGAAGCCAACACGACAAAAATAAAAAAGACCAGTGATATTCAGTTTTGGCATCATGATGCAGTTCAATGTGGCGGGCGCCCCACTTCAAAAATTTTCAGTTTAAATATAAGGACGGCTTTGTATATTAATAGAGAAGAAAAGAATAAACTGTAAAATTTTCGCCGTTGATAATTCTATGCTTGCCAAGAGTGTGTATATTAAGCTGCCTGCCATATTTGCATCAGCCCGCCACTGCAAGCTAGCGTATGCACCACAAAACAAAAAAAATGTTGTACCGGGAAGTCTTGGCCCTGCAAGTCAATTTGAACCCGTGTTGCAACATGACCATCAGTTATCATGTAACCATCCACGATGCAAAAATATTGAACATGAACTCAATTCAGACAAGCAACAGAATTTTTGTAAAGCATGTCAAAAATATGAAGCCATCAAACAGAAAAAATGCAAAAAAATATCTTTTCACAAGCAAAGCTTTTGTGTAAACAAATACCACACAAAAATAAAGCGTCTGTCTGCAGCAAGACCGTTTCTGCACAGAATTAAAAATAGCATAGCTTCTCAGTGTACAAAGTGTAAAAGCGGTGGGTCCTGGTATATGCTGGCGCAAATTTGTAACATGAACCGCAAAACCATTTCAGAGTTTTTGTATATATAGAATTGCACTGCGCAGTTTCCCGGACGTGGATCTGGGCTGAGGGGTTGGGGTGGGGAAAAAAGTGTTTTCATTGACCTCGCTTATTTTTAGGGTTGTTGATTTGTCGTGTGAGTGCCCAAATTGTTGAAAATATTGCTTGTAAGTCTGTACCAGACACTAAGGCTTACCCAGCATGTATTATGACAGAGATATTTCGATAAGAGTCATAAAGAAATATTAAGAATTCAAAGCTGGCCAAAGAAAACAAAAAAAATAAAAAATAACTAGAAATTTGTAAGCATGCTATAGGTATAAACATCATAGTTAATTGAAAGATCTAAAAAAAGATTTCGCAAGAAAACACGCGCTGCCATCATTCAACGAAAATGGAGGCTTAAGGATGATTTAAGCCAGACCATTACGATATTTAAACCAAGGATGCGACGACAGTATACATATACATCTTGCACACACCATTCGGACAGTGCAAGCATATTCGTTTGGGCCCAAGCAAAGTTCGTTGACAAAATCACCCTGCGAAGTATATGTGATACATTTACTCAACGGCGTATCAATTTTCCGTTCTGTTTTGTACTTATTTAACCAGAAAATATTAAATTTTTCCCAAAGCATTATCACGCACTATGATGCAGTGGTATGTACCAAGTATCAATATGCGATAATATGTGCTTAACAATAGACGTGCGCGCGGGTTCATGGATTTATGTACCAAATTGGGTTTGGCTAAAAAGTATTCAAAACTTCGGATAAAACCTTCCATTAGAACTTTTACGTGTTATTTCTTTCTTTTTTTGTATAAAATTGGACAGTGGGCTGATATTTGTAGGGGAAAAGCAAGTTTTACGGGAATTGCTTTCATTAGTTTTTGAGCAAAGTATTCTGATAGTAATCGTTACGCAGTCGCAGCTTTCTGTGGAGAGTTTATGATTGATTTTCTGATTTCCTTTCTCGTTCTCTTTTTGTTATTGTGTGATTTTATAAAGTAGCCTCTTTTTTTCTAAATACGGAAAAACAGATAATTAATGTTTCATAATTGTAGCTATTAACGACGCACAAAAAAGAGTAATAATTAACTAAAGGCGCTAAAGTTAATAGAGCAATCATCATAACCGAGTTTAGGTAACCCCAAGCTAGTAGCCAGTTTTAGTTCGTTTGTTGAGGAAAACGCTTCTATAGGCAATAGCATATACTTTAATGTACTATTACAAACAATATGTTAAATACTACCTACTTTTTGTATAACACCAACTAATACATTGGAGTGAAGTAAAACAAAGTAATTGTGCTTAAGCACATTGTCTTTTTTTAGCCTATATACTTTAAAAGGCAATTTTTATGAACTGCATATGATTGTGAATTTTGAATATACTTGAGTAAGTTGTTACTTACTTCTTAGAAATTCTTTTATTTAGTTAATCGAATTGCGATCTTCAATAACGTCAAAGTCTTTGCCGTTTGACACCTGATATTTAGTATTGCAGGGTTGTTGTGATAGATTAAAAAATAGATTTAACTCATTTTCTAAGAGTAGTATATCTTCATTATGTTTCTTTTACTTAACTGCAGTATTAATTTGTAATTAATAGCGACTATTCAATGAATGCTGGGTATGCCATAGTATAGTACATAGGTCAGCCAAGCCATAAATAGCCAAGCCATAACTAGCCAAGCCATAACTAGCCAAGCCATAACTAGCCAAGAAAACCAAGCGCTATATAAACCAATTTAGCTAGCACAGAAATACGTGCCAACAGACTCCAGTTCCGATTTCTTCTGTTATCTTTGAATTGTATTATGAGCTTTCAATATGTCAGTACATCAAGTTGTCAATGTGTCGAGCTGTTACACAATAGTGTTGCTGTACAGTTCTGTTCTCTAGTACCAATCCATGCATATGTTAATGGATTTACCAAGATACAGACATGTCCATAAACAGACATGCAGACAAGCACATTGCTCTATCACTAACTCACTCACTCATTACTGAAAACAAGTCATTGGAATAGACTCTAATGTATATTGTCTTTGAAATTAAGCTTAGTAGTATCAGGTGTAGGAAATTAACAAATTACCTAATCTGTATATAAAAGCAACCAAAAAGTGTATAATGTACCTTAAAGCGGATAATCAATAGAAAAACAAATACAAGTAAAAAACAAAACTGAATATAAACAAAAGACAAATCCCCAAAATGTGTTGTACCAAAAACATTAGTAAAAAGCAAACATGCAAAGAAGAAGGGAAACAAATTAATGAAACCGAAATCAATGAATGAATGAGTGAATTGAAAAAAAAAAAAAAAAAAATAATAGATAATAAAGTTAAAAAAATTTAAGATAACAAGTAATTCTGTACTGCACAAAAGATATTGAATTGTAAACAATAAACTAAAATAGCCGTTATTCAAATCATCATTTTTAGCGTTAGAAGTTAAAAAGTGCTCCAATCGTAACCGTCATCCTCGGTATCAAAATCATTATTTGCTTCTTGACCCGTGCGATTATACACTGATGGTCGACGATACGCATTAGGTATCACTCCAGAAGGCCCCTTGTCGCCACGATTATTTGTTGCCAAAGACTTCCTGTCGCTTGCCTGTTCGAATTTGGTACCGCCGCCATTATTGTTATTGTTATGGTTATGGTTGTTATTATTAGCGATATTGGCATTGTTGTTGTTTCTGCTAACAGCAGCACCACTGCTTAGTTCACCATACGGTTCATTTTTTAACACAGTAGCGTCTGGATCAGCTATTAACGATGCTGACGATGCTTTAGAGCAAGTTATTTCCTCATCACAATTTGCCAACTCAGTAAGCTTTTCCTGTAAATAATACTTGTATTTTTTATAGCAGCCATAGCATGACTTGCAATCGATACCGATTTCATCACGGTGACTTAATTTCACCCCACTGCTGATAAAATCTGATTCATTGAAAATTTTGAAATTTATATAAAAATCCAATTTTACAGTATATTTCAAACAATTATCACAAAAGATTTCTCCACATTTGCGACAATGATGCTTGCGATTCAACAAATTGAATTCACGTTGACAGTTATGACATTTGCGAGCACTAGAATCAGGTTTCCAGTGAGCAGTACTGACGGCTGTTTTTTTCCCCGGAGAAAAGAAACTTTGTAGACTAGTGCTGCTGCCACTGACTGTTGGATTTTTGATGCCAATAGCCGCAGCTGGACCTGTGGTACTTGAATCATTTTGACGATTGAAATAATAATTCCCGACAAAATTGTTAAATGAGGATGAAATAGAAGATATTGTGCCATTACCATTACCATTACTATTGCGATTAGAATTATCACTTTTACTCAATGCATTACCATTACTGACTTGACGCACACTGCCATTAGTCAAATTGCGGAGCCGTTGTTTGTGTTGTTTTGATGGCTGCTGTTGATCATTGCTGTTATATTGTTTTGGTTGGTGAGAAGGAGCAGGACTAGAGCCACTGCTATTGTTTGGTGAGCAGCTATTAAAGAAGTAGTTAATTATTGAGCCATTAGAGGCTGAGAAAGCTTTATTTTCTAGTCCATGACGATTTATGCTACTAGAGTTGTTGGTGTTAGCTTCCAAGTTCGAACTTGTGCCACCATTTAAAGATTCATTAATATTGCCACTAATGCTATTAGGCGACGAAGATAAACTTGATGCTTTGGAACCTTTCTTTTGTTGCTGTTGTTGTTGTTGCTGCTGTGCTTGTTGTAGTAGTTTTAGCTGCTGCTGGCGTTTTTGTTTTTCCTTCAAGTTCATGTAATATTCTTGTAAGTCAATTGTTTCTTCTGTTTTTCTAATTACTGCAGGAACATATAATGGTCTACCGATACCTTCTGGCAAATCTTCCTCACCTTCGCGAGTATCAGGCTGATCTTGGGAATGCTTATTATGGACAGTGGTTATACTACCAGCAGAATGGTGCTTGTTGTTTGGATGAGCTTTCTGTTTCTGCATCTTGAGTTTATTATTAATTATGTCCTGGTTAGAGAAAATGTTTACTGAGCTAGGATCAACGCTGCCTCGTCCATATCCCTGAGGGTAATGCAGGGAAATCTGTTGAGCTTGATACTGTTGGGAATGCTGAGGAAGTTGCTGTTGTGTATTTTGATGCTGAAATGGATAGTGCTGTGGATGCTGTGCAAGAAACTGCTGTTGTTGTTGTAATTGTGCTGGGTGTGGTGCGCGGTTGCGGCTGTTAAGCGCAAACTGTTGTTGCTGCTGCACATGAAGTTGAGATGGTTGTTGGTGAACATGTCCTTGAGAAGTTTTAAAATCAAGTATTGGTGCAATAGGAGGCCCATTTTTTAAAGCAACATCATGACCATTAATAATGTTCTGCTTACTATTTTGTTGTGCAATATTCGCTGCCAGACCATTGTTATTGTGACCGTTACTTAGATTAGAACCGTTGTGTTTCATATTGCTGCTGTTACTAGTAGCCTGATTAAAATTAATATCATTGTAGTTGTTATTCGAACTATTTGTGCTTCCGTTATTTGAAGGAATAAGTTCGGAACTTTCCACGTAGCTAATATAATTTCTTGATTTGGTTACATCAACTTTTTCGTCCAACGGTGAAATCCTACTTTTCGATCTTGAGCTATCTGAACTAGCACCACTGTTACTATTGCTATTGCTAGAATAATTTCTTTGCCGCTGTTGATTTTGCTGTTGGTTCGAATTGTTAGAACCATTGCTATTTTGAGACGAATGGGTTTTATTGCTACTTTTAACGGAACTAGATCGTATAAATTGGTGTGATAAACTGATGAAACTTGGGTTTTGCCTATCAATGTCAGTGTCAGTATTACTGTGATTATCTGTTTGACTAGGAATATTGTGATAATTGTTACTTTGGCTATTGTCTTCTTCATTAATTTCGGAGGTAGCATTATTTAGACTGTTATTCCTGCCACTATTATTGTTATTGCTATCGCTATTGATGTGGCCAGCGTTGTTGTTATTGCTATTATTGGAGTCATTAGTATTATGATTAGTACTATAACTGTTGTTTTCTTGAGTATTGCCCTCATCGGAGCCATCGTTGTGATCCACAGTGCTAGGATTGCCAGGGTTATTCACTTCGTCTGGATCATTTCCACTGGCTTCTTTATTTATATTGTTCCCCTGACTTTTAACGTCGTTATTATCAGCCTCTCCAATTGACTTTTGAGTGTTGGCGGTGGTGGAGCTACTCAGATCATTGTTCACTTTTTGTGCTGAGTCATAATGAGGACTTTCATAAATAGCGTTATTGTTGTTATCGGTGTCTTTGGCATCAACTTCGAAAAGTGTGCTATTTTCGCCTTCGTTTTTGGTAACAAAACTGTTTTGAACTTTAGTTGTATTATAGTAATTATTATCATAATTGTCGTCGTTGCTGTCTTCGTTGATGTTCAAGTCGGAGTTGCTAACCGCCATCATAGAAAGTTTCCTAAGCGCCTGCTCAGTTAAGGATTTTTGCTCATTTGCTCTAAGGATCTCGTCCTCATCTATGGCTGAATTTGTTGTGGTCATTTTTGAACAGACTGTGTTAGCGAAACTTCTGTGTTCTATGGAAAGCGTTGTTCTGATTTCTATTGGTAGTCGTTGTATTGTACGGTAGGTGAGAAACCGTTGCACAAGTCAAACACGCTTTAAGACAACTTTTCCGTCGGCAAATTGTAAAGATGACTGATAAGCTATCGGGAGGTTAAGATCTTGTGCGATTGCGCAATGAAGCAACAAATGGATGAGGGGGACACTGTCTGTCGTTTTCTTTTTTTGCAAATGGCAAAGTCAAACAGAAGCAAGAAGGCCAGCTGAATCAAGCGCTTGTGTTTTTTTTTTTATTCTGCTGTGATCAGTGTTTCGTATTTAAGCGCCGCACCAGATTTGAGGGAGCAAGAGAAGGAACGGATTGGATGAAGCACCACCACAAGCTAGACACAGGCAAAGAAAGCGGCGGGCAGGCAGTAGGTAATCCTGGGATGGGATGCGTGTAGATAAGCCCGAAACTGATTGGCAGAATGTGAGATAAAGGGCTAGGTCCAAGCCAATATTGGGCAACGAGAGTGGATAAGAATAGGGACAACCGGTGTCGTAAGAATACTCTTTCCAGACCTTACAAAGCGCTACACCAAAAAAAAAAAAAAAAAAAAAAAAAAAAATAAGATAGCTGAAGCAGAAGGTCACTGTTGTTTTTCTTGCTGTGCTTCCTTTCATCAATCGGAGATTCTCTGAACTGCAGGTAGGATCTTGCTGCTACTATTATTACTGCGATTATTGTGGAATATAGGAAAAGCAGGAAAGTAAGTTTATCTCGGCGGACGGCTGCAATGTGCTCCGGGTAACCGCAAGTTTGTATCAGTGTGCGCTGTGATTGGATGAGATAAGTGCAGTGCTCGTGCGATGACCAATGAACACATCCAACAATTGATCAATCTACCAGCTAAGTAGCTAGTAAATTCATGTTGGTTGCCTGCTAAAATGCAATGCTATTCCGGAGATTCCAGCTACTTCCTGCGGTATTATCACCGATTCCACTAATCGAAACATATATGTCTAACATATATGTCTAACATATACGCCATGTCACCAGTCCCAGAGACGTTCGTACTTTGATATCCAGCTGGCTACAAGCTCCGGCGATTAAGCCCTGTTCAGCCCGATAACCTTGCCACTGGAAATCTTGATAAATCGGAAAATTGCAGAGATCTCTGGTTGAGCGGCCCTGGTGCTCTGGTATCCAAATTTAGCACCAAAGCACAAGAAAAACAAAACCAAAATATTGAAGCACACAGGTGAAAAACAAAAAGTGTGAGAAAGAAAGAAAAACAAAAAAAAAAAAAAAAAAAAAAAAAAATAAAGCGGCAATACAAACACTAGTAGCATACAGAATGGAGAACACCATCGTTTGCATATCTACACTCAGCAGCAGTAGAAGCAGCAATAGCAACAATATTCCGCGTCACACACAATAACAATAGCACACTTTAGATATAAGCATTTATAATCAGAAGCATACAAGGCCAGTGTATACACAGCACAGCACAGCATAGCACAGCATAGCACAACAACACACGAATGTCACTACACTTCACAGACACATTTGCTAAAGATGAAAAGTCCACATCAGAAACGCCGTTCTACGAAGAGCTAACCGCCACCAACAAGACCCATGTCTCTTACCATTTCAATCCTGATGTGGCAGCGTACCATTATGGCCCGCATCATCCCATGAAACCATTTAGATTAACCCTAACTGATCATTTAGTGATGGCTTACAAGCTCTACGAAAAGATGGACTTGTACCAAGCCCGGCCAGCCACTAAAAAAGAACTTTTAGAGTTTCATTCTCCTGAGTACGTTGATTTCTTGCAAAAAGTAACTCCCGAGAGCGTTAACAAAGCAGCTTCTAAAGAGTTCAATATTGGCGACGATTGTCCTATATTTGATGGTTTGTATCAATATGGAGCAATGTATGCTGGCTCTTCATTAGACGCTACCAGTAAACTTATTAGCGGGGCCAGCGATATTGCTATTAACTGGTCTGGTGGGCTACATCATGCAAAGAAATACGCACCTAGCGGGTTTTGTTACATCAATGATATTGTGCTATCTATTTTGGAGTTGCTCAAGTATTATCCAAGAGTGCTTTATGTTGATATTGATTTGCATCATGGCGACGGGGTGCAAGAAGCATTCTATACCACTGACAGAGTACTAACTTGTTCTTTCCATAAGTATAACGGGTCTTTTTTTCCAGCAACAGGGAACTTCAACGAAGTCGGCATTGGTAAAGGCAAAAATTTCGCGGTGAACGTACCCTTGAGAGACGGAATTGAAGATGAAAATTATCTCAAATTATTCAAATCTATAATTGAGCCAATAATATCGAGTTTCCAACCGAGCGTAATTGTACAACAGTGTGGCGCAGATTCTCTAGGTTGTGACCGGCTAGGGTGTTTTAACTTGAACATCAAAGGTCATGGTGCGTGTGTCAAGTATATTCAATCTTTCGGAATCCCGATGTTGGTAGTTGGAGGTGGTGGGTATACTCCAAGAAACGTTTCCCGTCTTTGGTGTTACGAGACTAGTGTATTGAATAATGTTGAGTTACCTAATGGTAAGTTACCGGATAGTTTACCATACAAGAGTTTTTTTGGTCCGGATTATTCACTTCATCCGAATTTGGGAGATCGGATTGAAAATAAAAATACAAAAAAATATTTGGAAAGCGTGCGCATACGAATTCTCGAGCAGTTAAGATTTTTAAACGGGGCACCTAGTGTGAGGATGGATGAGATTCCAGATACATATCATCAAATCACTGAAGATGAAGAAAAAGAGTTGAATGAGTTGAACCAAGAATTTGATAAAGACAGAGACTGGAAGATGATGAAGGATGACGCTAAAACCGGAGAGTTGTATACTAGCTGAGCTGAGTTATCGCTTTCTTTTTAAAATTAGTTTTGTATAATATTTTTGATTTTTTTTTTTTTTTTTTATGTATCTTTTTTTTTTCATTTTTATTTGGCCAAGACTGAGGTTTTTTGCATGATTGCATGTTTACATGTTTACATGTTTACCGTAATGTATACTTGTTTTATGCAAGGCACACATCGTTAATTTATATGGCATCTTGCTGAGTATTATTATGTAGAAAGAAAAAGTAGTACTACACGTCTACGTGAAACATCTCCGTATCCACATGATTATCCAAGTCTTCAGCCATGTTGTCCTTGACTATAGCATTGAGAACACAAAATACTATGGAGTATTATCAGTACGTCTTGTGACACAAGCAGCCTGCCGGTTAACAGTTACCGTATTTCCGGCACCAACCGCTATTAAATTGCTATGAATGGGGTAGGCTTAAAGAAGAATAAGCCATGCACAATCATGCGCGCCCATCAGTGTGATGGATCTCGCATTTTTTTTTTTTTTTTTTTTTTTTTTTGCATTGCATCCATAGCGGTGGATTATGGCTAATTCGATGTTTATTTTTGTTTTGTTTTGTGTTTAGAGTTTTGAAAATTGAGTTTCGAGTTCAAATATCAGAACCTTCGCAGTTATGGAAAGCTTCAAATTTTGGCCTTCATGGTTCGTGTTGATGCACCAATTAATGTTGGCGAATTGATTCTTGTTTGCATTGCTGGCCTAAGGACTCTGTATAGTTAGTATTGCTGTTTGGTTAGTATTATGGGCATAGCGATGGTTCTAAGCTGTTGAGCTGACACAGCCATATGGCAACTGTGAAAATAGAAGCGCTTTTCTTTTTCTTTCAGTATTGCCTACATACATCAAACTGGGCGGAGTTGATCAATTTAGTTTAGCCCTGCACAGCTTGGCTTTATTGTGTGTAGCTTCTAGGTTCCCGCTTAGCTCATTGATATGGTGTAGATATCGCTTTCCAGCGGCTGATGTTATAAATTGCGTAAAACCGGAATTGGTCAAAATATACTTATTTGCATAGTAGCGGGACCACTCAGGCTTTAATTTCAGTTTGCTTAGATTGCAAAATGGATAGGTCGCTGGGTGCGGTGCTCCTTCGGTGCAATCGCCATGGCAACTAGCGCAAATGCTTCAACGCTAAAAACCAAAAATTTCTCTTGTGTGATGAGGATGCCATAAAAAATGCTCAACGAAGGGATAGTGTTGTGCATGGCTGTAGAACAGCGGTGATATGCGGTTTTGTGTTTCTCTCAACCGACTTTCAAGGGGAGAATTGCTTTGGGTGGTGACTCTACCGTGCATAGCAAAATTTCAAAAGAGATTATTTCGGTCTGAGAGATCCTACCCTGATCTACAAAATATCGCTGATCCAAACTCAAATACAAGTCAATCGAGTTGAAGAAAAGTAAAGGCAAAAAGACAAACACAAAGACCACAACAACAGAAATGGCATTGCCAACGCTTCCAATGGTGTGCGCATATAGATATATATATATATATGTGTGTGTCTGTGTCTGTGTCTGTGTCTGTGTCTGTGTCTGTGTGTCTGTGGGTGTGTGTCTGTTGTGTGCAGCTTTACTGAGGCTCCTGAACCCGAGTTAGATTCTGTTCTTACAAACCGTAGAGCTGGGGGCGGACAACCGCACACACGGAAGCATCCGCCACAGACGGATGGCTGACGGCGGACGGCGGATGGCGGATGACAGCTAGCACTTGTTCAAATTGCTTCGCTTCAAAGAAGAGGAGGCGTTGAGCTTTGTGTTGCATTTCAATGAGAAATTTCAGGAACGACCCATCATCGAGAGAAAGAACTCGAAAGTTAAGTTGTGCGTGCGTTTTGCGTAGTGTGTAGTCAGGCTAGGCATGCGGTCAGTGTGTAGCGAGTGAACCACGGTTCATGCGCACCATGGTTGCCAATAGCGAAGCGCCCCTATAGGGGCCTAGGCAGTTTGGCTACTGCAGCGCACCCCTGTACAAATGCGAGTTTCTTGCTGTTGCTGAAAGCTATTCAACGAGTCGGTGGGAAAACTTGGTATCCTATGGGCCATCTCCAATGGTTACAACTTAGCAATCCTGCAATAGCGCAACAGTAAAGCGCTGGTGTCATCCAATTTATTCTGCTTGCAATTATGACTGGGAGCTCTTTGCAGCAAAGCAGCGGTGCTCATAATACTATAAAGTTGTGGCCACTGCAGGAGCTCCTGGGCGCGTATCCGGTAGAAATGGCTATCAACCGCTACAATTACTAATGAAAACTCAAGTCACCAAGGAGATCAATCAGTCTTAACGAGTCCCAGCGTTGTACATACACAGCAGCCGCCCACTCGAGTGTTCCACAAAGGCTACGTAGCACTTTAACGCTTCAACAAACAACCCTGCTATCTAGCGTTGTCGTACTGCTGTACTTAGCCATCCTGCTGCCATCCTGCTGCCATCCTGCTGCCATCCTGCTGCCATCCTGCTGCCATGTGCGCCGCCCAGGTGCTGACTCGAAATCGTACCCGCAGGCCTCCTGGCAACTGATTTTGTGTTTGCAGCTCATATAGCCTTTGGCGGCAATATTGCAAGAAGAACTGCAGCTGGCTGACGTCCCTCAACTTTGACCAGTATGACCGTGGGGCCGCTTCCCGACCCCCGGTCTCGTAGCTGATGAACCGGAAGCCGTGGTTGTTAATACTGGACCTCGGTACGTCGGCCATGCCGCCTGCCGTCTGTGTGTGTGCCTCTTGTTTAACAATTCAGCCTACTGTTCTGCTGTGTTCTTTGCCAATCACCGCGAAGCAGAGATCTATACAAGATATGGTAATGGTAAGCGCAGCCCCGGTCTGCCTGTGGACTGCTGTCTTGATATGTCCTCCTCTGCCGCACTCTGTTGCGTTCTGTTGCACTCTGTGTTACTCTGTTTTGTGCGGTTATGGGCGTTTCCGTGCTGTACTGCGTTGTCAACCGCATCCTCCGCCGCCGCCGCCGCCGTCGCTGCCTTCTCAAACCCATCCGTCCATATCCGCACTTCTCCATCGCCTCCTCCGCACTTCCACCCAGATCAACCGCCGTCAGCTACTATACTATATACTCAGTTTCGCAATGTTTTAGGACTACAAACGTCACCCAACTGCTCTGGCTCCAAAGTCAGTCAAGCTGGTCGGGATATTGCAAACTTGTATCGTCTGTGGGCATTATTAGCCAGTAGTAGCGTAATTGTCTTGTACTGTAGTCCCTCCAACCACCAGTATCTCCGTCGCCCGTGGCTGCTCCCTCAGGACGTTGCAGCCGCTATTATCCTGCCTGGCACTGTGTTAGAAGTCATCAGTTTTTCTTGCATCGCTTTAAATAACAACAGCTCGTTTTTCCGCTCTCTCTTTTTTCCTCCTCTTCCAAAGTTTTCCTCTGTCCTCCCAAGAAGTCTTCTGCTCTTTAGTGCAACCCAATCCAATTCTCTTCCATCATTCTCCTTTTTTTTGTTCTGGATCTTGCTCTGCTCTGTTCTTCTTTTTCCTCTTCAATTACTTTTTTACTCTTTACCTCCTCTCTATCGCCGGTCGCTGTTCTTTTTTTCTCCCTCTGAAAAATCGCAGGAAAAAAAATTGACACTGAGCGACTAGCTTCTCATCCATTCTTTTTCTCTTTTTCTCTTTTTCTGCTTTTGCACTCTTATTGTTTTTGTTCTTCTTTTTCTTTTTTTTTCTTTTTCTTCTTCTTATTCTACTTCTTAAATTCTGTATCATAGCTCAGGGATATAGTCTCCCGGACTTATTTTGGAATCCCATCCTACAAAGATTCCTTTCCCTTGTTGCTCTGGAAAATGGATATCTTGTCAGGTAATCAACCCTCATCCTCTGCCAATCAACACACCTCCAACAGATATTCCTTCTCTCACCAGCGTCGTGTTTCTTCCGGGTTCTCGAACACCACCACCACCAACGACTCTTCCTTTGCATTCTTTCGTTCAGACCACTCTGGCTCAGATACTGCCCTGATTAATACCAGTCACAGCAATATCAATCCTAGCCCAAACCCTAATCAGAACAACAACTCGTCATCTTTAGTGTCCGATTCCCATTATCAAATGTTCTCGGTCGATCCCAGTGCCAGTGCCAGTGCCAATAATAGCTACTCCCACCACAATGATCTATTGAAATCTCAAAACTCCAGAGCTATGGCTAATGAAGATTTGGATATCAATACTGTTCTAAGTGGTTTGGATTTGGATTACAGTAGTCCTCGCCGCTTACTGAGCAACAATAGCAACTCGTCTTTGCTTAACACTAGCGTTGCTGCCACTACCGCCAATCCAATTAGCGACCGGGTATCAATTTCAGGCAACCTGTTGAATAACAATTCTAACAGCAACAGCAACAGCAACAGTAACAGTAACAATAGTAACTCTTCTGCTGCCGCCGCTGGGGTGTATCAGTTGAATGGCGTCAACGAGATCAAGCCAAAACATCATCAAAATAGAGTTAGCTTCAGTTTGCTTGATTTCAATAACGACGCTAATGATATGCTGGTTATTGGTGGCGCTAACGGTAACGCTAATGGTAATGCTAGTGGCGCTCATACGCCAAATTATCATCAGCATTCATGGTCGGTGGCCTCGTTTCCCTCAGTGGCTAATGGCAACTTTAGTGCACAAATGCAAACTGCTCCAGCTCCCGCTATAGCTCCAGTTGGTGCTTCTGCTGCTCACAGTCCCTTAGATTATGATCCAATGAGTAATGGTTTCAACATGAGCACATACGGAAACAATGGCCCAACTCAAGAATTAGGTTTGGATCCAACCGTTGCCGCTGCTGCTGCTCAAGCCGCTCAAGCCGCTCAAGCCGCTCAAGCCAATGCTGCTGCTCAGTCTGCCGCTGCTGCAAATGGTGGAATTGACAGAAAATCACACTCGCCAATCACAACAGCAGCTCCTAGTGCTGTTTACTACGACTACCCAAACAGCAAATCAAGGTTTGCCCACTCGGCCAGCAGATCAGTTTCTAACCCATTATTTACCAATTTGGAAAATAACAATTCAAGAGAAAACTTAGGTTTAAATCGTCCAACTACTGCTTCCTCTAATTCTTCTCAGTACTCTAATTCCGGATACCCAAAAGTTAATAATGCTAATGTTCCTACATATTTTGAGGAAAATAGAAGTTATCCTTTGAATGAACTTAATCCTAACTTGCTTTCAAATAACCCAAAGTCTCACGTTCCTTCTAATGGTGTTATTAGTAACAACCAAAGCAATAGCAGCAATAATCATAATAACAATAACAGTAATGGCAACAGTATTGGAAACGGAAGCAATGGAAATTCATTAGCAGTGCCACTTTGGCAAAAACATTTGAAAAACCGTTTGGTTGATGGGAATTATGGCCATAGACGTAGCTGGTCAATTGCTAGTTATTCTTCAGTTTCAAACCCAACACAGCAAACAAATGATCCAAATGGTTACGTAATTGCTTCAAATAATGTCAACAATAATAATGGATCTCGTGAAAATAGTATTAGCAGTAACGATGAATTTGCAGCTGTTAACGAAATTCAAAACAGCTCAGTTATTGGTATTGCTTCACCATCAGTTGGTGGCCCCCCTTCAGTCAGAACCCCACAACCTGCTGCCAATTACAGCCAAAAATCCAGTAGAAATGGTAGTAATGCTGCCCCAATTAATGCTAACTATATTTCCAGTGGTAGTCCAATGATATTTGCACATCACCAGATCCATCCTCATTCGATGAATGCATATAGCCATGGAATTGCCTCGCCTACTCCTCCTCCTCCTCCTCCTCCTCCATACGTGAACCAATACCGTTCCCCACTCAATCACTCTGCTGCTGTTGAGCAATTTAGAGCCGCATCTCCGAATATCAATGGGTTGCCTTTGAATGCCTATAATGGCGGTCAGTATGTTCAAAATAATGGTCTTGCTCCTTTGATTGCTGCTAGCACCGGTAACGGGCAGCCTCATCCTCCTCATCATCATGGTGGGAATGTTGCTCCTGGTGGACCAATGGGTAATCTTCATGTCAACAACAGAAGAGGTTTCAGTGGTAGCTTTGGACATGGCAATGGTAGCAATAGCAACAATGGAAATGGCAATAGTAATAACGGTCTACAAGGTGGTAGAAGAAGAGGTGATGATGTTTCCAGATTTTTGAATGCTACTATTGATGACTTCAAAGGTCAAATTTATTCATTATGCAAGGATCAGCATGGCTGCAGATTTTTGCAAAGGCAACTTGATATTTATGATGTTCAAAAAGCACATAAAGAGAATGCCAAGTTAGCCAATGATAGCAGTAATGGTAATGGTAGTAATCACAAGAACAAGAGTGAAAATTATGCTGCTACTTTAATTTTCAACGAGATTAATAACAATATTGTTGAATTGATGACTGATCAATTTGGTAATTATTTGATTCAAAAATTATTGGACCAAGTCACGGTTAAGCAAAGAATTCAATTAATTAAAAACTCATGTGATCATTTTATCAAAATTTCATTAGATTCTCACGGCACTAGAGCGTTACAAAAACTTATTGAAGTTATTTCGACTCAAGAAGAAAATTTAATAATTATTAGATCTTTTGAAAACGATATTGTTTCATTATCTAGAGATTTGAACGGAAACCATGTGGTGCAAAAAATTTTGACTAAATTCAATTACAAGTCAGAAAACATTCAGTTTATTTTCAATGCTGCTTGTAAGAATTGTATCAAGATTTCTACACATAGACATGGTTGTTGTGTCCTTCAGAGATGTTTAGATTATGGATCCGTGGATCAATGTAAACAATTATCCATGGTGATTGCCAAAAACTGCTTAAATTTGGCAGTTGATCCATTTGGTAATTATGTTGTACAATATGTCTTGAGTAAAGGAGAAGAAGAAAGTATCAAAATCATTGTTGACTCAATCTTGAGCAAGATTTTATTTTTGTCAACCCATAAGTTTGGATCAAACGTCATTGAAAAAATCTTGAGAATCAATAATTTGTCACATACTGTTATTGACGAAATTTTAAAAAATTCATCAAACAACATCGTTGGTGGCGCTAATGGTACTAGTTCAACCACAGTTATTGGTGCTCCTCCTCCAAATGTATTCCTATCCAAACTATTACATGATCCATATGGTAACTATGTCTTACAAACTGTGCTAGATGTTGCTGAAAGACCAAATCAATTCAACCATTTGGCAGAATTGATTAAGCCGATCTTGCCATCGGTTAGAAATACTGCTCATGGAAGAAGAATTGCTGCTAAGGTTCAAGCTGGTCAACAACTTACTTCTCCTGCTGCTTCTGTTGCTTCTCAAACTCAATCTCAACAAATGCCACCGCAGGACTTTGTTCATCAACAACAGCAACAGCAATAGCAATAGCAACAACAACAACAACAACAACAACAACAACAACAACAACAATAATAATAATAATAATAATAATAATAAGAATAATAAGAATAAGAATAACCTATTTAACTTTATTATGCTTAGCTCTTGTTGCAGTTGGTTATCATTATTGTCATTGTTTTTTTTTAAGGAGCAAGAGACGACCACCAATGTGTAATATTCAATCGTAAACTTTCGTTAGCTTATGATGATGTACAATCATTTTTATAATTATTCAGAGAAAGATTCTCAATTATCAAACTCAAAATCAATAAGTCGTGGAGATCAAAAGTTTTTTCCTTTTTTTTTGTGTATTTTTGTACCAATCTTATTTAATTTTATTTAATTTTATTCAATTTCTCTAATCACTTTTTTTTTTTCAAAAGAAAAAGCTAAAAATGTTAAAAACTATATTTTCCTTTCACTCTTTATCAAATAATATTAATCTTTACCTTTGTCTTCATCTTTGTTATACTTACTACTTCATATTGTCTACCTCCTATTTCATATATAAATTCCATTTGCCTTTTTATCACTGTCTATATATTATTACTTCATTGTTATCTATTTGCCTATCACTTTATTACTTTATAACTTTATCAGTTTTTTGCTTACCTGTTAATTATCACCACTTACTATAGTATTGTTATCACTATCATAATTATCATTGTTATTGTTATTATTATTACTATTATTATTGTTATCATAGTTGTTTGCCAATTATCATTTCTGTATCTCTTTTTCTTCTCTCTTTTTTTTATAAATATTATTCTCTTATCATTAATATTGAAGTATTAAATTGTTGTGACATATTGGACTTTAAGTGTATTGACAACGTAAGCACAACTAGTAAAAGTGTATTGGTAAATACATTGTCATGTTTCATGACTTTATGGTATCCATTGAGGTGTTGTCCTCATCGGGATATCGGCATCAATATCGGCAATGTATTGTGCGAGACTTCATTGACGTAGATGAAATATCCATTAAAGCATTCTGCTTGCACAGGGTCAAATTTTATTTTTGGTACAAAAGTCAAATTTTTTTATATAATCCAATTTTATATAGCCAAGAAGCTGAATGCTGTATTCATTAATTCGCACAACCTCACAACCGCATCACTAAAAAGTATATTTCATTTCAAAGGGGCACATGATCTAAACTCTTGTATGGCGGAGAGTATCAGTATGCGAGATTATGCGGTCCCAAAGTTGCGTTATAGGAGGTGCATATTGCGTCTCAAAATGAATGATTTTTTTGTCATCCAAATACTTAATTTGTGGTAGATCGGGAGATCTAAGGGGAGGAAATCATACCCTGCAGTCAAACATAACTGATTTATTAATAGATAAATATACTTTGTGTCATTAGCGTTCTTTGAATAAATAAAAAAGGTGTTTTGTTCTCTCTAATATCACTTCATCTATATATATATCTATATATATATATATATTTGTATGTGTGTTTGTGTTGTTTTTCATAGCAAGATCGCACACATAAATTTATCGTTCTCCTAATAGAGCAATTGCGTGTCGTTTCATTCATTTGAACTCTTCTTTTTTTAATGCATATACCAATCATTAGGTGCAATACGCTGTGTACCGTATTACAAGAGCATTCCGAATTAATACATTCATCAATAGTCATCCGCAGGTACGGATGCGGAAAATAGAAAAGCGAACTTAGAGGAAACTGCAGACGAAACCTAACCAAAAATTGAAAAAGGTGACATGGCAAAGCCTTTTGTATTTTCCATTGTACTTTAAATAAAAAGTATTGTTTATTTCAAGAATTTGTAGACAAATTTCAACTACTAGGTTTAATCCGTGGCGGTTGTTATCCGGTTTGTCGGTACTCCGTTTTATTTCCTGACTACGGCGGCCGGTGGATGGCCGGTTTTTAGGAATTACGTTATAACAGCGCTGTAATTAGCATGGCATGTGTACACTGAGTAGCAACTGCGAATGATAAGAATAATATATGCTAAAATCACTGTGCTTATTGGTTGGTTTATAGATTAATTGATCAATTTGTGGAATATTAAATTACGACAAGTATTTCTATATAGATGTTTCTCAAAATGTTTTTGAGCTTTCTTTTCAAACCTGCAAGTTAACTGTGAGTTCTGCTTTTATCTATTCTATTGTAGGTTCTTTTCATAGCTATTTTATACACATCCAGGTATTTTATGCCACTAAAAAAGCAATGGTCTCCCAAACCAAATGGGACTAATGTAGTATGTAATCATTATCAATGTGTTTAATGCGCCGCCACTGTGAGCCTTCTGCAGTTCCTAGAAGATTCGAAGCAGTCCGAAATCTCACAAATTCTCATTATATCTGTCAAAGGGCTAAAGAAATACATACATTCCAAAGCAACCAAAAAGCCAAACTAGTTTTATTGATAATGACTACACCAAAGAGCACATTATTAGTGGTAGTGTTTATGAAGCTAATATTGAGAAATTTGAAAAGGACAACCATTACAGACAGCCAAGATTTGGTTCGTTCAAAAGAAGAGTAATTTTTGGTAGCGATGCTGATATTGATGGAGCAAAAATTTGAACAGGTATATAAAGATAAAATTTTGACTGTTAATATTCCTAAAGTTTGAAAAGTATGAAAAAAAATATCAGAAAGATTAAAATCGCTTCTCATGATGATGCAACTGTTAAATCTTGAGATTACTTGGAATTTGAAAAGACAGATTCTTTGCTTTTTTCTCGTTTAATTTAGTTCATTATCGGTTTGCTTTTTCTAATGGCACAAAATATATAACAGTTTGTTATTGTTGAATAAAAAAATGCATTGGTCATAATCAATAAAAAAAATTGTAAACTATATTATATAGAATAAAGGTAAGAACTACGACCTACTCACCTGAACGAATATAAAAAAGGCTTGCCCCATTATCCTTATCTTTTAATCTTTAACTTCATTTCAAAGTTTCACTACTTTTATATTTTTATATGCTTTGCAACATTATCATGGAAATTATATTGTTTATTGCACCGTAAAAATGGTCCTCTTACTGTATTTCTTTAATTCGTACTACAACACATAGGATAGTTTTGTTAAGATATACGCAAAAAAAAATACTTTTTCTTAACACAAATAAATAAGTACATTATAACACCAGAAAGAACCGCAGTAGGAAAAAATTACAATTCAAAAAAGAAAACACCGAACCTGGGACTCGAACCCAGAATCTCCTGATTAGAAGTCAGACGCCCTAACCAATTAGGCTAGCCCGGCAATTCTTGCAGTGTTTGAAATTAGAAAATATATGAATGAAATACATACAGGTCATATGCAGAGACCCGAATAGGGAAGATTTAACTCCCACAGAACTACTAAACTGACAAAACTAACGGGGTTTTTACTTGCTTAAGTTTCCCCTATACTATAGCAATTAAACAAGACTGTTTATGCTATATAAAGAAGTTTATAATATTGTGTCAGCATTCCGAAAAAGATTCTATTTTCTATCTTTTATATATAGTTAATAAATTGACCTTGTGTGTGAAAAACAAAAAGCAGTGTGGGATTCTTACATACTAAAGACCCAGATCAATGATAGCAAAGGAAAAATGATAGCATAGAGAAGAAAAATGGGGCTAGTGTTGGTTACGGTGTTACGGTAAAAATTAGAATTGTGATGAGACCGCTATAACGCTTTGTACATGCAACCAACAAACTCCGCGTCAAGGGGGTGTCAGGCACGGTCTCTTCCAGATGGCTTTGGACTGTTTGCATACTAAAACGTAATGAATAAAGTACTGAGATTTGGCATTGAGAGGAGGAGCTTGGTAAACACGGCTGTGGTGAGGCCCACTTTTCATCTGGTAAAACAAAATGCTGGGACTAAAAATATGTAGATGTTCCATAGACCCCGGATATATTGACTTTAGCTTATTAATTGACCGGTAGGATGATCAGTCGTTGGGCAGAAAGACTGCAGTTTTTTTGAATATTTCAGCTAGATTACCTTAGGCTGTTCCTGATGCCTTTCATTTTATGGTTTAATATAGTGGTGTTCCAGTGAAGAATTATGAATGGTTAGATGGATATATCGGCTTATCCTTGATTCCTGCAAGTGGTATATACATGCAAAAAAAAAAGGAGTATGATGATCATGTGATCTCTTACATGTACCACGAAACAGTTTGAGCACAGTACGTGCCGTGTGTGTATGGCTAACAACAGCAATGTGATAGAATGAATGATTGATTGCCTGCGCTGTCCAGAATCTATTTTATAAAAAAGTCTACCCTATATTGACTTCGAGGTCACTTGAATAATCATTCTACTGCGCGAAACCTTTCACATTCACAATAATGTCTATTAAACAGTGTATGTTTTGTAATTTTCTGCTACTCAATAGAATTGAGCTGATATTTTCATAGACTGTTTGTTTACATAACAATATCGAAAAATTAGATGCGTTGAATCTGAACTTGTTAATAACAGGAGCATATTGTTGTGTTTAGTTTCCTTATTGTCAAATTAACTAACTGATTTTTTTACACTATAGCTTCAACTTGGGCACCTTTGCCATCCACGACAAGAGCAGTTCCTGTTCACCTATCCTATGATCCCAAATCAGATAGAATTGCTTATCCTAGTGGGAAATCTATTTATTTAAGATCAGTTGCTAAACCAGATGAAGTGCTCCAGTTCACTAGCCACAATTATCCAACCACCGTGGCTAAGTTTTCACCATCTGGATTCTACGTTGCCTCGGGAGACGAATCGGGAAATGTTAAAGTTTGGGATACCGTTGGCGAAGACCATATTGTTAAAGGCGATTTTCCGGTGATTGGTGGCAGAATCAATGATCTTGCTTGGGATGCCGATTCCAAACGAATTATTGCCGTTGGTAATAGTAATGAGAGATTTGGCCATTGTTTTACATTTGATTCAGGAAACTCAGTTGGTGAAATTTCCGGCCATAGTGCTCAAATTAGCGCGGTTACCATTAAACCAACTAGACCATTTAGAGCAGCAACTGTTGGTGATGATAGTTCACTTGTTTTCCTTAGTGCTCCTCCGTATAAGTTTATCTCATCAATTAGGGACAAGCATACCAATTTTGTTAGAGACGTCGCATATTCTACTGATGGTAATTATATTGTCAGTGTTGGTTCCGATAGAAAAATTGTTGTCTATGATGGGAAAAGCGGAGAATATGTCAAGAATATTAGTGATGTGAATTTGAAGCCAAATGAAGCTCATGAAGGTGGGATTTTCTCAGTTTCATGGTTATTGGATAGTCCAAAACATTTTGTCACTGCTTCTGCTGATGCTTCTGTGAAATTATGGGACGTTGAATCTGGTGAATTGTTACAAACTTGGAAATTACCAAAAAGTGTTGAGAACCAACAATTGGGGGTTGTGGCCACTAAAGAATACATAGTGTCTTTATCCTTAAATGGTAATTTGAACTATTTTACCAAAGAAACACCGACTGAACCAGTACGTATAATAAAAGGTCATCAGAAGTCTATTACTTCATTAACGGTCAATGATAATGGTTTGTACACTGGAAGTGCCGATGGAAGAATTGCCCAATGGGACTTGAAGCAAAGAGAAGGCACTGCCAATTACATTAGCGGTAAGGGTCATAGCAATTTGATTGGTGATTTGGTAAGTGATGCCAAATCTTCAGTCTTCAGTAGTGGCTGGGATGATAAAATTTCCAAAGCTAACAATTTGGAATTTGATGAGTCTTGCGAACTCAAGTTGGACAGTCAACCAGTTAAAGTATCTTCTGTCAATTCTAGTGGTATTTACGGCTTGGTAACTAACGACAGTAACCTCACTTTGGTGGATTCCTTAACTGGGAAAACCACAGTCAAAAAACTTGATTATGAAGCTTCAACAATTGATGTGAATGATGAGTTGGTGATTGTTGGAGATGACAAATCTTTTAATATCAATTTTTACAGCGTGAATGATTTATCACCAGTCAGTGGTCATAGCCTTAAAACTAACTATAAGCCAACTCATATCAAAATCTCACCAAATTCACAGTATGCTGCTATTGGTGATTCTTCTGGGAAAATTATATTGTATAATATCGTGGATAAAGCTATACAGACGTCGAGATGGGCATTTCATACTGCTAGAATTAATTCCATTTCATGGACAACAGATAGCAAGTATGTAGCTAGTGGCTCTTTAGATACAAATATTATTATTTATTCGGTCGATAAGCCAATTAGAAACATTAAGGCTTTGAATGCCCATAAAGATGGGGTTAATGCTGTTGCTTGGGTGAATAACAACGAGGTTATCAGTGTTGGTAATGATTCTGCTATCAAGATTTGGGGTGTAACATTTCAGAGTTGAAATTTTTTCTTACCATAGTATAGTTAAGATGAAGCTTCGTAACGCTGGTTTGTCACAGGTTGTCCGATTGAAGCAAGTGATTAATTAAAGAATAGCCATTGAAAATGTTTATTAATCATTCTGCTTACAGTTCTTTTATTGATTGATTAAGTAGACACTACATTAACAGCAATATTTTAGGAATATCTACTATCTACTATATAATATACACTGAAGAATAAAAAAGAAGGTTTATTGACTTGAAAATGGCATTTCATTCTTTGACATGAATTGGCTTGAGCCGTTTCAACTGAAACATTGTTAAATCTTATATGCAATGGTTCCAATATTGTACAATATGAAAACCCCTTCGTGATCACACGCATGTTGCACTGTACAACATATACTATAGTTGTATTAAGGCTAATAGTATGATATAATTAACAATTTATTAAACCTCCCTACTCAAATTGGTGCTTGTACTGTAGTTAAAACGTCCTCTACCACTAAATCCGCATTCCATTTTTTCATCATCATTTTAATCAAATTCATATCGCTTCCCCAATTTAAACTGGCCTCATCTTCATAGCTGCAAATATTGATTTTTAAAGGGAAAAACTTTCTAGCTGCCAACTTAACAATTATCGGGGTAATATATTCATAGTTATTTATTACTGCTAAGCATCGTACTAAAACTTCAAATTCTTTAATGAACCGCGTAGGTATGCCGTCCATTACTATTCTGTGATTTCTTATGAAGATAATAATGTCTAAAATGTACCTTTTTATTTCGGGAATTATTGAAATTTGCAGCAATTTGGCTCTGCTTTCAAATACGTCTTTGAGATGATCTTTTGAATCAAGTTGTAGTCTTTCTTTAGCTACTGAAGTAAACAGCTCGTCGGAGGAAGTGACATAGCTCACTAATGATGACAGTGAGTTTTGAAATAAGGCTGTATGGCGTTTTTCATAATTAATAAGATGTGGTTGTCGAAACCAAAACTTGTCTTGTAAATATTTGTATAAACAAATTTCATTACCCTCGATACTTTCAATTATGCTAACGATTAGGAATATGTCATTAGGATTCTTGTTTGCTGTTGTCCTTGCTTTGAATTCATGGTTTCTCATGATGTCCAACAAAGCAACTTGAAATTTCAGAGAAGCTCTTTCTAGACCTCTTAGTATCAATATTTGTTTGCTTGACATGCTGTTGGGCACACTGTTAATGCTGTCCAGCTTTTTATCAATCGTGTTTATTGTACCATGTTGCTGTTTTAGTGAAGTGTCCAGTTTTCTCTGAAAATTTTCATTAAGCACACTGATACTGGTTCCGCTATCACATACTAAGTACCTCACTTCCTGTTGTTCAACAAATTTAAAAAATCTGTTGTTAATTTTTCTGAGTTCTCTTTCAGTGTATACCGGATCAGAACTTGAAATTATCAAATGTCTTTGGCCAATCAAACATAGCTTTTGTGCTATATACAAGTTAATATCCACATCGGCAAACTGGTCATGCTCTACTGCGACATTATTGGTCATTTGAGGTATTAAAACAGATAAATATGCTACAAAAGAACAGAATTCAGCGAATTGTTCCTCTAGTAACACCAGAATGAACTCTCGGACACAGTCTACCTGCCGTCATTATCTGTTTCGATTCCTCAGTTTATTACTTTTCTTTCTATTTTGCAAAATAATTATGTGATATGTGCATCTACCCGCATTACATAACATATATATAATAGTTAGAGGCCCTGTCTGGGTGATGATGCGATGTCGCAAGCCTTGTTTGTCTTCTGGGGCTCATTTAGGGGATTGATATTGCCGCCCGGTTTTAAACATTTTTTACGCCTTCTCTTGATGCCAATACTGTGTAGTAAGTCATCATTAATACCGCTACACTTTAATCTAACTCAGGTAATAATCCAATAAATTCACTATGTCTTTTAGTGGTGAAGATGTATCTAATGCTGTCTTTATTAAGTTGCTTTATTGCACAAAGACCACTGCTGCTCTGCCCGTACAGCAAGTAAGAAAAAATGTTAAAGTTGCCCCCTATGTAATTAACTCGCAAAATTTCAAGCCGGTGATTAAACAAATTTTAAAAATCGATGCCAATGCTGATTTGGCTTTGAGAAGAAAATCAAGAAGACAAAAAGACTTAGTGCCATTAGAGTCAGAAGAAGATTACAGATCCCTTAAAAGATCATTGAAGGTTAAGAATTATATCAAGTTGGTTGCGGTTAATAAGACGCAATATGGATGGATTGATCCATCGGACATGGTTTTCAAAGATTCTAGTGAACGTCAATCATTTGTTGGTGAAGTTTCAGAATTGAGTAATGACGATGTTCCAATCGTTGAAAAGACACCATCTTCTTTGCCAATTAACTCTGCCAATGAGTCTGTTGTTGGTCAACATGGAAGCTCTAATCGCAAACCGATGCCTATTGAAATTAGCAACGTTGGCAAACCATCACAAGATATCAAGCCTCCTTCTCCACAAAATACTTTTGATGAAGCCGTTACTACTCTCAAAGAAAAATTGTACGAAATTTTGGACGATGAATACGCAAATAAACTCATTCAAATTTTCACAAATACCGAAGTTTTCAAAGATATTGGTGATAAGCTCGTCACTATTAACGAAACTTTAGAGTGGATAAAAAATCAAGCATATGAGAATATTTCCGATATTAAAAAAAATGGTTCATCATTAAGGCTATTAAAACATTCTGCTATTTGTGATGGTTGTTTCCCTGCATCTAGTAGGGAAAGACCTCATTGTATATCGGGAGTTCGTTACAAGTGCTTGGATTGCGACGATTTTGACTTGTGTGGAGATTGTGAAGCTCGAGGTTTTGCTACTGAAGACCATGCTACTTCACATACTTTGATCAAAATCAAGTCTCAAACTTTGAATGCCTTTGAATTATATGAGCGCTTGGCTAATTTGGCAGAAGTCCGTTTAGAGGAATTGGCTTATCCAAACTATAGAGCTGTACATCACCGCATATTTTGCGACGGATGTGGTTCTAGCTCTAAAGAGCCTCTTAAAGGAATTCGTTACAAATGTTTGGTTTGCAATGATTACGATTTGTGTGAAAAATGTGAGAGTACAGGTTTCGCATCTGAAGAACACAATCCTGATCATATGATGGCAAAAATCAAAGACCCTGCCTACTATTTCTATTCTCCTTCAGCAATCTCGGAAATCAATACAAGACAACATGGCTTCGCTGGGTTTAAACCAAGATATTCACGCCCATCTTATCCACCTCCTCCATCTTATGCTCGTAGTCAAGAGAATGCAAGCACAAGTAATGACACCACCATTAATGTTGACATTCCAAAACACTCGGAAGTTGGCCAAAAATTGTCTGAATTGTTGGATAACGATGATGCTGCTCAAAATTTGAGAACTTTGCTTACTAAAGCAGCCATGTTTGATGAATTGACTGACTTAGTTGAATTGGATAAAGCTAAACCGGAAGAATACCGTGATGCCTTGAAATGTATGATCCAGGCTAACAAGGAGGCTGAGTCAAGATCTTGTCAGTCTAAGTCAGAGGCTAGCAAGAAAAAGCAAGATGAAGGCCCAAAAGAAGCAGCATTATATACCGGTGACATGGTGTTAAACAATGATGGTGAGCCTTCAAGGGAAGACTCTACAAAGGTTGAAAATGATACAGCTTCTAGTAAAGCCATAGAACAAAACAATGATAATGGTGTGAAAATCGAAACCTCAGAGGTTGAAAAAGAAGAAGCACAAGAATCAAAGAAAACTGGAGCTGAAAAATTCTTGGAAAAGAAGGATGATTTTAGAGCGGAAAAGGTTGATTCTGAAGAAAAGGCTGTTACGGCTAACAATGCTGATGCTGAATCTGAAAAAGAAGAGTACAGTAGCAGTAGAACCGTTACACCAGAATTTAAATCTGACTCTGTTTCTTCTGTTGTGATTTTACCAACATTATTGAAGGAGTCTTCCATTTTCTTGGATGCTGAAAGTAGCATTAGAGGTAGACATTCCAGCACCCCATCATTAACTCAATCTGATGACGATGAGAAGGACAAGGATATTGATTTTGTTTCTTCTCAAGAAGCTAAAGGTCCCGATGGGTTTACAGAAGAGGACCGTGACCATGACCATGATCATGACATTTTCAGCTCTACTACCGGTTCAGTTGATCTTGAAGAAAATGACTACTTATCGGATGAATATGAGATCTTGGACTCAGAAATTGAGTACTGATTAGTACGGAAGTTTGCTTAGATCAAGTTTACTGTAACGGGCTGGAATTGCTATATTTTGCTATTTAGTTACTAGTTTTTTATTGTATTTTATTTTATTTTATTTTTATTTATTTATTTATTTATTATTTTTATTTTTATTTTTATTTTTTTTTTTTTTTTGCGCTTTATTTTCTTTGTTTTTAAGATTTTTGGGTTGACAGGTTTGATTTTTCGGTATGAGAGACTATTTGGTTATATGGTCTACATCTTTTTTACTTTATTTAGTTACTTTTTTTTCTTTTCGTTCTGCCTATTGTACTGTGACGGTTTGTATTAAATACATATGTTATTATCTACTTTTGATTCTTATATATTTAGTATAGGGGTGTCTCATCGTGACCCCAACTTGCAGGCGAAAGTGGCAAACTGCTGCAGCAACCTGTCATGCGATGCCCGGGGCTACCCAACCATCGCCAGTGAAGTGTCGAATCACTGGCGGCGCTTTTGACGCAGTTTCCCACTCCTTAGCAAAAAAATAAAATACGTACTCGACACCTCTTTCTACCCCGAATTGTATCGCAATCTTCAATTACACTTGCCTCAATCCATTCAATCAGTACACTATAACACACCGCCACAACAACAACATTAACATTAATAAAATGGTTTTCGCTTTAGCCCGTCGTTCCGTTATCTCCAACACCGTCTCCAAGAGATTGGCCATTTCTGCTAGAACTTACTCTGAAGGTGCCGTTGGTTCTGGATCCCAAGCTTTCAACAAGAGAGAAAAAGCTGAAGAAGACTTGTATGTCAGAGAACATGAACAAGAACAATTGAAAAAATTGAGAGAAAGCTTGGCTCAAATTAAGGAACAAACTACTCAATTGGAATCTCAAATTAAGAACATTGAAAAAAAATAAGTTTGAGACCCTTTGAGCCCAAGCTTGTCACCGCAGATTAGTGTGAATATTATTATTTGAGATTATTAATTCATATCCTTTTGTTGTTTGCTACGTTTTGTGTTTTTGTTTTTTGCGATCCTCTAATGAACCTTTAATCAATTATAAGGTTCAAGAACTTGGTTGGCAAGATAGAGGCTATGAATACACGGTAACTATTCGAAATGGGATAATATCATCCATAAACGTATATTTTCTAAATATTCAAAATAAATAAATTAACAAAAAATATTCAATTTATTAAAAAGGAATCTTTACAATTGAGCTCTCCAAATGTTTTTTTGGTATTCATATAACCGGTAAATTCACATTTTGTTTTTGCCAGTAGCGTAGATTATTATGGCTCATAGCTTGTTTTGGGCTTTATTCAGACAAAGACATACGAAGCTGCTGTATATGCATTTCAAAGAATTATATAACGTCGATCATAGCACGTAGCAATTCTATACTTCTATAACGGTGTAATTCTCATTAACTTTGATCCCAAGTTTGACTCAAAATAGCCACTAAATGCACATCGGAAGCGCAAGTTAACGTGACTCCGTATAGAATTTAATGCAACACGCAAAGATACACATAACTCTTGTACACTTTTAAATAACATTGATAATGGTGAAATCGCTAACGATAGCCATAAAATAGCGTTAATACAGAGATGTTTGGCTTGACTTTCCATAGTGTGAAAGATTCTTGTCCCCGCCTAATACTCACAAGCACCTCCGGCCGGATATCACGTTCTGACATGTTGTTGGTGATTGAGTGATCGATTGATTTTTACTTTTTCTGGAGCTCAGTTGGCTGATTGAAGCGCAGCCGTAATGATGAGAAAAAGAACTCTTCAGAATACCACTACATCAATCATTGCTAAATATCTACAATCGCATTGCATACTCAGAGATGAATCATTTGGGTCCAGAGGGGAAAAAATTACTTGAGAAGCTCAATATCAATACGCGAGCCACACCTTCAACAAAAGCAGGAGTAATAACGCATCCAACGGCGTCTGATCAGGAAGCAGAAGTGGACAATTTGATCAATATCTTGAAAGCAGCAACAATAACATCACACTCAAAACCAAAATCCTTGGCTAGACAGTTGCTTTCCAATGTTGCTTATTATTTACCAATTTTAAAGTCAGAAGCACAAGTAAGCAGACTTGTTGTTGCATTATTAAACTCTCAGGTCTACTTCAATCAAGCAGAGCAAAAAGTCAACAGTTTTGAAGAGTCCTATTTGATCATTGAAGTCATTAGTGCGGCTGTTCAAAAGAAGATATTAATTTCAACACCCACTATACCATTAACAGTTTTTTATAATCGTATTCTTGCTGCAATTTTGACTTTTGCACACTCAAAATTTCCTCTTGATTTTTTGAAACAAAACTTGGTGATTGCTGGGTTAGCATTATCTCAAAGTCTACTAAATGAATACATCACTCCTGAGCAAGCATTGTTCTTTCAGAATTTTAACAAGTTGCATAAACTGATTGCCGTCAAGAATTTTAATACTTTGGCCAATTGGAATCTGCATCCCGGTAACAGTCTTGCAATTGAACAATTTGGTGAAGAAGTTTATAAAGTAAAGGCGTTAAATTTGGTATCGTTGGCGTGCATTTTTCCTGAACTTGACAATAGCCATAAGAAACTGCTTGAAAATCCAAAAATATGCATATTTGGCCTTCATTTGATAAGTGCATCTGAATACGGTTTCAATAATTTTAAAGAGTTTATTGTTTCCCAGAACGGGGCCAATAATGATAATATTATAAAAACTTTGAGAGAAAAACCAGTAATTAAATTATACAGCAAATTGTCGTTTGTTATTGAACGGGCCATACAAGAAACAGGGAAGCTTCAAACTGAAGAACTGTTTAACGTTCTTGAAGCTAGTTTAAATAATCTTTTACAGTTTGCAGTAAACGTTCATAATTCATGTATATCCAATGACCGAGTTCTCAAAACCCAGTTATCGCAGCAACATCCAACAAAGTTTGAAGAAGAGCGCTGGAGTATACTCAAACATATTGTTTTTTCAAACGTTATCATTTTGCAAGGTATAGTCACTTTGGCACTTGATTCAAACACGTTGAATGATAATTTACCCTTGGTCAGATTTTCCTGGTTCAGCAAAAATGCATCAATTCATTCCCAACGAGCTCACTTCCATTCTTTCTCAGTCAAGATTTTGAAAATCTTTTTTTTTTACCATTTCATACTTGAAGAAATAGGGACTGGTGGGTTCTTGGCATACAAGACCGTTTACACCACCGCAACTGAAATCCTTTTGCAAACCACCCGCGAAAACAAAAATGCGTCACTTTCTACAGGTGAAATTTTGAGTGATTTTTTCTTACAAAACATAATTTTTAAAGATTTGGTAAACGATTCTATTAACAGATCCAAATTTTTATTTGTTCTTGGATTTTGGGAAACTTTGGTATTGTTTTGCTCCCCATCTTACTACGATGAGGTGATTGTTTTAGTAACTACGGAATTTATCAGCAAACCTTACAGAACCATAAACTTTGATAAAGTTGCCACGACTAGGAACATACTTGAAAGCGCACATTCGGTTAAATTGAGCAGTTTCCAATTAGAAAGGCTTGCCAGATACAATGCAAAACATATTTTGAGCCATGTTGATATGGTGATTTTTCAATTTCCTTTAGTGTTAAGTGCGCATCAATTAGTGCTCGCTACTGCGGCGGTGCTGAAATACATTCACAAAAATGGGGTAATTGGGAGTTATGATCACGATTTACAAAAAAACTTCACTCAAAAACTTTTCAGAAAAATAAAACAAGAATCACCAGGTCGTAAAACCATTGATCTCCAATTGCGGTCAGCAGATTCTCCCTCATCACAAACAACCGATGACTCAGCAAGAATCCCACCAACTGTCAAATCAGCATTCATATTAGCCTTCATAAAAACAATCCCATACTTGGATACCGAAGTTTTGGTGTTTTGGTTGCAGAAGTTGTACAGGGAAATTTCTCGAGGTTGCAGCAGCGAGGAACAACAGTTTTGCCAGATGCATTTATGGAATACTATTTCCGGAGAACTAGGGTTGAGCAAAGCTGATAGAGCAATCCAGTGGTGGTACAGCCGCGATGAAGATTTATCTGCTCATTTTTAATGGTCATTTCCTGTAGCATACTCTTTATAATCAACGAATATTCTAGCAGGTCTTGCACGTTTTAGGTATATGAGTATTTGTTGATAATCACTCTGTGTAGAGTCTGTGTTCTTCCGTTGTGGGGGAATATGCATGCACATGCGTGAATTATTCCAGAAGATTCGAGAGAAAATTAAGAAAAGAAAGACATGCAGCATCCGGCGCCAAACGCCTTTTAACATCCACATACTCTAGAAAGTTCTATGACAAAGGAGTATGACAGCTCGCGATTGAACTTCCATGTATATATAGCGCGCGATTTGCCATTTTTGCTAAACAAATTACAATCTTTATTTTTTCATCATCATCTTCTACAATAATAAGTTTAGTGACAATTAGTTATACGCTGCTTCTATTCTTGATTAACGACTATTTCTACGACTACACAAACTACTACAAATTCAAAAACTGCCAAAATGTCAAAAGCTATTGGTATTGATTTGGGTACTACTTACTCTTGCGTTGCTCATTTCTCAAACGACAGAGTGGAGATTATTGCCAATGATCAAGGTAACAGAACCACCCCTTCTTATGTTGCCTTCACTGATTCGGAGCGTTTAATTGGTGATGCCGCAAAGAACCAAGCTGCTATGAATCCAAAAAACACCATCTTTGATGCCAAACGTTTGATTGGTAGAAAATTTGATGACCCTGAAGTAACCAACGATGCTAAACATTTCCCATTCAAAGTCATTAATGATGCCGGTAAGCCAAAGATTCAAGCTGAATATAAAGGAGAAACCAAAACTTTTACTCCAGAAGAAATCTCTTCCATGGTGTTGTCAAAGATGAAAGAAACTGCTGAGGGCTACTTAGGGAGTGAAGTTAAGGATGCAGTTATCACTGTTCCTGCTTACTTCAACGACTCTCAAAGACAAGCTACTAAGGATGCTGGTTTGATTGCTGGCTTGAATGTGTTGCGTATTATTAACGAACCAACCGCTGCTGCTATTGCTTATGGTTTAGACAAGAAAGGCAGTCAAGGTGAACACAACGTGTTGATTTTTGATTTGGGTGGTGGTACTTTTGATGTTTCTTTGTTGTCCATTGATGACGGTATATTTGAAGTTAAAGCCACTGCTGGTGATACTCATTTGGGTGGTGAAGATTTCGATAACAGATTAGTTAACCATTTCATCCAAGAATTCAAAAGAAAAAATAAGAAGGATTTGTCTACTAACCAAAGAGCTTTGAGAAGATTGAGAACTTCTTGTGAAAGAGCCAAAAGAACTTTGTCTTCTTCTACTCAAACCTCCATTGAAATCGACTCTTTGTTTGAAGGTATTGATTTTTACACTTCCATCACCAGAGCCAGATTCGAAGAATTGTGTGGTGACTTGTTCAGATCTACTTTGGACCCAGTCGAAAAAGTCTTGAGAGACTCCAAGATTGACAAATCTTCTGTTCACGAAATTGTCCTTGTTGGTGGTTCTACTAGAATTCCAAAGGTTCAAAAATTGGTTTCCGACTTCTTTAATGGTAAAGATCCAAACAAGTCAATTAACCCAGATGAAGCTGTTGCTTACGGTGCTGCTGTGCAAGCTGCTATCTTGACTGGTGATCAATCTTCCAAGACTCAAGACTTGTTGTTGTTGGATGTTGCTCCATTGTCTTTGGGTATTGAGACTGCTGGTGGTGTCATGACTAAATTGATTCCAAGAAACTCCACTATTCCAACCAAGAAATCTGAAGTCTTCTCTACTTATGCTGATAACCAACCTGGAGTGTTGATTCAAGTGTTTGAAGGTGAAAGAGCAAAGACTAAAGACAACAACTTGTTGGGTAAATTTGAATTGTCTGGTATTCCACCAGCCCCAAGAGGTGTTCCACAAATCGAAGTTACTTTCGATGTCGATGCTAACGGTATTTTGAACGTTTCTGCTGTTGAAAAAGGTACTGGTAAGACTAACAAGATTACCATTACAAACGACAAAGGTAGATTATCCAAGGAAGATATCGAAAGAATGGTCTCTGAAGCCGAGAAATTTAAGGAAGAAGATGCTAAGGAAGCTGAACGTATTCAATCCAAAAACGGTCTTGAATCTTATGCTTATTCGTTGAAAAACACCATTGGCGAGTCTGGCTTTAAAGATAAAGTCGAATCTTCTGACATTGAACAATTGACTAAAGCCATTGATGAAACCATTGAGTGGTTGGACAACAATACAACTGCAACTACTGATGAATACAAGGACAAACAGAAAGAATTGGAAGGTATTGCTAACCCAATAATGACCAAATTCTACCAAGCTGGTGGCGCTGCTGGTGCTGCTCCTGGTGGATTCCCAGGTGCTGCAGGTAGCGCTCCTGGCGGAGAAAGTTCTGGTGCTTCTGGTCCAACTGTTGAAGAAGTTGATTAAACAACCTTTTTCAATTAGATTTTTATCTGATATGTATTATAAATCCTCTCAAGTTTTTTGTTTGTTCATATTGATTAATTATGCTTTTCTTGGTCTTTAAATTTTTTATTTCTATATAAATATTTTGCATTAATGTTTCTCGTTTCTTGATTTTATTTCACATATTAAATACCTGTTAATCTGATATTTTCTGATCCCATATATATATATATATATTGTTGATAACACCTTTATCTTGTAAGTTAGTACTGATTTGTTGAAAGAATATCAAACAGTCAGCCAAAAAACATGTTACCATTAGGTAGAATGCTATTGCAAGCCATATTATGGCAGCTACCCCTTTATTTATGACAAATTAATGCAGCAACCTGACAACGAATTATAGATTCTAGAATTTGCCAGGACATTTGAAATAAAAATAATGCGAACTCTGTGGATCGAACACAGGACCTTCAGATTTCTTATTGAGAAATAACTTCAGTCTGACGCTCTCCCAACTGAGCTAAGTCCGCAACTTCGAAAAATCTTTTTTTTGAGGCTGGGTGATCATGCGGGAGTTGAGAGGTGACAAACAAAAACTCTGTACCAGGAATTGTTGGTTTCCCTTACAAGTCTACACCAAGGTAAATCCACAACTAATTGACTGGCTCTTAACTTCATTCAACAGGGTGATTACAACAGTGATCCTTTAAGGAGCAACATAATGAAGACAGAATAAGGTGATTAATTTGTATGCTTATGTTTTATTCTATTTTTTAATCTATTAATTCTTTTTACCTGTTGATAGCAACAACAAAACATACTAAAACAGAAACAATAACCACCAGAATCATTATCTTCTCTAGATTTCTCCCCAACTCCCAAAAAACTAATAAATTTACAATGTTAATCGGATTTTTGCTCAAAAGTTTTCCCTTATATGATTATAATTGAATTATACTGTATATGCTATATAGATAAGTTGACTAGATTCTATTTTATATCGTTTTAAAAAATTGACCTTATACGTGAAAAAAAAAAAAAAAAAAAGAAAAAAAAATAGAAAAAACATTATATTATACAAACGGGTGGATTTTGACTTTAAAAGCTAAGATAAATAACAAAGAAAGGAAGGGAAAGAGAAACAATATCTAAATAAACATAAACAAAAACTGATCTTTTAGATGACATTTCGAAACGCAAAGAAGAAAGGTAATAAGATAACGAACTAAAGAAAATAAAGAATTAAAGAAGTAAAGATTGGTAAGAAAAAAAAAGGAAGACAAAAAAAATACTTTCTAAGAAGAAACGTAAATAATAAACAAAATAAGTGACGTACTAAAGTACTTAGGTACTATACAAAGTCAACTGAAAAGTCCAGAAGTCCAAAATAAAACAGTGAAGTAACCAAAACAGAAGACACCACAAAGCCAGATAAGCAAAGTGAAAGCAGAAGTAAAAAACAATGTGATTTTGACATTCACTTACATATAATTTATTCTCTCCCTTTGCAAAATTTCATGAACTTTACTAATCAATGATTCCAAAACTCTCAACTTGTCTTGGTTTGTCCCATTACCTTTTCTAATCACGTTCTCCAAAACAACAAGATTAATTAACCTGTTTAATTCATCAGCTTGACGACTTACTAGATTATTTTGCAGAAATTGCTCTTGCCCAGGGACTTGTCCTTGTACAGAGATCTGTCCTGAAAGTTGACTCGCAAGTTGCCCTTGAAGATGACTTGGTGATTGATGTCCAAGTAATCCACTAGTGCCATTAGATGAGGTTCCTACACTATTCTGGCCATTATTGCTATTGTTGCTGTTGCTAGTAGTGCCATTATTTGGGCTCGAATTTGAACTGAGACTTGGGTTGTATAACTGGGAAGCAATCAAGGCATGGTAGTGTGGTACGATATTGAGGAATGCGGCATCTGCATTCATTTGCTGTTGCTGCTGTTGTTGCTGCTGCTGCTGCTGCTGAGAAGCTATATTACTTTGGTTATTTTGATGTTGATTATTGTTGACGCTGCCACTTAGTGCAGCAGCGGCAGCGGCAGCAGCGGCAGCAGCAACGCTACTATTATTTGAATTGCTACCAAGGCCGCTGTGGTTATCAGGGCTGCCATTAACATTACTCATTCTGGTATTCATATGGCCGCCATTTTGAAGTCCGACGAATGGATTATCCACTGCCGCTGACGCAGCAGCTGTGGAGCTGGCGTTCACACTAGCGTCAAACGTTGGCAAACGCATATGGGAAATATCAATTGGTTGTTCATTGTTCATAAAGGCTTTATTTGGGACTAGTTTATGATTATGCTTATCGTTAACAATGGAAATGTTCCACTTTTGGGACTTTTTGGAAAAGTTTGCTCTGATTTTAAAACAACATTCACTATAACGCTTACCGTTTTTGTCAACGACAATAGTTCCCTGGTCTGCTGCTGCGGCGTTGGCGATATGGGTGGTGGTGTTAGAATTGTTTGAAGCAACGGAGGACGTTTCTGCAGCAGCGCTATCTTGCTGCTCCGAAGCACTGGCACCAGCACCAGCGTCAGCACCAGCAGCAGTTTGACTGCGCTGTTCCGCGTCACCCTCATCGTCGGTAGCCACATCATCATCTTTTTTGTTATTGGAACCGGGAGTAGCACTTACCGGACGGCCATTTTTTTCAAGCTTGACGGCAGCCGCAGCGGCACCAACAGTGCTGCTTCCCTCGTCATTAAGCTCTTGTATTTCATTTGCATCATCATTGTCGCCATCATTGTCGTCGCCGCGACCCTGGCTTTTGCTTGTGTCGCTGGTGCTGCTATTTGCGGCACCGCCACCGCCATCATCGACGCCGTCGCCGTTATTATCGCTACTGTTGCTGCCATTGATGCCACTGCCGTTAATGCCACTGCCATTTTCAGCATCGCTCAACGTATCCGGGACCACCGGTCCCTTATGACGACAACGAAACACAATTTTCTTATTGTCTGACCTCTCGATGGCTAGCAAAATCCCCAAAGGCGCAAGTTTCGATTGTAGCCACGGCTTTATGGCGTAGCGGTTGACAAGACTGTTTTCCTTGGGCTCTCTGGAATTCAATTCATCGAGATTGAGTAAATGATGCAACGGACTGACATATTCACCACGAGCGCGTTTGGTGACAGAAAGTGGGTAGTTGCTGTTGCCGTTCTGGCCAGAAGTCTGAGGCTTGATGTCGAATTTTATCTGCTCGTAGGGGCGCTTGGACATTCTGGAGATTTGCAGTGAAAGTGCTAGGAAACCCGCTTGGTGCTGGCCAGTAGTTATCGTGCTAGTGTGCTCCAATGGACGCGTTTTCCTCTTCGCTGTTTATGACTTGCAAGCGCAGTTTCTCGAGGGGTTTTCAAAAAGAAAAATTTTGTGCTCCTTCGACGCCAAGAAAAAGAACCGCTACTGCTCCAGGATACAATAAAAAGCGACCGGCTTCTCTGCTACTGTTTGCTTCAAGAAAAATATCCTGCTGCTCAAGACGCTATGCTGTGCTGTGCTGGGGTATCTTTGGGTCTGCTGAGTGTGGATATTGGTTTGTTTTTGTTTCTGGGGAAAAGGGGGTGAGGCCAAAAAGAAGGTGTGCAAACTGGTTCTGCTGACAGAAAACAAGACCACTAGAAGGAAACGGCGGCGGCGGCGGCGGCGGCGGCGGGGGGAGAGGGGGAGAGGGGGTTGCGTGGCCCCCCGAATTACAACTCATCTCACAGACGCCGTCGCACCACGTCTTCCGCCTGTTTCCTTTCTAGTCTGGCGGGGGTTGTTCCCCCCCTTTAGTGTGCAGAGCACCTTTGCTAGCGGCACTACCACGTGCTGGTCATGCGACGCTTCACATGACGCTTCACATGACGCTTCACCTGACCGGCGAAAGGTGTAAGGGCGTGCCGCGCCGGTTTTCTGTTTCTGTGGCCATGTTTGTACCACATGCCCGCGACATATCGCCACTCAAATCAGCAGCATTGCGCGCCAGGCGCATGCCGTCACGTTTTGCCAACGTTAGCATGTGCCAACATGCGCGTCAGCTCAGCACCTGGTAGATGGTCATATCTACTCAGCGGGGACGTTTGCGCTGTTTCCCATTTAGTCGACAGGACTCTCGACGACCTTGCAGCCGTGATTCACAAAGGCCTACAGTTCCCAACCAACCAACAGGTAGATATTAGAATAGGAAAGAGCAAACTATATAGGCGTGCGAACAAAAGCGACAAGCAGGGTAAATAGGGTATAAAAAAAGCGTTCCAAGTGACAATAGGATCAAACTTGAGCAAAGGCGGGAATGTAAAAACCAAGCGTTGAAGGGAAAACATGTTCACTTGCAGTCATCGTACGTTCTGGAAGAAATTGGATTTGGAATCACCCCGTTTTCCGTCAACGCCTGATAATCCCATTGATCGGAGTCACCCATTTTCCAGTTCCAAAAGAACCAGCCATAGTTCCGGTCGAAGGCGTTGAATTCGGCCTGGACAAACCGGCTGATTTTAGCCTTGTCCTCGTCTGACCAGGTGTCAATTTTCCCCGTATACACTGAATTCGAATCAGCATCCCAAGCAGCAGTGAACTCGCCTGCTATTTCTTTGTAGTCGAGTCGGCCAATGTCGTTGCCCCATGTGCATACTTGGTCAAGCTTCTCTTCGTAGGACTTTTGCTTCAACGTTTCGTCGTAGAGCACGTAGGTGTGGGTATCGTACAATAGCTTGGAGTCGCTATTGTACGGCTTCCCGGACCATGCCCCTTGCCATAAGTAGCCATCATGGAGCACGATATTTTGGTGGATTTTGATTTTGTTTCTGGCGCTATCTATTACATCGGCATAAAAATCGCTCAAGTAGTCCTGGGTGACGCCGTCGTCGCCACCAACTAGCGGTTCATTCAATAGCTCGATTCCAATTATCGTGTCCTTGTACGTTGCCCCGCCATACTTGGCCATCAAGTAGTCCAACACTTCCTTGGTCTCTGCCAAATTGTTGTACTTGCTCCAGTCGTGGAACCCCTTGTGGCCGCTGGAGTCGTATCCATTTTGGGATCCAGGTGCGCCGTGCAAGTCTATCCAAACTTTGAGATTGCGGTCCTTGGCCCAGCCTAACGCTTTCTCCAAATAGCGGTCCTGCGACCCTTTGTAGTACTTGTCTGTAGACATCAACTTGTAGGCCCAGTAGCCGATTGGAATCCGCACGGCATTCAACCCGTAGCTCTGGATCTTGTCAAAGTCACCTTCGGTGATCCAAGATTCGTAATGCTTTTCAAGCAACTTTCCCGCGGCGTCGTAGCCTAACCTCTCGACAAAGTTGAACTCGTCTTCGGGAATTTTCCCATCGCTGAAGTGCTCAGTGCTGAACAAGTCGGTATTGATCCAGGGTTCGAGCAATAGCCAGCCGCCCAAGTTCACGCCTCTGACAGGATCATTGTTTTTGTTGTACGTGTGGAAATCGGACTCGGAGCCCTTGTTTGTATCTTCAACCGACTGCCAGTCAAGGGAAGCATAAGCGCTAGAATCCGGACCGGACTTGGTGAGCTTGAACGGATGCTGCTGTTCATCAATGGTGGGAGTTGGCGCTGCATGGACCACAGCAGCTGTGTATAAAAGAGATATAATAGAAAAGACAGCAGCAGACGTCTTCATTGCAGGAGGCTGTTGTTGCTACTGTTGCTGTTGTACAAGTATCCAGGATACGCAAAGGAAAGAAGCAAAGAGACAAGAGATATCGACCCAAGGATGAATTCTGGGGGACAGGGGGACATCTGTTTATATATGTGCGATGTGTCTGCCCTTGTTAGCGCCCAGTCACTTGGTGGCAAAGCGTCTTTACTTGCCTGTTCATGTGCTATAGCACACCATGGCGAACTATGGTACTATGGCAGTAGCAACATGGCCCTGGAGTAATGAAATGCCAGAAAGGCAGCTACGCGCCCACTGAAACGTGCATTAATCAGCCACTGATTAGTGAAAAGCTATCGTGCTAATGTTGTATGGTACTGTACGTTATAGGAGACTAGCGACAATTGCAATTAACGGTCAACAATCACAGCAGCAAGCAGCGGCGATCCGCTCGGTGCAGTGGACTAAATCGATACAAACAACTAACGAAGCGGCCATTGTCGCCAGTAGAGCGGCTTATTAAGAAGCAGACGGTAGTCTGGTTGGGCTTGTCATATAGACAGCGGGGATCAGGGCGCGCTGAAAGAGAGTTAGGGTCTGGCAAAGCTGCCAGCCGCTCTTGTAGCACAAGGACCTACAGCATCCCAGCGCAAAACAGAACTCCTTCGCTTCACCATCACTGTCCGAGCACAGCACTGTCTGTGTATAAGTTGGCAACTTCTGTGATTTCTGATCGCCGCCGCCGGCAGTGGGCTATACGGTCCCAACCCATATGAGGAAGACGGACAAATGAGCGCAAGTGAACTCCCTAATTTGCTCAAGTGAAGGCCAATTAACCAAGCTTCATAAGGCAGATCCGTCGATTAATGAGACAAGGAAAACGGGGAAGATGGCAGATCGGCGTGGCCAGAAGTTGGCCTGGTCGCAAAAAACTCGTGCTTCATTGGAATATATTGCACAAGATACTATTGCGCTGTGCCGCTGGTGGCAAAGGTGCCACCGTTCTACTAGAACTATTCCTTTTTCTTTGTTTCTTTATTTTTTATTTTTTATTTTTTTTTTTTTTTTCCCGTATGAGCTCGCGGTGATGATATTCATATTAACTTTACTGAATTTGGCTGTAGATCCGTCTGCCAGTTTGTGCTGCCACCAGCCGCAGAGGCTTTTCTCAGAGTTGGGCAGTTGCAGAGCCAGACCAGAGCTCACCCGTGAAATGGCCACTGCATACGGAATATGTGCTTGGGAAACTGGTCGTCGGATTGAGGTTTTTTGACACCTGTGATGGTTGTGATCAAGCGTACTAAAGGTGTCCATTGGTAATAATGGTGAGAAGACACGAAATATCGGATAAACTGTCTCACGCGGTAATATGCGAGTATGACCAATACACATACGCGTACTTGCATACAGCTGCATTGACACTATATAATTTTTTATTTTATTTATTTTATTTTTTTTTTATTTTTTTTTTTTTTTATTTTTTTTTTTTTTATTTGTTTTTGTTTGGTGTTTGTGGGACTGCGAAGCCCAAATCAAACCAAAGCATTTCACCAGAACCATTGCGGCCGTCATTGTCTAAGAGTATCCCAAGTCCCAAAGCAGCACTAGCTATGTCCAAGAAACAATTTGCCGTACTACCGCCAACAAATTAACGCCTGAAAGTACCAAGTGCCCAGACTCAAAGTCATAGACCCGTATACCACGGCAAGTAATCGCCATTTAGCGCCGTGACAGGTTGTCAACATTCCTCCCAAATATCAACATGTCGGTGTTGCAACACCAGCCTTCGTCCTCCTCGTCCACCACCCTCGCGTACGGCGGCAATATCAGCTTTATTGATAGCAATCAGAACCAGCAGCAAGAATGTCGTCTGGAACCGCAGGGCCCGCATCCTGTGCTGCTGAATTCGGCAACACAACCCACACACAGAACCACTAAAAAGAAGCTCAGTAAGCTAGAGTTCAGATCGTCCCCAGAAAGACAAGCTGCCTCTACTTCACTGAGCCCTCATCCGAAAACCAGTAATCATATTCACGATCTGCCAGTGCAAAACAGCCCCAAGATACCCCTAATGAATTTCTCTGCGTTGGTGAAGAACAACAAAATAAACGGCCGCAATAGCAAGAACAACGGCCAACGGTGTCCTTCGCAGTTGGATAGATCCAAGGAGATCTTATCTTTTGAGAACGAGTTAGTCGAATTACTACAATCAGCCATCTCTCTCACCTTTCAGCAAAAAAGCGCTATCGAGAGAGCGCTAACTTCTGCGTTTGATTTGTTCCAGGTTCCAATCGAGATTCCAACAGACCCGGAAGGCAGCCATGTTGTGGAAAGATCTCTAATCGATGTCGCTTCTTTGTCGCTTTTCAAAAGAATTCAAGCGATTGTTACTTCTCTCTCCACTTTGATAATGAACACTGCCGACGCAAATCACAACGAAACGAATTGTGCTGACCTGGTGCAAAGCGAACCTATCGATAGACGCAATAACATCAGTGCCCTCAATATTGAAATTGATACGAGTAAGAACAATTTCGACGATTCTAATAGCATTGCTGGCAATGATAGCAGTGTTCTCCAGTACAACAAAAGAGACCAAAGTGATCATTATATTGCCAAGAATAATAACAGCGTAAAAAACAGCAATGACAGTAGTTTAATAGACTCACAGCATCAACATCACCACCAGCACAATACAGTAAGCAACAAAAACATTTTGACGTCACCGCTATTAGACAATATCGACAATGAAAGCTTGGATAAGTTATCGCCATTGGCTACTTATAATCGTCGCAGACCTTCCTCTTCCAGCTATCTTGGCTCACCGTTGAAAAATAAAAAAATCAATGTGAAAAATGGCTTCAAAGCAAATGATAGCCAAACAAGGCTAAACAGCTTTTCTAGAAGCAGCAGCGGTATTGATAACAGGCTGGCAATTAGCAGAAGCGCGAGCAACACCTCCACTGCCTACTTGAGCAATAGTAATATGAAATCGGTCAATGCCATGGCATTTGAAAATTCGCATGCCAGTTCCAAAACCAGTAAGCCTCTTTCAAGAGATTTTGACACCCTTTCAGATGAAGAAAGTGAGTTTTCAGATGATGAAGGCTCACACGGAGGTGGTGTGGCTGGTATGAGGCGAAGCAGTAGCGGTGCAAGCTTTGCTGGTGGTGGTATTGTGAGAGTAGCATCCTCTTCACCATTTGTCAAGTCACATCAAGGCAATGGCTCATTTTTGAGTAGTAATTACAAAAACAATAATGGTTCATTTATTAACGGTCATCGTTCTAGGAGCTTTTTAGCTGATTATCCAGCAGCACCAACGGCTGATGGTAGCAGGTCGCGACATTCAGTGCAAGATTTCGAACACGCCAGTCCTATCTTAGACCTGTTCAAAGAAACGGACAATAATAACTCAAGTTTTTCAAGGCAAAAACAAAGAAACACAATATCGAATTATCAATTCAGGTCTCCAGTAATCTCTCCAGTGCATGATTCAGCAGGTCCGTCCAAATTTTATAGCAGAAATAATTCTCTCTTACATGATACATCATTCAATGTTACGGCTAGCATAGCTAGTCCTTCTAGAAAATTAAACCGTCCAAGATCCAGAACTTTCAATGAATTTCCTAGAGAAAATAGCTTGCGTATGGGTAGCCTAAGAGGAGCTTATGGCAATAAAGATATGGTTTATAACAATGCTGCAGGAAACAGAGGCTCGTTCCCTGGAATTTCATACAATAAGGCAAAACATGATTACATTACGGAAAACGGTCACCATGGCAATGGCCACCTAAGTGGTAATGGATTCAAAAATGATGCCTACATTGAAGGATTTGATGAAAGTTTACATAATACTAGCAAGTTGAGCAATAATCATGAATATGACGATATGTTTATTGATATGTCCAAAAATTTTGACTATTCTAGTTTGAACTCCAAAACTAATGGTAACAACAATGGTGTTTCTAGTAAATATCCACAGCAAGTTGCTAATCAGAAGAACCAATTGAAAAAACTTGAAGCACTAGAAAAATTGAAAGTGCGAGCTACGTCAAGAAGTAACAGTGGTTTGCTGCATAGAAAATCAAATGGCTCTCATCGTCATTCTTCATTCCAACTTTCTAGAAACCAAAATAACGTTTACTCAAATGCTCGAATTACGTCTTCGCCTAATCCAAGTTTTTCCAATTTTGAAGAGTTTGTTGATTTTGTTAAAGACACAGATTACAAAAATGATAACGAGGATGACGATGAGGATGTTTTGAACGAGTTCGATCTCAATGATTCTTTCCTTAAGACAAGATCAAGACCACTGTCTGTTATTAGTGGTAGAATGATTAGTGGTAGTGGTGGTTACAGTGGTGTTTCAGCTACTGGTACCGGTACAAGAAGTATCACTGGGGCAGTTGCTAATCACCGGAGAATTTCAATGTTGCAATACCAACAACAACAGGCCCAGCAACTGCACCAGCAGCATCAGCAATACCAACAACAAAAAGGTCTAGTTAGTGGCTCGAGCTTTTTGAGCAATAATTACTCCAGTAATGATCTTGGATCGTACAATAATGGTAGTCCTAGTGATGGGATCTATAATGGAAGTCTGAAATTCAATAGACCAGCGGTTAATACAGGTAGATATTTGGATGGTAATAAAAGGAATACCGTGAGATTTTGAGTGGTCAGTTAATTGGATATTGGTAAAGCTGCTAGTGATTTTGACGTATGATGGCATTTCAACTTCGTAAAGCAAGCATGGTGCATGTTTGTCATTTACATTTTAAGATTTTTTTTTTTCTCTTTTTCATTTGCTACTCTTTAGTTACATATGATTTTTTTGCATTTGCTTTTTTATTTTAATCTTCATCTTTATCCAGTCTTCGTGTCAGTTATTATCTACTAATTACTAATATAACATTTTGTCATATTGCCAAGCACCATAATGTGTAAGTCTGACGATCAAAGAATTGCGTTAACGTATTGGTAAGCATGTAGCCATGGCACTCGTAACCCGATTGGCAATCAGGAAGAGAACATGAGCTTTCAGAACTACATTCACATACCAACTTTGCTTCAACGTGATTATGGTAAAGGCTGCAATATATTACTCCCGCTGAAATGTTGGATAGCATGTCAAGTACGCAAACAGGAATAAGCCCCAGTATCTTTTTGTAGAAGCTTCAATTAGACACTTCTTATTGAGCTACCGGCGAGTAAAGGTACGAAAAGATTATACAAACTCAGCTTTGTCGCTCTTTTATAATTCATCATGTACTTTGGAAGGGTCTGCAGACAAATCTACAGAATTGTTTTTTTTTTTTTTTTTTTTCTTGCAAAAACCAACTGATAAAAAAAGTCATCTCGTTTATAATATATATACAGGAGTGATGGTGAAATCAACAAAAACTAAGAGTATGATGGAAAGGAATTGACAGAACCAAACCAAAGCGTTCGTTTTGAGATATTTTTTTGATTTTATATTGTTTAAATAATTTACTCAAGAGAAACCTTAGCACCCAAGGCTTCAAGAGATTTCTTGATTTTTTCAGCATCTTCCTTAGCAACATTTTCTTTCAAAACCTTTGGAGCAGCTTCAACGAATTTCTTACTCTCAACAAGAGACAAATCTAACAAACTTTTAACTTCCTTGATGATCTTTGGTTTACTCTTGGTGTCAAAACTATCTAACTTGATGTTGAAAATGGTTTTTTCTTCTGGTTTTTCTTCGGCTTCAGCGGCTTCCTCAGCAGCTGGGGCAGCAGCAGCAGCACCTGGAGCAGCAGCAGCACCGCCAACCGGGAAAGAGATATCTGGAATGTTCAACTTGGATTTCAACTCGGTTATCAAAGAAGAAGTTTCCAAAAGAGTGAGCTTGGAAATCTGGTCAACAATGGTGGAGATCTTTGGGTCAACTGGGGCAGCAGCAGCAGCGTCTTTGGCAGCATCGGCGGCTGGGGCAGCAGTGGAGTTCAAGCGCACCAAAGCTGGTCTGTATGCCGGGAGTCTATTTACGCGAGTTAGTATGGAATGTGCTATGTTGGGTTGAGGGTTTTTGCCATTTTCGCGATCTTTGAAGGTGCCCATCTTGGCATCGTGTGAAGTTGCATCACAATGTCCATGGTAAAAAAACACATTTAACGGCGACGATAGGTTGGGAAAAAAACGTACCTTGAAGCAAAGACTCTAGCGTTTCTAGATGATATACGGACAGCGCTGTACATGTTGAATATTTATTGCCTGGCTTGCTTTGTTTCGTCTTGTTTTGCCTTGTGTTGGTCTGCTGAGTTTTGGCTGACAAACAGAAAAGGTCCTTGAGCTGGAAACTGATACACCGCGGCCTGAATTGAATCAATTTTCACTTCACGAAGAATTTTTTTTTACTTTTTAGCTTTGAGGCCCTTTGACGATTTTTTCCAGATTGCAACAGTGGCAGCCTGTCTGTCTATCCCGGGCAGGGTAACAAAGAGGAGAGCACGTGATATGAATATTTGGAAAAGTGAAAAACTAAACAAGTAGCGAAGAAAAACAGCATTAGGCGCCGATAGCGTTGCAGTAACAGGAAATGGAAGGCTAGAAGTAGCACACTGAGCACACACAGTCAAGGAAGCAGCACAAGCAGTACCAGCACAATAGCCTCAAGGCCAGTCAGCTCTCTCAACGCGAAGCACAGGTTCTATAATATCGGAGGCGAAAGAAAATGACGTCGTTCAAGTTCTGCGTTCAATGGTGAGTGGTCTCCTTTTTGAGCCGACAACCATCAGTGTTTGTCTAGTGATGGCATAGATCCAATCAGCAGTCCCCGTGAGTACTAACGACCGCAAGCAACAACATGTTGTATCCAAAGGAGTACAAGGAGCAGAGCAAGCTTCTCTTCTCGTGCCGGAACTGCAACTACACAGAGTTGGCCGACGACCCCAAGGTCTACCGCCACGAGTTGAAGGCCGACATGGGAGAGACGGCCGGGGTGGTGCAAGACATTGGGGCAGATCCCACCTTGCCACGGACCGACAAGGAGTGTCCCTACTGCCACGCCGCCAATTGTGTGTTCTTCCAGTCCCAGATCCGACGGAAGGACACCAGCATGGTGTTGTTCTACGTGTGTCTCAACTGCAGCAAGACCTTCAAGGGCGTGTGAAGTGGCGCTACAGGTATACTAGCGACACGATGGCGATGTTGATGTTGTAATATATTGTATTGTATGTGTTGGACCTCTGTGTTTTCTCTGGTGTAGTGTATGTAGCTGTAGCGTGGTGCGCCGTATCGGTCTCGTTTCACTCTGGTTAGCAGCCCCGGCGCTGCACAACTGTGAGCCCAGATGAAATTCACTGCTGCTAGCACACTGCACTATAGCGACATCCACTGTCACTCCTTTTGCTCTGCTGTCTTCCACCCATGACCATCCCAAGTGCGTCGTCCAAAGTTCGAGCGACTGCCTCAACTCCTCTTCTTGCTCTCTATAGCCTCGTCCAATTGCCCTTGCCACGGTCCTTCTCGCACAGCTCTGTCCCGGCGCTGCTCCTAGCTCTTTTTTTCGACTATCTTCCATCCCCTAGGCAGCAGTCCGTTCTCTTATAGCCGCCTACGCTTGTCATTTCTCCGGTACTAACCACTGTCAGTCTGAGCAAGCCGCCAAAGCAACCTCCAGTGGCAGCCCATCTCAGTCCGCGCGCTTGTTGCAAAAACCGTCTTGCCAAAGCCAGTTGGGCCGTAGCAGTCTAGGTTTAGGCCCATTCTCCCGGAAACAAGTTGGATAACACATATATCCTGCACCGCTATGATTTACCAGCCTCAGGGCTTTAGCGCCGAACAAGGCCAGCAGCAACCTCCACAACAACAACCACAACAGCAGCAGCAGCAGCAGCAGCAGCAGCAGCAGCAGCTCTACCAACAGCAGCAGCCCCAGACCCAGATTTATGGCCAGATCCCGCTCCAAGCCATAAGCCAGCAACAGATAAGTTCACAGCATCATGTAGCCGCTCAAGACCAGCAGCAACAGCAACAGCAACAACAACCACAGCATCACCAGCAGCCCCAATCTCATCAACTCCAATCTCAACCTCAGCCTCAGCCTCAGACACAACCGCAACCACAACCACAACCACAACCACGACCACAGCCGGCAATAGACATTCCTCGCATTCCTACATATGAGGAGTTGCAGGCCCAAGCCAAACTAAGACAACAGCAACAATTGCAAGCAAACAATAATACCGCCCTCATGTCATTTTTGCCGAAAAAGTCAACCGTTTCCAAGGGCAAATACGCACTCAGAGATTTCCAGATAATGAGAACTTTGGGCACCGGCTCATTTGGTAGAGTTCACTTGGTCAGATCTGTACATAACGGTAGATACTACGCCATAAAAGTGTTGAAAAAAGCACAAGTCATTAAGATGAAACAAGTTGAGCATACCAATGACGAAAGAAAAATGCTAAAATTGATTGACCACCCATTTGTAATTAGAATGTGGGGTACCTTCCAAGATTCGAAAAATTTATTCATGGTGATGGACTATATCGAAGGTGGGGAATTGTTTTCGTTATTGAGAAAATCGAAAAGATTTCCTAATCCAGTAGCCAAATTTTATAGCGCTGAAGTGTTGCTTGCTTTGGACTATCTACATTCGCACAACATCATTTACAGAGACTTAAAGCCAGAAAATATTTTGATTGATAGATACGGACATATTAAAATCACCGATTTCGGGTTTGCCAAAGAAGTGGCTTTTTACACTTGGACCCTTTGTGGTACTCCTGATTATATTGCTCCAGAAGTCATTACCGCCAAACCATACAACAAATCGGTGGATTGGTGGTCTTTGGGGATTTTGATTTTTGAGATGTTGACTGGCTACACGCCATTTTACGATAAGCAACCAATAAAAACATACGAAAAAATTCTTCAAAGCAAAGTGCATTATCCACCATTTTTGGAGCCAGCTTCAGTGGATTTATTAACCAAGTTGATAACTCCGGATTTGACTAGACGGTTGGGCAACTTACAAAATGGTGCACAGGATATCAAAGATCATGTTTGGTTTCAAGAAGTGGTTTGGGATAAGCTTTATGCTAAGGATATCGTTACTCCATATGAACCACCGGTGGCTGCTGGAGTAGGTGATTCTAGTTTGTTTGATTATTATCCAGAAGGCGAATTGGATTATGGGGTAACGGGTGAAGACCCATATGCACAGTACTTTAGTGATTTTTAGTGGTTTTGAGTAGTAGTTATTACTGCCACTTCGCTTAAAATACAAAGATTCAGCGAATAAAAAAACATAAAAAGTTGAAAATTTATCTATATAAAAAGGAAGAAACCAAACATAAAAAAAAAGAGGCTGACAAAAATGAGATTAGAAAAATTATAGCAAGAGAAAAAAGGACAGGCAAATATAAGAATAGTTTTCGTTGGTAGCTACTAGGACTTTCCACTAACCACATCAGAAGATCACCTGTTGCCATAATTGTGCCATACTATATATTATAATTTTTATTTAGCTCACACGTTGCTCAATATGCTCTGGTAATAATTTCTAATTTTATTAGTTTTTGTTATTTTCCTTATTCATTTATTTAGCTTATTTCTTTTGGTCTTCCCATTTTCAGAAACTTTATTCCTCTTTAGCTTTCCTGTTATTTTCTCGTTTGATTTTGTCAATAATTTTCTCTTTTTCTTTGTGTTACTTTTTTGTTCTAGTATGTATGTGATTTTGTCTTACTTATAAACATCAATTATCTCCAACACTTTCAGGTGGAACTAAAGCTTGAGTTTGTACTCGAATAGGCTCAATATTTACTGCCGCAATTGTTAGTTTCCTTTTTTTGCTATCCTAATTTGAATTTTTTATTGTTGTGTGCCCTCAAAAGGAAAAAATAGTGAAGAGGCTTGAATCTCAAATTCAGAGTCTTAGGATTGAGGATAACATATTAAACAGCAAAATGGAACAAAAAACAAAAAAAAACAAAACAAAAAAAAAAAAAAAAAAAGAAAGAAAAACAGTATGTTAAAAGATCTCAAAATGAAAAGGAAAAGCCAGAAGCTTTTTTTTTGTTATTTTCGTTTGGCTCCATCAATTCATTTCTGCATGACAAGGCTTCATTATATTTAAAATAGCAGAATACTCAAGTGATCAAATTATTAGATGCAGTTAATGCCGACAGTTTATTATGGTATAGTACATCAAAAACTGGAAGTCAAAAAAAGTAAGTTATAAATGGGGGGAAAGCAATAAAGGAAAGCAGAAAATAGCATAAACAAAACAATTTCAAAAAAAAAAATAATAGTCAAACAAAAAGCATGCAAAAAAAACATTGAGCCAAAAAAAAAAAAAAAAAAAAAAAAAAAAAAAAAAAAAAAACCTGATTCACCCTCTTGTTATTTCAAACTCTGGTCAACATAAACAGCATCCCTACAAAGCACCGTAATCTTCTTGAAAAACTTTCGCCATTCCAAAGGATCTCCTTTACTCTTAATAAATTCAATTTTTTTCAAGGTGATGTTGCGAATCTTGGCAATCTTGATAGATCCGCGCAACGACATCTTTCGAGAATCAATAGTATGAATGGAAATTGACGCGTAGGATATTCCATCATTGAATTTTGCAGTACTGGCCCCATCACTTTGCTGTTGCTTTTGTTTCTCATCATGAATAGCTTTCATTTGAGCTAGTCTTTTAGTAAATTTTTTTTCAGTGAATTGGGACAATACTCCATCACTTGCAAAATCAGTTTGAACACCTGCTTGATGTAATGCATCAAGGATAATAGAAAGAAGAGATTCAATGGGTAAGATAGAGAAAAATCTAGTAAGTCGTTCTGCTGAGTTGAAATAATTTTTAACAGTGGCTAAGCTGTCATTTTCGCCATTTCCGTTATCTTGAAAATTTTGAAGACTTGGTAATAAATTGGATTTGTCAGATTCGTTTATGAATTGTAAAATTGCCGGATCCTTGGAAATCATTTGATATCTTAACAATTCATTATCTTTACGATCCAACTTTTGATTAATTTTGCGTCCATACTCGGAAAAATCTTGTTGAGTGTTGAGAAACCCTTTTGTGTATTGTTGGTTATCGTCATCATTGTTTTTGGCGTCGCCATTGTCATTGAATACTGCATTACTGTTGCTGCTATTGTCATTTACTACTAATTTCGCCGATTCAAAAACCGGCTGAGAATTAGCCAATTGATGCAGATGAGCACCATTTATGCTAAACGCTTGGGACATTTGGGTGGCTTGTTGTGTTGCTTGTTGTGTAGTTCTGAAGAATTCATCATCTGATAAATCAATTCTCAAGTTAGCCATCAATTTCCTAATCAAAAGTCGAGGATTATCGCATAATCCTTTAGAGTTAGATAATTTATTTGGCCGATTAACCCAAGGATGCTTTCTTACTCTTTCCAAGGTGATTCTTTCTTCTGGATTAATTTTTAATAATGCTTTAAGTAATGCAATGATTTCCGTTTTTAATTTAGACCACGGATATGACAAGTAGATTCGGTTGCTGTTTTCCACAAAATACTTGAAGTCCGGATCATGAGTAGTTGGTTCTTCCCACAATGTTTCCCCCGTCAAAAGTACATACAATAATACGCCACATGACCAAATATCTGTAACCTCAGGTCTATATCCTTCAACATTCACCACTTCAGGAGCCATATAGGGAGGTGATCCACATGCTTTGAAAGCTAACCTTTTCTCTCCCGTCTTTTTTCTGTACACACAAGCAAGGCCAAAATCGGCAATTTTCAAATTCCCATGCTTGTCCAACAAGATGTTCTCTGGTTTTATATCACGATGTGATACTCCTACTTTGTGGATGAAATCAATGGCGCCAATAAGTTGCTTGAAATAAAAATGAGCAATTTCTTCATCAACACCAACATCCGGCTCAATCTTATCGAACAAATCCCCCGATGACGCCAATTCCATAATCATCCACATATAATTACGATCAGATCCGGCATCGTATAATTGAATAATGTTTGGATGCCCATTACAGCTCTTATGAATCATTAATTCTCGAGATATGTCATCATCTTTCAAACCGAATTTATGACAATAATTACGATTGATGAATTTGATGGCAAACGTTTTAGCTGGGTTTTTTTTCAAATGAGCTAGTTTGACAAAGGCAAATGAACCCTGCCCTAAAGTGATGTCGTACTCAACTCCCTTGATTATTGGCACGTAGTCTCTTTGTGATAGTCTAACCTGACTCATATGTTGTATTTGGGTGCTTAAATTGAAGTTTTGAGTATTGTGCTGATATATTTTCAGCTCATCGCCAATGTCCTCCATACTGTTTATACCAAAACAAAAATAAAAAAATAAAAAATAAAAGCTGGCGCGTCCCCTGTACTTGAATTGTGCTTACTCATACATATATATACATTGCTACACATATTAATGTGTAATAATCACAACGCACACGCGCATAGTAACTTATTATATAATATTCCACGTAATCATTTTTATATCCGTGCACATAACCAATATGTTTAGTTTCAGCATTAGCCGCGATCTGTCGGCGGTTAATGGACTGTCTAGTAACTCACTTTACGTGGTAACAGCCATTCACTGTTTACTGCCTACTGGTATTGTTATCACGAACTACACATCACAGCAGTGTCCTTTTTTGCCGTACAGCTTTCTTGCCTAAAACTTATTCAATTTGTTTACTGTTCCTGTCGTCAGATCATCGCACACAGGCCTATTTACCTTTCTCTGACTTGGAGACCTTTTTTTATTTTTTTTATTTTTTTGGGGTTTCGTTTCTTGCAATCGGCTGTGCTGTTCATCTTTGATATTAAATCGAAATAAGCCTGATCCTAATCCTGATTTGTCGTCAATAACGCGCCCACATTGCAACCATAATCACCACCTCAATCTATCATTGCAACCGAATCATCGTAAAATAATTCTTATAACTCATAATGAGTGGACCTCAGGGAAGAACCAGTCTTGATTCTTTCAGTAACTTGGATCCAATAAGTTCAGGTACCGCACTTCTGGCCCAATCCTCACTACAACCACCTGCCACCAACTCGTCTACTTCGTTACCAGAAGTACCAGCAAAAGATATTGGTGCTGCCAGTGCTAACACTTCAGCAATTTCTGCTCAAGCACCTTTAACAACACCTTCTCCTACTGCTCATAATAATAACACAAATAACTTGCCAAATGCCTCAGTGGAGTTACTAAACGAGGATAAAATTAAAGTCATATTAAACTCAGATAGCGCTCTTGATGCTCTATTGAAAAGACTCAAAGAAAGTATTGGCAGTTGCGACGAGTTTGCCAAATTCATCAAAAAGAAATCAGCATTTCAAGAAGAATACGACTATCAAGTGAAAAAATTGGCAAAGAACACTCAGGAATATTTGAAACATAACGCTAGCAATTTAAGACAAGACTCGTTCACTAGAAATTTTGATCAAATTGTGAACTTTGATGATAGATTGCATAATGTCGGCTATGCATATGTCACTGCATTACAAACCATGTCTGATGAATTATTTCAATTATCAGCAACGATGCAAAGACAAAGAAGAAATATGAAAGAAGATGGTAAACGGAGAGAAAAAGAAGTGTCTGACGCTATACAATCCGCTGAAAAGGCTAAAATAAAATACGATAATTTCTGTGTTGAATTGGAAAAAGTTCGAACTAATGAACCAGGGAAAAAATTTACTTTGAAAGGCTCCAAAACCACATCACAGCAAGAAGAAGAACTCTTGTCCAAGATTGAGCATGCTGACAAAGATTACAGCTCAAAAGTGGCTCTTGCCAAAAGGCTAAAAGAAGAGTTACTTAGAGTTCATAGACCTGCTAATTCCAAGGCATTAAAAGATTTAATCTTGGAAATTGATTTAGCAATGAGTGTACAGTTACAAAAATATGCTACGTGGTGTGAAAATTTACTCATGAACTCAGGAGTGTTGATTTCTCCATTAAGACCAGATGCTCGTAAGGCATCAATGAAGAATTTGGCTGCTTCAGTGGATAATGAAAAAGATTTGTATGAATACTTGGTCAAATATCAAAGAGCTGGACAATCCAAAGCTTTGGTACCAGTGGACTATAAAGTTCACCCTACATTGGTCAACACCCAGACCAATTACAACACGGGGTTCAATAACATTAGCTCAGCAAACAACAACAACTCCAACGCTTTTACTAGTAATGTTAAGCGATCGAGTTCGCTCTTAAGACCTAAAAAGAATGATAACGTTTCACCGGTACAAAACCATTCGTTATTGAAAGTTCAAGAAGACGTGCCAACAGCAGCAGTCTCTGCTGGTGGCGGCAATATCAATCTCACTCCTAGCAAAAACAATAATAGGTTTAGTTATGTTGGCGGTAGTGCCACTAGCAGCCCCTTGGATCAACATCATAATAATATCCTCAACAGTACTGGATCTGCAGGGAACACTAACTCCAACAATTTACAAGTAAGTCAAAATAGCGATTATAGTCAAAATAATATTTTTCTTGATAGCAACAATAGCAGATCACAAAGCGCTTTACCAGCAACTCTGGACCTTAGTGGCATGAAAATAGTAAATAGAGATTTCCCGCTAATATTTGGTGGGCCAATTGATGAATTGTGCCTCTACGAAAATGAATCTGTACCACTTATTGTTCGTTCCTGCATAAATATAATTGATAGTTATGGTCTTGAACTAGAAGGAATTTATCGAACCTCGGGAAACTCAACGAAGATTCATCAACTTAAAGACGCATTAAATAATGATAGATCAATGATTGATAAATTGATAACGAATCCAGAACAAATCATAGACAGTGACATATACTGTATCGCGTCCTTGTTGAAATTATATTTTGCCCAACTACCGGAACCGTTACTCACAAATCATTTGTATCAACGATTTTTGACAGCAGTCAAGATTCCTGAACCAGCAATTCGGAAAAAAAGACTACATGAAATTGTATTTGAACTTCCTGATGCAAATTATTTTACTTTGAGGGCGATCATTTTCCACTTGTGTCGAATTGTAGCGAAGCAGGATATTAATAGAATGTCAGCAAGAAATTTAGGGATCATTTGGGGTCCTAATTTGTTGCCCTCAAATCATACAAATGCTGAAGATATGAGTTATCAGGGCAAAGTGGTAGAGAACTTGATGTATATTGCTAGTGATATCTTCGAGCCAGAAGAATAGTGTTTTTTTTTCCTATCAAGCGTCAAAATAAAGCTCAACCGGATGTGTTTTTGCTTTTGTTGTGTATTTACTATTATTTTTTTTCTTTTATATGTATCAACAAATTTGTTCACTAGTTTTCGTCTTATTGTATCACTTTATCCGTTTTTGTTTTACTTAATTTTTTTCATTTCATATTTTCACACTTTCAAGACTCAATTTATTTTTTTTTTTTTTAGTGTGAATCTTTATATATTATAAGGTGGATATAAGTTACAAGTATTGTCATCATATTGAGTGTCGATATCAGAAAGTAAGCATCTTTACTTGTATTACTAGTACTACTACAAAAAAATTTGCAATTCAGCTCACACAATATGTTTTTTATCATTTTGGAGTGCTATTAAATCAAAAAGAAAAAAAAAATTATTAGAAATCATTAAGCATTAGATATTAATGTTGAGTGGCTTACACATAATCATAATCATAATCATAATGGTAATGTCTCTCCATATTAGTCCTAATAAACATATTGGTTATGTGCGTTGCCGCCGGTCAGAATCGCAAGGTTTTTTTCTCGTACCGCAGGAATTTTTCACCATGGCTGAAAGGCGCCTGCAGAGGGTGTAAAGAGATCAATTTATTGATCGATTGATTGATGTGGCTATAAATTTGTACTATTTTTCAATACAGTACTGATATATCATAGAATTAGAGAGCCATATATAAATAAAACAAGATGGTTGACCCAAGAGGAAGTTTCCCACCATTGAAGAATGATTTGATTTTGAGAGCGGCTAGGGGTGAAAATGTTGAAAGACCGCCAATGTGGATTATGGTATGTTTTTTGTAATTGTCGTTGCGATTATAACTGTAGTTGAACTACTTCATATGTCTTTGGTGTTCAGCTGTTCTTCCCTTTAATAATATTATTATCGCAACTTAACTTTTATTATTGTTAACAGCGTCAGAAATTGTCAGAAGTATTGTTATAAGCTGAGCGTTGATGCCGCATTGCTTTTCATGCCGATGGATAGTGTGCTTGGGGGAAATCGAACTTCAAAAGCAACAAAATATCAATTCAATTACTAACTCGGCCAATAGAGACAAGCCGGTAGATACTTGCCAGAATACCATGAAGCCAAAGGGGGTAGAGACTTCTTCGAAACTTGCCGTGATCCAGAAATTGCTTCAGAAATAACCATTCAACCAATTGAGCATTTCAACGGTTTAATTGATGCCGCAATTATCTTCAGTGATATCCTAGTTGTTCCCCAAGCAATGGGAATGGAAGTTAAGATGGTAGAAGGCAAAGGACCAACATTCCCTGATCCATTACGTTCTCCTGCCGATATTTCTAAATTGAACTTAAAGCCAGACTTGCAAAAAGAACTAGCATGGGCGTTCAAATCTATTACTTTAACGAGAAAGAAACTTAATGGCCGCGTTCCATTATTTGGATTTGCTGGTGGACCATTCACTTTGCTCTGTTACATGGTTGAAGGAGGTGGTTCCAAAATGTTTAGATTTATTAAAGAATGGATATACAAGTACGAAACTGAATCATTGCGACTTTTGGAAGTGCTCAGTGAAGTTATTGCTGAATTTTTAGCCCAGCAAGTTGTTGCCGGTGCTCAAATTTTGCAGGTTTTTGAGAGTTGGGCTGGTGAGCTTGCTCCTACTGAATTCAACAAATTTTTGTTTCCATTTATAAAAAAATTGAGAGTTGTGTTGGCACAAAGATTGCAAGAACTTGGAATTAGTGAGAAGATTCCAGTGGTGATTTTTGCCAAGGGGGCATGGTATGCCCTTGATCAACTTTGCGATGCTGGGTATGATGTTGTGTCGTTGGATTGGTTATATGATCCAAAAGAAGCGGTTAAAGTGAATAATGGAAGAGTCGTCTTACAAGGAAATTTGGACCCTGGCGTGATTTACGGTACAAAAGAGACAATCAGTAAAAAGGTTGAAGAAATGATCAGTGGATTTGGTGGCGGAAAACAAAATTATATTATTAATTTTGGTCATGGGACACATCCATTTATGGATCCTGAAAATATTGATTGGTTTTTGAAAGAATCTCATCGTATTGGAAGTCAGTGAATAAAATCTCTGAATTTCACAATAGAAGATGAACATTAGTTTGTTTTGTAAATATAAATTGTGCTGATTAACTTTGTTGCATGCATAGTATACTGTCGTTTTGAAATGCAGATTGATCGTAGATTTTTTATAAGCTTCAATATCAAAGAAAGCTGAAAAAATAAAGAATAAAGAATAACAATAACATTAAAAAAAAACAAAAAAAAATACATTTTAGTAGTTACTTAACATCTATCCTGTTGGTTCTTTTTGCCTATAGTTCTATATGGTATTTACGGTGCTCTTTTTTTTTTTTTTTTTTTTTTTTTTTTTTTTTTTTTTGCACTTACATATTCTACTAATGACAAGTTCATTGATGTTATTTCTGCCCCAAATAGAAAAAGCTTAAAATATGGAATAGCTATCATTTTCCCGACAAAATTGGGTTATATAGTTTAAGAACTTCACAATTACGAATTTTTATCTCTATCCGTGCATTGAAATAAAAACTATCAGTTTGTTTCTTCTTTCTTTTTTGTTTCTTTTTTTTTTTCCCCCGCTGTTTCGCTTCTTATCTTTAGTTCTTTAGTCTGATCCAACTATCTCAAAAAAAAAAAAAAAAAAAAAAAAAAAAAACATAGGTTCTATTATTTTAATACATCATGCATGAATTGATATCACAAACATGCATCAGGTAGACCCTGACATCGTAACAATAAATTTTCAACGCCTGTAAAAAGTACTAGTTATTGGAGCTTAGTCAAAATAATAGCTATGAATATAAATATCTATATAGGAACTTCTACTAACGGAATTGAACCTGCAATAAAAAATAATTACTATAGGTCATGATTATCATTGACTATGATGCCTAAGACTTATATAAAATAGATAAAGAACGAGGAAATCAGACAAACTTATATAATATTGATTAATATCATGGCAAATGTGACTAACACCCAAAAAAAAGACACTGGAAAAAAAAATAATAACATCTATAACGAATAACTTGCTTTCAAAACAAAAGCTAAGCTATAAAAAGAGAATTGGGCGAGATAACCTACTCCATTAACTTTCCGGCCCAATCGAGAACTTCCAAGCTAGCAACGACAATAGCAATAGTGGTAGGAAGTGTTAAAACAACGTAGCCCCAAAACAATACACCCGCCATTTCTTGTTCGTATAGTTCATTCAATTGACAGATTTGAGAAAGTTGAATAGCTGGAGGAGAAATTGTCAAAATAAAAGATACAATCAAGAATATTGGATCATCAAGAATGGAAATCTCGATATATTTGACACAAAGGGCAATCAATGGAAGTAAAATAAGCGGCGGTAAAATCATTCTAGAGATCAATGATCCGAAAATGATTTTCTTGAAATTGCGACTTGGTTTTGGAGTCTCCGGATTAGGGTACAAGTTTGAGCCAAGAACAACTAAGATAAGAGGAATAGAAACTGAACCCAATTCTGTAATTGCTGAGGCAAGGGTATTCTGAATAAAACCATCATTGACATAAAAAGCTTTTTGTAACGCAGGAATAGAAGCAACCACTACTGCCAATGCCATTGCGTACAATGGAGGATTCATAAATTTCAAAAATGATCGAAATTTTTGCTGCACGTTTTCTTTGAATGTCAACTTTCTTTGGTCATTGTAGAAATATTCATCATCACTGGAGTTGTGCAGGGAATATTGATTACTTATTAATGGGTCATTTTCAGAACTGTCAGCTTCGAGACGACGAGCATCATCAGTGTAACGATCACTTTCATCATTATCTTCGCTAGCACGGTAATGATGTATTGAGATGGCGCCTTCGCCTTCTTCACGACGAGTTATAGAGTCAGTAGCACTAGTGTCAGGATCAACCACGCCCCTGTTGTTGCTTTTGCTGTTGCTTTTATTGCTGTGCAATTCAGGGTTGCCCTCTCTCCTGTAGATATCGTCATAGTAATAATCACCAGAAGTAGAGTTTGATTCTGAATCAACAACGTTTTTCGCATAAGGATCAAAGGCTAATTCTTTAGGAGTTCTTTTCTTCAACAACGTATTGTAGCCCCAGGACCATCTAAGAACTTGGCCCAACTGCTGGAAAATCAAAAGATACAAAATACCTCTAGAAGCAATTTTATCTGGACTATCATCGTCAAGAACGTCCCATGAAAGGTTTGGAAGCGTATAGGCCAAAGCCACTGTTAAAGAAACTGGTAACGAGTTGGAATTACCAAACACAGACATAGCAGTGACGAAATTGGATTCTGGCTCATTTAATCTAAGCACCGATGAAGCAACTCTGGAACATAATAAGGACACCCCAGTAGAAAGCGCGTAAAAAACCGGAATAACTGAGATTTCCACAATTTTCTTTAAAGAAAGCGATGGCGCCAATTTGGAAAAGATAAGAGCAGGGGTGAACAAGTTGACATTGAGCAACGAGATGTTTTTCTGAGAAACGGGATTAAGCCATCCACATCTTGCACAAGTATAACCGGCTAAACAAATAAAGATAACTTGGACAGTAGCCTGGAACGTGAGAAATGAGATGTGCAAATACGATAGCTCACCCATCAAATAAGCACAAACAGAGTATTAAAATTGGTTTTTTGAGGTATTGATACAGAAAGAAAGTGAAAAAAAAAAAAACTCAAAGTACAATGAAATGAGTTGATTATTTTGTAATTGAAAGAAATCCTGAATTGAGGTGAATCTTTGATTGCCAGACAAAAAAAGGGAATGAAAGGATAAAAAGATAGAACAAAAAAGATTCAAAAATTGCTCGATGGACCAGCAAATAAAAATATTTTTGTGCGATGCTCAACGGGCAATCAATCAATCCACCCATAGTACGTAAGCTTACGTACTAGCTTAGAATTCCAGATGCCATGATGCTTGTGGCGGGCACAGTTAGTGCATGTGCTCGCAGTATATAGCATATACCACACAACTGTGATGCATACAAACGCATTAGTTTACCACGTGCTTCCTAAATAACTTTCACCGAAGTGATGCCTCCAGCTCGAAACGGTTACGATACAATCCATACTATATATATACTACAAAACTAAAAAAACTCTCTCAATGTCAGCCTCGCTAGCACAATCGGTAGTGCATTCGACTCTTAATAGCTTTCGAAATCGAAAGGTTGCGGGTTCGAGCCCCGCGTGGGGCTTTCATTTTTTTGTTGGTCTTTTGAAAATCATATGACAAAATAACGGTGGAAGATAGTAAGTCTTTGGAACATTGTTTTGTAATTATATAAAGTTAAATAACAAGCATTACACTTCTGATCTGGAAATGACCACAAATCATTGAATAATGTCTTAGTTTTTGTACAATAGAAACATAAAACTGCTAACTTGATTTTTAATAACCGAAATAAAAAAAAAAAAAAAAAAAAAAAAGCTCTACCTTGAAACATGGATTAGATAAAATTGAACTTGACTTACAAATTAAAAGAAAAAAGCCTAAACTTTAAATATGTAATATGTGTAGAAATTCAGCTATTGTTGTATCAAATGCTGGTATATGTTTGCTCCATGGCAATGCTTTACAAATAAAATAAATTATTTGGACACCAACAACACAATTTTCACTATTTCACCGCTTTAGTTACACAAACTATCGCAACAATTTATTTAAAAAAGTTTGTCTGGTGGGCACAGTTGCTAAATGTACGTGACAACTGTTCATGTCTTTACGCATGTTTTCCAAGGCTTAAATTATGAAAAGTATACTTAGTATGGTATCTGATGACGAAACTCAGTCTTTGGAACCAAATTTTTTTCTCGTTCTTTTCTTATGTTTCTTAAAGCTCGCAACCGTAATCACATTAGCTTTATGCCTGTCTTTAGCCTTTTTAACACTGTGTAGAACATTTAGGCCCAAATAACATGCTTGGTTGTTAGTTTTTCATACTGGTTTTTGTACTTGATTGAATGGTTTCAGCTGCCTAGTTGAACATCAAGTTACTCGCGACGTTTCTCATTGTGTTTACTTATAGTACTATATTTTTGGCTATCATGATGCTCGAACCCTCTTTTGCTCCAAAACTACAGCTCCTTCTAGATCATAAGATCAAGAGAAGTCTTTTCGATCACATGTTGAGAGCGTATCTGTTGATTTAAAGTCAATGCTAAAGATAGTGTTAATGTCTAATTGTCGCCGCCGCATAGTCGTCAATTCAGAAGGCAAAGTACTTTTTTTAATAATACCGTACCACCCCTCCAAAAAATATGTACTAGATCCTGCGCGATCTTTTCTCTATGAATTAACTTAAAGTACTGTGCGCCTCTCTTTTGGCAGATACCATAATTATCTCTAGGACCAACGGTCTTAACAGCACTCAAAGTGTTCGATGGATCCAGACGGACGGTGTGTTTTCGCGTGTCATGACGCGTCAAAATTTAAAATTGCAGAACGCTTTTTTCCGCTTTGAATTTTTTCTTATTTATTGTCATATGAACTTGCAAGACATCATCGTAGCATTCAACTAATAGCCACAGACAATTTCCAGACATACACTTCATTATCACTAACAGATAAATAATATCGGTTGTGAAGCGCATTGAACTTACCGTATAATATTCTTTCCATTACAGTATAACCAACCCAATTTAACATCCACCATCAATCAACAGCAATAAATAATCTTAAAGCATGGCCTCTGTCCGTAACGAAAACCTCCCATGGGTTGAAAAATACCGTCCAACCTCAATGGACGACATTTCAGGGCAAGAAGAAATTGTCACTACGTTAGATAAATTCATAGTTGAGGGCAAACTCCCTCATCTCCTATTCTATGGCCCGCCGGGCACTGGTAAAACCTCTACTGTGCTTGCGATGGCTAAAAAAATTTATGGAGAAAAACATTATCGTTCAATGATTTTGGAATTGAATGCTTCAGATGATCGTGGGATTGATGTAATTAGAGATCAAGTGAAAAATTTTGCTAGCACGATGCAAATTTTCAATTCCGGCTTCAAATTAATTATTTTAGATGAGGCTGACGCTATGACAAATGTGGCACAAAACGCCCTTAGGCGAATCATTGAAAAATATACCAAAAATGCTAGATTTGTGATATTGGCCAACTATGCTCATAAATTGAATCCAGCATTATTATCGAGGTGTACCCGATTTAGATTCTCCCCATTGAAGCAAAAGGCAATCGAAGAAAGAATCCATTATGTGCTCCAGCATGAGAACCTCAAAGTTGGTCCCGAAGCAGTGCAGGCTCTCTTGGCTTTACTGAAAGGTGATATGCGGAAAAGTTTGAATGTTCTTCAAGCATGTCAAGCAGCATTGGATAATCCAGCCACTGATGAGGTCACTAAAGAAATGGTTTACGAATGCATTGGTAATGCTAATCCTGATGATATTAATGCATTGTTGGATTCAATCTTGAAAGAAGAATTCACTACGGCTTATTTGTATTTTGAAAAAGTTACTAAGCAGAAAGGGTTGGCGATTATTGATTTGCTAAGTGGGTTTGTGGAGATTTTGGACAATTATAAATTGAAACCAGCAACGAGAATTCAGGTGTTGAAAGGGTTGGCGGAAATTGAGTATGGGATAAGTAAAGGTGGTAATACAAAGATTCAGGCCTCGGCGGTGATTGCTACAATTAAAGACGCGATGACGAATGAAGCATAATCTGAAGTTGATAGCGAATAAAAGTTGGTTCATATATTGTTGCACAACATTATTATCGTGAATAATATGTAAGGTTTGTAAAATGATTTTGTCATGAAATTAATGAAGAATTACTCATTAAAACTTTTGAGATGTTATGATGCGTTGTGTGTCATCTTAAATGGTAACAACTTAGGTTAGCGAAGATTTTCTACTACTATAAGACAGTTACAACTATACATTGTTAATATCATTCTTTTTTTTTTTCTCCACGGAGTCATACAAGAAAATTGCATAGTATCACCGCAGTCTTATATATAATACTTAACCTATCAGTGGTAGTATAACCAATGTCTTGTTTTGTATATACAAGAATATCCCTAATAACACTAACTCACAATGATCAAGCATCAACATCCTTAGACTCCTTAATCAACTCTTCAAGAGAGAAGTCATCAGTGCCTTTGTTGAAAGCCCTTAACAACTTCAATTTGTTATTGGTTTCACCATTTTTCAAACCACCGTAAAAATTCTGTAAGTTAAGAATCAACAATTGCGAATCTTCGAGACTTATACCGGTATCTGATTCAAGCAAGCCATTCATTAGCACAATTCCTTTATCTTTAGCCAATTCTTTATGGAAAGTTAACGTTGTATGCGGCTTGGAAAATTCACCGTGCAATTTGTATTCTGCTAAAGTAGTCAAAATCACATGAGTGGTGTGCTTTCCGGAGAAATTCCACTGAACGAAATGCAACTCATGGCCCTGATTTTCCCTCTTTAATGGTAAAATGAAATGTGGGTTCTCTCTTGCGGTTTGATGTAACTGGTCATAAACTTCCAGAGGAATGATGGAGCACACATTTTGTGGATTAGCTTGGAATCTGGCACGCCATATGAAACCAATTTGTTCTGCATTCAATGCAGATATTTTAGCAATATCAATATACGAGCCGAGAGTTTTGAATGGAGGCTTATCAGCTTGCTTTTTAGCCTTTTGTTTCTGTACTTCTTCAGCATTAGTAGGGGCAAGCGGTTTGTTAATTTTGATAACATTTGGGTTAGATGGGGAGCCTCCAGTAGCTGCCAACTGCTTATCGAGTTCCTCAAGGGAATCACCAAACTTGTTAAGTTCTTGCTTTTTAGCTTCAATTTCATCTTTAAGTTTTTCTTTTAAATCGTCGATATCTTTAGCTCCTACTTCTCGAGCTTTTTTATTTAATTTTTCTTTGTATTTCTGGATCACGGCTTCTTGAGCGTGGGATTGTAAAAAACGAATATTGTTGACAATAAGGGCATTTCTGGCGGGTATTAAAGTGGCACTTTTGCTGGCTAGCAAGCGGCCAGCGATTGCTCTTGGAAACATTGAAAAGCTCATCTTTGCCGACTCTATCTCGTATAGATAGTAAACAAAGGGAAGTAGAGGTAATAAGTTTACCAAGTTGGTTCGATGACTCTGGGGGTGAACCACCAATCTTGGCTATTTTTTTTATATTGAAAATGCTGCGAGCCTACCATACTTAACACGGTGGCAGGGTAACACTGTTTGATCCACATATACACGGACAATATCCGTATTTTATAAGAAACAACCGTACAAATATTTGCGTCTTTTTAAAAATGACTGAAGAAGGAATGGTACTCTGTTCCTGAAAGCCAAATTCAGCCCCGTTTAGAGTGTCGCTAAGAAGACCATATATGAGATTTTGTCTTCGGGGCTGTTAGTCAGTATATCTTGTGCAGTACAGTATATTTCGCTCAATTGTAATATTAAAACTGTGAAACCAATCAATCAAGTAGTTTCCTTAGTTCTTAAAATAAGACAAACAATCTGCGAACCGGTAACAACGCTAATCTTTTTTTTTTTTTTTTTTTTTTTTTTTTTTTTTTTTTTTTTGGCTGTACAGACTTGTGTGATTTATTACATTCTTTATTTCTTTTCTAATTATGGTAGTATATTCTCAACTTTGTTAGCAGAAATAACAATAAAATAAATAAAGTAAATAAAATACTCTCTCACAGATATTCTGACTAGTTATATATGTAAGATAAGAAAAATTGAAAGGCCATTTTGAATTTTAAGAAATATGTGAAAAAGGCCTTTGCACTAACGGTATGTATTTGGAAACATAACTACATGGAATCCAAGGTGAGCACCAAAAGTGACAAATTATTCAAGATTGTTAAATTTTTACACATATGCATTTATGTGCTACCAGGTAGGTCTTGGTTTTCAGAAAATCAAAACTCCACGGCAGTGTCTTTTGAACTTGCTTTACTGCAAGTTTAAAAGGTCTGTTTCAAACCCCAACAGTATTCTATTTTATTTATAACTTCTCCTATTTTTTTTTTTTTTTTTTTTTTTTTTTTTTTTTTGCAAGTTGCACTGCGAACAGATATTAAAGCCTATTACATTAGAATAGTATAGCATCCTTTCAAATATCTGGGCTTTTTAATGTATTCACATTATTCCTTCCCACTTGTTCGTCTCCAGTTCTTTGATCGTTCTTTGGCGAAACACCTTGGACTTGTTTTGCTGCTTTTGTGAATATCCCCGTGGCTTTATCTTCCGAGCCCCGGTCATTGTTCTTCTTATCGATTTGGATGCCATTGTCAATGCCGTTATACGTTATCCCCATTTCTTTGCTACAGCTATTATTGATAACTTCTCTGTCACCTTGATCAATTCCTTTCAAATGTTTTCGGAGAGTATGTTTTAGGAGTGCATCGTGCGTTCGTTGTCTCACTTTGCTGCGACAATACAATGTATACTACAGTAGCTAGCCCAATTTCCCGTCTTTAAAATCCAACTATCGTTTGATTATAAGGTTTCGAAAAAAAAGACAGTTTTCCCTTTTTTTATCTTTAATGTAATTTTTTCTCTCAGAGAATTATGTGTTTTAGAGGAATGAAATGCTTGAAAAAAAATAAGATTATTTTTTTTGTATCTCGCCAGCTTTCTGACAACTAAGTTGTTCTTGACGTACCTGGAGTCAGTGGATAAAGGAACAACGTATCTAGTTGTAAGATTTTCATTCACCACGATCTTTATTGTATAGTAAATCAAGACTGCATGAATTGACCAACATCATTTTGGTACTTTTGAGACATAACAGCCATACCGGGCCTACAGATGTTTCTGACTTACACTTATTCATCTACAGCTGACTTGCCTCCCTTTCAGCTTGGTATTATTTCGACCTTTTCAAATATTATGTCTGTAAATCATCCGGTTTCGAAAGCAAACGAAGTCTTGCGTTTCAAACTTCTATGTCTTTTCTAAAACGATGCTCACCTTCTTTTTTCTTCCTTTCTTTTATTTTATTGTTTTTTTTTTTTTTTTTTTTTTTTTTTTTTTGTGGTCCTTAATCATTATCGCTGACATCCTGCGGATTCTGATCATGACGGTTTTTCTGTCCAGCTAGCTTTTCGGCTAGCACTAAGACATATGTTATCCGTCAATTTATGTCAGCGCCCATTTTTAAATTACATGCGCAAGAAAACGTTAAACGGATGTCAATTTAAACCGTCTTCTTAGAGCCTAAGCCTTTTAGAAATACCACAAATATGGCCTGCTAATCTGCTGATATTGTCCAATATAATACGGTGTAATAGAGTACGGTAAAATGATGTTTACCGCGCCAATGATCCATGCATGTTATTCATTTGCCCGGCATGCGCCCTCACAAGTAATGACGGGTAGCAGAAATACGGTGAGCCACAAGGTTGAAACGCCTGCCAGAATATTCCGTCCGTAAATAGCTAGCAACATGGCATCAGTTTGAGACCGACCGGCTGAGAATTGGGCCTGTATTCAAACATTGGTGTAAGACACTGCAAAAACCAAACATGATGTAGATGTACCTATGGATGTTGCATGCCTGTGTGAAAACACAGTATCCCGACGGTCATGTCTTTAATCTAGAACACAACGGAACAGAGCTCAGGGATAGCTGCATCAACAGATCTGATGCACCAAAGCAACAATTGTTTGAGAAAATAAAACAGCCAATAATAATTGAAATTTAAAGTTTTATATTAATAGTTTGTTCAAAAGCAGAAACTATAAGTTTTTTGAATGCAGGGTTATTTCTGGCGTGTGGCTAGCCGATGCAAGACAAGATTGTATTGTTTAACCCTTGCTTGCCTACATCGAAGATTAGGCTTACAACGGGAGTCTGGAATTTCTCGTTGAAACTGTACAACGGATTACCAAAAGGTCAGACAAAAAAGTTCACTAGCTAGCTGGGGGGGACCAAAAGGAAGCAAATTAAATGAATGATTTACAGAAAAGCTTACGCTGCGGAGATTCAAAAATCTACTTTCAACTAAAATTTATAACATGGCCAGCTTAGAAGGCGAGCTTTGAAATCGACTCGGCCAACTACCTTTCAAAAACTTGAAGATGACCAGGGCGAACAAATAATATTCAATATTGTCAAAATTGCAATTGTACGACAACCCTTATTACCCAATGCGTAAAGAGAGGTGTTTACCCTACGCAGAATGACTACTGCTTTGAGCGACCGCTGCTGCTGTTTGCGGAAGGAAGATTGCCGTTCCCAGTAGAAGTGTTGACCGATCCGCCTGAGACCGCTGCCCAGTACTAACCCCGGCTATATATAGTTTTGTACAGTGCAAGCTAGCAGACAGCCTGCCAACAACTCTTTCTCATAAGCAGTGCTGTTTTTGTTCCTTGGCACCGGGAGAAGTTATTCTGCTTAGCATGTCTTCTGCTTGGCTCAGTAATGAGGTGTGGTATCGCAAGCCACCTTGAGCTAGCTTTAGCTGTCTATCTGGTGCTACCACAGAACTAACGGCTGGTGTGCATTCGCTACGATTCTTTGGCGCCGTTTCTTGTAACTGTTTTTCCGGTCCACGGAGCACTCTGATAGGTCCCTTGCCCCACCTACTAGTACTGCTAGCTGCCCATCAGTCACGCAGTCCCGAATAGCTAGTTTTGTTGTTCTGCTACAGCATACGCCACCCTGCACTCTGTCTTCCTCGAGGGTGTTAGCAGTCATTGCAGTTTATTGTTGCCTCTTACCACCAAGTAATCTTACGCATTAATATGCCTAACAACGTATAAATATGCGTAGGTACGCAGGATCAAGTAGAGGTACGCTTGTCTTGCAGCAACGCGGAGCGGGCAAATCGTGTTTACGGTTTCCAGTGGGCATTTCTGTATATAACAATCACCAGGTCCGCTCACTCAAAACTTTTATTATTTTCTGGTCTTGATTTTGAGCTTTTTTCCCGTTCCCTTTCTTTCCCTTTCCTAACCTTCCATAATTTGCTCAATTCGTTGTTGTTTCACACCAAACTCCAGTCACTCCTTTGAACCTTCCCAGTGTCAAACACAACATCACTTTCATCCCAATAACAAGCAGTTTCTTCTGTCCCTGCAAGTTGAAAACTCCATTCTCAACTATAGTCATTCCTTTAACCAATTCTAACTAAGAATATACCACACTTTGTCACTCCTTTAGAAAACTGTTTACCTAAACTCCCCACCCCCTTCTTTTACATCACCAAGCCAACTTATTACACTCCTTTGCTACGACCAGTCACTCCTTTGATCATAAACAACAAAAAACAAAAAATAAACAGAAACAAATAATAGCAACTATCAATAAGGTTGAACCGCATCTAGATAACAATAAACATACAATTTTTACTATCTCAAAAAAGTTCCATTATTACAATTGCAAAAAATACCAAAAAGTTTAGGTAACAATGTCTGCTTTGGATGAAATCGAGGCTCATCCTTCTAGAAAGAGCTTGCCAATGATTGTTGACATCTCCATCTCCAATGATGGACGACAAATCTATCAAGTTCACGAGACCAGCAATCCAGTGAGAGAAGAAATGCCAATTTCCAAATTTGAAGCCAACAAAGAAAACAATGGCAATTCTGTAAACTCAGATGTTGGATCCCCTTCTGTTAAAATTTCTGATAATGAGGAGGCCCAGTCTTCCGTTACTTCTTTTGGATCAAGTAACAACAAGAGAAGTTTTGATGACATGGCATTGAGTGCAACCAAACTCTCAGAAAATGATGATGAGATGGTAAGCAAAATGATCAAATTGTCTTCATCACTTTCCGCTTCCTCTGAAAACAGCTATCAAATGAGCAATAGAGCTACAATGGAAGAAGAAAGTGAAGTCTGGGGTGCAGATGTTGAAAAAGCATTTGAAGAAGCATTAAGAATTATTCCAAAGAACGGGTTGAGTAAAATCAAAGTCAGTGGAAGATCTTGCGGTAGAAACGAATTGATCTCTGATTACATATTGCAAGAAACTGGTAAATTGAGAACCAGAAAACAAGTCAGTTCTCATATTCAAGTCATTAAAAACTTGAAAAAAAATGATGATTTGATTGATTTGATTAACAATGGGCCTTCTGACCCAAACTCGTTGAAAAAGTTTGAAGAAGTTTTCTCTAAGATTACATTCCAAAAATCTATTGGTGACAACCAATTGGTTACCGGAGGTGCCACTGCTCATCTTTTGAACATCAACAAAAAGCCAAACAGAAGAAGAGTATCACACTATATGAAAAATATTTGTGAAGTAGGGTTAAAAGGTTTCCAAATGAGTTGCAGCAATCGCAATTTATCGAGTTTGAAATCAAAGGAATTTGACACTACATTAAAGTTGAAAAACAATGTTAATATTTCTGCCAGATTTCCAGGTTTATTTGACTTGGTCTTGAATAATGCTATTCCATCATTGCACGGTATGTGTAAAGTCCATTTGCCAAGTGAACTTGACAAGGATGAAAAAAACCTTGAAAGCTACAACACTCATCTTGATTTGGAATTGAAAGGTTTATCAGTCAATGAATCTAGCTGGTCTGTCTTGACAGTCATTTATTCGTTTGGTCAAGAGGTTGTTAGATTGACTGATTTGGCAGAAGTCAAGTCTCAAGAGATCAACAATGGTGTGAAAAATGCTGATTTGAAAATTAAATTCGCTCCTGAATTTTGGGACGCTTTTTTCACTTCTTTAGGAAAGACTAAGACCGCTGATGTTGATGATAAACATAAAGATGTTGCTATTCGTGCTATTACCATCAAGCAAATCATTTTCAAAAACAACTATGGCGCTGATGAAGCCGCCGCTGCTGCTTCTGGTCCTGCAAACATTTTGAAAAAAGATATTAGATCTATTATCTTGTGGGAATTCTTGAGAGTTCATGAACCAATCAAGGCACAAACCACCATTAGAAGAATCCATTTGATTAATCCAATGATGATCACTGCTGCCGCCGGTGTTCCTGCAAATGTTGGTCTTGCTGCTCCAGCACCAATTCCAGCAATGAACCATGATCCAATGATGCCTTTAATGAATTCCGGTAACTATGTTCATCATCAACCACAATCACAACCACAACCACAACAACAGCAACAGCATCAGAAACCATACCCATATACCCCATCAGCTACTCCTTCACCAAATAGAAACATGCAAGCCATGCAAACCCCGTCTTACAACTTGGTTAACTTGCAACAACAAGAGGATTTGATCAACAGATTGGAATCTCCAATCAATATGATAAACCAGAAAGCTGCTCCTCAGCAACAGCACCAACGTCAACAGCAATACCACAATGGTTCGCCGGTTAGCAATGAATTCCAACAACAGGGTTACAACGATGGTTCAATGAATGAAAATTTTAGCACCACAACTCAAAATCGTCAATTCCATAGTCCAAACTTTGTCACTTTTTCTAACAGTATGGCTGCTGCTGGACAATTTGAGTATCCCGGAAATTTTATTGCAAGTGGTACTTCTATGAATTCCATGAACAATATCAACAGCGGCTCTTTCAATGAAAGTAGCAATGGCAATGCTGGTCATCACATTAGTGTCAATGGTCCAATTCCAAAGAAAATGTACTCTGAATCTAGCAACTTATTGCAGCAATTTGAAGCCGGAGTTGCAAGCAATTTCAATTTCAACTTTAACGCTGACAATAGTACCAGTAACACTACTCCTGATGGCGCCATTAACAACAACAACAACAACAGCAACAACAACAACAACAATGGACAAAATTTTCATCAGTCATCGTTCGAAGCTGCTGTTGAAGTTTCCGCTGTTCAAGACGGATCTATTAATGAGTCTAGTGTTTCTTTCAACTCTGATTTTTCTTTGAATTCCGCCGCTAGTAATTCTTCTTCGAACACTTCGATTTATCCAGTCGAACAAATCAACAATGTCAATACTAATAACTCTAACAACAACTACACCGCTGCAGCCGATGCAAATGGGAATATCATAGGTATGGGAGTGGGAGTTAACTATAATGACTTCGGCTTGGATGCGTTTGCTAATAGTAAGTCGAGTTTCAAAACTGAGAATTTCGCAGAAGAATTGATTTGGTAACTTGTTTACTTTCTCTTCGCCTCTCTTATGTTGTCTTGTCAATTATTACGCACACCTTTCACTCATATGCCGTCTTTGCTCACTGTTGTTTGGCTTAACATTACCATTACCATTGATAGTTTCTATCAAAATGAGGTATACATTGCTCGATTTTTGATAAGTTCGATGAATGAATTACAGAAAACCGATTAAATTATATCTTGTTATATTTTTCCCCGCATTTTTTGGCTTCTTTCCTTTCGTCTTTATTTACCTTATTCTTCTATTAAGTCCTTTTTTATGTTTATTTTTTAACAACTATAGAATTTTTAGATTTTAGGCGGTACGTTTCCCGTAGCCTTTTCCTTTTCCTTTTCCTTTTGTTCTTTATTCTACCCTTATCTTATATCTTATATGTCTTTTTGCTTTCCACTTTTCAGTTTTGGCTTGTCGATATTTATATTTATTATGCTTTTTATTTTTTATGAGGTAAAGCATACTCTTTGTCAAAATTCTCCCACCCTACCATTTATTTTTGAAGAAAATTTTCTTTTTTCCTTTTTTTTTTTTTTTTTTTTTTTTTTTTATCTATAACCTGGGTGCAACATTTATTCACTTCTACCAAAGTTTATGTTTTCTTTGAGTTTTTGATACTTTTATATGTTAGTATTAGTATTAGTGGAAGTATTAATTTATGTTGATAAATACTTTGATGAATACTAATATTAATACTTTTATTATTTCGACATTCTTCGTTTTTTTTTTTTTCACTTGATGTAAGGAATCGTCTAAAGCCACGCTTTTTGGACAAGTGTTCATTCATCCTAGAGATAAAAAGGCTTAGAGAAGAATGCTTTAAACAATTTACATAATTGATTAATTATTGATCCAACAAATGCAAACAAACAAATTTAATTTGTTAAGTGCTGATGTCACTCAAAAAAATTTACAGACCATTACGTCCTATTAGTTTCCAAAATAGCTAATAATACTGAACCTACAGTTGGCTTTATTTGCAGGTCAGCAAAGGTCAGCCAGACGAGAAGGATTGGCAGTGCAATTCACAAATGGTTCCTCATATGGTTTACAACTTGACTCCAATACTATGGATTATGTAGGTCACATGATATGATAATTGTGTGTGAAATCGCGGAAAATATTTTTTTTCCTTTTGGAGAAACCCAAAATTTTAAAAAAAATTTCCAAATATATAGCGCCGCCGGGAGCAGATTTATCAACAATAACGACGACAAAAACAACAACAAGCAACTGGATTCAATTTGGTAAATAACTTTTTGTTTTTCGTATAGTGTTTTACTGCTAATCAAGTTGCGTTGCTGTACCAAATACCCATACAGCATCTCAATAAAAATACCACTACTACCAGTGAGACCTGTTTCGTCAACCTCTTTTTGAATCAACATGCTCAGCAGAAAATTTGGCCGTAAAAGTGCCAGTTTACTCCAGTTGGCAATAAAAAATAACTATATGGCCAAAAACGGTGCTGCTGGACATAGTTTATCTGGCTTGTTGTCGACACAAGGATCACCATTCATTGGTCAATCTTCGCGATCCATTGGCTCCCGTTATTTATCCAATACTTCCATTTCGTTCAATCAGCAACAAACTCAATCACAACAACCACAGCAACAGCAACAGCCTCAACAACAGCCTCAAACAAATTCAGAACAGCACTACCAGCGGAATGCGTCAAAAAACAGAGAAAACAGACAATATCAAAACGATAAAAGACAAGAGGCTTTGACTCCGCTATTCAAAGAGTTGAACGTTAACGTGAACAAACTTTTAGTCGAAGCCACTCCAAATGATGCGTTTGACTATCTTGTTGCCAATTATGATTCCATGAAATCCGAATTCAACTATTTTGGGTTCCATAGACAAGCTCGTAGAGAGTTAAGAAATATGCTTACTCTTCTTTTAACCACTTCTATAAAGGAGACTAAGAACCCGTCACACAACACTCTTGCAGCTCCGAATCCAAAAGCTCTTTTGCAATTTTACATGGCTTCGAATCTTGCTACTACTGTGCATTTTAATGAAGTGATTTACTATTTGATTTCTATTGGTGCTTCTAAAGATGGTCTTGCATTGTTCACCGAGTTTAGAGAATACGTCAAGGATAAACCATACGTGGCTACTCTTACCACTGAAGAACGTAGTGATGGCAGATTTGTTGAACGTGCTTTCAACGTCAGAACTGCTGGTTTAATTGCATACTTGGGCTACATTCACGAACACAACATTAAGCCAGATTCAAATTTCGCCAAGCAATTATTTGGCTTTGATAATTTACCGTCTCCATTTTTGCTCAAGGGCAAATTGAACGAAGAAGCAGGCATTAAAGACAATTCAACTCAAAATGCATACTTGAACCTTTATAAACAATTGAGAGCTCAAACGGTAAATCTAGAAGATCCTGCCATTTTGGATAAGTTGAGAGATTACGCTAGAAGAGGGAATATCAATGACGTGAGAAATGAATTGGAAAATTTGAGACAGTTGGCTACAGTGCAAGGTAAAACTCTTCCTGAAGGTGTTTATACAGTTAGCATGACAATTTTCGCTAAAGCTAACGTTGCTGCTACATCATTATTTTTATGGAATGAAATGATCAAGGCTGGTATCGTTCCTAGTGTGGAGTCATGGAACGCTTTAATTTTCGCTGCTTCTAGAAAAGGTCCTAAAGATTTAAGAAGCAAAAAAGTGGAAGCAGTCTATCAGAAATTACTTGAGCAGACTACTTGCAAACCAAACTCTGGTACTTATGCTTCATTGATTGCTGCTTATTCTAACCTTGACAAATTTGATAAAGTTGAAGAAATTTATCAAAAAGCTCAAAATGATCAACAGATTCCTGTTACTTACTCTATCGAAAAAGAATACTTGCTTGCTCAATCCAAAGTAAATGTTGATGCTGCTTTTGCCAAACTTAAAGAAAAAGTTGATGTTGACAGTTTTGTGCCAGATATCTTTTTGTTGAATAACTTTTTGTCTATTTTCGCTAAGGTTAAGAAATTTGAAAAAGTGAGTGAAACGTTGGGAATAATTGAAAAGTTTGGCACTAAGGCTGATGTGGCTACTTATACCGTTGTGCTTGATATGGTCTTTAAGCAAAGTCGTAAAAGAGGTGAAGTTGTCACTGAGGAAGTATTGGAAAAAATTTTGACTGAAATGAAAAGTAATGGTATTGATATGAATGCCGTCACTTATGCATCTCTTATTGATGGGCTAGTAAAAGATGGCGTCAATATAGAAGCTGGTAGATTATTATTCCAATACTTGCAAACCCATTTCCCTATTAATAAGACCATTTACACGACCATGATTCAAGGTGAACTCAATAGTAGAAACTTTGCTGATGCTGAGGCACTTTTTGACCAGTTTTGGAATAGTCATGAAGTTACTAACAAGACTGTTCAAATGCTCAATTTGATGATTAATGGATTTGCTCGCCAAGGTGAACTTTTGAAAGCATTTGAATATTTCAGCAAGATTGAAAAGGAAACTACTACTAAATTGCAACCAAACAAATACAGTTATTATTTTGTATTAAAAGGAGCACTTCAGGAGTCTAATACTGCAATTGCTGAAAAAGTTTTGGAATCTTTAGCCCAACAAAATCTCAACAGTTATGGAAGATCTATTCCTACAGTGATAATAAAATTGAATGAAAAAGGAGTTAAGGTGCCAGCTAATGTGTTAGAGAAGGCAAGATTAGAAGCTAAAAGTGCGGATAACGTCGAAAATTATTAGAATCTGAGAGAAATAAAACTCAAACAGAAAACGAAAGAGAAAAGAAGCGGCTAATACTTCAGCATAGAGAAAATGATTAAATTACAAAGCGTAATTCGTGTTCAGACTTTTTTTTGTTTTCCTTTTTGGTTTCTGCTCTTGCTTGACTATGTCTTTGTTTTGCTGTATTATTTCCGTCTGCTTTTTTGATCCGAATTTTGTTTATCATCGCACCACTTAATGTGTATTCACGTTTTCTTATAAATTCTAGCTGATATTGATAGACTGATTTATTGGTCAATTGATTTTAGTATAAAAGTAAATTATGTTAAATAACCTTGCTTTTTTTCCTCCCCCAAATACTGTACATAAGGTGTATCTATCGTTTAAAAAAAGAACATTTTGCTTTTCGATTTTTTTTTTTAAGTAGTATGGTTTCAACTGTTTGGCGAATTTTTGTCATACCAGGACTGTCTTACTGGATGTAGAACCAGATATTTCAGTTGTAACGTTGATGTGACCGGAAGAAAAAGACTACGGCTGAGGATAAATAGCACAGTAATTACAATTGCTATTGATTATTCATTTTATATACAAAGGAAAGCTAACAAACTACCTAAAAAATTCAGATAATAAAAAATAGGATCATGTAGATGAGATGTAAATAAGATAAAATGGAAAAAATACAAAAAGAAGCCGTTAAAAATCATGATTTTTTGAAAAAGAAAAAAGAATATTAGGTTAAAAACCATAATGACTTTACAGTCAAATATTAATGAAAGGAGTTAGAAGAAAGAAAAAAGCGAAACAAAAAGAGAATGGAAATTATAGTAATAATGAGAATGTGAATGATAATGTGAATAATGATGATGATGATGATGATGATGATGAAAAGACATGAGGGGAAACAGTAATATGATGCATGCAGAACCAACAATTAGTCAACCTCATTAACATCAATTTTACTTTGTTTACCTAATGCTTTAGTAATAAGTGGCCCACTCCATTTCTTGAACCTGTCGTATGCATTCAAGGGATTGTCCAAAGCTGGGCGAACATCCAAAAAGAAAGTAGGCATACCCTCCTCGTTATCAGGCCCACCATAATAATCAATCACATAACGTACTTGTCTCCAAATTTTTTTTCCATCTTGGGTTTGTCCCTCAGGTCTAAGCACTGTCCAATCATGTCTATCAAATGGTGGATTACCATCAAAACTATTAGGAAACCATTTACTTAAAAACAAATACATTCTAGCTCTTGGTGACATGTCATCTGGTCTGCCAGTAAACTTCAACAACCTTGGTTCTAATTTGTTTCGTTCAGAGTAAGGTTTTTCCCACTGTAAAATTTCTTGCCATGCACCTTCATTCAAGAAATTGTGGACGTCCACCATGGACTCAACTGCATCTTCTGGAATACCATCACCTTTGCCTTTGCGCACCATTGCATTAAACATTTGTTGTGGAGATGGGTATTCCCAGTTTCCCTCGTTGTCATCTTCGCCTCTAGGAATAGTAGAAATTGTACGTTGTGTAGGCAAATCGATTTGCTGGCCCGGCAACTTAGATGATGGAATGTATGTTGGCATGTTGTTTAATGGGTTTAAACCAGATCCTTCATAATTTACGGGGCAAACCGCAGGTACTTCGTCATTACTTTTGGGAGCAGCACCAGTAGCCTTATGCTTCACTGGACAACCACCAGCAGCAGCGGTGGGAGAAGAAGAAGAAGCAGCTAAAGCTTTGTGATTAACTGGACACCCCCCTTTGGACGAAGATGCGAGCGCTTTGTGATTAACTGGACATTTGGACTATACAGAAAATTTTGGGTTAGTAAGCAGGACTTCTGACACTCTAATGACTTTATTGTTGCTTGAAAATGAACGGCAAGAGAAAAACATACTGTTGGAGCGACATCTGGCGCATTTGGATCAGCCCAAAACCAGCCCATTATTATTGTATTATGATAAAATGAGTATTGTCTGAACTAACGTAGAGTGCAAACAGCGGCAACAGCTATCGGCCTGTATAATGTACCTCTCCTTTTGCTAAATTTTTTTGTTCGAAACGCTTTTTTTTTTTTTTTTTCTATTTGGGTTCTTATTTCCCTCGCAATGAGCATTTGCACGTGCTTAATACTGCGAGAATATGCTATCAAATGTACACAGGATGTGCTTATGCATAATAACAAGAGCCAATAACTGTGCGAGGATTACTACGCTGCTTCATATATCAAATATTATGATATTTATCTTTATTGAAGTGTGGGTTATGACGGTAATTTGAATTTAACCTGGTTTATCTGTCCTTTGATGATAACAACTTTAAACTTATTTCTTTTGTAATAGTACGGCTGAAAAGCATATTAAGGTAAAGACTTTTCATTGAAATACGTCAAAGAAATAACTAAAATCATGAATTAAGATATATATATATATATGAGACCAAAAGTTTGGCTAAGTAACAAGAAATAAAACAAAGTACCATAGTTATAGCTTAAATTGGAGAAGAAAAGAAAATTTGAAAGAAGTGAAGTTAATCAAAATGCTAGATAGAGAATGCAGCCGAGTCAATCAGCACTATAGAATTAATAGAATATCATAATTCTTTATTTTGCAGCAGACCATAATTCAGAGAGATCACCACCAGCCCCATTGTAAATCAAAACATTTGGAGAGCCAGTGCCAACATCGGACAACGCATCAGCGGTACCATAAGCAATAATAGCTTTTTTCAATTGAGCTGGAGTCAAAGAAGAAGCAGAACTGAACCCAGAATCAGAAGTTGGAGCCAAGGACAAGAAGTAAGTCAACAAGCCAGCCACATGCGGGGATGCCATAGAGGTACCTGAAATTGTATTGGTAGCAGTGTTTGAACCAATCCAAGTGGACAACACATCTAAACCTGGAGCAAACACATCCACACATTTACCATAGTTGGAGAAATATGCTCTAGCGTCTTTGTTAGTTGAAGCGCCAACAGTGATAACTTTCTCAGCAGAAGCTGGAGAGGTATTACACGCATCTTGATTTTCATTACCAGCAGCAACAGCAAAATGAACACCAGCATCAACGGCAGCATTAGCAGCACTATTAACAGCTGAGGATTTAGAGCCACCGAGTGACATGTTTGCCGTAGAACCTTTGTAGCCAGATTTAGTTGCATTTTCCTTGTGTTTTTTAGCAACCCATTGGATACCCTTGATAACATCGGAATTCGTTCCCGAGCCTTGATTATTCAATACTTTGACAGCAACCAAGTTAGCTTTCTTGGCAACACCATAAGTCTTGGAACCAATGGTACCGGCACAATGGGTGCCATGACCAACACCATCAGAATCACCATCAGATGGGAAAGTAGTGCCCCAGGAGGCTCTCCCTTCGAAATCTTTATGAGAAGTATTGATACCGGTATCAACGATGAATGAAGTGACACCATCACCGCCATCATTGTCATAAACGTATTTTCCGGTACTGGCACCGTTCAATGAGTTTTTAGTGGAGATTCTTGCCAACCCCCATGGAGCATCAGTTTCGGTAGTTTTTTCAAATGCTTTAACTTCAGCATCTTGTTCAATAAATTCAACATCATTGTTTTTCTTTAATTCTTCAATGGTGTCTTCTAAAAAGTAACCAGAGTAACCTTTCAATTTGTCATCAATGTTGAAGTCAAAATCAATACCACCTGTGGAATCAATATTAGCCTTTAAAGTCACTGAAAAAAAATTGTTTTGTGGTTGTTTGGCATACAATTTGGAACCATTAGATTTTTGTTGCTTTTTGACCCAGTTCTTGTGAGTAGTGAGTTGATCGTTACTCAAGGCATTCTTCAAGACAACAATATATTTGTGTGGGACAGCAGTACCAGCAGTGTAAAGTGGTGCTTCACCAGTTTCTCTCTTTTGAGGAGAAGAGAGGTTAGCAGCAGCTTGTTGAGAATCTTCAACAGATGGAATGACTAAACCAGTAGCAACACTTGCAACGGCAATTGCAGTTAAAATAGAGGTCGATAATTTCATTGAGAATGATATTGGTTGTTAATAATTTTCGGTTTCTTGGGTAATACTATGGCAAAAAAAGATGTGTTTTTGCTTGATGGATGATGTTTTTATTCTAACTTCTTTAAACTATCTCCAATTAAAATCCAGTGGACTTATTGCATATTTGTATCATTTGCTTGAGCACATAAACACACAAAGCACGCCCACATAGTAGCTTCGAAATCAAAGTTAGGTTCATGATAACAGCCACAGTGTGCCGCCAAATCACACCAATAGCACTGTTAATCACCACTAACATATCTAATATGTTCAACATTTTTTAGAAGTACGTTTATCAGAAAACCTGCAATGCCGAGTGCCAAGAAGCATACAGAATTCTTGCCATTTGTGTGGTCCAATTTTATCCAAAGCAAGCTAACCCAACAGATATAACAAATCCAGTCATTTTAATTTTAATTGAAATTCTCTAGCCTGCCAATCAACTCCAACTAAAGGACAGCAAGTATACGGAGCTACGAAGTCATGTTAACATTAATATCGGCACCAAAATTATCACTGCCTTACATTAATGCATCAATGCATCTGTATGCATTATTAATACGTAACACAAAGGCGTTTCCAAGAAAATTGCCGAAACTTACTCTTTAATACGTCAGGACACATGAGGGTGCGTGCAATTTTTGAAGATTTGAAGATTTGAAGATTTGTATTGACTTGTGGTAGCAATTTGGTAGAATGCTGAGCTTATATTGTAGCTTTGTAGAAGTGGCAACTTATGGGTTTATAGTATAAAACAGCCGCATTAATTGTGCAACTTAAACGGATGAAAAGTTTAAAGAAATTTTTAAAAGTCGTGAAAGTAGTAACGTTGCTGCATCAGTAGAGATAGGGTCCCCACAGTTACACAGTTTCGATCAGGTAAAAGTATTAGCGTACGACAATTACTTCAATCTGATCGTATGTCTTGCAAAAATAGAAGTCAAATGGTAAATTTCTTGTAGCTACCATGAAGTTTGTATACAGGATTGGCATTGCTATTGGAGTGTAGAGTCTTGCACGGTGTTTTTTAAGATCAGCACATTGTACATTCCGTACTTTAGTACTGATTTTTACTATACTATAATAATCGATATATGCTACTAGAGTCTGAAAGAGGTTTAGACTACAACCAAAAGACTAAAAGAAAAGTGTCAATTTAAACCACTCTGTTCTATTTTAAAATTGCTGCAACTTTTTCTAAACTACAGCAAATTTCACTTTCTCATCAACTTCCGATACCGGTTTTGACAATTCGTCAGCTTCTTCTACAGCTTCTACTTTTTTCACAGCTTCCTTCACAACTTCAGTAGTTGTAGCAGCATCAGCATCAGCATCAGCAGCAATAGTAGTGGTAGTAGTATTAGTAGTGGTAAGAGTATCAGGTACTTTAGGCTCACCAACATAAGTTGGTCCACGAGTCTCAGTGATGTCACCGTAGCCCCATTGGACCATCATTGAAATAAAAGCGGTGGCCAATACATATTCAAGATCAATCTTACTTTCATCAACCAACAACTCAAAATCAAATTTAAATTGTCTCATCAATCTCACTTTGGCGATTCTTTCTCTAATTTCTTCATCACCGCCTTCTGGATTAGTGACTTTCTCCAAAAATTTCGAGCCTCTTGTCCATTGATACTTGGCCCCATCATCCAAGTAAAAAGACTTGAAATTCCCATGAATACTGGATTCATCTTTAACTTCACGATGTTGAACTGTTAATTTATTATGCCAATCCACTGAGGTGGAGAAAAACCCACATCTAACAGTAGCCACTTCTTTTCTAGATGGATATTTTCTCAATGACCACATTGGATTCAATGGACTTTCTCGCTCAATGGTGTAGACCTTATTGCCAAATCTGTCAAAAACATTCACTGCCCGGTGTCTGTTCTTTCTGTCTCTTCTGACATAATATGCAGAAGGAGTCTTGGTTAATGGTACAATGTTGGCATCGGTGGTATGGTAGTCCAAATAAGCTTTCCAACCAAAATGCTCATAAAAATATGTTTGCATCGTCAAGTATGCTGCTTGAGAATACACTGCTGGAGCTTCGAAGATTGGCATTGTAGATGTGCGTGCTGTTGTTGTAGTGTAGTATGTGTACGGCGGGGTTTATTTTATAATTATGATGTTTTGTTTTGTCGTTTCAAATCGTCTTGTTATCCTTTGCTTGGGTGTACTTTCTCATGGTGAATGACCTTTCAACTTCATACAAACCCTTGATTTTGCCCTGCTCCACTTCTGTGAAAAGTTCGCTTTGTGGCATGTTGAGGCAGATCTGCACGCATGCAACTGTGCGGCTACGAACAGCAAAAGCACACATACAAACACACATACATACATCGATACTATACAAGTCTTCTGTTTGCCTCAAGAATTTACAAGATACATGTATGAAGAACAAGGAAAAGAAACAAAGTGAAAACGTTAAAGAACAGTCTATGCAGCATAGGAAAAAATGAGTAAATAAATATATATATGAGTATATAAATAAATAACAAAAGACGATAATAATAATGGAAAGAACATATCAATATAACGCGGAAACTAAAAAAAAACCAGCGCAAACAATTCACATAATATTCCAAGCGTCTTCACAGCCATGACAGAACTTACTGCAAGCCACGGAGGCAGATAACGGATAGTCAGAAACACCGATTTTTTCGTCAACAAATTCATCAGCAAAATTATCTTTACCTCTGGCCATGGCACCAACAAACACACATATACTTTCGTCTTCGTCGAGTTTCTTGACGTAGTCTTGCACTCTGACGACCTTGGCGTCAAAGGATAAGGTGATTTTACGGCACTTGGTTGGCAAGTGATCGCTTATTGGGTTTTTTATGACCTTGAGCAACTTCTCTTGTGAGTTTACTGAGCGGATGGACAACTTATGCAACAATTGGACCATCAAACCAGAAAATCTTTTGAACGTTCTTGGAATACGGACACTTGGGTTGACTTCGATCAATACTCCGCGAGCCGTTTGGATGTATACTTGCAATTTACCGGCCTTGTTGATTGGAGAATCGAGTAAAGTCAACAAGCACTGGTGCGTAATGTCTGGTCTGGCCTCGCCTATGTCTTTGCCCATTTTTCTAAGAAGACCTTGATGGTCATCACAGTTAAGCAAAGCATACTTATCGCCGCCAGGGCTACCGGTGCTGACCTTGTGGGTTTCCAAACATGCTTGGGACAAGACGACTATAAGTCTCTGTGTGACTTTGTCCTTGGAGCTGAGAGGGGTTGGTTGAACGGGGACCAAAGAGGCCGGCAAGGTTTTTGGCTCGCTTCCGTTGGACTTTGGTTTATTGTCAGACATTGTAGATCTATGCGATTTTTGGAAACACAACTCTTTGGGAATGCCTCAAGTTTTTTGTTGTTGTTGGGAAAAAAGAAAACCTTTTGATTAGACCTTTATACTGAAAAAGAGCAAGGTGAAAAAATGAGAAGTTACGATGGAACTGCTGAAACCTAATGACCGAAAACAAACTCTCTGAAAAGAATTATGAAGAATACAACGTTGATATTCATGTAAAATTTGTGAAGAGGTACGAGCCTACACTTTTCTGCTGCAATGGTGAGTTGCCGAAGGAAAGAGAAACGAGAAGATTTGTTTGATTCAGCTTCTAGACGTAGCTGAAAACGTTTGGTTGTTGCTGGGACAGGCTTTGCGGATGATATGTGGAATAAATGTCTGGAGCAGAGCAGATGAGGTACCTCTTGGTCCGCTAATAATTGGTCTTAGCACCAAAAAATTTTTTTTTCCCGCGCTGCTCGCTTGCAGGGCTCTCGAAAAATTTTCTATTTTCCTCAAAGTCACGTGATACACCTTTCTAGATGCCTGTATCACGGGGATATTGGCATGAGGTTGGAGGATACTACCTGGAGGATACTACCTGGAGGATACCACTTGGAGTGTGATGTCTGTCGCAGTAAGCGGGCCTACTTGTGTTAGCACCGCTAGGGCTTCAATGGTTCATTTCAGTTGCTGGTTGCCGCGAGTTTCCCAGAAAACGGTCGTGGGTACGTTGCTTGTAGACATAAGTTGCAGTAGTAGGAGATATGTCACGAGACCGGAGGCTTCTGCCAGTGGAAACAGGAATTTGCTGCTCATCAGAGAGAAAAAAAGAGAATTTTGAAAGTGAGAAACAGAACCAGAAGAACAGAGAAGAGAATAGAACGAACAGAAATCGAGAAAAAACAGGAAAACTACAGCAAAACTTACCAGGAATCGTCTGCTAGCAAGCTTCTCTTTTAAGCGCTGAGCACTACACAACTTCGTTTCTTCACCGCAACATTCACCGGGCAGCACTGCCAGCACAGCATAGAGGCAATCTCTTCCTGTGACACCCAGTTACTTGTCTTCTGTCGCAAGATGCCGTTGCATGAGTTGTTCTCCAAGGAGAGCTCCCCCAAATCCCAGCTCAGCAAAACGCCATCGCAAAACTCACAGCAAAACCTACAAACGCTACAAAGACTGGCTTCCAATGACTCTGAAGACTATGACCTTGACAACCCCACCAATATGGCTTTGTCCAACTTGCGTTGTCCCTCTCCTCCTCCAATACTAAACAAGCCGCAATCAGCCTCTATTCAACGAGTGCTTAGTGACGACTCCAGCGTGAATACATTTGCCGCCGCCGCCGCCGCCGCTGTCGCACGCTCAGATTCTTCTGAGCTTTCTGACTTCCCAGAGTACAGCAACAGCAATAATGCAAAACCAAATGGCGCCCTAGTCGAGGGCGCCGAAGAGCAACAAAAGAGAGCTACGATTCCTGCTGGTGGTGCTCTTCTCAGAGGGAGAGCGGCGGCTACCGCCGTGGTAGCCGCCGTTGCCGCTGCCACCGCTAGGGAAAGAAACTCCAATGGCCATCAGAAGAGCGACTCTGTTCATGCTCACTTTTACATTGACGATACCATCAAGCACGGAAATCAGAGATCAAGAAGCACCTCTGTCAGCAATGACAACAGATCTGCTAAGGAGTACGTCAGTGACCAAAAGGCATTGGGTCTTGGAGGAGGAGGAGTAAGCGCCGGTGCGGGCGCAGGAGGGCCAGCAGGAGGATTGGCAGTGCCAAATAACCAGACAGGAGAAAGATCTGCTGATGGCGGCGGCAACGGCCACTCCACCAGCAGCACCGCCATTTCACAGGCCGCAAACTTGGAACCGAGATTACCTCAAGATGACGGCAAGTTTCATATCTTGTTAGGATCCACAGGCTCCATTGCCACCAACAAACTCCGCTTGCTTATCAACAAGTTGGAAGAAACGTACGGCAGAGACAAAATCTCCATTCATTTGGTGCTAACCCCAGCGGCAGAACATTTCATCTCCAGAGATGATATACCTTCGCATATAACAATATGGAGAGACAAAGATGAATGGACGCTATGGAAAGGCCGTTCTGATCCAGTATTGCATATCGAATTGAGAAGATGGGCAGACGTTTTGATCATCGCTCCATTGACTGCAAACACTTTATCTAAAATTGCCCTTGGTTTATGCGATAACTTGTTGCTTAACGTAGTGAGGGCTTGGAATACCCAGTTTCCAATTTTGCTTGCTCCATCAATGGTGAACTACAGTTATAGTTCTGCAGTAACCAAGCGCAATTTGGAATTTATTAAGGAAAACATGAACTGGATCGAGGTGCTCAAACCAACGGAAAAAGTTTTCGGAAGCTATGGGGAAATTGGTATGGGCGGCATGTCTACCGAATATGAGATAATAGCTAGACTAAAAGGCATCATGAAGGAAAAGTATGGAATTGGCAACGATGAGGATAATGATGATAATGATGAGATTGAAGACGATGACGAAAGTGACGATGCAGAAGATGATGAAAGCGATAATGAACCTAAGAAAAGATTAGATAATGAAAGTTTTGACAACGATGATGACGATGACGATGACGATGACGATGACGATGATGATGATAATGGAGATGATGACGAAGATACCGAAGTGAATCGGAATATTGATAACGCTGAAAGTGCCCAAAATAACGGGATAAGTTCTGTTTCCAAACGTTTAGGAAAAGTGACACTTGCAGAGGAAGATCAAATGCAAAATAGATCAGACTTAGGCACGTAGCATTTTGTATGCTTATTGTATGTTCTGTTATTTTACGCTATTTTATGTTGAGTTGGGTTGAATTGAGTTGTCAGGTCAAGTTAACCGGATTATTCAGGTTGAGTCGAAAGTACCACAATGGGTGGATGGGTGGCTGTCGGCTGTTTCTATTCGTTTAGAAGTTTTCGTTTTTTTTTTTTTTTTTTTTTTTTTTTTTTTTTTTATTTTGAGAGTTTGTTGTAATGCGATTGTTTGAGTTGCGTGCCCATTTTTGATTAATAGTCCATAAGGTAAGTTTGCAACTGTTATATATAAGCACTTTGTGTTAGCTGTGTGATTGAAGTAGATAAGATATGCTTGTGCGTTATCCAAGTAATAACTGCAAAAATCCAAAGTACAACCGCCACAAGGCAGATATGCTATTATTGATTTATATATTCAAACCCAATAAAAAAACAATACTCATTAGTAAAAGAATAGATTGACAAAAATTATTAAAAATACCATAAAACATAAGCATAGCAAAACAAACAACTACATAATAACACAAACCAAAGGAGAAAGGAAAAGAAAGAATCGAAGAGAAAAATAAATAACCAATAGAATTGAAGTCCAACAATGAGAAAGGAAATTTTTCAACGAACCAAATACTTGGCAAAAACTCTTCTCAACTGGTTTTTTACAGAAAGTTTTTGACTGCCCACAAAACTAGAAATTGCCACCTTTATAGCTCTATCGATATCATATTGACTGACAAATTCAGATAATCTCATTCTAGCAAAAGCTTCAGCAATTCTAATAATAGCTTCCAAATGACGAATTGTGATAGCCATTGATCCGGTAGCCAAACTTTCTCTTCTCAAATCTGCGTACAATTTGGTAACTTTTTGACTATCCATTTGGTTTAATTTTGGATTGATGTTCTTAGAAAAATGAATGTACCGCACCAACAAGTCTTGATCAATGGTGCCGTATTTGGCATAGTAGTCCTCGTTCTTGTCATTCAACAAATCTTGATCATCTTGATCATTACCATCATCATCATCATCCATTTCTTCATCGGCATCTTTACTGACTAAGGAATTCATATGGGAGCCAATGACGAACTTGGCTAACCTTTCATCATCTTTGGGGTTAACTGTATCTCTAACGACGCAAACAACATCAAATCTCGACAAGATTGGCGTAGTCAAGGCCACGTTATCCGCTAATGGAATAGTGGAATTGTATCTGCCACCAATAGGATTAGCCGCAGCCACCACCGCACATCTAGCTTTTAACGTAGTCACAATACCAGCTTTAGAGATAGATATCGATTGTTGTTCCATAGCTTCATGAATCGAAGTACGATCCTTGTCGTGCATCTTATCAAATTCATCAATGATACATGTCCCCTTATCAGCCAATACCAACGCACCGCCTTCGAGTACCCATTCGTTTGTGATTGGGTCTTTTCTTACCGATGCAGTCAACCCTACTCCGGAAGCACCTTGACCGGTGGAATATACTGCTCTATGAGCAGTTTTTTCAACGTATTTCAAGATCTGCGACTTGGCGGTACCAGGGTCACCAATCAATAAGATGTTAATGTCACCTCTAATGGAATGCTTACCGTTGATATCCTTAGCAACCCCACCAAATAATGAGGACGCTATAGCGGTCTTAATGTCACGATGACCATAGATGGATGGGGCAATGGAGTTGATTATTTTGTCAATGATGCCTCTTTCGTGACTTAGTTTCCTAAAGGCTTTCTCTTCTTCTTCGGTAAAAGTGAACATATCTAATCTGTTATTGAATTTGGATAAGTTTGCTTCACGAGCGGAGGAAGTCGAGTCAGATACCGCACTGCTGCCACCATCGACTTTGATGGAGTTTGCTTCAATGATTGTGGCAAAAACGGGGAACCCGTTTTTAGCATTCAATTGACCATCGTAGGAATTTTTGTAAAGACCAGTGATTTCCACATGTTGGCCAGGCTGCACTGAGTCCACTAAGTCAGAAAGCAAAACCACGTCCCTTTTTCTTGGTAAACGGCCAGCAGGAATTGTTCCTGGAGCTTCCTGAATGGAAACCCTTTGATAATTTCTATAAATAGTACGTTCATTATTGACCCTAAATCCACTTTTGGAGCGACAGTTTGGACAATACGAGACTTTTACCTCAGTGTTGGAATCTTGGAAATAGGGACCAAGGACTTGTCCACATTTCAAGCAGTCGAACTTGACGTACTTCAATTGTGGAAAAACCCCGGTTCTTCTAGTAACCACCCCAGTAACTCTGATCAAAGTATTCAAATGACTTTCTCTAAGTTCTCTCAACGTGTAATTGTTTGGAAAGTAGTTAACGATTCTTACAGTGATATCACTGTGAATGTTGCTATAGTCTGGATAATGTAGCAACACGGCTTCCATAGCAACAATATCGAAAATCTTGAGGATTTGTTCAGGGCAAGTGGACAAAAACAATGAAATGATTGGTTTAGATTCCGCCAAATCGGCGAAATCAACTTCAAGAGATTCAGCGTTAACTTCACCCAATGCTCTAATCTTGGAACCGTACACCGATTTACCTTCAGAATTGGTGAATTCCGTCAAGAAACTTTTTAACTCTCTAGCAATAGATCTCGAGACTGCTGGTTCAAGAATCCATTCTTGAATACTCGGGGCTTTGATATCTGCCAATGCATCAAGAGTAATTTCTTCGGCTAACGGGTCAATCTCTGTGTCAGACATGTCGAAATCTTCATCGTATTGATTTCTAGCTCTTCTTTTCTGCACCGGTAATCCATACTGATCTAATTCTTGTTCTTCGCCATCTTCATCATCATCATCCATAAATTCATTCCCTCTAGCTCTTGACTGCTGCACTAATCTGTCACGCACGTCTAAAGCTTTATCAATTCTTCTTCTAGTAGCTATATCCATATCAGCATACTGATTATCATCAATGTCAGAAGAAGCATACTTGTCCGCTTCTGCTCTAGCGACATAATCTCTTTCCAAGTTATCATCGAAAAGATCAATTTCATCAGCTCTTTCATCTAAGTCGTCAATATCTTCCACATCATCAACGATTTCATCTTCTTCGTCATACGGTTCAAGAATAGCTGGGGACGATGGCGGAAGATTATTATTGTTGTGTATTGGAGAAGAGTTCCCGGAAGACTGTTGTGACTGAAAATCGTCGTCTTGGCTATTATCAATAGTTCTCTTTCTTGAATTTACCATTTTGTGTAAGTAAATTTAGCGTACTTCACTGTATGTTCAGGTTAAATAACTTTTGCTGTCAAGAAAACAAAAGTGCGAGCAAAAAAGAAAGCAGTAGATGCAAAACTCGACGACCCAGAAGAAATCAGGAATTTCGCGGTAGAAAGCGAGAAAAGAAAAAGAAGCTGAAAAACGATCGACGAAAAGGGAAAGAAAACTGAAAATTAAAATTCAGAAAAAACGCGCGGCCTTTTCGTGTTGTCGCGTCTCTTACGTAATAGATGTTGTAAGCAGCATGTATTATGAGCCCGGTTAATGTTTACTTTTTTTTTTGATTCAAAATAAACAAAAAAAAATAAACAAAAACAAAACTTTTTTTTTTGGTGATGCTGTGGTGAAATGGCAACTTAGACAAAAACAAGGATAACATTACTGAATCAAGGAGTAGATTAGCTAATGCCATTGTGCATTTAAATACATTGCACATGCCCTTTCTTTCGTCAAACTGACTCAACACTTTGCTATCATTGGTGCTTAATCTACAAAAATATAATATACATACATAGGAATGGCTCAAACAAGGAGCCCTTCGCCTAATAAGTTGGCTGCTCGATACTTGGAAAACATTACCAGTCAAGCCAACAATAATACCAATGGCAGTCAAAACGAGATGAACGAAATCAAATTAAAATCAAAAGCAATATCAACAAGGCCTACAATCATCTCGTCGAACTCTAAAGGTCGTGCTGGTGCTGGTGCTGGTTCAACTGCTGAGACTAACGTTAAAAGAAAATCAGACTCGCCATTGAGCTCACCAAGAAGATCCAAATCGGTAAAGCATGATGCTGATAACAATATCAGCAATAACAAGAATAAAATTGGTGGCCTGCTAATCGCCAATAAGCGCCATGATAATAATGATGTGTTGCGTTCACCAGTCGAAATATTCACTGATAACAACACCCCAATGGATACTGGGAGCCTATATTCGAGAAGTAGATTAAAGGCCGTGAAAAAACCATCTATGATAGCCGAAAAAGATGAGAAAGAAAATATTCTCAGCAAATCATCTAAGGTTAATGCTGCTAATTTAGCTGAAGTTGAAGATGAAGATTCACAGAATTTAACTCCCGTGGAGAAACTAAGAAGAAGATTCCAGACTGGTTGTGTCAGTAGTAGTGGAAATAATAGTCCAACATCACCAACGCAGCTGAGAAAACATAACTATTTGACCTCGAGGCTCAATCAGTTAGCTGAGAAATCCTCTGATCCAAAAACAAGTCAACTAAATGGCAATTCTGGCAAAACAAAAAATATAGATACCAACAAACTGCTTAACAGCACTCATAACAAGGATAACAATGCTGGAGGTGAAGAAAAGGGCCTTTTGAACGAATTGGAACGCTTCAATGAAAAACGAAAACTCAATCAAGTAAATCTTCGCAAAACCCACTCAGTTGCTAATGGCAAAACTCCAAAGGGCAACAAAGGCTACGAATACCTTTGCCGAATCGCTGAAATTAAGCAATGGTTAGAAGGTTGTTTAAAAGAATCCGTGCCAAGTGCCCAGGAACTATCTAAAAATGGCTTGAAAGACGGTGTAATATTGGCTAAATTGACTCAACATTTTGTTCCGGAATTGGTAAAACGAATTGTGCCGCCTAACGCTAGAGGTACGGTGGAGTATAGACATACGGAAAACATTGTTCATTTTTTTTATTTTTTGGATTACATTGACATGCCTGATTTATTCCGCTTTGAGCTAACTGATTTATATGAAGGCAAAAATATTCCAAAAGTGATTTTTTGCCTTTATGCACTATGCTTTATGCTAAGTCAACAAGATGATACCCCAGGCTTGAAAAGTTTAGTTGGCAAATTGGAATTTGAAGAATCCGATATAAAAAGCAGTGAGCGTAAATTAAAAGATGCAAGTGTACCTGATTTTACAAGTTTTGAACCACTAATGAAGTCATTAGAGCTTGAAAAAGATTTTTTCCAAAAAGAATCGGCCGCCGAACAAAAAGATTCAATAAGAGAAGGAGACCCATCGGTTATTATTGATCTGTCTGCTGCACCATTAAAAGAATCAACACTTCTGAGAATCGAAGATAGTCAACTAGACCAAGGTGTTGAAGAAGAAGAAGATCCATACAATGAACAAATAAACGCATCTATGCTTAAAGCCGGTTTGGCCCATAATGACATTTTGGAAGATGAAGACAACCATGTGCGTTTTACCCAATCTACTTTGAGAAGAGTTGATAGTATTAAGAAACCAACATTTGGTGATTTTTCATTAGTTGAGATTGAAGATACTACCATAATCCAAGAGCAAGCAAAAGGCGCTTTACGAGAAAGTGAGCTTGATAATGTATTGAGAAACATAATTGAAGTACAATCTTTGGGAAGAGGCTTTATAGCTCGTTATCAATTATTTGTGAAAAAAACTATGCTTAAAATGTTTACTGATGAAATGATAACTTTGCAATCGGTTGCAAGAAAAAGATTATTTAAAGGGAGCAGAAAAGGCCAAAGACTTAGAAGAAGAAAAGTGAATACAAATTTCATTATTGGTCTTCAAGCGAAAATTAGAGGCAGCTTGCTAAGACAAGATTTGCTAACTACATTGAAGACCCTCAAGCAGGAAAAACACAATTTAATTCAATTTCAATCTGCCATAAGAGGTGAGATTTCTAGATTTTTCACAGATGACAAACTCATTCAACTTGATGAAAATGAGCCAGAAATTACCAAATTTCAAGGCGTGATTAGAGGCATACTAGCACGTAACAGAATCATGAATATCTATAACACTCTTACTAGATCAAGACATAGGGTGATTGAATTGCAAAGTATAATCAGATCCAAGTTATCAAGAGAAATGACCTACAATAGTGACTTGCATGGAGTCACTGATTGCATTGTGAGTTTACAAGCTATAATAAGAACATATTTATATCAAAAACAGTCTCAGCTAACATCATCTTATTTCAACTCTAACATAATAAACAATATCACACAATTGCAATCAATAGTGCGAGGAAAACATATACGAAACCACTATCATAACATATACTACCAAATGTATAAAGCTAGAAATGAGATTTTAGAATTGCAGATGGTTGCTAGAGGTGGTCTTGCTCGACAGAGATTGACTAAAATAGTGATGGGGCTTGATTACAACGAAGCCGTTTTTGAAAACATTAACGCGGTGATTCGTGGCAGTATTCTTCGAAGAAAAATCTTTAAGTTAATGCATAAGTTGCGCAAACATGAACGACCAATCACTGCTCTTCAAGCAATCACCAAAGGAGTCTTGACAAGATTCAGCCTTGAGTTATTTATGGATGATGTATTTGAACATGAGCCAGCCATTGTCAAATTACAAGCAAAGATGAAAGCTATCTTGATTAGAAAAAATATCAGAGGCATGATGGGCCATTACATGAGCAATATTGACAAAGTTATCAAGGTGCAAAGTCGGATCAAGGCAATAAACCAAAATGACGCTTATAGAAAATTAATTGTTATGAAAAACCCCACATTGGCAGTAGTACGTCAATTTGCTTATTTGTTGAACGATACCAGTAAGGACGTGGATGAAGAAGTTAAGTTGGAGAATTATGGTCATCAAATAGTTATCAAAACCAAAGAAAATAGTGAGCTTGAAAAGCATTGCAACGAACTAGATGCCAAAATTGCTTTATTGGTTAAAAACAAAATTACTTTAGATGAACTTATACATCAGAATAAGAAAAGCAACAAGCAACTTGATTTGGAATTTAAAAAGAAGATGAAGACTGATGATGCGCTTGCTAATCAGAAGTCTAAATCTACTAGATACGAAGTGTTCGAATCATTGATTTACATTTTACAAACATGCCCAGAATATTTTGTTAGATTATTTAGAACCTACAATAACAATTACTCGGTTAAGGAACAGATTGAAAAAATGGCGTTAGTCTGTTTTGACTATGGTGGTACCAAGAATCATGAGCTCAGTCAGTTTGATGCTATTGTCAAATCCTCGTTTTTGGAGCCACAGGGCTCTTACTCTTTAAGAGATGAATTTTTGTTCATAAACTTGATTATCCATTCTATCAATGATCACATCAAATCAACTGAGTCTATAGAAGAATTCAGAATAAATAGTGATGTTGTATCTTGGCAGAAATTGTTAGTTTTTTTCAACAAGTCAGATAGTCAAAGAAAGTTGGCAAAAAAAATATTTGGATCATTGATTACTTCAATTTCCGAGATTGATAATTTATCCTTAGAAAGCAATCCCACAAAGATTTACAGAGATTGCATATCTATGGAGGAAATACAAAGTGGTAAAAAGCTGACCAAACCAAAAGGGGTTAGTGCTGAACAAGCAATTCAAGATCCAGATGCAAGAGACCAGTTTGTTAAGAATTTAAATTTGTTACGTGACTTAACCATCAAAGTGCTTACTACCATCGAAGCAAATATTCATTTATTGCCAATGCATATCAAAACTATTTGTTTCCATGCCTACACTGCTGCTAAGAAGCAATTTAATGGTGACGACGAAAAAGCTTTAGCTTTAGCATTATCGCTATTCATTGAAAGTTACGTGAATCCAATTGTTGGTGTTCCAGAAAACTACAATATTTCATTAATTACTTTCAGCACCAAAGAATCATTAACTTTGAAAACCAACTTGAATTACATTTGCAAAGTGCTAAGTCAAATTTCAACCATGAAAACTTTCTCTTTATCACAGGTCTATCTTCAGCCATTGAACGAATTCATTGAATCGTCTATTCCTCAAGTGAAAAAGATGATCAAGAAGATAATGGAAGTAGGGGACATTGAAAGTGCATATAACATGAACTCATACAACGACTTGACTGCTAGAGTTAAACCTTCATTAATTATTAAGAATGTTGAATTGCTTTCATTGAAAAATTTTATTCATGAATTTATTGGTGATATGGCGCCAACGAAAAGTGATCCAATTCATGAATATGTAAAACAGTTGTACCAAATGAAGAACTTTACCATTAGTAATCAAGAAATTAAGGAAATTAAGTTACTGCTTAATCCGTCAGTTAAGAATTTCTCTGGTGTAAAAACTAACACATTGTTTCTTGATGCGAAAAGATGTATACTATATATCATGCAAGTCCAGCCAACCAAAAAGAATTTGCTTGAGTTGTTGCTTTCTAAAATTACTGATAGGGATGAAGCAATATTTAAAGAGATGATTCGCCGTGAAGAGCAAACTATGGAATTGGCAAGAAAGGCTCTGGTAAATGGTAGTGTTAATCTTCAAGAGGCACAGAATAATGAGTTCAGCAATTCAACCTTTTTCAAAAACATTTCATCGATGACTTATCATGAATTGAAATCTCATACGTTGGAAGTAGTGCTAGAACTAGAATCCATGGGCAAATTATCGAGAGAGAACCGGTTCCAGACATTATTAAACGATATTGCCTTTGATATTAAGACCAAGCATGATCAAAGAATGATGAGATCCAAAGAGATTCAACTCTCACTTCAAACCTTGGACTCCTTGGAAGAAAAACAAAAATATTTGCGAGGACTAATGGATACATATAATAATTACATCAAGAAATCAGTGACTACATTACAAGAGACTTCCAGTCAAAATCGTAAAAAATTGTTACCTTTTTCTAAACAATATTTTTACCAAAAGGCATTGAAGAAAAAAGGCAAACAGTCTAAATTTGGTACTTTCAAGTACGCTTGCAAGTATTTATACGAAGCAAAAATTCTTCTCGAAGTTAATGGTGTGAAGAATTTAGACTTGTTAAAAGTAAATTTTATCTTTAGTTGTGATGAAGTCGGTGTTTTCATGATTGAAATTGAAGGTGGGTTAATGGACGATTACATGAGAGATAGTATCAATAGCAGCAGTAGCAGTAATGGCAACAGAAATACAGGAATGATAACTGGTCATCATGCATTCGCAAGACATAAACCTTCAGCTTCTAGACTTGAATTGGATGAGTTGCTTCAGTATCAGTATGAAGGAAAGTCAGTGATTGAAATATATAATGGATTGGTGAAGTTTGATACTATTAATTTGTTGACTTTCATCTTTAAAAAGTTTTATGATACCCATGCTAATAATAATAAGCATCATGGATTTGGGTCAAGCTTGGGTTCGAGTTTAGGATCTTCGCTTGGGTCCTCTTTCGGTGTGAAGAAATAGATTACAGTCAGCTTGAAAACTGGCTTCTATAACTTTTTTTTTCTTTGCTTCTGTTTATAACTGCTACCTTTTTTCTGTTTTTTTGCCAAAAGTTATTTTTTTGTTTTCTGCTATTTGTTTTTTATTTTTTGTTTTTTGTTTTTTGTTTTTTGTTTTTTGTTCTTTGTTTTTCGTTTTTTTGTTTTTTCTTTTACCTTCTTGCTCACTATATAGCTTTTTCACTGTACTAATTCGGCTTTTTTTTTTCCATATAGCTTCCTTGGCAATGGTCTTTTCTTTTACGTCTTAACGATTTTTTTATAGCTTCGTACTATTTATACTGTTTTTAATTCATTTGTGATACCTAATATACAATAAATCATTATTTTGTAATGTGACTGGAAAGGAGATGTATTGTCTTTAGTACCTGTAGATATAGCTACTCCTGGTTTACCTATGCGTTGATTGATCCGCTTTGCCCCAGTCGGGAAGCATTACTGGTGATTTTGTTTGATCGAAAAACAAGAATAACACGGACATCGCGTGTGAACAGTACAGGTGGTGGAGCAGCGAAGGAAGAGAAATTTTCTAATAAACATGCATGATGGACAGGTTTGAAAGGCAGTGAGCTTTCCCAAGTATTATTATATTCCACCACCATCATTCTCGTTTCATTGGTTTTGTTTGTTCCATCCCGTTTACAATCAAATAAAGAAGCAGGTGTCTAACTGTTTATTTCTGGAGCTATCGAAGTGAACTTGCGTGTTGCGATTCTTTTCTTATTGTCGTGTTGCTGGATATACACAATCTCTTATTACAGTTGAAACCACCACTACAACGACAAAAGTACCAAGTTTTCTTATATTAAACTTCAAAACCCACATTCCATCTTTGTACAATCTCAACTCCTCCATTCCTGCATACAACTCCACCTGTCACTAACAAAAAAATCATCAACCTCACATAAGCGCCATCAAAAGTATTCAACATCTCACATATTTATATATCCTATAATGATACTGCTACAGCGAGCCAGAGAAATATATTCACGGGCCCTCAAGATTATTATACCTTGTCTTGTGGTGCTCTTCTTAGGCTATGCCAGCTATGTCTTTACCTCACCACTTGCACTTCTGGAAGTCCGTCATCGTCTTCATAATAACCATACCGCCACGGGACTTATTGCTGGATACTATATAATTCTTGCCAATTTACTTTTCAATTGGGTAATGGTATTTGTGAATGGACCTGGAGTTGTAAGGCGAAAAATTTCTCCTTTTAAGTTGGTTACTTTTGTTGATGAGCATGGCCATGAGATTGATAATTCGGAGTCATCCCGACAAGATCAAGATCAAAATCAAAATCAAAAGCAAAAGCAAAATCGAATGTCAGATCGCACAGTTCCTCCATATTTTTACTGCGATATAAATGGATACCCATACTATTGTGCACAATGCGACACCATTAAACCCATTAGAGCTCGTCATTCTAATGAAATCGGCAAATGTGTAGCCAAAATGGATCATTTTTGCATATGGATTGGTTCCATTCTTGGAAAACAAAATTACAAAAATTTCATCAACTTCTCAACAAGTTTTCTATTATATTTTGTTTACTATTTTGTGATATTGCTAGTTTATATTCCCGGGCAGTTCAAACATCGTATTAAGTTGGATAATAATTATCATAGTACTACTGCAAACAGATTTGGTAAAAAGGTGATAACGTATTGTAATCCTAACTTGCTCATTTTGTTGGTTTTGTCATTCGTGTGGATTTTGATTCTTGCTGGATTAGTAGGGCAGCATCTTTGGTATATTGCGCGTAATGAAACCACTATTGAACATATCAAGTTTAATCGAGAGAAACGAAGAAGAAGAGCGGCAAAAGCGGTGGGATTAGACGAAGTTGCGGATGTCAATTCGAGTTACAGCGCCGAAAAAATCTATGTAAATGTGTTGTATCATAGCAATGACCGATACGTTGTTGAAGTGAGCCCCATGGACTTACCTTTTCGGAAAGCTACGTTCATGAAAAATTTCAAAGAGGTTTACGGGACGTATAATTTCTTTACTTGGTTCTTGCCTTTCAACTTTCCACAAAAAAATACAAATAACAAGAGCAATGCTATTCATAGCTATGTTTCTCAGCATATGCAAAAGAACGACATCGAGTCTCCATTAGCAGGATCGACTCCAGCAGCAGCAGCATCAACGTATACTGCCCCATCTGATTCCAATAACGATTCAACAATCAATCAGCAAACTCCACAGCGACCTCATAGTGATCCTTTTCAAAGCGGTGAGAAGATGGCTCAATTTGCTCCAAAATCGCCACGTTCAGAACTTTTTCAAAGTGAGAAGACACATGTTGAAAAACCGATTATTGATGAGAAAAGGATCTCTGGTAATGTTGATGATGACTACGATGATGGTAGTATTCATGATGATAAAGACAGCTGGGTCTTTGACGAAAGGTTCAGCGATAGCTATTTGCAACTGCTTTACCAAAAAATAGAGAATGGCGAAGCAAGGCTTTTCCAAACCCGAATCGTTATCAAGGGAAGAAGTGCTTGAGTAACATCCCATGCATCTTAGTGAGCTATATTCGTGATCATTGGAGGCCACCTTAACTACTGCAATTACAGCAATGTTTCATCATTCAATCTATGTTCTAAGTCGGTGTACACTATGTGACTGTCATAAGTTCTGCCATTCTTAATTTTTTTGTTTTCTTGTCCTTTTAACTTGTTTGGTTGGTTTTGCTTCCAATCTGGTTTTCCGGTACAAACTTGTTTTTTTGTGTTAATTGTTGCTTGAATTTTAGCCTTGCCGTCTTTATCCCGGATACTTAATATTCACCAAGCTCACATCTGCTTTAACAAGAAAGCTTTTTTTGTCTTTCCGTTGGCAGTATCTATCAACAGTCTCAAATCATTCGGAATCCTATATCCTTTTTCCACATAATAAGCATCATCTTGTTGCAAGCCCTTCCGGTTTCTTAGCGCACATTTTACAGCTTACATCGTCAAGTTAAAACTTAGTTTGCATTCCCACTAAATACATAGACACTTTCAAGTATAATTCATTTCACACGTTTTCTTCTCCATAGCATTGCTTTACATATGTATAAAACTAGAATAAAGTTATACATGATAGAACCAAACGCTTTCAACATGAGTATAAACAAGAAATTTCAAAACCAAAGTAAAGTCCCTATAAATTCAAAAACTAACAACGAGCGCAGGAAAATTTATCACATCCAAGTAGGAAGCATCCACGAAATGTTATGAATCGAAAAATATTCCCGACATCAACAGACTAGCATTTAAAGAGCTGCAGAAGTGCCTACCAAAGAAGTTGTAGGCTGCTTATGATAATTCAATCGCGACGATTACGACTATATGGGTCCTCCATTCCAGCTGCAGCTGCAGCATTAGCATAACTAGCAACAACTTTTCCTGGGTACGATCCACTACTGCCGTACTTCATCCTTGTAGGTTTTTGTTTTGATCTTCTTTCTGGCAACGGCTCATTTAGACTTGTTTGCCATGGTTGTTGTTGCCTTGGAGGCTGTTGTGGTGCATATTGTTGCTGGGGTGCATACTGTTGCTGAGGAGTATTTTGAAATTGTTGCTGCTGTTGTCGCTTCTGGTATTGATAGTTGGCACTACCGTCAGGGCCATCCATTATTGGGTCAGATTCTGAGTATGGTGGAGGTGGAACTGATTCCTGGTCCTGGTTTGGACCTACTGCTGCTGGCTGAGTGTTTGGATCGTAGGTATGCTTGGCTATACTGCTGTTGCTATCGACGCTGTCACTGCTGGAGTTTTGCTGGAAGCGTTGTGGAGACATAATGTACTATAATATAAAATTCTGTTAATGTCTTAAAGTAAATTGTAAGTAACTAATGATTCAGTGATGGATAGTACACAAAACAGTTGGAATACAATGGAAACGAAATAGAAAAGAACTCAAGATACAATGCTGTACAAGACCTTCCTCCACAACTTCCAATTTCAGTTGGAGCATTGCTCCCATGTGACCGGCCCTACAAATGTCAGCAACTAATATAAAACTACAACTATATAAACATCAAATGTTTGCAACATGGTTTTACCCAAATGCCCAGTAGCCAACGGCCGTGCATAGCGTTCAGGAATATGATGCAATGGACCATAGTGGCCGAACTCAATCCAATGCCGGAACCCAGCAAGTTCTTGTTCCCCGTAATGACAAAGAGTCTTTTAGAGAGACCCTTTGAAAGAAACAATCACCGCACTAGGCCCTAGAACAAAGGAGAATTCAAAACCGGCCCTTCTTTCTTCAATCTGTCGACTGAGCGCCCCTATCTCAATTTCCAATAAATTGAAAAACAACGGCCTTTACTGCGCCTCTGACCGCTCAACCTCCCTAAGGGGAAGGACCAGACAGTGGACAACAGCAAAGCAGTCCGCCATTTCGATTGCCTCGCGAGAGCCGATCTGTTGCAACCGAACACTACAGCGCCAACCAAGACAGCAGAAAACTCCACGAAGGAGACCCTGTTTAATCAAAGCAGCACTGAGGCCCAAATCACAACACAGATTGTTGTTGTAGAAAGAGAGAAAAAAAAAAAAAAGAAATAGCTATAAGAGTTGAAGTAGAGAGAGGAATCGACTGTTTATATAGTGTTTCTAGGATGAAAAACAGTGTGAGAAAAAAAAAATTTTTTAAATAGTTAGTTACCCGCAAGTATTTCCTAATACGGTAATAGTCGTTTGCTATCAACATTTGAGTCTAAACAGTCTACAGAATGCTTGAGTCCGTTTACGGGAGCATTGCGCTGGCCAATTGCAACAATATAATCGCACACTAACTAATACCATGGCAAGTATGTATTTGCTTTTTGTATGATACCTTTTATTGATATCATTGACTAACAATGCAGAACTCCCTAAGGCCGCGTTAAAGAACAAGCGCAAAGTAAAGCAAACGGTGGAACTCAATACCACTGAGGAGTTCCTCAACCAGGGCACGGAAGAAGAAGAGTCCGGTGACAGATTTACTCTCTCTGACCTTTCCAAGTCTCTCCGTTTTTATCAAAAGGCATACGAGTATTACTTACAAGCTACATCTTTAGCAACAAATGCCAGCAGCGCCACCAGCAGTAGTAACAGTAACAATAGCTCGCTTCTTTTGGACAGCGTATATAATTCGTCAAGACTCGTCTTCCATGTATACAACCAATACGTCAAACCTAATGTTATTAACTTTAGCATTGATTTGAAAAGCGTTGATAGTGTCGTCAATAGCACTGATTCCATATTGCAACCGTTGCCTCAGATCTTGCGGCATCATCTTCAAGCAATCCAGTTATATCGCCAGCTGGGCATTCCTAAGAGCAAATATTTTCCTTGGGACTTGTATTATAACACATGTTTAGTTTATACTGAGCTCATTGAGGACGCCACAGAGGAAGAAGTGTCGTTTTCCCAGATGGAAGAGTACATTAACAATGCGGTGCAACTATTTATGGAGATTTTAGAGCATCAGGTCTCAGAACTTGCTAGCTTGCTGGATAGCTTGGATGGTGATAGCGGTGGCAGTAGTGATGATGAAGATAATGATGTTACTGGCCAACAATTGCCCCAAGGCATTCAAATGCAGTCAGATCAAAGTTCAAACGATGAAGAGTACTCATCTCAGGAAGCAATTGTGCCATCAACGGTGCTTGAAACCATTAATAGTGCCTATTCTTTGATCCAGGCAGTTTATGAAACCGCAAACTTGAACCCGCTGTATCAAGTAGGCCTTTCTGGTGCTGTCAATAACAAAATTAAGCAATTTGTTACATCAGTCGAGCCAATCCTCAATGACTTGATCCAAAAGTTTGGTGTTGTTGATGATGATGGTTCAAATGATACTGATAATAGTAACAGTAGCGCTGAAAATGGTAGCTTTTTTCAGCCATTGGAACAGAAAGATTTGCTAAATGTGGAACTAGTCAAAACTGCCATTGATGGACTTTTAGTGCCCATGAACTCAGTGGACCAGCTAATGTCTCTTTGGTCCAACAAACTACAAAATGACTTGTCTATAAGTTCTGCTAATGAGCACGCGTTTCCAGAAATATATTCCCTTGTGGCAGATAATTTTCAAAACTATTACGATAAACATTTAATTACTAGTACTGGTACTGCTTTGGACGTTTCGCTGCATTGGAAGCTTTTATCCACCATTGGCCAATACTACAAAAAATCACAAGACCTCTATGTTGCTCTTTTGAAAGAAACCCAGCAGAAAACAAAACAAAACGCCAACAATAGTGTCTTAATATCCCCACTAGTTTCACAAATAGGCCTCTTGTTAGTCTCACGGGCCGACATTGACGTGCAAAGAATACACCATCCTCAATTTGCTCAATTTGCCCCTAAATTGCAAAGTGAAGACATCTTAAAGCGTAACATTGCCGCATTGTTAAAAAATGCGCTTGTGTATTTAAATACTGATTGCGGCTTGAGAGAGAAAATCTTTGATAAGTTGAGCAGAAGACAGAAAAAGTATCAGGCTCTAGCGAGACAATTTATCTTGGGGCTTGTTCCAAATTTGAGTGCTAGAAACGAACAAGAAAGGGTGCTAATTAAAGCTGAAGTGGAAGCATTGAAGGAATTGGATGCATACAATGGTTTCAAGTTCCCATAGATTGATAGTGATAAATCATCAGAAATTCTTGATATTGTCTACCTTTTTAATATACAAAAGTGTCTGGGATGAAGTCCCATGGTCAAACAAACTGTAGTGAAGGAAGACACCTTTTGTAGACTTTTTACAAATTTATAACTAATTGCACCTTCTATTCTCAATACCTAAAACACATGTCACTAATGAAAATGTTTTGCTTGCCATAGTTTTCTGTTTCTGTTGCTGAAAAGCTGCTAGAACATAATATCATAATTAAAATGCACCATCATAACTAGTCAGCAACATTTTAGAACTCTGTGTTTCTTTTCGTTTTATGAGGCTCTCTTCAAGGCTTAGCCAGCTTGAGCTAGTTAAGATGCTATATAGTGTTTTTTTTAAAAAAAAAACTGGGGCATATAGAGTAGACTATGGTATAACATTTGCATACGAATCAGGAATTTGCATTTTTTGGTTAGATATCAAAATATAGGATCTGTTTTGATTAAATTTTCGGACCACTGAGATAATTAATAAAGACTTTTACAACTGCAGAGATACTAAAGTTTGATAGCTATTATACATCATTGGCAAGTTTTGCAGATTTTATGTAAGTCAATGTATTGAATCTCGGCTCGAATCAACTAAAATTTTTGATTTCAACTCAAGTTGACAAACTATATACATGTTGGCCTGTCTGGTGACTAAAACAGCAGTACGATTAATTGGAATGCAGCATACAAATTACTCGACACTTGTGTTCTTCAAATTTATAAAATTCATTATATTTCATATTTATTGCATATAACATAATCATACTCGTAATCATAGTCTCAAACAAACCCGCCATTATTCACATACTATCATGCCCTTTCTGCCGACCAAATAGCCACTTTGCAAATCACTTTGATCACATCAGTGATTAACCAATATGGCACAGCGCTCTCTGCGTCATGTTCAATTGCCGTGTCCAAATGCTCCAATTCTTGATCTCTAAACAATTTGATGGTATCTTTCAACTGACTAATTTCTTTACTGACAAGTCCTGCGTTGTTATCAAGCACTTCCTTGAAGCCGTTCTCACCATCCTCACCAACAATGCCAATATTGCTGAAATCATTCATAAGCACTCGAAGTTGTTCATTGTAATGATTTCCAATAACCGTTTCAACCGCTACAGTGCATGCCATTGCTGCTTCTTTAGAAATCGACCCAGTGACAAATCCTATGGCAATAGCGCCAACTTTCCACATCGGGGTGAAAAAGGAGGGTCTGACACGATGTTGAGTTTGCAAATTGTTGAAAGTGTTATGATGATGCACTTCCTGTTCCCACATGTGATGCAAGACTGGGCGTAAATGAGGGTGTTTGGCAACTAGAGCATATATTTGGCCCTGGTAGATGTAATTGGCTCCTAGCTCACCTGCTTGGTCTACTCTGATGACTTTATTGAGGAATTCATTTTGTTCTGGAGTGAACCTGTCGAATTTGCGGCCTTGAAGAAGTCGGTCTTGTTCGGCTTGCTGATGCTGCTTGAGATTGTCCTGTTCAAGTTTGAGTTTTTTCTCGTTGGCTACTTGGGCAGAGATCTTTGAAAGAGTGCCAAACTGGCGGGGCCTCAATACCTGTTTTGTGTGTCTCAAGGGTAGCATTGTGTTTTGTGCTAGTGATGCTGTTGCGATGGAAGCTGTTGGTGGTGATATTTGATCTTCGCTTCGGTTGTCTTTGTCTTCTCTGGTCGTGAAAAGCTCAGTTTTGTCCGAAACAGGAAAAACAAAATTTCTTAAAAATCAGGCGATTGATTGGCATCCTCAGCAGTAATGTAGACCCTGTGGAGCAAATACTTTGCTCAGCACAATACCGGAAATAAAAACATAACACCTACGTGTCTTCGATAGATTTTTTTGGTAAACGTACTGACAAGAACCATTCTTTATCGTTGTTAGAGGTCCTTCAATCATTATTGTATTAGAGACTGCCGACCCACCGTGGCGGTGCATTTATATCCGGGTATCGCTCGACGCCTTTCAGTTTTAAATCGCAAAAAAACAAAACAAAAAAAATAAAATAAAACAGAATACGCGAAATTCCATCAACAAAACCAGCCATCCCTTCATCAACCACCAATAACCAGTCCGCCAAACATTCCTACTAGCTATTACTACACAATGTTCCGTCAATTGACCAAGTCTACTGTTTTTGCTGCCGGCCTCGCCAAAAGAAACGCCAGCTCTTTTGCAAGATTGTCCGTCTTGGGCCGTGTTGGCCAAGATCCTGTTGTTGAACAGGGGGCCAGCGGCAAAGACTTTGCCAGATACAGTGTTGCTGTCAACACCAGTAAAGAAGGACCACCATCTTGGTTCAGTGTTGCTGTTTTTGACCCAAAGCAAATTGAATTCGCCACCAACTATATCAGAAAGGGTGCTCTTGTGCACGTGGAAGCTAATGCTGTCAACAAGAAGTTTGAAAGAGGTGACGGATCCACTGGTTACTCTACCAATTTTTACCAAACTAGAGTCGACCTCGTGAGAAGCCCATACAACCCGGAAAACGCTGAAAATGAATCTTGAATGAGGTTTTTGCACTTTCAGTATTGGAACATTCACTAGACATTTCGGGGTTTGTTGCTGATGCTCAAACAAAGCGAACAAAAATTATAGATGGAGTATACGCGACTTTATGAGTTGAAGTTGTCAGTTGCTGATATTGTTTTGTCCTATTATTATTTTTACTGTGGTTATTTTTTTATATGTAATAATTTTTTCTTGTCTATTTGGTATACCTGTAAATATTGAAGGTGTTCTTTATACCAGTTCGCGTTCGAGTAGTGAAGTGTTACATGGTTACGTTGCAACATTCTCTTAGTCACTGGCTGACAACTCAGACTCACTCGCTCTGGGTGCATGCTGGCATGCAAAATATATTCAGCGCCTGAAAACCAGAAACTACCTAGATTCAGTTCTTTTTGAGCTTTGCTCGCGATGCAACTCAGCGTGTCGTTGCATCCAGAGATTCCGTTGAGAGCTTCACGAAGTTCAGCGTAATCGTTAAGCAGATGTCTCGTATGAACCGCGAATTCGGCAACCCAGAAAGCAGCCCAAATGTTTTCAGCAAGCCCAATGACACCCGTCTGTACTACTGGCACTGCTTCTTGGACGAGCTTTGAACTGCTCATGCATGCTGTGGCAAATCGCGAGTTCTTTCATCAAAGATGAAAGAGCCCTACACAGCGACAATAATGCTAAAGTGTTTTTTTCGAGCCAAGGTGAGTACAGTTTGCCAATGCTGGTATATAATAATCTGGAAATTTCAGTATGCTTTTCCGATTATTCGCGTAAAGGAATCTTGCACCACACTGGTCATCTAGTTAAGAAATTTTGTCAAGAACTTTTAAAGCGGGAGCAGCTTTTAAAGGGTTTTACAATTTTTCAATCTTTCAATTTTGACATTCCGTGCGCATGGATCAATCGATGCTTTGGATACTTTGAATGATTTCCAGACATTTGAAAGACAGTTTTCTCCAAAAGCAACAGAACCGAGCTGCTACATTGTGGTTTGACAAAAACAGAAGGGCCGTTTGGATACAGTAGAAATATTCGCAAAAGGAAAGCGGTACATTTCAGCATCACAAGTGATTGAATAACCAACGACAACTACGGCGGCATTGATACTAGCAGAGCAGGCAGAAGGCTGAGACTGGTTACTGATTACAGACTTTTAAAAAGTTGGCATTGATGTACTTCAAAATTAAAGTATCGTCTACTGGCAGAAGAGAAAAATTTTTACTACCAAGTGGCAATATCAAAGAAGACTAAATCAGAAGCAGGAAAGTTGAGTTCTATAATGGGTAAAAACTCTATCACTACAAACAATCACAAAAGGAACAACAAAAACGACTTGATCTTGGTACACTTAGGCGCCGGCAATCATTCGATAAAGTACAGACCCCAATATGTAAAGCTAATCACAAAAGCGTGCCGGTTTGGTATGAAAGTCATACGAAATGCTAAAGAGAGTAATAGCAATAACAAAGTTGCTGGTAATCAAGATGACAAGCATGCAGAAGTTGATGCAATTTCAAAATTAAACGATGCCGGCAGAGCCAGTATTAACTTACCTCAGTCCACCATGCAAGCTCTTGCAGTAACCAGTCAAATTATCGAGCAAAGTCCGCTCACTAATACTTCAGTAGGGCTGTCACTTTCATTTGGTGGAGAAGTTCGCAATGATGCTAGTGTGATTCTAGTGGCGGATGGCAGCAATCGAATAAAAAGAAAAGGAGTAAAAAGAACAAGGCAGCTGGTGCTTGGATCCAGAGATCAAGATCAAAATTACAATCAAAATGGATCCCAAGATAATTCCGGTGAAAGTAGTAATAGTGTTAGTGTCGATGGTCATAGTAAAGTATCCTGTTTTGACAATAATAGATCCGACAACAAAAAAACCCAAACCCACACTCAAAGTCAAAATCAACGCTGCTACTTCGGGCTCACTAATATCACTAATTTCCGATACCCAATTTCCCGATGTTTGAATTTTGCCCTCTCTGAGGAATTATTTCCCTGTGGAGAAAAGCTAGGAGTGACAAAGTGTTGCTTTTTGGTAGATAACGGGATGCGATTTGATGGTGGAGATGGCGATTATAAAGATGGCAACTACGATAATTATGATAACCGTGATGGCAAGAGTGAGGGCGGCGGCATAATAAAACATGAGCAACTGGAATTGACGGACCTTGCGCCATTTAAATTTGATGATGGCTATTGTGAAGAGAACGCGAATTTAAGGACAAAGAATGCGGTGCGGCAACATCAATATTGGGACACTATGAGGCTACGATTGCTATCGTCTAATCAACCACAAGATACGTATAAGAGTAATTTAAAATACATAGGTCAAATGGAAGATGATGTTGATCATGAACAACATCGAGTACAAGAGAAGGAAAAAAAAGTTGAAGGCGAAGAAGCACAAGAAGTAAAAAATAGACTAAGGCTGTTTCAATCAGAAGGAAAAACTAAAGGGAGTACCGTCGCCCTTAATGATACTGACATTGAAATTGATGATGAGGTTGATTCGGCTATCATCGCAGCGCCACCAGCAGTAACAGACACTATCGGCGTCCTCATTCAGGATAAACATCACAATATCGCTATGGGGGTTTCTTCTGGTGGCAACTTAATGAAGCCCGACGGACGTATTGGCTGCGCATGTGTGTTGGGTGCCAGTAGCTATACTATGTGCAGTGAAGAGATGAATCTTTTTGAAGAGATAGTAAAGCCTCGATTAGAATCGCAGCGGCAGCAGCATCGTTTGATGGTTAAGAGAAAAAAGCACTATGAGAAGGAAATCAAAAGGGCAGCGATAGAGAATGAGAAGTTACGGAAAAAGAGAAAGATTAATGATAATAATAATGATGATGATAACGGCGCAAGTAACAATAAGTGTAACAATTATGAAGATAATGAGCTGGAGCTACCCATAATCTACAAAATTAGCATATTTGCCACTGGTAACGGGGAAACAATTTTGCAAACAGACTTAGCAAGACACTGTTGCCAATACATGCTCAATTTTCTTCATCTTGATAGCATTAGCCATGGTCAAAATAGTGATGAGCAGTATGTCAGCTATGGTGCAATGTTGAGCAATGCGGTACGCAAGGCGGTGGAGCAAGTGAATGGTTATGTTGGCGTGGTGGGAATTATACAGCAGCGAGTATTTTACGGCACTGATGATGATGATGATGATGATGATTATGATGATGATGCAAATTGTGGCACTACTGTTGTGTGGGCCCATACCACTGAAGCGCTAGTGTTTGGAGCATCTCGTGGCGGTAGACATCCAGAAGTAGTATTCTCCAGAAACTCTGACTCTAGTTTTGGGGCATCTACGTTTAAAGTGGCACATGGAGAAATGCACACTTGAGCAAGATTGATAGACTCAAATTATACGATTTCAAAGGACTATAGTGTAAAGAAAGTTTTACTGTAATGCATTAACAATTCCTTGTTTATCCTTATCCTTTAATATGTAGTAGGCCACCAACACTTTTGAAGCAATTGATAATGTATACAAGGTAGTATCGGGGTTCACTTTCACTGAACCTTAGGAATTTATACATGGTGACATGGTACTAAACTTTACATTAACTTTCCCCCTAATTTTTCTCTGTCTTAAATCTGTTTGAAAGCTCTGTGGAAGTTTATTGTATTATAAGTCTACTATCAGTATATCAAAATCACTTAAACCAGAGCTTTATTCTAGTCCCCCTTCCCTAAGTTTTTATTCTCTTGGTCTTTCTTCCATTGCTATTGGCATCCATACTTTATTTACGCTTTTCTATCAATTTATTTCCAGTATATTAACATTTCCTTAGTGAGTTATTTAAATATGGATAATTTTTTGTTTCTTTTGCTTGATTAGATACTCATCAAACTGTCATTTGATCTAATACCATTTATAATCTGTTTTTTAACGAATTTTTCTTTTTTTAATTTTAATGTCATCTGTATTACAATTACAAAAACTTTTTTTTATATTTTCACCTTTTATGCAGATTTGTAATTGAAAGTTGGTTCTAAGTTAGCTTGATAACTAGAGTTATCGATAATGCACTACTTTCGCATAAAGCTATAAAATAAGCATTGTCATTGGGAACTTACTTGAAATAATTCACTGTTAATAAAATCCCATTTTTCTCTCTCATGCAAGACCGGTTTGTTAACTGTATATAGATGATAGAAAATAAAATTCTATAAGCTTATCTGTATAAAATATTCAATCTTTAGTATATAAGGGAAGCTCACACAAGTAAAACCCCATTAGTATTGTTGTTTTACTTGTTTTGTTTTGTTGAGATAGATCTAAAGGAAAACATGGTTTTTGTCGGAGTATAGTGATCAATTCCACTACTCATACCTGAGAGGATTACCTCTGAGCAGTATTGGTGAGATTAGCGTATTTAGGACTATAAATCGTAAATCTCTAATATGTTTTGCATTCAGTCTGATTAGTATTTATACATGGTCCAACCCAGTATTTTTAAATATTTATTATTAGTTAGTTATATTTGAAATACAAGGCTTTTACATCCAAAAACATGAACCCTGAGATGTCAGTATTTTGTAATAAGCCATATCACTAAATTGAAGTATTCTGTTTTTCTAGTTATATATAACAATTTCATTCCTCACCCATAATGTCTACATGATGAAAAATTTTCATTGCATCTTTGATGTTGGTTGCCTTGGTAATTATGTGTGCTTCAGGTTGTTCTTCCGCCACAGGAAGCTGTTTACCGAAAAGGGAAATTATACATAATGAACGGTATGAGCGGTGATTTTGGTATAATTCTGACGGTTTTGATGGTTATACAGAATAATACTATCATGAAGTAGAGATGGTACTAACAACAACTTTTTCCATACAAACTGTTGCGAACATTTTCCTTCGTTGTGTTCGCATTCCTGATCAGTCTGTATTCACAACCGTCAGAAGGTGCCTTGAAGTTGTCGAAAATCTTGTATAAAGGTCGGCGACGTGTTCCTTTTAACTTGTGTATATAGCGATGGGCGGAATAAAGGATAAGCCGATATACCCATCGATAACGATAATAACCATAACAAACGTGTTTAAAATACTTAGTATAGAACTAACCTTTCTTTTAAACACAACACAAACAGGTTTCAGCGCCATGGCGCAGTGGAAGCGCGCAGGGCTCATAACCCTGATGTCCTAGGATCGAAACCTAGTGGCGCTAAATTTTTGCGTTTATGCTATTTTTGCTTTAAAAGCATAAAATTGTTCGTATATTTATTCTATTTTACAAATAAAAAATCATTACGATTTCCAGTCTTGTTCATTACATCACCGTTATTTTAGTGAGCGGAAGATGATATTAAAGCGAGACCCTTTCTTTTTTCCTATCATTATCAACAACAGGACATACTAAAACTAAAACAATAACCATAAAAAAACCATGATCTTCTCTAGATTCATCTCAACTTCAACAAAACTAAAACAATAATACTAACGAGTTTTTTGCCTGTGTGAGCTTTCCCTATATGCTAACAATTGAACCGTACTGTATATACTATATATATAAGCTTATAAGATTCTATTCTCTATCATTTATATACAGTTAGTAAATTGGCCTTGTGTGTGAAAAAAAAAAAAAAATCTTGCCATCAATGCGAGCAGCTTTTGAAATTGTTAAAAACCATTATAATCTTCTTGCAGGTTGCCTTTTCAATAGGGTCGTGGTAGCATCCTATACTTTTGGAAAGACAATATGGCACGCTTTTCGTATAGAGACTTGGCGACAACTTCAGGGGCATACTATGCAAGTGAGTATAATGAATTGGTTTCTCAACAGAAAAAATAACTTAATCCAGTAAATTCTCAACTCTTGTCCATCGCCAGAAATAATCAAGTGTGATTCGAATAAAAAACATAGTAGCACTAACCAAGTAATCTTTTACGTACATGAAATTTTACAATTTTATCCTAGTATCAAATAATAAACTTTGATGGAAGTCTGAAGCTTTTAAAAAACATGCCTGTAATGAATTAATTATTACGGCTTTAAAACCTGAAAGTGAGCCTGCTTTCGTAACAAGAAAAAAAATTAAGTAGAAAAAGAAAAAAAAAAGAAGAATTGAAAGTAGATAATGACGTATGAGGTAAAAACAAATATAAAATTAGAATCATGAGTTATTTGAAAAGAAAAAAAATTTTTAATACAGGTAAAACAGTAAATATGGTAATATTAAAAATGCAAGGAATAAATTAAATGACAAGGAAAACTAAAGAAAAGGGGAAAAATGTTGGATTGTAGAAAGTTAAGTACAAGTCAAGCTTTCAAATTTCCATAAAAAAAAGACTTCAAAAAAGTCACAAATAAAAGTTAACAAAAGTAAGACGTGAAAAAAAAAAAAATTAGAGACGCAAAAAATAGCATTTAGTATTTTTCTTAAAAAAATTACGCAATATGAGTTCTATCAAGTTTAGCAACCAAGTCTTCTTCTTCTTTGTCAATAGTGTTTTCCTTTTCAAGTTCTTCCAACAAAGCTTTCTCAGCTGCTTCAGAATCAAACGTTTCTTCCTCTTCCTCTTCCTCTTCCTCTTCCTCCTCTTCCTCTTCTTCATCTTCATCACTATCTGGTTCTTCCAATTCATCCAACTCGTCTAATTCACCAAAACCTCTTTTTTCAAAAATTTCGCTAATTGCAGTAATGTGCTCCGAATCTTCACTGAACACATTACCATTAATCTCCAAAAATTTCAAGTTTGGCAATTTGGCTTCAATCAATTTAGGCAAAAGGGCCAAAGAAGCTTCATCCAATTCATTGAATTGTAACTTCAAAGTAGTCAAGTTTTTCTTGTCTTCGCCATCCAACAATGCTTTCAAAACTTCGTAACCGCCCTTCTTTTGTAAAAGAGAGTCGTTCAAGTTCAACTCTTTCAATTGAGACCAATTTTTCAAACTTTCGGCTAATGGAGCTGACGATCTCTTAGTGATAGTGTTGTCTTGCAAGTCAACAATCTTCAAGTTTTTCAAGTCTGATAAAGCTTTAGAGAGTAATGTCTGGATACCAGCTGGTCTAATACCATTCTGGTACAATTTAATAGTTTCCAAATTTTCATTAGCCTTCAAACCCAAAGACAAGTAGTTGGTAGATCCATTCTCTAATCTGTTTCTGCCACAAATGAAAGTTTTCAAATGTCTTTGGCTAGATGTCTTATCGTACTTGGCCTTTTTATTTTGTGCCAACTTGTAAAGCGCTTTACCAATTCGAGCGCCAGCAAAAGGGCCCATACCGTTATTGGACAAAATCAAGTGCTCCAATGCAACAGCCTTTGGAAGGAAATTTTCTATCGGGTCAATAGTCTGCAAACCAAATGCATTGTCACTCAAATTCAAGATAGATAATTTTGGTAAAGTGAGCAAAGCAGGCAACAAAAATTCCAAAGATTGAGGGATCTCAGTATTCAATCTACCAGTATAAAAATCAGAGAAATTAACTTCTTCAATATCAGCACCATGCTCTTTGATGGCATCAGCAAGAGCTTTGGAGGCGTCGATACCAATGGTATTACCAGAAAAGTCAATTTTCTTTAATGGCTTGACGTTAGCCAATTGTTGCAAGTATGGCTCAATATCGGCACTTGTGTTCAACTTAAGCTGCTTGCCGGCAACTGAAAAAGTTTCTTCTGGCTTTATTGGAAGGGAAAAATCTAAAGTAGCCATTGTGTCTATGTATCTATAGTTCTACTGATGTGCTAGGGTCTGGTTAACGAGATCGATTTGAAGGCGCACAAGATCAGATAATTCAATTTGATTCTGATTCGTGTTTGGCCACTTCATTTTTCTTTTTTCTTCTATTTTTTGCCTTTTGCTTCTTTCTGCAAAACTAACTGCTTTGGGATTACCCTACAATACTACACCTGTACATACAGTGGTAAATATTTCTTTCTGGCATGCGTCAGTGTATATTAATATACGGTCCAATAGCTACTCTTCTAGGTACCATTTTTGTTACCGTTTTTTGTATATCCATACCTTTTTTTCCTTCCCATGCGTGCTGGATTAAATGTCGCATCATAGTAGTCTGATTTTGTTGAGTGTTCCGTCCTGGTGCTTAAGGGCAAGGATGATACGAACAGTAAGAACTTAAATTTCTTGAGAGAATATTGCACTTTACTTTTTTCTCTCCTATTCAAAACATATCTCTGTATTTTACATATATTTTTTTTTTTAAAACGCATTTATACTATACAAACCTTGCATCTTGATGGAGTTGGTTTCCATAAAAAAGTTTTTTTCAAAGAAAATTTTTTATGCTACGCTGCATTGAGTACAGTAACTTATCCTTAATCACCCATTCTTTTTCTAGCCATTTTTCAAGTTTCTTGTTTTTGTTGGGGATCCTCGATAAACTTTTCGACTTTATATGAACTCTCACAACTGTTTTAAAGGGCCCGTTGGTGAAAAATTTTAGCAAGGAGGGTGAATGAAAAACTGCATTGTCTAGCGGTGCGGATTGTTTGAAATAATGATGCGAATTTGTCTCTTTTTGTTCTTCTTGTTGGTCAGGTTTCTGGTAATATAAAATGGTTAAACTGTACACTTTGGAAAACTTTGTACTTGTCTTCACGCGTTTCACAATGTCACAAAAAGCAGAAAACCTAGGATATAGCACCATCTCCAGTTCGGGCACATGATGCTTTTCAATGACTCTTTTTTGCAGTACCAAGTCAGTTGTGCTATAGACGTTAACCTCAGGAAAAAGGACAAGCCATTCTGGTACTTTGTTAACTTCATACTCATCGACATAGTGGTCGGTATCATCAACAAATCCGTTCAGTTTTGAAAGTTCGTAGTCAAGCTCGGAGTCGTTGAGTCGCCAATTTTCATTATGGTTCATAATATTGAAAAAAAGCCTGATGGTGGGCACTCTCCATAACGTTGCCCAGGTAAAGAAGTTTAACTCAGGTGTTAGTTGACTAGTCTTTTCATCGTAGTCATCGGCGGCAACCCTTACTAGGTAAGCTAGCACCAGAAAGTCACTTAGCGATCTGTGGTTTGCTATCAGAACTATTAGTAAATCGAACTCTTTGCTGCGGAATGGGTTGTGGTAAGACACCCGGCAACCATACCTATTATTAAAGATGATTCTCCAAAATCCAGCTCGTCCCCAGTTAGCACAATCTCAATTTTGTTTTGTTCCTGCAAGTAGTTTGGTTAGTATACTTTTCAGGTTCTTATGCCCAATTACAAAATAAAGCCCTGCTGATTGCCAACTTACTAGACAGAAAAGACAAAGCTGCCAAAACCCAAGCGCTGTCTTAGTCTTTATGAACAAAAACAGAGAGGGCCATATGATTTCACCAAAAAAGCATATCACTCCAACAAAATGGTAGAATATCCAGTAACTTCCGATAGCATAAGCGAAAAACAATACTCTAAATAGTTTGACGGCGCTAAAGTCCTCGTTCAAGAGCTCCGAAATTCCTAAACGTTGGGCCAAGCTCATTGTCAATGTTTTCGGCAAGTCCCATTCGTGCTTTCTGGAATTATTCTGCATACAAAAGGCTAGTGGGCAGCCAGTGTTCACCTTTGCCGCTTGAGAGAAGCGAAACATTTTTGGAGATTAAATATTGGTTTTTGTGATAACCATGCACTGCAATGCACTGTGCTATGAGATTATGATTTCTTTCACGCGCTATCCCTACTTGAAGATTGCACATTGTACTTACTGGCGTACTTTTACTATTATACAGTAGACAGGTTCTTGAAAGCCAGGTCCCGAGGCGTCCATGTGTTTCCAAACTGTAGCGGCTATGGGATAAGCCGTTACTGAAACTGCGCTTGGAGAAAAGCTTTGACTACAGATTGCTGCAAACCGGAAGATTACGTTGGAGATCGTTATCGTCAAAAATTGCCGTGAAGAAATCCTCAGTCTCAGGCAAAACTTGCCGTACTTGCTTTACCGAACCAACCTTTATAGATAAAACCGGTACTAAAAGCTAGGGTTACTGGAATGCCATCAGCTTCATCAGAATTCTACTATAAACTGAAGTAAATGGAAAAAAAAGAAGCCCCACGCGGGGCTCGAACCCGCAACCTTTCGATTTCGAAAGCTATTAAGAGTCGAATGCACTACCGATTGTGCTAGCGAGGCAACTTGTTTTCTGTTGTGTAATGATACAGCTATATGATTATGAACATTGAGCTCTAACCCAACAAACCTGAATACGGTGAAAGAGTTATTACTGATTAACTTCGCGGATCTTTTATCCTTGTGCAAGATACACGTATTTACTACAATTAATCGTGAATCAATAACATGTTTTGTATTCAGTCTGATTATTATTTAAAGAGGGTCCAACCCAATATTCTATATATTTATTATCAGTTAGTTAGAGAAAAAGGAGGCATGTTTGAGAAAAGGTTGAGAGAGTCTAAGTACTGTAAGAGATCTTGGAGGAAGACAACAGGACTAAAGACTAAAGGAAATATACATTGATTCGAGAAGAGCCAGGGGTTCGGTAGTCAATATGAGTTTTAGTGGTCATTCTGATTATAGTGACTGGACCGAAATAGGTTTAGAAGACTCAGAGAAGTCAGATACTTCGTTAAGAAGTGAAGCTAGTTTTCGGTCTCCAGGAATGGAAACCCCAGAAGCAAGTTCCCATCCGGCTTGAGCGCCGCGGACACCACAACAACCACCAACACCAGCATCAGCACCTTCAGAAAGACCGTACCCAGCGTTTCGTGACCATGGGCCACAAAGGTTTGATGGTGCCCGTGATCCAGTTAAAGTCCATGCATTTTTAGACCAAGTTCGATTGTTTGGAGATCATCGTGGTTTCCAGGGCCCCGCTCTTATTGACTTCGCCAGCGAATACGTTACTGGCAATGCAATTAACTGGCATCCTCTCGTTAGACTAGTTGGCAATCGTTTTGATGATAGAACTCTGATTAACCTATTTACCTCCGGATTGAAATTGCAGACCCGTGTTGCTGTCGCTGCTGCCAGACCGTTTAGATTGGCTGATGCTTATGACATCGCTATGGCTACTGGCGCCGCAATTGAATCGAGCTTGAGTAGACTGAATGCCAGTTTGACAAACATTGTGTAGTTCTGAGACAACGAGTTTACGGAACGCAATTTCACTACTGTTTATAGCTCAACGCCAATGTGTGTTTTATTCAGTCTGAGTATTAATTCCAGTCTTGTTCACTACATCACCGCGCCAACGAATTAGATAACAACGCTATCTTAGCGAGTGGAAGACGGTACCGAAGCGGCACCCTTTCTTTTTGCCTGTCGTTATCAACAACAGGACATACTAAAACTAAAACAATAGCCACAAAAGCCGTGTTCTCCTCTGGATCTATCTCAACCCCGACGAAACTACTAAAATAACAACACTAACGAGACTTTTGCCTGTGTGAGCTTCCCCTATATGGATAAGCTTATAAGACACTCTTTTCCCGCGGTTATATGCTGTTGGTAACCCGGACTTCCGTGACATCGGCGTGACAAAAGCGTGACCGCCGTTGTATCTTTAACCAGAAGAAAACTGAAAAAACAGAACAAGCCGGAAATTTGAAAGTCTGTCGTTTCTGCTGTGGTAAAGTCAAAGTATTCCACGCTCAGATAAACAGTTGTTCCCCTCGATTGCTTTAGCATGTCGTTTCCTTACCGCGCAGCCCTCAGAGCACCAGTATTCAGACCATTGACCAGATTTCCAACCATGTCCAGAGCCAGCTCTACTCTCACCCCAGTACGTGTAACGTTGAAGCAATTGCGTGCCGTTCGCTGGCTCCCTCTCCGCGCCTAAACTCCGGCGGGAGTGGAGCCAGCTCGCTCCTCCTTTTGCAAGCCGCGACAGCGCACCCATACTAACACGCGATTCACAGGTCTTTGGCAAGAACTCTGCCCCTCCAGCCGCCCCGTACAGTCCGGGGATGAAGGTCGGCAACTTGCTCTACGTCAGCGGCCAGGTGCCATTCACCGCGGATGGCAAAATGGTCGAAGGCTCCATCACCGACAAGACCAAGCAGGTCTTCAGCAACATCCAAGCCATCTTGGCCGCCGGCAATAGCGGCTTGGACAAAATCGTCAAAGTCAACATCTTCTTGACCGACATGGCAAACTTCAAGGAGTTGAACGAGATCTACGGCACATACTTCACCAGCCACAGACCAGCCAGATCTTGTGTTGCGGTCAAGGAGTTGCCTTTGGGCGCCGATGTGGAGATCGAGGTCATTGCCGTTTCCGAGGAACAGGAGTCCAAGATCTAACGAGCCGGCGCTCGTCCGCTGTGATGTGTCTGCCTCTCTCCCTCTCTCTCTATATATATATATATCTACAGGCAGCCTTGCACTAATGAACATTGATTGTTGTCGCTCCGGTGTAGCTGGCCCTTCTGGCCCAGAGCTCTGCGCGGTCGCCGACCCCATTAGTAATGGTTGGGAGCCCCGTCACATGATGCAGCAGGCAAAGCTGATCGCAAGTGGAGTGGGCAAAAGAACTGGCGGCGGTGATAGAGACGATGGATGAGCCGGCTGGCTATCTATAAAAGAACAGGCATCTGTCTCCTTGGTCAAATAGGTATCTGGAGCCACGCGTGCGACGACGACGACGACGACGACAACAACAACAACAACAACAACGCCGGCTAGCCCTCTCCCACCATGGCGGACGTCACCAGGGAGGAGTACTTGGAGGACATCTCCAACGACATTTGTCCCATCTGCAAAACCGACAAGTACTTGAACTCGAACATGAAGTTCCTCATCAACCCAGAGTGCTACCACAAGATGTGCGACGCCTGTGTCGACAGAATCTTTCTGTTGGGGCCGACAAAGTGCCCCTACAGGGACTGCGACAAGATCTTGCGCAAGTCCAAGTTCAAGACCCAGATATTCGAGGACATCAACGTGGAGAAGGAGATCGATGTGAGGAAGCGCATCTTGAAGATTTTCAACAAGGCCGAAGACGACTTTGCCACCCTCGCCGAGTACAACCGGTACTTGGAGAAGGTGGAGGAGATCATCTTCAACTTGCTCAACAACGTCGACGTCAAGGAAACCAACGAGTACGTCGAGCAGTACAAGCGCGACAACCAGAAACTCATCTACCAGAACAACATCAATTTGCAGAAGCAGCACGATTTCTTTCTCAGGGCCGAGAGCCAGAAAAAGTTGCTCAACGAGCAAAAAGCGCAGCTCAGCAAGCAGCTCATCAAACAGCTACGCAACGACGAGAAGCTCGCAAAACAGCAGATCACCAACAGCTTGCTCAACTCCGCACTACCGTCAGACGCCATCGTTGCCAACGCCCGCCGCAACTTGTTGAAGCAGACCTCCGCCAGACAGAAGCGGTTCAACGAGGAAGCAAGGCAGTTGCAAGAGCAGTTCCTAGCGCAGGGAATAGACGAGTTGGAGCTCCTCAGTGCCAACGGACGCGGCTGGAAACAGAAGAGAAAGCCAGTCTTGTCTCCGTTCACCCCGTTCAATGGCGACCGAGAGCCGGTGCCCAAATTCGATATGGAGCCCGAGTACTATGACCCGTACATTGCTAACGTTGCGAGCGACAAGCAGTACATGGCCAGCGGGGTCAGGGCAGAGCAGATCTACAGGAAGTGTTTGTTCGAGGCGTTTTTCGGGTTGGACTGTATTATAAAGGATGAAAAGGCGGAGCTGAGCTGACGGTGTTTCTCCATCTTTGCATTTTACTTTTTTTTTTTTTTTTTTTTTTATTTTATTTTTATTCTCTATTTTTTTGTTGGTTACGTCAATTCTTTAGTTCTTTGCATTTGCTGGCATTATATAGTAAAACCCAAACCGGAAATTTGTGTAATCTGCGGGCATACTCAAATGTAGTATGCCGATAATCTCGCTTTCAGTTTCAAAACACGTCCAATTCACGTCATTTTCATATTTTTCGACTCTATATAGCCCCTCGCACTACTGCGGCCTTTCTGTTTCCGAATAAATGGATGCATAGTTCAGGTGTTATGTACTGCGTAGAAACTCCTTTGGGTCCTTATGTCGTATTTCTCCATACTAGGCATGATCCTGCCTGTTGGCCAAGTGTGTGTGCTAGTTCTAGCGTCCCCATTTCATTACCAGATATGTCGGTATTGAGACTGGAGCCTTCTGCTTTTACACATAAACTGCCGGTGTCGCCAGATGTGCATTTTGCGGCTGGTTTTGATCCTTTTCCGTTAGTTCCTTCGAATGGTATCTCGCCCGTCTTGACGTGATCCATTTTGTATAGGCTTTGTTCCTGTCTTCCTATCTACACGGTTCTTTACTAACCCATAACCGGTGCGTGGGCTATTTTCCTGGTCAAGCTGCAGTTTATGTTTGTGTGACACTTCTTCTATGTATTCTTTGAATATTTTTTCCCTGTGTTCCCACTCGTCGCCACATAGGATCATTATTTCATGTCCTTCTTCACTCCCAGTACCGATATCTACGCTTGTGTACCATGCTTCATATTCGGCAGCTCCATTTGCTTTTTGTTTTTTTTACTGCTTCATTGTTGTGCCCTATTGGAAAGAACTCATGATTCGCCTGTCTATGAGCTGTAGCTCTGCAATAGTAACCTCCCAGTCTGTCTCTATTTCCTTTATTTCCTTTGAACGTGTTACCATGCAGTTGATCGAAGAATGCCATAGCTGCAGGATGCAATGATTCAATGTCTAAACACAACTCATTGCCAGGAACTCCATCCACACTTATGCCTCTTCCACCTACTGGTGCCTCTCTAGTGTCTACAAAACCTTTCTTTCAGGCTGCGCTAATTCCAGATCTGTTTGTGGAAACGACTTGAATATTTTAAATGGCAGTCCCGCCAGAGCTTTAGTTTGAACGGCAATATTACCTATTCTGAATATCACCAACTGTAGTTTGCTTAAATTTCAACCATACACTAGCTAATACCATTACGCCACGCCACTTACACAATAGTTTGTCGCCCACTCTATCAATTTTCTGCTTTCACCGTCCTCAATTTTATCTACTAGCGGTTCTCTCATCATCGTCTTCTCCTTTGCTGTTTTGGGCTCTCTACAGCGCCCATAGAACTACACAAAGTTTGGTATACTCGCCACGGGTGGCCTACACTCGCCATTTTGCAATAAAATACACGGGGGCACCACAGGCACTCTCCATATATACTGATCTACTGATGATGGAGCGTCTCCAGATCTGGCCCGTTGCCTCCTCCAGCGTGCTGTCTGTCGGCTTATAAAGAAAAAATAAAAGCCAGCTGAAAGAAAAAAAACAAAAAAAAAAAAAAAAAAACCAACATAAAAACAAGCTAAAACGACAAAAAATAACGAATTTTTTTTTTTACCGTAATCAGCAACTGATCCAAACTTTCCTTCTCGCAATTGGGACCCTTTCTCTCCCCCACCACCACCACTGCTACTGCTACTGCTACTGCTACTGCTACTGCTACTGCTACTGCTACTGCTACTGCCACGCCACACGTCCCCACAATGCCGGAAAAGAATAGCTCTCTTTACTCGGACGACCGCCACCAGAGCCTCATTTTGGACGATACCCACGACACTGAAGATCTCGGCGACGACGTCAGCGAACATCAGCACCGTTTGCGCCACAGAATTCCAGCGAGCAACACCAGCAAAAACAACACCAGCAACGGGGACGACGACGAGGACAACGACGACGACGACGAAGAAGAGACCTCCTCAAGCGAGGGACCCGAAGATAGCGCCACTGACGGGGCCTACGTGATCAGAAATCAAAACCGCAGTGCCGCCAGAAATAGCGGCGGCAGCGCCAGCAGCAGCAGCCACGCCAATCATACCAAAAGGGGCATCAAGGTTCCCAGAGGCTCTCTGAGCTCCGGGGGTCTCGTTGATGATAACGACCACATTTTGTCGGCCAACTACTCCTACTTGGAAGACAAGATGATGCTCGCTCATGACGCCAAACTAACCGCGGTCAGTCATGCCGGCACCCCGCCAGCAGGTCCTGCCATTGCCGCCACTAATCCGCTCTTTGCCAACAATCAGGCAAACGCCGACGGCACTGCTGCTGGCACTGCTGGCGCTACGGGCGGCAGCTCCACTGGGTCCAAACATTCTAGCAGGAAACCGTCCAGACGCTCCAGCAACGTCGAATACCACATGCCTCTTCCTATGGCAGTCCCTAAATCACCAAGCATCAATAATGCTGGCCACTACAAAGCCGGCAACAGAGACCACAGCGGCGAGCATTTTGGCACCAGCGGCGGTCCGGCTGCTGCCAATGCAGCATCCATGCACCATAAGTTCCATCCAACCACGGCAACTAACCCGAACGCGTTGCTTCCCTCGAGTATGGTGGGCACTAAGGCAAGTGCCCCGGATCTGGAAGGCGGCGAGACTCTCAAGTACAGAAACATTGATAGCGAGTATGCTGATGACGAGCCGGTCTCGCTGGAGTTGCTTGATATCCTAAATGGCGTCAAAGACAGCTTGAACTTGAGAGACCGCTACCAGACGTTGTCCAAGCAGCGTGAAAACCAAAATCCAAAAAACAGCGACGAGTGGGTCATTTATCCAAAGCCTCCTCATAGAGCGTGGAATCCAGAGGCGAAGCAGTTCAACAAGGAGCAACCAAAAGTCACGTTTGACCACGACCAGTTCGAGTTCAGCAAGATAAAGATCCCTGAGGAAGACAAATCTTTCATTTTCCAGTTGGACGAGACTGGGGTTTACCAGGTTTACGCTGCTGATGATGCTGGTTTCCAGACCCCGTTGATCAGAATTCCTACATTGAAAGAATACTATATTGACTTGGAAAAAATCATCTCCATCTCGTCAAACGGTCCAGCCAAAAGTTTTGCGTTCAAGAGATTGCAGTACTTGGAAGCTAAGTGGAATCTATACTCGTTGCTCAACGACTACCAAGAAACCGCTACTTCCAAGAAAAACCCACATCGTGATTTCTACAATGTACGTAAGGTTGACACTCACGTCCACCATTCTGCATGTATGAATCAGAAGCATTTGTTGCGTTTTATCAAAAAGAAGATCAGAACTTGTCCTGACGAAAAAGTCATATTCAGAGACAACAAAGTCTTGACCCTTAAACAGGTGTTTGAATCGTTGAACCTAACCGCGTATGACTTATCCATTGACAGTTTGGATATGCATGCCCACAAGGACACTTTCCACCGTTTCGATAAATTTAACTTGAAGTACAATCCAATCGGCGAATCCAGATTGAGAGAGATTTTCCTCAAGACTGACAACTACATTAAGGGTAAATATTTGGGGGAAATCACTAATGAGGTGTTTTCTGATTTGGAACAGTCCAAGTACCAGATGGCGGAGTACCGTATCTCAATTTATGGCCGGTCTATCCAAGAATGGGAAAAACTCGCTGCTTGGGTGGTTGACAACAAGGTCATTAGTCACAACGTCAGATGGTTAATTCAAGTTCCGAGACTTTATGACATTTACAAGAAAAACAAGTCCATTGACAATTTTGAGCTGGTGATTCGTAACTTGTTTGAGCCGCTTTTCGAAGCCACCAAGAATCCAGCCAAGTACCCAAAGATCCATATTTTCTTGGAAAGAGTCATTGGGTTTGACTCAGTTGATGATGAAAGTAAAATCGACCGTCGTATTCATAAAAAGTTCCCGTTTGCCAAACATTGGGACTTTGAACAAAATCCGCCATACTCGTACTACTTGTACTACTTGTACGCTAACATTGCTTCCCTCAATCACATTCGTGCCCTTCGCAGATTCAACACCTTTGTCTTTAGGCCCCACTGTGGTGAAGCTGGCGATCCAGAACATTTATGTTCTGCATTTCTTGTCGCCCAGGGGATTTCTCATGGGATTTTGCTCCGCAAGTTGCCGTTTGTTCAATATTTGTACTACTTGGACCAAATTGGTATCGCAATGTCTCCGCTTTCTAACAATGCATTATTTTTAACTTACGACAAGAACCCATTCCCTTACTATTTCAAAAAAGGGTTGAACATCTCCTTGTCCACTGATGATCCATTGCAATTCAGTTATACTAAAGAGCCACTTATTGAAGAGTACTCCGTCGCTGCCCAAATTTACAAGTTAAGTAACGTTGACATGTGCGAGTTAGCAAGAAACTCAGTTTTGCAAAGTGGCTTTGAAAGGCAGTTGAAAAAGAACTGGATTGGTGAGAATGTTGGATTAGAAGGACCAGATGGTAATGATTTGGAAAAGACAAATGTCCCGAATATCAGATTGGCTTACAGATATGACACGTTGATGAATGAACATGAATTGATTAAAAGATACACTGACTAAGGCTAGAGTTATTCGATTGGAAACCGCTTTTTTTTTTTTTTTTTTTTAATCTGGCTACGTTTTTTTGCATATGTCCATTGTAATAGACTAATACTATGTTCACCAACTCTGGTTACAATTATCCACAAAATTTCCACAATACGACGACTATTGTAGCGTAAGGATTAATTTAAATTTGAGCAAATTCAAAGAACCAACAATCAAGAAGGACTTCTGCACTATTGGCGTTGACGTTAACAGTATAAACAATAATGATAAACACGTGAAGGTAAATGTCCTTTCTCTCTTTTCGATGTAAAGAGCTTCTTTTTAAACTCAAGCAAAGTATATTGCTAAAGGATCATCTTTTGACAAAATAGTGATATACCTAAGTGTCTTTATAGAGGCTCATCAAAAATTATTCAAGGGCATACATGCAGGTATATGCAGAGTTTTCCTCGAGGAACATTTTTTTAATTTTCTTAGGCATCCCGTCGATGATGAGACAAAATGCGGAGAAAGTTCGATTACTCAACATGCGACGGACGGATATCAAAAACAACAAAATAGAAATCCTACAAGATCAATAACATGGCTCACTGGAGCTTCAAAGCATAGAATCAGCAAGAAGTGGCCAAGAGAAAACAAAGTGCTAAAAAAAGAAGAAATTAACGGAAAAAAAACGCAACTAGACAAACAAAATCGAGAGTCACTGAATCAGACACAGTAAGGTCTCTGCCTCAGTCTTGGCTTCTAGCATTAGCTAATATTATACCGATCAACGCCACCAAATCTCTGAGCAGCAAACTTCAAGCTCACTAGAACATTTGCTATCGTTATAATGTCTTTTCGTGCTAATCTTGAAGAGTCTTACTTTTGGAAGCATGTGAATATCGTATTTGGTAGACAGTGGCACTGATACAGGAAGTGGTCTTTTTTTTTCTTTTTTACAACAATCTGGAAGAGAAGAAAAAAGGTGAAAGGGATCCTAAACTTTGCGTGGTCACCAATGTGTAGGGTTCCCACTGAATGCTTGCCCATTTATGTGCAAAATGCTGAGAATATTTCACGCGGTTTGCAAAAGACATTCCTGATAAGGCAATTTGTTATTGAATTATCCAAATCCATTGCGCTGGGGGGTGCCGTATAGAGATATTAAAGGCCAGGATGTTATTCTTGGGAGTGTTTAATGTTTAGGTACGTTGACGTATTTTAATTTTTTTTGTTAGAAAACAGTACAGATAGAGATACAAAAATAGCTATTGTCTTCTGTATACAGTAATATGACATGTAATAAAACATGTACTTAGGCGGGCACATAGTCATAGCAAATTGAAATTCCCTTTTGAGCGACTCACGAATCACCACCCATACCGCTCCCTAATCTTCCGCTTGCCTTGTTTCTCCTTCTCAAACTTCTCCTTCAACACCTGACTATTCTCTTCATCCTGAGCAAACTTCACAAGAGAGCTCAACTGATTACGACCATTGACGTTAATATTTTTGATAGTATTGCTTCCCGAACTGTACGCGTCAACTTGCTGAAGTTGTCCAGTACGAAGAAGTTCGTTATTTGTGCTGTAGAAGTCATCAACGTTGAATTCAATGATTTTTTTGTCCTTTGGTATTTGGCCAAATTGTGCAGTGTTGCCATTAAGCTTAGCTGTGTTGGTGGCGGTGGTAAGTGGATCGGAAATGATTGATGGTCGAGGAATTTCATCCGGATGGCTCGATATGCTTGGTGCCACATATTTTTCATTATAACTGCTGGAGTTCATGCCATGCCTTGATGTTAGGGAGATAGTGCTAGCCGTAGTGTTTGCAGTAGTCGGAAACAATGTAGTTGCATCAAGAGTAAACTCGTCTTCTTGGTCATTGGCTTTGACTTGTTTTAATTCTCTAGCACCCGATTTGGCCAGCTCAGATTCTGTGGCCCTTTTACGCTGTGCGAAATCGCTTTTCTTTTGGCTGTTATTGCCCAATTTTTTCTTCCTAAGTAATGAACTTGGCAAAAACGAAATACTCGACCTCACGTTAATATTCTGCAGCGAATCTTGATTCGGATTATATTCATTATTGTCGCTGTTCCCATCGTCGCTATCATCACTCTCACGCCCGACAATGCCTGCCCCGTTGAACTGATTTTTAATACCACCACCAAGTGTTCTCGTTATATGACTTAGCGATGCATGCTGAATATCACTATTACCTGTTTGCTGCTTGATAGTTGCGTTGTTATTATTGGTATTATTATTTTGCCTCTTTGGAGCAGGAAGGAATAAAGATATGCTATTTGTGTCTCTTTGTTCTGGATCCCTGCTTTCGTTAGTGTTACTGCTTTGACTTTGATCATTCTTTTTGACGGTGACGCCATTTGTGCTTTCATTTATTAAAGCATCGACTTTGGCACCAAGGAAAGCCACTTTCTGACGCTTGACCGCCAATGATCTCTCGTGGTCGCTGGAATCGGAGTCAGAGTCAGAGTCAGAAGAGTCAGAAGAGTTATATTGGACAAGACCACTCATTATTGTGTATTGTGCGTGGTAACGTAGTTGTATGTTGTGGGCTGTGTACACGAGGATTGTTGTATTCTTTAATTGACAGTTCTCTATTTGATTTTTTTATTTTGGTTTCCCATTTTCAGAATCTTGCATCTCATCGAGGCTGTATGTTGCAACATTACAGGGCAATCACGTTTACCAGTCCCAAAATGCGAAAGAAAATACCGAGGATAATCAGGTGATGATAAGTATTTTGTTTCACTTGAACAGGACACAGTTGGCATCACTGCTTTGACCTCATAAGGATCCAACCTTGAAGACTTTCTAGTTGGACATTCAGTTTGAGCAAAACTTTATCAAAGAACACTATATGACTGTAGCTGCCCTAAATAAGCTGGTCCTTTACTTTTTGTTTTTAGTGACGCTATGCGCAAAATAGATCGTAAGCTAAAAACAACATAAACCAACAACTGTGCTAACTATTGAAAAGAGCTAAAGATGATGATAAAAGCAGCAACTACAGAGGCGAGGGAAACAGGTGATGATGACCTGGATCCTGTAAAACAATAATCTTGACGTTTTAGTCAAGGTTCATAAAAGCCTCAATATACGACAACAAGATAAATGCAGATACCAGATGGCTTCTTACAGTATCTGTCCAGAAATCATTTTGTTTCGTCTTGATCAGTAGTGAGAATGTGTATACTGAGCCCGAAAAGGGAAGCATCTTGTTATTATTATCACTTATGATGTTATTATCATACCATCGCGTTGCGCGACCTCTACACTTACAAAGCTGGTTGTTGTTGGGAATAATTGCTTTGGCGTATCTCACGTGCCATCCACTGGCAAGCATCATCGGTCTTTGATTCCAGTGTGTCCAACTCAACTCAACTCAACTCAACTCAACTCAACTCAACTCAACTCAACTCAACTCAACCATCAACTCAATTGCCAACATTCTTGCTCGCTTCATTAGTCACAAGCAAAAGAAGACCACAATGCTCAAAAGGCTTTTCAGTACGGCCTCAAAGGCATATAATGCCTCCTCAAAGTTTGTACCGCTAACCACCAACGACGGTATTCTCAGTGCCATTGGCAACACCCCACTACTCAGACTCCCTACCATATCCAACAAAATTGGCCGTAATGTATACGCTAAGGCAGAATTCATGAACCCGGGAGGGTCAGTTAAAGATCGTGCTGCAAAATACATTATCGAGGACGCTGAAAAAAAGGGGCTTCTCAAGCCTGGCGGTACTGTAGTGGAGGGCACTGCTGGTAACACCGGAATTGGTCTTGCTCATGTTTGCCGTGCTAAAGGCTACAAGTGTGTGATATATATGCCAAACACTCAATCGCCAAGCAAGATGAACTTGCTCAGACTTTTGGGTGCTGAAGTGAACCCAGTCCCTGTGAAGCCATTCAAGGATCCAATGAATTATAACCATCAAGCTCGCAGACATGCCGAAAAGTTACCAAACGCCGTCTGGACCAACCAGTTCGACAATATTGCTAACAGGCAGGCACACATTGAAAGCACAGGTCCTGAGATTTTAAAACAGTTGAAGGGCAAAGTTGACGGTTTCACTTGTTCCACGGGCACTGCAGGAACCTTTGCCGGGGTGTCTCGTTATTTGAAGTCTCAGTTAGGCGATAATGTCAAGATTGTTGCTGCTGATCCACCAGGCTCCTGTATTTACGCGTACATTAAGAGTAACGGCCAGTCGCTTGATAATTCGGGCTCCAGTTTTACCGAAGGTATAGGGCAAGGAAGAATAACTGACAATTTGCAGCCTGATATTGAAATCATTGATGATGCGTACAAGATCAAAGATGAAGATTCCATTGCTATGTTGTTTGACTTGTTGGACACTGAAGGGATTTACATTGGAGGTACTAGTGCTTTGAATGTGGTTGCTGCGGTCCAATTGGCTCAATCTTTGCCTGAGGGGTCAAACGTGGTGACAATTCTTGCTGATTCGGCTCACAAGTATTCTGACCGTTTGTTTAGCAAGAAGTGGTTGCAAGAGAAAAAATTGTATGATGCTATTCCTGCCCATTTGAAAAAGTATGTTATTTTGGATTAGCCAAGTTGTTTTTGTAAATATTTAGAAAGTATACGGTTAAAGCAAAACACTGTCATTATTATAATGGTTATGTATATTGTTTATGTAGCTATAGATTTCAAATGTACTTGATCAAGCTCTCTGTAAGCTCCACAAATATTAGTGTCCTTAAACAAACAAAGTGCTGTATGGTAAAAAACAAAATTAATATTTATGTGCCATAATGATGCAACCCGAAGTCAGCAAGCAAGCATAAGATGACACAAAAGAGAATTGTTCAAGAAATCATGAAAAAAATGTAAGACGTATATAATAGCACACATGCTATAGAGTATAAACTAAAAATGATAACCTAATATTGACTGGTGAATACCTAATCTTTAGTACAATAGTAATGAAAAAAAAAAATGAAAAAAAAAGGCGAATCAAAATAAAAAGATATTCACTTCCCCTGTCAAAGTAAGACTAAACCTGAAAAATTCCAAAACAACGAGAAGAAAATCAAACACCGGAAACGCTTCGCTATTATAAAAGTCACTGCTGAACCTGCTTAAACACATAATATCCGGTCGCCAACAATCCCAAGAAGAACAACATTATTGGCACATTACTTTCAAATCTCGTCAGATAGCTTCTTTTAGCACCCACTAAAGTCAATATCACTGAACTTCCAAGAGCGATCTTAATACCAAGCAGATTAGCATTGTCGTTATTTTTGTTGTTGTTTGATTTCATGGATAAATAGCCAGCGGCGACATAAAGAATGGCAAACGTGTAGCCAGCAATTAATGACGGAAGGGAACCTTTTTTGCTGCGAAGAATAGTGGTTAGTAAGGAGACAGAAAAGTCAGATGAAAAGCAAGTTCAACAAGGCATGATATAGTGTTTTCGGAATGTACAATGAGAATTTAAATGACGTTGAAACATGATGTAGATACGGTTTAACTGATTCAAAAGAGTTCATGGAACCAAAAGAGTTCATGTAAGCTTCATGTGGCAACGATGTACGGTACTGACGCTTTTAAATATTTTCTCTAAACTGGCGAGGTTTTGACAAGTTGACGAGTTGACGAGTTGACGAGTTGACGAGTTGATGAGTTGATGAGTTGATGAGTTGATGAGTTGATGAGTTGATGAGTTGATGAGTTGATGAGTTGATGAGTTGATGAGTTGATGAGTTGATGAGTTGATGAGTTGATGAGCTGATCAATATAATGCTGAAAATTCAAGTTACAGTTAACAAAATCGAATGTACTAAAAACATCAAAACCTGTAAATCCCAATGCCAAAACTTAACCAATCCATGTTTCAAAAACAAACAGACAAACAAGCAAACAAATAAAAATACATACACAAATCCCATAGTACCGCCGACGGCTAACAATCCAGCCATAATAAATCCAAAAGGCGCCACAATCACATCAAACGCCTCAAGCAAAACCACAGTCAAATACAACCCCACTACCGAATACAACACTGCGTGTCTCTTATATTTTTGCTTTGTCTTATTCACGAATACTTGTCTTCTGTTTCTCGCCTGCGGCTGATTTTCAAGCAAGGCTTCCTCGTCACCTACTAAATTGGCAAAATCTTCATCTTGGGAATCTAAGGGAGCATAGTCGGTTATTGGAGTAAGTGGCTCCGAGGCCCCAGTAACGGGGTTTTCAAAAAGTCGGGCATGTTGATGATGTTGGTGATGCTTCTGATGATTCTGCTGATGTGTGCTTGTGGCTTTGTTGTCTGATATAAGAGGGGTAGTTTCAGTGGCCATTTCGTTTATAACTTTTCTGATTTTATGGTTGTCAGTGACAGACAGCGGAGCTTGAGCGCTGCGTTTGGTGTGCTTACTAGAGTGTTATCCATCTGTTAACTATTGCTCTTGCTAATCAAAGGCAAAAATATAGTAAAAAAAATAAAAATACGAGATCATCACTAACATGCAATCCGATGCTGGGGTGTGTACATTCTCAATGACACGTGCATTACTGTGCTTTGACATGCATCATGAAGATTGTCAACAGAAAAAGATAGATCTCAAACTGCTATGTGAATGCCATTCTGTCAAAATAACACAGAATGCACGAGGATCCAGAACTTACTCAAGAGCTTAGTGCTTCTTAGCAAGGATCAAGGTGCAAGTGAAGGGTGTTGGTTTCGGACATACAGTACAGGGCTACATCTCGTGAGCGACTGGTGACCCAGAGCTGACATCACTTATATAGATCTCATTCTGAATTTAGAGCCAAGAGTGTGTGATAGCTAGAAAGTAGCGGATGGCGCTTTGCCAACTATATGAGAGTAACTTTAGGCATATTATGCTGCGAAATATAATTTCACAAGGGTATATTGCAATCAACTTATAAGTAATTTAGTATAAACCATCACATATAAGCCTATAGCGATTACATTATCCAACTGTTTAGGTAAATGAGTAGGGGCAATTGAGCACACATGATGGCCCGCCAGCTGTTATTTGAGAATAATAATAGTAAAATGCAAGCAGCCCATCTTCTGTGCTCAGGATTTTCAAGTTTTCTTGAGTTTGTTCTCTTTGCGCTTGCCGTGGCATTCTATATCCTGAGTTGTTTCTAGTGCCGCATACGTGTACTTTATCTAGCTCTAGCAAGAAAAAACGGCCGTTGGAGGTGCCTTTAGCAAAAAGCGCGTTTCTTTTTGCTGATTAGCTCTCGCTGCGCTTCTTTCTTTTTTCACAGGTGTGCCCCTGGTGTACGGGTGTTTCGGGTGGCGGTTGCGGTTGTTAAGGGATTGTTACACTTTTATGTCAGTCACGCTCCTTTTTTTTCTATTTTGTTCTCCCGGTTTCCAAGGCCACAAATATGTTACCCTCCTCGGCTACGATGAAAATTTTGCACGCGCTATAAAACAAGACCGAAATTTTTTTTTTTTTTTTTTTGGTGGACGAGTCTTTGATTTGCATATCAAATATTATTATTGCTGATAAGTATTCCTAACTTATTACAATACACTCAAGAGTATAAATTTTATACACATACACACACATAAAATAATACAGATCTTATCAAATAGTATTACTTAATTATGTCTGATCTTTCCAATGATATGAACAATTTGAACATCAATGGCCCTCCTGCTGGCGGCGCTAACACCAGAAGATCCTACGTTCCACCTCATCAACGTAGCTCCGGCGGTAGAGCTGGTGGCAACTTTGGCGGTAACCGTTCTTACGACAATGGCTTCGGTGGCAACTCCTACAATAGTGGTTATGGCCGTGGTGGTCGCAGTGGTTACGGTCGCGGTGGTCGTGGTGGTTCCTACAACAATAACCGTGGCGGCGGTTACGGCGGTGGCCGTAACTACCAGGATAACAAGTTCTCTGGTAAATTTGTCGACGGTAAACACATTCCAGGTCCAACCAATGAAAGAGCTGAAATAGAATTGTTTGGTGCTGCAGACGATCCAAAATTCCAATCTACTGGTATCAACTTTGACAATTATGATGAAATTCCAGTTGAAGCTACTGGTCACGATGTTCCAGAACCAATTGACACTTTCACTGCTCCTCCATTAGACTCGCTTTTGGTTGAGAATGTCAAGTTGGCTAGATACACTAAGCCAACTCCAGTTCAAAAATACTCTGTTCCAATTATTGCTGCTAAGAGAGATTTGATGGCTTGTGCTCAAACTGGTTCTGGTAAAACTGGTGGTTTCTTGTTCCCATGTTTGTCTGAATCTTTTATCAATGGTCCAAATAAGGTGGAACCAGATGTTAACAGACAAGGTTACCTTTCTCGTAAAGCCTACCCAACCATTTTGGTTTTGGGTCCAACCAGAGAATTGGTTTCTCAAATTTTTGATGAAGCTAAGAAATTCGCTTACCGTTCTTGGGTTAAACCATGTGTTGTTTACGGTGGTTCTGACATAAACACTCAATTGAGAAACATCGAAAGAGGTTGCGACTTATTGGTTGCTACTCCAGGTAGATTAAATGACTTGATTGAAAGAGGAAGAATCTCTTTAGCTGCCATCAAATATTTGGTTTTGGATGAAGCTGATAGAATGTTGGATATGGGTTTTGAACCTCAAATCAGAAACATTGTGCAAAATTCTGGTATGCCAGATGTTAATGACAGACAAACCCTTATGTTCAGTGCTACTTTTCCAAAAAACATTCAAATGTTGGCTAGTGACTTTTTAAAGGACTACATCTTCTTGTCCGTCGGTAGAGTTGGTTCTACTTCCGAAAATATTACCCAAAAAGTGTTGTACGTTGATGATCCAGATAAAAACTCTGTTTTGTTGGACATTTTAGCTGCTTCTGACAACGGTTTGACTTTGATTTTCGTTGAAACCAAGAGAATGGCTGACTCTTTGTCTGATTTCCTTTACTCTCAAAATTTCCCAGCTACTTCTATTCATGGTGACAGATCTCAACATGAAAGAGAAAGAGCTTTGGAAGCCTTTAGAACCGGTAGAGCGCCAGTTATGGTTGCTACTGCTGTCGCTGCTAGAGGTTTGGATATTCCAAATGTTACTCACGTTATTAACTATGATTTGCCAAGTGACATTGATGACTATGTTCACAGAATTGGTAGAACTGGTAGAGCTGGTAACACAGGTGTTGCCACCGCTTTCTTCAACAGAGGCAACAAGAACATTGTCAAGGACTTGATGGACATTTTGACTGAAGCTAACCAAGAAGTTCCAGACTTTTTGTCTGCTGTCGTTAGAGAAGTCAGCTCTGGTAGAGGTGGCAGAGGCGGCAGAAGCGGTGGTAGAGGTAGCGGTAACAGAGATTTCAGAAGAGGGAACTACAGCAGCGGTGGTGGTTCAGGTTGGGGTTACAGTAACAACAGCTCTTATGGCGGTTACGGCAACTCTTACGGTAACTCCTACGGCGGTAGCAGTGGTGGTTTCAGCTCTTACGGAGGTGGTCGTGGTGGCTATAGTTCCGGTGGCAACTCTGGTTACTCCAACAGTTCTGCTAGTGGTTCTGGTGCTACTAGCGACAGCTGGTGGTAAGCAACTGCTTGATTTCCAACAGCGTTAATCTAACATGATTTTAACATGTTGGTACCACGTTTATTTTTGTCAATTCTTGTTTTTTCTGATTTTTATCATCTTTTTTTTTTGCCACATTACTACTACTATTACTACTATTACTACTTTGTTACACACATCAACGTCCGGAAAATCATAGATGTAATTCAAAATAATAGATTATTGAGTCAAAATTCTTCAATTCAATTCTATTGGTGAGCTTGATTGGGATTAGTTTGGTTTTTTGGATTTGGACATTGTGATTTATGCTATACAGGTTTTTCAGCTCTCTCTGTTGCTGCAAAACTCAAATGCATATCAACAGTTTAACATTGTCAAATAACCAATACTTCTTTGTTTTTCGTCATCAAATTCTTCAATCACTAGTTTATGTGACTGAAAAAAAATTATAGAAAAGAGAATATCGGAATAATATCTCTCGACACTTTTAATTCATTATTATAATATTGTTGCATTTTTTTTCTTTTTTCACCGTTTTTTTCTTTCTTATTCTATCTGCATGAGTTTGTGTTTATTGTTTTATTTTGATTGTTATGGTTCTTTTTCCCTTATATTACTAATTTTTTTCTTTTTCTCATAAAGTTATTCTGTTTTCCCTAAGGCATTTTTAATTCATTATTATTTTCTGCATATTTTATTAGTTCTGCAATTGGGAAAGGACAAGGATAAGGTTGAAGAAGAAGAAAAAAAATAAAAAGAGGGAAGGATGGCTGGTCAAAAAATATTTATTATGAAAAATTTCCAAAAAGAATGTGATTTTTTTTTTATTATCATTGTTCATATTATAATTCAAATAATGTGTATTATTAGTTATTATGTTATTTTCGAGAGAAGCAAGTGCATTTCAAACAGCATAACAAAGCAAAAGCAAAAGCAAGTGCTTCTTACGAGCTTATGATAACAGAAAAAAAATCAATTAATTTATGGTTACAATGCGGTTTTATTGAACGAGAGAAAGAAAAGGAAACATATTTTTTCTAAAAGAAAAAAGAAAAAAAAGGACAACAAAGAAGAGAATATAAGAATCATTGGGAGAAGCTTTTGATTTTGTTCAAGCTCTAGTTTCTAATAAGTGAAGGTAGTTGAAAGAATTTTGGTTTTTGATTTACGTGTATGGTTTTTTATTTATTTTCTTTATAAATTTATTAAATTTTTCAATTTTTATTATCATGTTACTTGTTTTCGTTTTTATGTTTTTTTTTCTAAATTCATATTAAGCACTTTTTCGTTGATCTCCGGTAATATGCCAACAATTGTAAAAATATCGGTATTTCCTTTTTATAAAAGCTAATAAAGGGTCTGTCACTCAACTCAGGGTTCAAACAGCACCTTTTCAGTTTAAGTAGAACCAATTGATGCAAACGCTGTCACAACGTCACTATTGTTATCTGGTCACGATCAAATTGTGCATTCTAGAAGATGGGTAGCGAATTTAGCCACAGAAGTAAGAGTACTTGATCTAGTTCATATAGTTATATCTATAGTATAAGTGAAAGAGAAATAATATAGATATTATCATAGAGAATTAAACGATAATTTTTAAAATCCATTCAATTAAAAAAGTTGTGAATAATTATATATATTACCAAGGAATATCACATGTTTGGGAATAGAAAAGAAAACTAGATCAAAAATTCAAAAAAGTAAACGGAAAAAGAGTCGAATTAATGAAACGCAAAAATTAACCAAACTAAATAAAAGATATCAGCGCAAATCCCAATATAAAGAAAATGTAGTAGAAATCAAAAGTCTAATAGATAATAGAGAATTAGAACATCTAAGAATATAAATGTCTTGAGTGCAAAAATGTAAAATATAAAAAATTTAAAGTACAAAATTTAAAATGAAACAAAGAAAAGAGAACAACTGGAATGAAACTAAAGGACCGAAACCAAGAAAACCAAATAAAAAAAAAAAAAAAAAAAAAAAAAAGCCAACCAACCAAGTACAGAAAGAAAAACAAGCAAAAAGCCAGAAACAAAAGAAACATAAACGTCATAAACAAGGCCAGTAATCTTAATCATTCTTTTTCAACACCACTTTCATCACTTCCCTTAGGATCCTCAAACACCAAAATTTTTTTACTTTTTCTCAAGTTGGACAACTCACCTAAAGTGAATCCAAAGTTTAAATAATTATCGTGTTTATCTTCTTCACTTTGCATTAATTTTTTTCTTTTCATTCTTAGATCCTTATTGGACTGAGCTGGTGCTGATTCTGGAGTGACAGATAGTTGTTCTGAAGTAGAGGCTTCCTTCTTTGGGACTGTTAAGGTAATTAAATCCTTGTCAATTGCCGCAGTTGAAGTTTCGGTGGTAGCAGCACCAGCAGTAGCAACAGCAGAAGTTGAAGTAGCAGCGACAGTTAGGTGAGGTTTAATTCCCTTATGCTTATTTAATAACCTTTGCAAGTACGCTTCTTCTTCCTCTTCCGATGAATTGTAATGTAATTCCTCTGGTTCTACTGGTGATGCAGGAATATCAGAACGATTGAATATTATATTACTTTGACTAGCAATGTTTTTGTTCTTGTCACTTGACTTTTCACGGAACGCATTAGCTAATCTTCTTTTTTCTCTCATTCTTTTGAAATAATTACTCACGAATTGAACATCATACTCCTTTTCTTCATCATCATCGTTATTATTGTTTGAATCACCAAGAACAACCTCTTCTGTCTCACTGTATCCTTCATCATCAGAATAATTCCCATGAAGGCCATCTTTATAAAGGCCATTATTGTCACTTCTTAAAGCTTCTTGAATAAGCCGCTGTTCCAAAGCATCTTCATTTTCTTCTCCTCCCTCTTTAGCTTGCTCGTCATTAGTTTCTACGCTATCAGTCTTATCACTATCGTCTTCGCTGACAATTTGTTTTGTCAATCTTCCAAGTAAATTTCCGCTACGTTTGTATGGTTCTTGTAATTGGCAAATTTTTTTTACTTGACGATTACCGTGACGATTGATCAACAAAAGCTCTTCATTAGGGTTGAAATTTTCAAGCGGTTGATGATGATGATGGGAAGCATAGTCGTTAAATGAGCCACTTCTATATCTTCGTACTTGTGGTGCATTGTTTATGATTTTACATTCTGGAGTAGTAAATGGTTGCTCTAGCTGTGTCTGAAGTTGCAGCTGTTTCAGCAGCAGCTCCAAAGACGCTGCTTTTGTCTCTTTGGGCGTACAAATGCGTTTAATTTCTGCATCAAGCATTTCTCGATCATCATCAGTATCAGTATCAGTATTATCCAAAATTAATTCATGTTTTGATTTTGTACGCTCAGGCGTCATACAACCGTCCATTACTTGTTTGAATGAGGTTTGCTGATGCTCAATTTCGCTTCTAGTATTGGTTTTATAAAACTCGCCATCAATTTGACTAGCCACTTCAGTGCTGGCTTCACTATCGTTATCATTGTAGTTATTGCTATCGATAAACGTCTTTTCAATATCATCATCATTTGGTTCATGTACTTGCTCCCGTTCTTCATCGATAACAGTTTTCATTAATTTTGATCTCTTTGGCCTAATGAATGTCCCATTATCTTCATCATTGTCGACAACGTTATCCCGTACTACATCTTCGGACAATATATCAAAGGATCTCTTAGCAACAAAATGTGGTGTAATTAACTGGTTTCCTGTTTGATTCCAGTGCTGTTGTTGTTGCTGTTGTTGTCCTTGAGTTGCTGTACTCTTTGAATTTTGCTTAACATCTGGTGTATATTCAGGAGTAGGAAAAACCAATCTGCTATTTTTGCTTTTTGTTAGTCTGGGTGTAGGAATTTTTATTGGTCTTCTTTCAGGAGTTGAAGGCAGCCGCTTGTGCTGATTTTGGTTATCACAATGAAGGTTTTCACTCATAGTTGCATCCTTATTTTTTTTATTTGAATTAATTGCAACTATTTTTGCACTTTTGATACTGCAATCAAGTAGTAATTACTCTGACGAGGTGCTTTGGTAATGTTTGTTCTCTGGTGAGTAAAGATGATATAAGCTTTACCGAGATGAGATGAGATGAGATGAGATGAGATGAGATGAGATGAGATGAGATGAGATAAGATAAGCTAGTAGCGTGAACTGCAAATCAAAAATATTATTTTGGTTTTATTTAGTTAGTTGTTGCTGGGGCAACTTGAGTAGTAGTAAATCAACGTTGATTTTAGTTATTGGCAAGTACGTTGCTGGATGACCGCCAATTGAGCTGAAAAGAGCAAAAGCAGTATCCCCGACAGGAAAAAAGAGGAGCCAAGGATAGCAGACAGGGAGAAGTTAAAGCAGTGTGTTATGTTTGAGGCACCACAGTAACGATGTTTACCATTTGTAGCTAGACGAGCATTAAAATCATCAAAAAAAAAACAGATGGCTGGCCCCAAGTTATGCATGTATCTAGTGCGTGACTTTCCAAGTAATTTCCCGATTAGGTAATAGTATGGTTGGGAGCCTATTCATGATGGTCCTACTTTCCTAACATTGATACTAATTATGGACATAGAAACGTAACTACAGTAGTTCCTTGTCGGTAAACAACAAAGTGTGTTGGTATTAGCTGAGATAGTGCTGCGGGAATGTTTGCGTGTCCAGTATGTTTGGTGATATAGCAGAAATCGAGGAAATCCATTTGCTAAAAGTGAAGCATAGTATACTATGGCAATAACAAAAAGAAAAAAAGTATTTGGATATTAACTTATCAAAATGCTTGATTCGAATAGTATAATATCAAGTAAAACACTATAAAATAAGCTTTTCACAGTGTAATATTAAACTATATTATATGCTCATATACCTTCTATTTACTATATAGTGAATAATGACATTGTATTTAGTATATATGGCATGAATTCATACAACGGTAACAAGATAGCAAAACAATTCTTTTATTTCAAACAGATCAAACAAACTTGCTGTATAAGATTTGTATATCAGAACCAGTAATAACATTAGTATAAAATTAGTAATAATAACGATATAGTATATGTGAAATAAAGCGGGCATATCATAATCAGCACTAAATGGATATTGCATCACGTCAAATCATGAAAGCAACTTTAAATTCTCATTATATTCATGAAAAAAACTTTCAATCAACCCAGAAACACCTCTAACTCTACTAGCAATAGGAATAGTCTTGATAATAAGTGGCAAGATCACTGACAACTGTTTCAATTTTTCCAGTTGTTCAACTTTAGTAGACTGGTTGAAATTATCCAATAAATCATTCAATCCTTTCAATATAATTATCATTTCAAGTCTTTGGATCTTGGAAAGTGGGGCTTGATTGGCTAATGTGCCACCACAGATGAACTTTCTTAAGATATATAAGGTTCTAATTATTAAACAGGAAAAAATCTTGGATGAGAGTATTTGTTGTGATTGAATGCTGATGATTTCTAAATCATCAGTCGATCTATGTTCTTTTTGTCCAAGTTTTTTAAACTGTTTGACGCTGGGTATTTTGGAAAGTTCAATGAGATCGTTTAAGCAAATCAAATTGATCTTGTAACTTGGGGCAAATTTTAAGGGTTTGACTAATGGTATATGATCATCGAAATTGAAATTGGAAAAATTTTGAGTAATTGTATCAATGTTTCCTTTGATTGCTGGAGATCCGTTTTTCTTTCCTTTGAACTGTTCAGCATCTTTATTTTCTTCCAATAATGAAAGCTCAATTTCGTCCTTTTCATAAACGTATGACGATTCAAGAATATAGCTGGTGAAATTATCCAACAATGTCTCAGGGAAAGATTGTAAGCTGATGTATGGAATGATTATGCTTCTTAATTGATTCAAAGTCTTGACATTGAATTCTTCATGTTCGTAGTTGGCGCTGTTGACATTGAGACTTGTCTTATAAATCTCTACTATCAAGTACCATAATCTTTCCTTTTCTGTATTATCAACTTCATTTTTAGCATTATCTTTAGCAATAATTTTGATGATTTTCTCCAAAATAAATAATATTATTGTGATGCATTCCATCCATAGTTCTTTAGGTGGCTCATCATCCTTATTGCTTTCTTTTCGTTTATGGATCCCCTTGGCGTTTTGCTTAATCGGTTCTAACAAGAAAGCCATTGTTTTAGTAATACACCCATTTTTAATCAACAGCTTGAAATTTTCAACTTTTTTAATTTGCTCTTGCAAAATTTTTGTAGAGTAGTAACTAAGAGATACAAATGTAGAAATTTTAGCATCATTCGGTAATTTACTTTTAGATAACTGTTCTTTTATTTTAACTCTTGTTGAAAATGGCAAGACGACATTAGTAACTAAATGAAGAATGACTTCTGATTGAATTTCTGGATCCTTATTGTTGACAATTAGCTTTAAGTTGTCTAATACTGATTTTTGCAAGTCTGTTGGGTGTACGTTATCATTGAAATAAGTCGGCAAGATAGGATACTTCACCACAGAGTTGAACAAATCTAAAGATTTTCTAATTTTTTCGTAACCTATATTGATGCCGATAATTTGTGATAATGGAATAAACGCCTTCATTAATGACGTTAACGAATCTTGATAATGTTTGTTTAGTGTCACATTATAAGAAACGTTTCTGCTAACCCAAAAGTTGAACAACAATTCAATAATCTCTGAGGGAATTTTCTTGTTTGTCTCATTTTGTTTGAGCAAATCATTAAATGCTTCATATAATTTTAAATCACAATTATTCCAACCAAGTTTTAAGATATCCTCTAAATAGCTCACTAATCCACTCCAATACTTGAAAGCCAACTGTGGTTCAAGAGCGTCAAAGTTTGAAAAATAATTGTTATAAAACTTGACGGTGCCATTAACTATCAATATCAAAGTTTCTGACCATTGCTCTCTTATTTTTGCTAATTCTTCCCATGAACTGTCTCTTTGAATCTTTGGACGAATGTTAAACAATGATGAGATCACAATGTTATAACACAAATCCCATGATGAAAGATGCTTCCCGTGGGAATCAAGGATACGGAAAAAAGTCTGCACTGATCCATTTCGCACTTGATCTTTGGGGTTATCACAAATATTGATTAATACATTCAATAAGTAAATCCATAAGCAGGAATAAGTTATGAACTTTTCTTCATCAGTATCATTTTGTTTGACTTCAATAGCCTCAACGTATCTCATCAAGTCCGTTTGGGTCTTTATTTTGCTCACAAGTAAACTGTTTCCAGGTTCATAATTTTCCTTGGCGACATTATTATTTAGTAAATCCCTAATATAGTCACTAATTTGCCAAAAGTAACTTATTGCACTAAATGAAATATTAATATCGTAATCTTGTTCACTAAACTTGTAAATAGAGTTAATCAATTTTTTGATAATGTTTAACGGCAACACAGTTAAAAAATCGCTCAAAATCAATTGCAAAATTTCAAAATCTATCTTTATTAATACGGATTTCTTCTCCAATGATCCATACGAGGATGCTGCCGCGTCATTTTGAACTTCTGAATAACTAAAGAATTCAAAAGCTAAGTCAATGATTTTGAAGATCAACTCCCAGCTGGCCTTGCTGAAATAAACACCAAACATGTCCAACAAATCTTTTAGATTTTCTAGTGATTTGTAAATAAGCTCAAACTCTGAATTTAATACGAGGGCGCTAACAGGAACACTTATCAGTGGCTGTTGATCTTCATTATCGTCATTGTTACTGACCAGCTTTTTATCTTTCTGTTGGAGTTGATTGATTGCATTTAATATTTCGAAAAGCGAACTAAGCAACTTGTAATCGACAGAATGCTCTAAAACAGTTTTCTTATTTCTTTTTGCAAGATTTTCTACAAGATTAGCATTAGTGAAACCCTCTTGAAAAATGGTCTTTATCAAAGTATTGAAAATAGTACCGCTTTTCATTCTAAGATGATTAGCCAAGGATCGATTAGTTGATAACTCGGTCAAGTAATTGAAAACCACCTTCAAGCTGGTGATTTTATCAGTGCTGGGACCTTCATGGAGCAATGAATCAGGATCCTCCTCAGCACACTCAATTAAGAACCTTTGTGAGTTGATTCTCGAAATTGTTCCCAAAAGGTCCAAAAAATATTCCTTGTTATAGTAGCATGCACTAAGTTTTACATCTTTGATAGGCGTGAACTCATTTCTTTTTGTTTGCTGCTCACTAGAACCACCCACTTGGGACTGATGTAATAAATCAAAAATCGAGATAACAGTTGCATCATAATAATGCTTTTCTTCTTTTCGATCTCTTTCAGCAAAGATTGTTAAGTCAGAAAGCTCAATCAAGCTCCGCAACACTACCAAAAAAGAAGGCAATAAATAATCTTTGAAAGAATCGTACAATTTTTTGACAGAATTCTGGATGACGGCAATTTCATTTTGTTTGACATTTGGCATGCTTCCATACTTGGTCATATTGTAAACATATTTTTTGTCAAAATTTTCTGGAGGACCATGGAGATAAAATTCCACCCACTGTAGAGTTATAAAAATGTTTTTCCAGTTGAATCCCAAAGATGACCCTAAAGAAATTGCTAAATTTATTAGTGCTCTTAATGTGATCAAGTGTCTTGAATTAATGTACCTTGAATGTAATACTAGCTGGCCGTTAGCGGTTGTAGATGTTATGATACCACCTTGCTGAAGTGGGCTGGTAGGACTAGTGGCGTTAGTGATGCTGGTAGCTAAAGAGCTCAAATTTTGGTTAATATTATTAGCATGGCTTGAGAATTTGGAGCTCAAGCTGCCAAAAAGGGACTCGCTTAAGGATTTGTTCTCTTTAATTACAGGTTTAGGCTTTTCAGTTCTAGCCTTGGTATTATCTTTATTAAACGACTCCCTAGCCACACGAGAATCTATACTAGATCTTTCACTCTTGCTGTTGGTTTTAGGGTTATTATAAGACTCGTCACTATTATTTATTGTTGATACAGCAAAGACCATAATTATATCATCTCGTGGTTGGCTTAGGCCCAAGATTCCTGAGGAGTAACAAAGTTTTTGCAATGAGCGAATAAGATTGTGGAAACATTCATTAGATAATTTGGAGTACAAGAATACTTCGAATGTGGAAATCAACACTTTGTAGTTTTTCAGAATAATTGATTGCAATAGTAATACTTCTTTTTTTAATTTTGGTGATTTGATATCATCCATTTTATCCAAAAACTTGAATTGTTTAGATGAAACTCCTGATGAAGTTATTTCAGCCTGTGAATCACTTTCCGAGGATAAAGAAAGTTCCATAACATATTTCCCCATCCCATCGACGAAATTGTTGTAACATGATAAAATCAAATAGTAAATGTAATTATCTGGTACTGCAGGTGGCTCCGTTTTATCGAGCATTTCAATGTATGGTATTTTTTCAGAGGAGCTATCAATAATAAACTCTTGAGGCTGTGATACAAAAGCAATCAGTGAAGTACTTGCTGATGATGATCCAGAAGATGTGCTGCTGCTCTTTGCTACTCCAGTACTGTTGTTGTCATTTTCATTACCGGATTTACTTACTTTTGCCGGTATAGGAGGATGCAACACCGATCTAAACTTTATCAAATTTTTAGAACTGGCAGAATCCACCAAACAAAAGCAATTGACCAAAAAATCATTAATAACATGTTTCCTATCACTGTTGTAATCATACTCGTTGAATATTGCTGTTACTAAGTTGAAATCTTTGAAAATTGAACTGAAGATTTCTAGAACTATAATTTTTTTCCAAATTGGGGAATCTATGTCACTCAAGATCATATGGTTTAAGAGTGATATAACAATTTCACATTCAATTTTCAAAATTTGTAAATCTTTTCTAACTAGCAAATCTATTATTCTAGCAATCCTCACTACAACGGAGAATTCTTTGGTGGGTAGGGATAAAGATCTTAACAATATTGGAGTAACTCTAAAGCGAAGCAAGTAGCCTAATTCTGTATGCTTAATGAATACTTGAGTGAAATTCGTCAATATGGATTCAATAAGTTCCAAGAGAAAGGTTTCTGTTAAATAATTGAATTGCAAGAAACTTGGTCTATGGTGTTCAATCAATGAACATAAGTCATCAAATATTCTGTAGCAGTCATAAACATTATCTGACACTTGAACTTGCTTATTGTTATCTATCTTCACCACATATGATTTTACCACCTCCTCATCGTTCAACTGATCTTCATCGTTGACCTTGTCAAATATAAATATTATCAATTGCTGTAATGTGGCGGCAGCGGTATTTATAACGACTGCTGGCTTATTTGGTCCTTGAAGCACTGCGCAAATCAACAAAAGTTTGGATATCAAATTGTCATTCATATCTTTACCAAACGCTTGATAAATCGTTGGTAATAATTGCAACACTTTTAATTGAATCTCCAAGGGGAGATGAGAAGCTTCAATTAAAGAGTCCAAGATGTTTTCAAGAGATCCTAGAGGCAAACCATGAGCAGCAATAAGGCGATGGAGACAATGTATGGCAATGGAGCTGAATTTAGCATTGCGAGACTGACATGATAAGATGAAAGGAGTAATAAAATTTGGCTCCTGAGTTAATTGCCTGATAAAATTAGCTTCAGATGTTTGTGAAGCGTCATATTTCTTGAGTATGTTGAGAGAGTATTCTGTGGCATGTTTAATCTCATTGTTGCGCCTTCTGGACTCCGATATCAAACTAGAAAGATCTGAAGAAAGGGCTGCTATCGTGGACATCTTGACGATGATCTGTCTGTCTTAGGAGAGGCCAGTGTGCAATGAGAGTGGGTTTTATTGTTTTCAGGAAAGCAAAGGCCGCATTAAAAAGGGATATGGTTTTGCCAATGGCTAGGTGCTTTGGAAGTGTAGAATAACAGAATGGACAAAATGAAGTGAAATAAAGTGATATTTTGACTTGTAGTTGCCAACGCAGTGACAGCGGCTAATATCATGGCGATGCAAAGACAACAAACGCCCAAAGCGCGGCCTAACTATGGTGTCATGTGATTCTGTATACCATAATCGCGGTTACTGGCAACAATAATATTTTTTAGAGCCGTTTTATAATAGCTGTGACGAGAATTTATACATATTTCCTGCTACTCAAACATTAATGATTGATAACTCAATCTTGTCAAAACTATCCAGTCTTTGCCTTTCTGGCTTACAGAGTGCTTTCCATATTAAACGCAGATATTGGCATATTAGTTTAACTGTTTAACCTCTAAGGACACAAGGACATGCCTAGAACGTGTAACTTTAGGAAAGCACTATCTACAACACTTCTATATTTGGGGTATGACTAAGCAATCACAGTGTAATAATATGGTTCAACGGAAGCACGCGATGGGTGGTGTAAAATTTGTGAATCAATCATTATGTTTGATGAGACAAAATATGTACTTTTGCATATCTCCATTTCAATCGTGATTTACCTTATATCTTTTTACTACTATAGTTGAGGTTTGAGCTAAAACTTCACCCTAACATCATACAAATAGTTTTTACTTCTTAGATACTCAAGGTGGTTATTAGCACTTTTTACAAGTAAAAACTATATCTATGTTTTGTATCGGCTTTGTGCAATGCATAAGAAACGAAGGCACAGATGTTATTGTTTTGTTTCACAACATGCTTGCGTTTTACGTTTTGATCACTTACTACTATCAAGACCTTTAACTTAAACATCCAATTTGTGTGAGTGATTTCTAATTTTGAGCTTTTCTTGGTCACATGAATAGTACTTCCAGTGTTGAATACCAAACTAGATTTCTATTAATCTTTCTGTGCACTATCCAAAAGCTCTTCGAATTGTTTTTGTTTGCCATCCCGCGCACAATGTGATAATTTGTAATTCTCTTGTCTTTACATCCCCTATTCTGGTTTTCATGTTTTCAGAAAACTTTGTCCTGTCTCGCGATCCTTGCTTGGGATATTTAATAACACTCACGATAAATAAACCGACCATTCAACCGAGGACAAAGTCTGGCAAAAGCCAAAAATACAACCTCACTTTCGGCAGCCAGAGAAGGGGTTAAGAGTTAACTCCAAAAAGAAAAAGCTCTGCACATGTACAGTCTCAGTTGATTCACATGCTCCACTATCATCATGTATTTTGTCCTTTTTGAATACTGACTGAATGATTAATGTTGACAATTCGCTGTATTGGTGATTTGTTGTAACTGAATGCGATGACGTATAACGGTGATGGTATATACATAATTATGCGTTTACAAACTTAAATATGCATCAGGAAACATTCATACTAACAATGTTTTCCAAAAGAAGAAAAATATAAACAAGATATAAGCGCAGGTCGCCGCAACTAAATGCTTACAAGAGTAACAGAAAGCATGGAAACGCAATAATATGCAATAAAGGAGGCTTGATTTGGCAAGAGAATTTCCTTAATCAAACATCCTTTGGGATCAATCAATCCATGCCGAGCCCATCACTGCTGAAACTGTCTTTATATTTCTTATATCTGCTGATATTTCCTCTAAAAGTAAGAATAGCATTGCTATTTCGCTTTGTTGATCTTTCAAGATTCGTTCTATTAAGTACCAATTCTGTTTCTCAATTCTTTCTTTATTTCCAACTAATCTTTACTTGCTGTCGAGTACATTCATTCACTCATTTATACATATATTTCGCCTCGTTCCTTTTCTACTCCATCTTTATTAGTACTTAAACAACCACAAATTTATGACGAGAAACTACTCAGCCGACCAGTTTGCCCTCTTGGGCCAATTGGGCAGAGGCTCCTTTGGCATAGTTTACAAGGCTCTTGATAAAATCACTAACCAAATCGTGGCCATCAAGCAGATTGATTTAGAATCCAGCGACGAAGATATCAATGAAATCCAAAAGGAAATCACCATTCTCTCAACCTGCCGATTTCCACAAATCATCAAATATTATGGCTGCTATGTTAACAGTTACAAACTAAGTATCATTATGGAAATTGTTAATGGTGGCTCCTGTTTGGACTTGCTAGTTAAAGTGGACTGTTTCAAAGAGAATCAAATTGCCATTATTTGCCGCGAGTTGCTCAAAGCATTATATTATTTGCATTTAAACAACAAGATTCACAGAGATATAAAAGCCGCTAATATTTTAATTGACGGTAATAATGGAGATGTCAAAATCGTTGATTTTGGAGTCGCTACTCAACTTAGTAACAACTTATCCAAACGAAATACATTTGTAGGTACCCCATTTTGGATGAGCCCCGAAGTGATTCTACAACACGATTACAATTATAAAACTGATATTTGGTCTTTGGGGATAACTGCTATTGAACTAGCATTAGGTAAGCCTCCATTAGCTAATATCCATCCATTGAAAGTGCTTTTCCTTATTCCACAACAGCCAGCTCCTGGATTACCTTCAAAAAATTCGCATACTGGGGAAGTTTATTCCAAGAATTTTATCAATTTTGTCAAGATGTGTTTACAGAAAAACCCAGCTTCTAGACCAACTGCTAAGCAGCTTCTTAACCATCCATTCATAAAGAATGCTGGCAAAAATTCGGATTTGTTGGAAATCATTCATTTGAAACAAAAGATTGAGGCAAAAAGCAAGACAAAGACAACAAAGGCTATAAATCAAAATAACATTGTTTATGAGAAAGAACTTGATGATGAACCATTAATAAAGTTTACAAAAGATTCGACTGATGATTATGACGGTAATCTCACTTCGTTGGATGACTATGGAGATTCTCCATCGCCGCATAGATCTTCCAATATTACTTCACAAATAACTTTTGATTTTGATGACCTGAGAGCCTCAGAAAATGAGGAATCTACCATAAAGGATAAGCACCTCTTGGATAGTAGAAACTACAGTATTTATAATACTAATGACGACAATGGCAACAACGCGTCTTCATCACCACAGATTATCATTCCTAAGCAAAGCCGCAGCCAGATTCATTCTTATGGTCATAATTCCCCGGCGTCTAAATCATCATCGTCTTACAGTTCTCCATCTCCACCAAACTCACTAATAAGCAGCAATTCCCAACATGTGCTCAACCAAAATCAAATGCAGTCTCAAAATCAGAATCAAAGCCAAAGTCGCAGCCGCGGTCATTCTCGTAACGTTTCACCAATTTCATTAACTTCAGTCGAAATGTCTCCCAACAAACCATCCAAAGCTGTTGCATTTGCATCATCGGCCACCGCATCAGAATTCAAAAAATTGAGCTTAAACGACAACAAAGATAATGGCAATTATAGATTGGGATCCGACCCCTCACAGAAATCGCGTCAATTTACTAGAAGGAACAGTTCTGCTGAATTGTTAGCCCATGCTAATGCTAATGCTACAAATAAAACTCCTAACCAACAAAACCATCATCATAATCATCAACGATCAAATTCCAAATCAAACAAAAAGTACAGCCATGGCTATTCAAAATCAAACTCTCAACTTCATTCGTCTCAGCAGCTGCAACAACAACAACATAGAATGCCTAAGTCAAGCAGCCATTTTTGTCTTTCCAGTAGGGCTTTGGAAGCCTCATCCTCATCTTTACAATCACAGTTACAATCCTCACAGCTGTCTTCCGCATTTTCTGTTTCCCCGCTGTCTTCATCATCAGCAACTTCACAAGTTTCATTATCGTCGTCAATGTATGCTTCAGAAGTTGGAAACGGAACAGGAATGGGGACAAATTTTGGAATCAACCGTTCTACAAGCAACGATGATGCTGAGAAAGTAATGAAGCAGCAGCAACAACAACAACAGCGCCACAGATTACCAAAATCGAAATCACAAATGATAAGTCCAAACTATAAGCCAACTTTTGATATCACCAATAATAACATTGGAAATTATACAAATATTGACAGTTATGCCAATAATCATAATCAAAACCACAATAACGGAAATGTGAATATGATGCTAAAATCAAATCTGCCGTTGCCTAAACTGCCTGGACATTTCAATCATAATCATCTCAATACACCATTTAATAACGTCAACAACAGCAGTAATGGATTGAATAACAGCAAAGTGAGCCTTTTTGATTTTGAAATTAAAGATGAGTTTCGTTCAAGTACAGGCAGCAACGGAAGCCGAGTAAGTCAAATCAGCCAAACTAGCAGCCCAACGAAAAGAACTGAACATTATAATCATCAAACTCACAATAAATGTCATAATCGTGGTCACTCGCATGGTAATTCGCGAGGCCAATATCAGGAAAATCTTCATGTTGATGTTCATGATGATGCCCATTTATTTGATCTTTTAGGTGCACCAAAATTAGCAATGTCGAGCACGCCGACGCCCAAAAACGATACCAATGTCAACAACAATAGTTCATCATTCTTTGCTAATGGTACCACTGCTGTAACTACTGGTTCACAGCGAGAGATTCCTTTTGAAGAGTTTAACCAAGACGTTCAAGATAGAACCAAGTTACAGTTTACTGGTGCGCTTAATCAGTCATTGGCTAATCTTAATCTAGGAAATAATATTAACATTAATCGAGAAGACGATAGAATAGCTACATTAGCCAAATTTCGGAAGTTGAATCAGTACCTTGTTCTGAATTTTAACCAGCCAGGGGAATTTGCAATGTTGCTTGGCTTTTTTAAAGATACGATGCTGGTTATCCATAAGGATTACGAAACTGCACAAGAAGAACAGAGCAATGCAAAGACAAATTACGAAGATGATGATAACGCCAATAATGATGGTGACATTGCTGTTGATCCAAGGGTAGATTTGTTTGAAAAATTGGTACCTGAGGCTATGGTTCAAAAGATTAATAGTAGCAGTGGTGGTAGTTGTAGTTCTGATAGTAGCAGCAATAGTAGCAAGAAGAAAAAGAAGCAAAGAAGACCAAAAGATGATGTGGAAGAGTTGTTATTGAGCAGATGGGCCGAAGGGGTACTTGAACGATGGAATGATTGATCTGAGTTGTGACTGCTTCGCTTTATTTTCACTCAATTGTACTGCATTTTACTTTACTTTTACCTTTTTACTTTATTTCATGGGCATTCACTTCATATTTACGGGCCTTAAATATAGGCTTTTTGGCTTCTTTTGGTCTCTGATTTCTCGACTTCGTTTACTTTTACTTCTTAAGGCATATATACACTGAATAATAAAATCATATAGACATACCCTGGTATATGTGCCCAATAGATGGCACTCTGTAGCATTGACGGCTATACATAATCATTTATAATACACTATAGCAGTCGTATTGTCCACTGCTGTTGCTGTGTTTGGTACTCGAAGCAATGGAAAATTCCACGCGCAACGAAAATCACTCAAAAAAAAAAAAAAAAAAAAAAAAAAAAAAAAAAAAAAAAGCGAAAATTGTCGCACTTCCTTTTGACACATTTTTCTGTCTCGACGGATACTACAGCCACGACAACGACAAATACAGTCTACAACAACCAACACCCAAAAGAACACACCTATAACACTCATTACTAGGAATATAATCAGTTAGTTCCATCAATCATTGCACTGACTTCCCTCTTTGCTTTTTCTTCCAAGCGCTTAAAACAATCAATTGCCATTTCTCAGCAAATTACACACTTAATTCCCCAAGGAAAAGTTTCATCAGGGCCTTTCATGACAAAGGAAGACTTACTATTGATCTCTCATCCAGCTAAACCTAGATAACACGAGCTTGAAGAGTTATAATTATTGAATCACAATCTTGAAAACTTATTTTCAAACGTAAAATACAACACCAATTATTGAATAGCACCGAAGCAAACCAAATCAAATTTGCCGTTTTGCTGTTCTTCAATTTGACCTCAGTTTCCTGACATCTGCTCATTACCCATCAATCTCTTTCCAATTTTGTCCTAGTTTCATCCATTTGGCTGTTTTTGAACTATTGGTCTTCTTGCGGTACATCTCCATTCTTCCCACCCAAGCAAGAGCAACAAGCAAAAAACAAGCACTCAACTTAGTTAAATCAGTAACTATAGAACTACTCTGACTGGTCAAACTCCGCAATACCAATACAATGGCTCCATCCATTTCTTACCAATGCGCTGATCTGCTCATCAATCATGATATTGCAGACAATTTAGACTCTTCTGATGCTTTTGAAGGTCCAGAAAAACTTTTGGAATTATGGTTGCTGCCAATTCCAAACTTGCCTAATAGTGGTCTCAGATCGGTACCATTGTCAGAAATTGAAGATTTGTTGCTGCTCATTAATTGCAAAATCTTATCTAGAGTCAGCTCCCTGAACATGGACTCTTATTTGCTTTCGGAATCTTCGTTGTTTGTATTTAATCACAAAATCATCTTGAAGACTTGTGGCACAACCACCACTTTGCTTTGTCTTGAAAAATTGTTTCAGTTGGTTAGCAAGTACTTGGAATGGGACTTGACCACTTACCAACCGTTCAAAATTTTCTATTCTCGTCGTTCTTTTATGTTTCCTGAGAAGCAAGTTGAATTGCATCGTAATTGGAATAATGAAATCGCCTATTTAGACAAGTTTTTCCCTAATGGCGATTCTTACATTGTTGGCAAATCTAACAAGGACCATTGGCACTTGTTTACTGCTGGTATTGGTTTTAACAATGTTTATGATTTGGCGGTTAATTCATTGCTTGCGTCAGCAGTTTCTAAACGTAAAATCATTGCTGAGTTTAGCGACCAAACATTTGAAATTTTGATGACTGAATTATCTCAAGAATGTGCACAACAATTCAATACGCAGCAGTACGCCCCTACAGACATTGAGTTTGACGGTCACAAAATTGGTGCTTTGACATTCCAAGCATCAGGCCTTTCCGACATCTACGAAATCAAGAGAAACAACACTATCAGTAGCAACTGTTTTAGCTTTAATCCATGCGGATTTTCATCAAATTCCATCATTAATGATGACAGCTACTACACTTTGCATATCACTCCAGAAAGAGGCTGGTCTTATGCTAGTTTTGAAACTAATGTCAATCCATTTGATCATAACACCAACAATTTAGTAGTTTTGCATAAAATTTTGAATATTTTCAAGCCAGGTAAGTTTTGCTTTACAATTTTTGAACTAAAGGATGAGTTTGCTGAAGCTTCTGACCAAACAAATGGTAAGGCCATTGGAAATTACAGCAACGATAAAGAATTGAACAATTTGCAGTTGTTGGAAAAAGTCAAGATTGACGGGTATAAAAGGGTTGAAAAAATTGCATATGACGTGGATGAATATGAATTGCTCTATGTTAATTTTGAAAGAATTTAAAGGGATAATTTTTTCCTTTCCCATAAATACTTTCCTTTTTTTTTTAATTTGATCTTGGTGGCTGTTCTTTTCTTTAATTGAGCTTCACTTTTGGGAAGAAGGGTACTGCTCAATTATGATTAGTGGCATACTTGGATTAATGTTTTTTTTTTTTTTTTTTTTTTTTTAATCTTTTTTAACCTTTTTTAACCAAAATTATTTCTTTTTTAAATTCAATTTCAACCTATTCAATTAGTTGCTTTTTTTATTTTTGAATTGAACCCTACTAAGATATTTCATTTTAATTTTTCTTTGATTTCTTGGAGTCAGAAGATTTTTTAGATCTTTTTTATAATCGGATCTTATCAATTTTAAAATTTGTTAAAAAAAAAAAAAAAAAAAAATTGAAGAAAAAATTACCTATATATAACTTTTGCTTTTTAACTTCTAGGTGTATACATGATGAATATAAATACACATACACCATTTTGTTACCCAACTGGGTAATTTTTTTCCCAAAATTATGAAAATCCATGCTACGTGCAATGTGCTATAGATTACGGTGCTGAATATTTCTGGGCTTGGCGAGAGTCATTTAATAATGTAGGTACTTGCTTATTCTATAAGTATGAAGCCTGTCTAAAAATTGATCATCAAATACAAACCATAAAGTAAAAAACACCATAAATACATAGCAAAAATGAAGAATCCAAAGTTTCATATAAGTTATACCAAAGATACTAGATTTGCCTTTAAATAAACCAAGGGTGCTGATATTAATATTAATGGATTTTTTTAGCATTGTGGCAATGTTATGAAATACACCCCCTAACTCTCTCTCTCCGCAATTAACATTAACATCTCATCACCTCCTCAAACCAGCGCGTCGCACACCCTCCTCTCTCTCTCTCCCATGTGAACTCCTCGCCTCTCAACTAAAAACCACAGCCTACTACTTTTCATTTAGTATCTGAAAAGCAATTTTATTTTACTCAAGATAATAAAGACATTACAATTTTAGCATTTTTCGTTGATTATTTTGAAAGACTCGATTTTGACACTCTGGCAGAACAAGGTGGCAGATGACAAATACTATGAGGCGTTAGAATTTGAGCTTGAAGTGACGAAAGATTAAAGCATTAAGATAGACCAGAATTCGCCCTATATTCTGAAATACTAAGAGCAAAGAGAAACTGAATAACGAAAGTGTAAATATAGGTCATTATGTAGCAAAGAAGTATAGATAAAAACTAACTGGGTACCAAGAGCCTTGAAAAAATTAAAATTAAGCTGAAAGCAAAGTGAGCTGAAGATAATCTGTGGAATAAAAAAGACAAGGTGAATTAAAAATAAAACACAAAACATAACAAAGCAAACTAAAGTAGCAATAAACACAAACAATAAACCGAATTCAAGAAACTGTACACCCAAAACGCTGAATAGCACTTAATATATCAAAAAAAAAGTAAAATATCTAAGAAAAGCTTTATGGAACCTTGTAAAAGTATGTCCAGTTATTTGAACTTAAAATAAGTGGCAACTAAATATGCAAATTCTCAGTAGAATTAACAAGAAGATCAGTTTAATAAAAAATAACAAGTCAATTAAGACGAACAATAGTACCATTTTTTCATAGTTTCCAGTATTTGTTCGTATACTGCAAAATATTTTTCTAAATCTCAAAAAAAAATTGAAGGTGTCTCGGTCTGTGGTTTCCGTTGACAATCATCCTAGTTGCGGCCGAGCTTGAAGCACTTTAACTCAGTAGAAAAAAGAGACTTGAACTTAACTCTGCTTGCTTCAAGGTTAATATCATTTTTTTAAATACTTGAAAAAGGAGATATAGGTCTCGGAGGTAAAAATCGACACCAGCAATGTGTTTGAAGAGGTAGGATAGCAATTAAATTTTTCCTTATTGAGTATAATATGGCGAAGCCTTTGCCTTTCACAAAAGGCTGAAGCTAGTAGCTTATTATCATAACGCCGGGGTCGTTGAATGTTGGCGGCAACTTGTATTCTTTCTTTAGCAAATATTCTCTTTTCTTAGTAAAAATTTTCTGATTTTCATTTTCAAAGTTAGGGCTGGCTAGCAAGTTTGATTCTTATTCTTTGGTTCCTAGGTAAATTTTGCTTTTGGCATAAACCACACGCTAAATGTTGTCTACTGTGCTCTTTTTGGTACTGCAGTAACAGAAGCTAGGCTTCACAATCCCGTCAAATACAACATCAATCCGGTTGATAAGCATGGGTGATTTACAGTGAGGATGGCAGTACCTCTATTGATGTCTTTGTTTGTATAGAGTTAAACAGTTTCTATGTATCAACTATGTTTCGACCGGGCATAAAACTTCTTCCAAAATGATCAGCTAGCTAACTAGCAGCTACTCTCTATCTATCTCTAATAATTTAAGCGAATCTAATCAAACTTATTTTTGTAAGTGTTAGTTTTATATATTCTGCATCAATATGCATATTGCCTAGTTAGGAAATTAGGAAAAACACAAGATTAAAGAAAATCACATAAGTGTATGCTTTATTCTGGTAATAAAAGTAAACAAAAATCTAGTGTATATTTATATGCTTTTTCTTTGTATCAATTCCGAAACTTGCGACTTTCTTTCTTATTCTCGAATGCGTGTCTCTTTCGTTATTTTGCATGCTTAACATTTAGCACCAGAACCAGATGGGATACCAGTACAACTCTTCTTGGTCTTACCACCAGTAATATTAACATCGCTCCATTTCCAACCGGAAGCACCTTTTACCAAAATGTAAACTGGTTGAGCGTCGCTGTCGACAGAACCAGTGATATTGTTAACAGCCAAACCGGTGATTGGCAAACCGTTTGTTGGGGTACCAGTAGGGCTACCGTTTTCATAATCACCTTCAACAATAATACCGTATTTGTGGATATTGTCAAGTTTAATGTTTTTGTAGTTAATGTTGTTGACTTTACCGGTGGCTTTGTAAACTGTCTTAATTCTGATACCATTATCCGAGTTGGTGACGTGACAGTCACTAACGTGAACACCATCAACAACATTGTTGGATCTGCCGCCAACTGAGCCGATGGAGATACCGTGACCACCGGAACAGTAATTGTTGGTAAAATAAATATTGGTACCACTGTTTACGGCAAGGCAGTCATCTTGATTTTTCACTATAACGTTTTGGATCTTGATGTTGTTACTGGAACCAACATCGAAAGCATCAGTGTTGTGACCACCTTTAGAGTCACCGGCGCTGTTATCAATGTGAACACCGTCGATTGTCAAACTGTCAGAGTTGTTGATAGAAAAACCTTGGACTGGGGTGTTCTTAACATTAAGGCCCTTGATGACAGAGTTTTTCTTTAATTTGTGAGCAAAAAAGAATTTAGGCTTTTTGTTTCCCCCATTGCTACCTTTACCATCCCAGTATTTTTCACCACCAGCATTGATAACATGACCAGAAGCACCATTAACAGTGATTTGGTTACCAGAAACACTGATTAAAGGACCTTCCCAAGATTTGTGGCCAAAAGAAGTGGTACCTTCGAAAGTAACTGTGGTGCCGTCTTTCAAATCACTAAGATCCAAAGTTTCACCAGCTGGGACAGTAACACCATTGACAACGATGTTAGTACAGCTCTTCTTGATGCTGCTGATACTGTCTAAATTGGAAGAAGTAATCGTACAAGTTGCACGCTTTTCTAAGTCAAGTGGAGAAGCAGAGACCATAGAAAGAATGGCAAATAAGGCAGCGGCTGAATAGAAAGTAAGTTGCATTTTTGAGAAATTGTTTCTTAATTAATGAAGTATAGGGTCTTACTGTTATTTAAAACAAGGGCTAAATGAAGGAGGGTTTGTGTTTTATGAAAAACCAGAAATTAGAACAAGTAAAATTGTTACCAAAATACAAACATTTCCGGCTGTATTTATACTTTGGGAAACATCTCATTTATTACTATTCATAATAAATTCACTTTCTGACCAATATTTCTCCATGATTCCCCTTTTATTTTTACTGAGTTATGTATAGAATTCAGCGGCATGCATGTTTGAGATTCGCATAAGACATTAGGAACATTTTGTCTGCAGCAGTGCCAGAACTTGGAATTCTTCCAAAGAACCGGGGCAACAACAGTTCATCAGGCCAGTTTATGAAAAAATGGTAATGGCTTAACACATTCAAAGCATGCGATTCACAGGCATATCCGGTTGTGCCCTGAGGCTTTGCTGTCATGTTGATGATTTTGAAGGGTCTATTGTAAAAAAATTTGTCAAAAAGCTTACATCAATCTTTAAATGGGCATTCAGTAAGATCTGCTAGGAAGCAGTGATATTGATAATATCTCTCTGACTGAAGACAATATAACCACATAAAAGTACATGTTTAACATTCTCTTACCAGTAAGAAACACCTTTTGAGTAAGAAGACATTGAATGTGCAATAATGGATATTTCTCCCTCATTTGCCCCCTTTCATCTTGGTTTGCCTTTACTTTTGTTCACATTACATGGGGTCTTGTTTTGTCTTGTGCGCCAAAGTAATTGAATTCCCAGTCTAAACCGCGCGTTAACAGTACGATTAGGCTAATGTAAGGATGGCTTTTGTAGCGAATTCTAGTTATAGGCAGTAAATGTTTTACCAAAGTTTTGAGCTTTCCGCCTGTCAGCATATAATAACATATTTTAGTGCACATTTGCCAGTTAAACAGAAACCAACAAGACCTAGATGTCAGACATGGAATGATTACTTACGGCAAGAGGTGAAATGCAACCACAACATTGACTGATTTACATTACTACTCTATATGTATGGATAAACGAAATTAAACCGTCGAGACATGAAGTAGTGGGTGCTATTGAACCGAGATGATATGCTATGAAAAGGAAAAATAACTCTAAAAGATAGGAGAATGAAGCAAAGAAAAAACAAATAGAAACCAGAATTTTCAAATTAGAAAAACCAACAGGGTTATTAGTAAATACGTAAAACAGAGAAAGAGCTTATATTTTTAAGTCTTCAGTTTTATTCACTAACTCAGCATTGTCTTTATTTTGCTGTTGCTGCTGTTGCTTTTGCTGCTGTAATGCTTCTTGAGCAGCATATGCCTCTTTAGTGACTTCTTCAATTTCTTTCCCCGGCTTGAACGTAGGCTTATTAGTCTCAGCTCCGCTTTCTTTAATTCCGTCACCTTCAGTTTCCACATTGTCCCCATCTTCTGGATCAAAAGAAAACTTTTTCAAAAAGTAATCCTCCACTTCAGTTTTCCCACTATTCTCAGCCTCGAAAATCGCATCATGTCCAGCACTATTCTTCACAAATGGATCGGCTTCATATTCGTCACAAAGCACCCTAACAATTTCTAAATGACCATTCAACGCAGCCCAATGTAATGCAGTGTTACCAGATTTATTTTGTTTATTGATGAATTTTTTACTCTCATCGCTGTCTTTGTTATACAATTTGGATAGTATGGAAAGTAAGAATCGTATCACTTCAAAATGACCATTGGCAGAAGCCATATGCACCAAAGTAGACTCAGATTGCAGGTCAACTAGTTGAGTGAGGAGAAGCGACTCATCAATCTCGGTGAATATTTGCTTGAGGGAATCGAGTTCGCCATATCTGGCTTCATCGACAATGTATTCTATTTCTTCAGGACTGAGGCTGGTTTGGACCATGTTGCGTGACTTTTTAAATATGGTTTATATTCACTTATTGAATGATAATAATGTTTTGCGCTTTAGATTAACAAGAGCAACTGATTTGTGAGAGGGTTAAAAGAAGGGCACTTAATATGATGGCTAGTTGAACTGCTTTGACTTGTTTAGCTGAAAGAAACCCTTCAAAATAGACCAGAAAAAAAAAAAAAAAAAAAAAAAAATTTTTCGGGATTCCCGATTACCCTCGGAATTCGAAACTCATCGCTGCGTTGAAGTCAATATAGAGGGCTATATTCTTAATATCTAAAATTTTCGAAGCAGTAATTAAGACATAATCAACGACGGTATAAAAACTTCCAGTATAAGGCTTATTTTGTTTCTTTTCAATTGCCAATGATATTGTTGTGCTCATTTTCCATGCTTATTATCTGTATGATAATTTACCGGATCGTGCTATGCGCGCACAAAACCGGGCGATGAGATGAAAAAAAATTTAACTGATAATGAGATATTTCAAATTTTCAAAGAAATTGCAAAGTCTTTTATACTATCTATTTCTCATTATAGCATAAAACCATATTTATAGTTAACAGCTATCACAATGACCACCAGTGATCAAGGATTCACCCAGAAAACTCAAGCGTTTATTGATTTTCTCACCACAAATGGTGTGAAAATTAGCCCCAAAGTCACCATAGCTGATCTTAGAGCCCAACACCAGGGCCGTGGAGTTATTGCCGTTGAAGATATTGATAATGACGAAGTTCTTTTCACTTTACCAAAAGAAGCTGTCCTAAACTATGAAACTTCGGAGTTATTTAAAAAATTTGGCAATAATGATGAAAAAGTTAATCAAGTTTTGGAAACTTACAGCCAGTGGGAAATTTTAATCTTGTGCCTTTTTTACGAACTTGAGATCCTCGGCAATGGAAGCAAATGGGCCGCTTACTTTGACGTTTTGCCAAAAGAATTTCAAACCTTGATGTATTGGAATGATGATGAATTGCGATCCTTGTTGAAGCCATCACTTGTTGTGGATAGAGTTGGAAAACAGGATTCTCTTGACATGTACCAACATTTGTATGATAATGGACTCAAGGATTTGAACATTGAGGAGCATAAGGAAACTTTTACGGTGGAAAAATTTCATCGCATAGCTACTTTAATCCAGTCTTATTCATTTGATGTCGAAAAGGACTTGTATATTCAGAAAGACGCCAATAAAGAGAAGAAAGAGAATAACGATGAAGATGAGGAGGAGGAGGAAGAAGAAGAAGAATATGAAGAAGAGCCAATTAAGACAATGGTATGTTTGGCTGATACTTTGAATGCTGACACAAACCTTGTCAATGCCAACTTGACTTACGAGAACAATGAGCTTGCAATGAAATCAGTAAAACCAATTGCTAAAGGTGAGCAAGTGTATAATACATATGGTGAACACCCAAATGCAGAAATTTTAAGAAGATACGGTTACGTTGAATGGGGGTCATCGAAGCATGATTTTGGCGAAGTGCCATTATCACTCATCAAGCAACTGTTCGTGGAAAAATACAACGTTAAGCAAGAAACAGTGGATGAGGTTATAAGAATTATCTCTGAAGATAAAGAATTGGATGAAAACTATATTGGCGAGGAAGCAGGTAACGGTAGTAAAGAAAAAGGAGATGAAGAGAAGAAGGAAGATGAAGTAGAAGAGGAGAAGGAAGATGAAGTAGAAGAGGATGATAATGGGCTTATTTCTGACAGTTACGAATGTTACGCTGATGGTCTTGTTAATCCTGAATTTTATTACTTGATTCAAATTCTCACCAGCATTTTCAAAATTGAGAATGACAATAGCTTTTCACCGAAGTATTCTCAGATAACCTCTTTGGAAGAGAAAAAAAAGTACATAAAGCGTTTCACAAAGAAGATTTTGCAACTTATCAACTCTAATAGAATTACCCAGGAAGCTCTCTATAACTATCAAAAGCTTTTGGACAGGAGACTCGCTCAGTATCCAGAAAACTTGGTGGAAAACGCAACAATGAAAGTCCCTGAAAAGGACGAATTCACTCGCAAAGATTTTGCAGAATGTGTACTTAAGTCAGAGATTAATGCTATTAAAAACTGCAAGAAATATTTCACAACCAAGAAGTTTAGCAATATTGAAGATGGCAAGTTGATAAGAAACTTGTTAAAGAAGTACAAAGTTACGAAGAAGGAAGAGACAAATGACCGCAGAAAGAGAAGAAAGTTAATTAAATAAACATCATAGACTGCAACTATCATTAATCACTGGATACTAGAGCAATGCTAACACAAAAATTAATAGAAGGCATAACACCTTTTGCACTTTGCACTTTATAGACAAACTAATGTATCATATTAATTAACCTTTCGAGTTATTTGTAAGATAGTATAAGCTATATCTCATAATCTGAAAAGAAACAGTCAACTTCAGTACTAATCAATCTCAGTTGAGAATCTACTACTTAACACAACAAAATAGGTCAATTATTAAAAAAAAAAATATCGCCAGAGCATGAAGTACCAATATGACAGGAATTGAACACAATCAATACGATAAAATCGGGCAATTTGATCTCGGACTCTAAACAACAAGTTCCAAAAAAAGCGCGACTCGCCATTGACTGGAATTGTAAAAAAAAATGCTCAAAAGCACTCTTTACAACTCTGAGACAAGCCGCAAAGAAAATAAAGGTGACAGAGCTTGTAAAACACAAGCTCAAGTCGGGTGGAAACTTGTTAGAATATGATCCTTGGTAACAAATGTTGAAGAAAAGAAAGAAAAGCAAAAGGTAAGTTGATAGTAAATAAAAGAGAAAAATTTTTCATACTTTTATACGTTTTTTTCCCGTTTTTTGCCTCTCGGTTATTCTGTATTATATTTTATTAGTTACCCTGATGTATACCAAAAATACGGATTATATGCAATCAGTTTAATATCACCATCTTATTTTGAGCTATATCTTTCTGTAAGAGATGTGAAAGATTTTAGGTAATATAAGTATATTTACAAGTAGGATATTTTGCAGAGTACTTTACGACAAATCTATTTTTAAAAGTAACCATTAATAAGTAGGCAAGCTAATTTACTACGCAAATAATATAATACACACTCTATCCTTTGGTTTTTTGGTGAATAATACCCAAATAGATAAACCTAAAAAGCTATTGTACAATGGCACACTCATCCGCTCATTTCTTCATCTTCATTATCTTCATTCTCACCCTGTGCCACATCAAGTACCAAACTGGTTTCTTCAGTCTCATAGTATGAATCGCATACAAGCCAAATATTCAAATCATGTTTTCCTGCATCATTGATATTTAAACTAAGTTTATAGGTTTGCTCTTCCTTTTTAAGCACCACTTTCTTTATAGCGTACAATGTTCTGCTTTTGATGTCACCAATGACAATCCACCAATTTTCAAACTTTTCATACGGGTAAAACTCTGAGTTAATAATTAAGTCCTCTTCGTTTTCAATGTCTTCATCTCTGGAAATAATCACTGCCACTACAATATCATCATTAGTGGTCAATGACTTTTCGTCATTAAGTACTTTATAGCTAATATTATTGATAATTGGGTAATTGTTCAAAAAGTTAATGACTTTATTAAGTTGAAATTCGTTATCCGAAATCAGTTTACCAAGAATTGCCAACTTTTCATCATCGTCCTCAATTTCCAAGAAATCGTTAACATTAAAAATTTCTCTAGTTGCACAATTTCTTAATACTTCTTCATTAACAAATGGCAATTGTTTTAAAGAAACATCTTTATCTTTTTCCCAGATAGCTTGAGTAATAAGTTGGGATAAAGTCATTAATCTCAATACAATCAAGTTTCCATCACTCGATAGCAAGTCAATCATTGAATTCAAAAGTTTTAAGACAACAGATATAATTACCTTGGAATCAGAATTCAACTCAGGAGACAAATTGAGTCTTAACAAGTGAGCTTGAAGCAAGATGAAAACCTTCAAACTAATAGAATTCTCAAAGCTGACTGGTGATTTTGTTAATGAGTTTGATTTCAATGGTAATCTATTGTACAACTTTTGCAAAATCGGGGCTTCATTTTTACGCATTGTCAAAAGAGACTCAAATTCATTGGCCAACGATAATATTTCAATCAAGGAACGTAACTGAAATCTTTGACCATTGGAAGAGATTAAGTTTACCATAAATGTTTGAATAGTACTGAAAGATACGTTATAATGAGACGAAATCATAGCACCATTTAATGGATTAATGGTTTCTTCTTCTTCTTCTTCTTCTTCTTCTTCTTCTTCTTCTTCTTCTTCTTTGTCTTCGTCTTCATTTTCTGCTTCATTGTTGTTATCATTTTCCTCAATTTCAATCATCTTGGCGTCTTCCAATTCCTTTAACGAATCTTCAATCAACTCAGACAAGAATTCGGATAATCCTAATGCAGAAACATCTTTAGCTCCATAAAAACTTGGATTGAGTTGTAACCTTCTGTAAAAAAACGTGTAAGTTAACCAATCAATGCAATCTTGCTTAGTGGTGATGATCTTATTTGTTATTTCATCCACAAACACGTCATTAACAAAATAATGCAATGTGCTTTCAACAGGTATAGCAGAATTCAAAAATTTCTTGTAATAATCTCTCTTAACAGTAGTAGTGAAAATTACAACTTTACCAGCATTTTCTTCTGAGCCTTCCACAAACGGATTAGTGTGTGCAAGTCCGATCATTTCTTGCAATTCATTGGCAGTATAGTCAACATATCTATGCTCTTTACCTTCAAAATATTGAGTTCCCAATACAAGCACCAAATTCGCAGAAGACACAAAATTGCTGGTTTCTCTAGTTGCAAATATTATTTTAATAACTTGTAACTGAAACAATCTTTCAACAATCAATCTGTCGCTATCATTCATATTTTTATAGTATATTCCAAAACCATTGCTAGCCAATCTTTTCAACGCAATGTCATTGATTTGATTAATAAGATTCTGTCCCTTCTTTGATATTTCAAATACCAAAGCTTTCTCTTCATGCTGTGAATATTTGATAAAAGATGTGGCAAGCTCTATTGCTTGGGTTCTCGAAGATACAAAGACAAGTGCTTTTCCCAACGTGTTCTCAACGTATTCAGTGACAAACTTATAACTGGACTTAGTCAAAGAGTTAATAAACGATGGATAGTGGCTAATGTTCAACGATCTTAAATGAACTTCTACTGGATCAACCCTTTCAGTTGGATCAAAATTGAAAATTTCATCTTTACTGATCCCCAACCAATCTGCGAAGTCTCTACTATTAGCAATCGGAGACGCAAGAGCCACAAGCCTAAATTCATCTTCTTTTTCCAATTGATTCATAATAAATCTAATTCTGGAGATTAACACTTCATAAACTGACCCCACCCCATGGCTGATAGTATGAGCATCATCAACAATCAATAAATCTATTTTGTTAATAAACTTACGATTTTTGGTCCAACGCTTTGTTATCAACTCGAAATTTTCAGGGGTCGACAAAATTAAATGATTTTCATTCAACTTTTTTAAGTTTAGAGAAAGTTCACCACTTGTGCTCAATTTGGTAATTTGCTTTCCCCCAGCAATGCTAGCGAGATGCTTATTCCATAGTTTGAACAAATCATCAACTTTTTCTTCAGTAGGGCAAATGTATACCACTCTTCCCGGTCTCTGTTGTTTCCAGTAATTAAAAATAGCTAACTCTGCAAAAACAGTTTTACCAGAGCCCTTTGATGCACCAATAAAAACGCCTTCGTTAGAATGGTAAACTGCAGCAAAAGCTTGTGACTGAAACTTGTTGAATAAAGTCATTTTTCTGGCTTTTGCGAAAAATGCTTCAAACTCTTTTACCTTCAATTGAGACGTTGAGACTAAAGGCATATCAACAATTTCAGTAGGACTAGAAAACTTCTTTGGAAGCCTGATTTGGAAGAATGTTACAGGCGTTCTATATTCGCAGTTCAACCACTTCTCAGAAATAAAAGAAACAAAATAGTTGGGTGGCACAATTTGCTGCTTATTAGTATCAATGGCCGGTAACGTTAATGTGAACTCGGTATAGTGCTCCTCATTGACAAATTCTTGGCGAACCAAAAAGGTGTCATTGAACAAAACTTTCTCACCATTTACGTCTTCCACTAAAAGCAAAAATCTTTCAGAAGCACCATGGACATCGTAATTCCACTGCCATTCTGGCAAAATTGTCAACTCAAACTTCAACAAGCTAGAGGTAATGGGCAAAACATTAATTTCGGTAATTTTAATCTTTGGAAACTGCTGAATTAACTGAAATGCTTTTCTGCTAAATTTCTCTGATCCAATGGCCTGGCCTAACTCCTGTGGCGTTTCAAGCGACACATAATAGGACCATGGAATTCTTGCAGTTTCTGTCTTTTTAATAATTTCTCTCGGACAGTCTGGAAATTGACGAAATGGAGAGTTTGATAACCACATTCTATGATCAATCATTTTGCAAAAATCCAACATTGTTTTGGCTATTCCAGCCCAGTTTTTTCTCAAACAAATCTCATAAATGGCTCTGAAAATTCTGCTTGCCGACTGGGTAATGTAGACCATATCTGCCATCAATGCAAATCCTTCAAGATTAAGTTTAGAGATGTACGATTGTAGCAATACATTGACTTTGGCTAATGGATCACTTTCAGATTCCTTGACAGGAATCGGGACTTTTGAAATCAATGTCTTGATTTCTTGTTTTTCTTCTTGACGTGCTGGGATGTATTTGAACTCACCAGATAACGCAAAAATTCTTAAAATATCAACAGGAGTCAAATATGGTCTCAAGTTATCAATATAGATATTCATTGACTCATTACTGATATAATAATAAGAAGCAATTCTACCCAACTCAGTGGTGGAAACCGCACCTGACATTTCATCATAACGAACTAGATTATTTTTAGTCAACTCTACCAATGCTGAATGTATCAAATCGGCTCGTTTTTGCAAAAGCTTTTCATCATCTGAATAATCTGCACCAACGTGATAAATTCCTGGAGAATGCAACATTCTATGGAATAGATACGAATAACCTAACCACTCAACTCCATCATCCAATGACCTAACCGTGCCGGCAACAATTTCAGCATTTAAGTTATCCACAAGTTTGCCAACAAGCTGAGACTCAATAGGCAATTGCTGATTCAATATAGCTAGATAATATTGCATCTCGCTATGTGACGTTATAATCACACCCTCGCCATTCTTATCATACCTTGGTCTACCTGCTCTTCCCAACATTTGCAAAATATCTTGTGGTGATAACTCAGTCCAAGCACCCTTTTCGGGAGAATAAACTTGAGTGCCCTTGATTATAACTGTATGAGCAGGTAAATTGACACCCCAGGCCAATGTGGCCGTAGATACAAGCACCTGAACATACCCTTCGGCAAATAGATCTTCAGCAATTGATCTATCTTCCTTGGTAAGGCCAGCATGATGCACTGCAAACCCAGTAGGTATAAGTTCCTTGAGGCCTGCATCTTTCACTACACTGGCTTCTTGTTTCAAAATTTCCCCTGAACCAGCATCTGTTCTTAAAAGCCTAGTCAAATTTTCAGATTCTAGCAATTTGTCTCTCAAATAAGTGGCTGTTTTCACAGTATCTTTTCTCGAGTGCACGAAAATAATAACCTGGAATTTTCCTGCATTTTCCAAGACTTTATCATAACATGCTTCATTTATTGCCTGCACTTTTTTAAATGCTTTCTGTTCTGTAACACCAATAAATTGCTGAGCCAAAGGACAAGGTCTGTAACTGGCATCAAAATAAAAAAGTCCATCATCAAAATCAACTTGCAAAAACTCTGCAACGTCTTTATAATTAGGTAATGTTGCTGATAATCCAACCAATCGTATATGACTATCCAATTCTTCAGACTGTCTAAGAGTTCGAGCAACAATACTCTCCAACACTGGTCCTCTTTCATCATGCAACAAATGAATCTCATCAATAATCATTAGTCGCACAAGGTTAGTGTAACTTGTATCGGTATTCTTTCTAGTGATAACATCCCATTTCTCTGGAGTTGTTATAAGCACCTGAGTGTCTTTAATCTGTTGCTTAGTCAAAGATGAATCACCAGTTAACTCACCAACGTTCAAACCCAATAGTTTCAACCTTCTAGAAAATTCACGCACTTGTTCTTGTACCAAAGCTTTCAATGGAGCAATATAAACTATTTTTAATGCGTTAGCGTCAATTCTCCCATTTTCTGAATTTCTAAAATTGTTTATGGCACGTAACATTGCAAGCATGGCGACATTGGTTTTACCAGCACCGGTAGGAGCACATAGTAACATGTTAGAATCCGACTTAAATGCCACTGGGTAAACAGCGGACTGAATAGGATTCAAAGTGCTTGTTTCTGCCTCTGGAAACACCACTTTTGCCCATTCAGGTAGTTCGCAGGTAGATATTAATTGAATGTGCGATAAATCCGGTTTGCTAGGTGCAGGCACATGAATCTCTTCGTATGATTTTTTCACCTTTTTAAATGAACCTTGTGGTAAATTAATCTTTGTCTTTGTCATTAAATGTGAACCTTGGTCGAATTTCAAAGAATTCAAATCAACGTATCTCAAATTTTTAGTTTTAGTTTTGGTACTTTCAATATCCCCCGCGGTAGCCTCATTATTTAGTTTTCGTTTTTTGGACTGCTGCTGACTATCTGCAGTGTTATTTTCAAGATTTTCAAATTCTTCCATTAACTGATACATCTCTAAGTCGTTCATTTCTTGAATAACTTTCAATTTTTCCTCTTCGTTGCCGTCAACTTCTAACAATTTTAGCCTAAAGTATATCTTAAGTCTGTTGGAACAAAGTAATCCAATAAAGTTAGAAGCGTGGTCTTTATCTTTGTGAAAAAGATCCAGAAGCTCGTTTCTTAGCTCATCCAAACTTATATTTTTATAGTCAGAAAGCAAACTAAAAATCTTAAATTGAAAATCTGCTACTTTATGAGAATCTGCATCTGACAATGCTTGCCTTATTTCTAATTGCAACCATGTTGGATCAATCTTCTCAAGAGATATATTTTGACCTGACTTTTTGCTAAGCTGGACAATTTCCTCATCATCTCCAAGATCATCATAAACCACTTTGTTCTCCTTTTTCGAATTTTCAGTTTGTCTATCATTTATATCGTCTTGAAGTTCTGTTTGGTTGTTCTCTTCTTCGTTATCTTCCTCCTGTTCGTCTTCGTCATCAAATATCACAGGCACTGCTTCTCCTTCCTGGTTCGAATCTGTTGCGGCGTTACCTTGTGTCTCATCGTGAAAATCAGTTATTTGATTTGCTAATTCCATCAACTGATTTAGTCTACTATCAGTAATATAATTATTTATAATTTCTTCGCATTCTTTTTTTTTATCCCTGATGGTCTCATCTTTCAATGCAACTAGTAGTGCATCAGCTGCCGACCTTATCACATCATTGGTAACATCGTGGGAAAATTCTTCATAAACCCAGTTTATTATCTGTTCAAAGGCTTTTGCTGTTTCTTCTGTTTTTGGAAAATAAGTTAGCCCTTCAATGTTAGAATTTATTAATGAGGCATCATTACCAAATATGGAGCTAGATGACGCGCCATATGGTTTATTGGAGATCCTATCTTCCTCTTTCAAGTACTGCTCTCTCAATAGTTTCTTCTCTTGTTCAGAACTACTATCGTTATTGATGTTCAGCTTCTTTAATCTTGATCCCATCTCAGCTTTGGTGATTTTGCCTTTCAAGGACTTAGGCTGCGATGCGATAGCATCTTGCTCGTTTCTTCTTGATGTAAAACGGCGGTCGGCCTTGAGGACCTTATTTGCCATCTCATCATACTTGAAACGCTGAATATCATTTTTTTTGTCACTCATGATTGATGCTGGAAGCTTCTGCTAAGCAATAGTAAATGAAAACAAAAGACTGGTGAGCAGCAACTGTTTTATCTGGAGCTTTAAATCTATTTTGTTTTATTTTTATTTTAATTTTGTTTTTTTATGTTAAGAAAATTTGAAATTTTCGTGCTGCGGTTCCGTTTACAAAGGTATGACATGTGACTTCTTTGACTGTAAGTAGACTAAGCTACAGAGCTACAATACCATGAAGCCAACCATGATAAAGCACTTTCTACACTCAAATCAGAAGCCCATAATTAAAGGCGAGATACATAAACCAACCCGTCGTACAGAAAAAAACTAGCTAGTTATTCATACCAAGTACTCTGTTCACATCAAGTACTCGTTTCACACATTTATTCTATTTACAGATGGGAACGAGCATGAACTTCCATGCTAATATTTGCAATTATTAACCGCTATTTTTGTAACTGCTGTTGTTGCTGTTGATACGAATCGTTTCAATTTCTTCCCTTTGACCCATACAAGCTCAAAACCAGTTTGATATTAAGGTAATAATAATAGAAAGTTTACCAACAAAAAACAATCAACCAACCAAGACAAAATCATCACTAATCATTACTAACCAATTACAATTGTTTAATCTGAACCTTTGACAACACCAACCTTAGCGGCTCTTAAGACTCTGCTGTTTAAAGAGTAACCTGGTTGTTGGACATGGAAAACAGTTCCGGCTTCTTTATCTGGTTGAGGAATTTCAAAAGTGGCTTCGTGAAGATTAGGGTCAAACTTTTCACCAATTGGGTCAATCTTTTCAATACCATGTCTGGTCAAAGTCTTTTCGAAAACGTCTCTAACCATGACGAAACCTTCATACAAATCTTTGATTTCCTTGTTACCCTCAAGAGTTTCGGGCTTGACAGCGTTCAAAGCATGGCCGAAGTTGTCAACTGATTCCAACAAGTCCTTGGCAAACTTTTGCAAAGCAAAATCCTTAGCCTTTTGAATGTCTCTCTTGGTGATCTCTTGCAAGTTTCTGAAATCAGCAACAGAACGCAAGTAAAGATTCTTCAACTCGGCAAATTCCTTGTCCTTCTTGTTGTACTTTTCTTGCAATTTCGCTAACTGACTCTTCAAGTCTTCTTCGCTACCTTCGTTTTGTTCTGATTGTTGTTCTGTCTGCTGTTCTGTCTGTTGTTCTTGACTCTGTTGTTCAGAGGCTTCTTTATTGGCATCAGCAAAACGAGCAATACTGCTGGTACTAAAGTTGTTGGTTCTTCTAGTGAATGCGCTAACGGCAGCCGGCTTGGTGACGAACTGGGCACGGGTGCTTAACACTGAAGATTGAGCAGCGAATCTGAGAACGTTTCTAATCATTGATCTTTGCATCGTGGTCTGTATTGGTCGTATGTATAGGAGCGTATGAGTTTCAAGTGTTTGTAAAACTTCACTATAGTGCTGTTCAGCGGTCTCTGGCTAGTCCATCCAAAGGGTGTTGTCTCGAATTAGATATTTTTGCCGTCTAAAAATTTTTTCGTTTTCTGCGCGCGAATGTCGAATCACTGCGATGTGCTGATCCCCATTCTAAGGACACCTCTATATTGCTAAGTGCGCTTTTGTTGGCATCTGTTCAACATACTGACTGAAAACCATACAAACGAGAATATATGCTTCAGCCTCACAAACAGAGCAAAATAGCAACAACTATCTTTTTGTAGTTATCCATGCAGACTGCTTGTACCAGCACTGCATCTTCTGGTGATGCACAACCGCCAAAAAATATCGATTCTTACATTGGAAAGTTTTTGATTAAGATATATTATGTTAAAGAGTTAAATGGAAAAAGAGAAAAAAATGGCCCAAGGGGCACAAAGGCAAAGAATTGAAGAAAAAAGAGCTCAAATTTCAGAATAATGGCAAGAACAGATATTAGAATCGTTTTCAAGAGACTCAGTATTCAACAATGTTTGAGGAGGTAGAATCGTACTTGGCTTGACCAAGGCCAATTTCAGCATTGTCAATGTCGTAGTAAACATATGCAGATCTCAAGAAACCGTCACCGAGGATGTAGTATTCGGATTGGGAACCTAAGACACCCACTAAGCATTGGTCGCCAGAGTCAGCTTTGGAAGATTCGCTGCCGCTGCCGCTGCCGCTACCAGCCTTTTGGAGGCTGTACAACAAGTTCTTAAATGGGACCTTGATGGTTTTGTCGTCAAAAGTAAACTCAAAGTCATCACCGGTGGTGGAACAGGAGGTAATATAGCCACCGTATTGTTGGTTGTATTCACCGTATTTCTTGCCAATGGAATCAGCAATGTCTTGTGGAGCATAGATCAAGGTAGTACCGGAATCCAACAAGGCTGGGTAGGTCTGTTCGGCGAAGTCGTTGCTGCCAGCTTGGATCTTGTCCAAGTTAACAAAGAAGGCAACTGGCTCATCAGTTTGAGAACCAGAATCGTCGATGTTTTGGATCTTCAAGGTTTTCAAGTCACCATCGATCTTAGACTTGTCAATACCACCAAACAAGATAGACCCAGACTTGGCGTCAACATCGTTCAAGAATAAAGAGTAGGCAGCTTTGTTAATGATACCCTGTTTCTTTAACTGGAGCGGCAAGTTGTCATAAGTAAAGGAACCTGATTCTTGTTGAGCAGCGGCTTCGTTACCGACAAAGCCTACACCAAGGATACTTTGGCCAACGTTTTGAGTGGTAGCATCACCGAACTCTAAGTCCTTCACAGTGGCATCACCGATCTTGACCGTCTCCTTGGCCCAGTCGCCTGAAGCACTGGAGCCGTCACCGTAAGAGATCTTGAAGCCGTCTTTGTCCTTTTTGTAAGTGGAAGATTTGGTGTGGTCGTAAGTACCAGCATTGCTCTTGGTGCCAGCACCTGGGACCCACAAGTCGGAAGAGCCAGTATCAATGTCAACTTGAATCTTTTGGCCAGGAGTACCAATCTCGAGATCGGCCAAGTACAAAGAGTATTCGTTTTCTAATGGGACGTTGACGCCGGAGGAAGCAGCAGATCTAACGCTCTTTCTGTGGACAGAAAGAGGAGAAATGATACTCTCGTTGAAACTTGAAGCACCGTATCTGACAACATTAAAGTCAATTTTTGGTAATTGGGCACTTCTTCTTTCGAGTGGAACAGCAGTTGTAAGAGAAGCCAAAGCAGCGGCAACTGACAAGAGAACAGAGTTGGAAAATTGCATTTGTATGTTAAAAAGGTTTGAAAAGTTTGAAGACTGGATTAAAAAAAATCTTTTTGTAAGCTGGTTTAGAGAGGGTAAAGAAATAGAAAGTTGTTGTTTTGATGTTGTTGAATATAACAAGATGAATGATATACAGCTTCTTTAAACCTCGGCGTTCGTGGCCTATTTATACTTCAAAATAGGTATCTTGTCTTATCGTTTCTGTATAAAGGCATGTTGTAGAAGCTGATGTTGAAATTTGGCCTTGCGTCGGCGTATTTCTTCACGAGGTGCATGTACCTGCAGAGAAAACCTTCGATTTGGCAACTGAGTTAAGTCCTCATGATTGTTCCGATTGCAGTATTCGGAATGTGCATTATGACTTCAATGGAAAACAAAAGGTACCAGCGATAAATCATATGGCCCGGATGTGGCGCTTTCTGTGCTATTGTGTGGATTTTTGTTTGTGGTCTTTGTTCTCGTCCATACACCTTTTGTATTGTTGCCACATTACCCCAAAGGAATGCACTTGCACGGCATGACAATTAGAATTTCAAATACTAACCTCGAAGTATTTTCTCTTATAAACAAAACATTAGACAAATATTCCTTTCGGAGCCCATCGTGGAAGAGTGCATGAAAAAACTAAACTCCGGTGTGACAGAATCGTTTGCCAACACCTAGAGCACCAAGACTTTCAAGGACCGTTGACGTGCTTGGCTCGATTTTATTGGCTAGACTAGTCAATGTAGCGGATGCTCCTCAACTACGGAGTGGGCCGAGGCGCAACATACAGATAACAATAAAGTGGTAAACTATAGTGTAGTATACTAAGCTATTCAAACGGCTTCTTGGTTTTCCGATCTACTGATTTACACAATTCGTGATTTCTTAAAAGACAAATGCGGAAGTTTCAATTAAGCCATTTCACTGAATGGTAAAATGCCTTTGTCCCGCCGTTATGTCCTTCGGCTTCTAACTGATCAGGCAATGAAAAATTACTGATTAAGCAAGTGTGTATTGCTATATCCGGTGTAAGGGTGAAATGCGAGGGTATACTCTAGCTATAGCATGCCAGTACAGCCAAGTAAACGATAAAATAAATAAATTTTTTTTGAAATGTATCAAAGAAGGGCTATGAAGCAGGTGGCTGGTGTAAAGTAAATGTTAGATCGTTCGCTATCATCTATATCTATACATTGTATAAGCTAGACCCTGAATAATAAATTATATGTTTATTTCTCTTACCTCGGCGTGCGTACCTCAATACTTGTCGCGCTGGACCTCCAGTTTAGTCTTCAGTAAGTTAGGAAACTGCAAAGAGCCACCATCTTCTCTATAACACATAGTAACTTTTCGTTCATTAGTTAAACAAATTAAAGAGAAAAAAAAAACATAAAAAGAAAAAAAACTAAAATGGTTGATAAATACTTCGAAAATCATCAACAAACTAAACGAGTGTCAAAGCAAAGAACCGAATATAATAAAATTTCTTCTAAAAATCTTTTTTTTTTTCTTTTTTTTGCAGCTTTGTTACCCACAAATAACACGATGCATCTTTCCTTCTTCTCAAAGAGCACTTGATGTGGGCACCTTTTCAAAACTAGCTAGCGATTTCAGTTACTTATCTTTTTTTTTTTTTTTTTTTTGTGATTGTTCTTATTATTGTTCGTATGATGCACACACCTAGCAGAGTAGTTTTATTTCTTTTCAGTGTCTTCTTGCTTTTCACCGTCATCATCCTCACCATCAACGTCAACTACAACAACTTCTTCCTCCTCATCTTCGTCTTCTTCGTCGTCTTCTTCGTCTTCGTCTTCGTCTTCATCACAATTCGCATAGCTTTCATCATCTTCATCTTCATCATCCTGTGCAGCAACATCACCATCATAATATTCTCCATCTTTCCAATATTTCTGTTGCCTTTGCTGCTGCTTACCTGAATTACCAATAGCAGCATCAGCATATCCGCTATATCCAGCATATCCAGCATATCCAAAACTGCCGTCAAAGCTGCCATTATTGTTACCGCTACTGTTGAGAAAATAGTATGGGTTTTGCTGTTGCATCGGGAATGCACTCCAACTTCGAGGTTTCTGATTGCCATTGGCGCTTCCGAACCATGGCAGATTTACGCCATTCATTCCCATAGCCGCTCCCATGTTCATGTTCATATTCATGTTAGCTGCTGCTGCTGCTGCTGCCGCTGCTGCTTGAGCTTGCGCTTGCGCTTGGATTGCATGCATTGCTTGGGCGGCACTAGCATTTTCACCTGCGTGTATGTTTGGCTGGTTTTGGTGCTGCTGCTGTTGTGCATAATGATGGAAATAATTTGAGTAAAATGCGGGATTAGCGAAACTGTTGGAAATGTTGGTAAAGCTGTTAAACTTATTGCTGTGGTGGTGGGGATATGATGGTGCTGCAGATGGAGAAGTACTAACGCTATTGAACGAATGTTTATGATTTTTGTTGCCGTGGTTGTTGCTGTTGTTGCGGCTGTGATTAGGATCATTACTATTCATTAGCAGTAACAGCAGCAGAGATCGGGAGGTTGATGTTGGGATACTTTCAGCACTATTTGAGCTATGCTGACGATCATGATGTTCATTTTTGTCATCGTTTTCTCCGTTTTCTTCGTTTTCTTCGTTCTTGTCGGAATTCAGATCCTCATTGTCATCATCTTTATTCCGGTCGCCAGCAGAGTACGAGTCTAATCTATTGCCTCCCTTCTTGCCACTGCCTCTTTCCCGATCTCTGTCTTTCCTTTGAGCAAAAGAAATCTGGATTTTTTTCCCCTCTACTACTTTCTCATTCATTTCAACTAACGCGTTAGAAGCTTCCATAACGTTAGCGAAGCACACAAACCCAAAGCCTCTAGAGTGACCCGTTTCTTGCTCCGTCATGACCTTTGCAGAGATAATGGTCCCAAAAGGCTTGAACAAGGATGTTAATTTGGAGTCGGTTATTACATATGCAAGGTTATTAATGTAGAGGTTGGTGTCTTGATATTGTGGGCTGTGGTCGTCATTGTGGTTGTGAACGTGTTTGGTACTGTACCTGTTCAAGCCGTTCTGATTATTGAACTGACTGTAAAAAGTGTTGAGCGGAAGGTAATTATAACCTAATAGTGACGCAGACCTTTGAGACTGGTGATTGAAATTGTTATAGACATTGCCGCTGCTGTTAGAAATTTTGTGATTGTGAGTGCTGTAAGGACTATGGCTATAGCTATAATGGCGGCCATTACTGAACTGCTGCCCGTTAGTGGTTGCAGCTCCCGCAGCAAGAGGCGGTGCTGGTGCTGTTGTTGTTGCTGATGCTGGCGCTGGTGCTGGTGCTGGTGCTGGTGCTGGCACTGGCACTGCGCTCGGCCCCAGCGCACCGGAATTGGCAAATAACCCTGGTCTGAACTTCCCTTTTGTTGGTGATGGCGATGTTGATGCTGAGCTCAAGAAAAACGGCGCTGCTCCGGCTGCTGCTCCTGCTGCTGCTCCTGCTGCGCCTATGCCAGGGACAAATGGAAACCCGTTATTGGAAAACGCTCCCGGCGGCGGTGGTGGCACAGGTAGAGCGCCTGTGCCATGCTCTAGAGCGCCTGGTGGTGGTGAGAGACCAGCCGGTGGTGCGCCGGCTGGTGGCATTGGAAACCCAAAAAATGGAAAACTGTTAGAAGGATGCTCAAAGGCAGCGTTAGCAGTGCCGAAGGAGGGTGGAACGAAAAATGCAGGGGCAGACAACTGGCTGTCATTAAATGAGTGATGACTGCCACGATGGCCCTGGCTGTGATTGTGACGATGATTGTGGCTACTGCGGCCGTGGTTCTGATGATAGTGGCCGTGGCTGCCATAATGATGTCCGCTGCGGCCATTACTGTTACTACTGTCGTACATGTTTCGTTCTTCTCTGCGTTGGGCCCGGGAAATTGAAATCACATAGCCGTCAAGTTCATAGCCGTTGAGTTCTTCCATCGCCTTGATGGTGTCGTCGTGGTTCGTATACTTGATGAAGCCGTACCCTTTGAGGAGCGGCCCGGCGCCCAGACTATCATGGCCGGCCTCAGCGCTGCTGTCCTGGGTGCTTACTGTCTTTGCCTCAACCTTCTCGTGCTTGGTCTCGTCATCAAAATGCTCGTCTCCGTCGTTCTCGGGCTCTCCGTTCTTGGGCAAGAAATATGACTCGATGGGCCCGTACTTGCCAAAAAGCTCCAATATTTTTTCCTGCGATCCCGAGGGAGGCAAGTTCTTTATGTACAAGTTTTTGAAGTTGATCTTCTCAAGCCGCAATCGGTTGACACGCTCTTTTTTTGAAATGTGGTGGTTCAAGTACAATTTGAAACCCGGCTTGTACTCTTTGTCGTGCAACGCGGCAATTGCGCTCTTGGCTGATATTCCGTTGGCGAAATTTATGAACCCGTAGCCCTTGCTGTGCCCGTACTCGTCGCGGATGATTTTGCAGGAGAGAATGTTGCCGTACGACTCAAAGAGGGAGTGCACTTCCTGCTGGGAAACACTGGTGTCGAGGCCGCGGACGTAGATGTTTCCCGGGTGAGAGACAGAGTCGTAGTCGAGTCTCACTCGCACGCACTGCGCTGGTGCCTCTGCCTCCAGCGCAGCGCTTGTCTTGAGAAGGTTCTGGATCTGCTGTTCGGCGAGTTCTGCTTCTTCCTGGACGCCAAACTTTATTCTGGCAACGACAAAAGACAGGCGCTTGTGGCTGCCAGTGCCGCTAAAGCCGCCCGGGCTGCCGTGTGTCGCTGCCGTCGCAGCCGTCGCCGCAGAAGCGCCGTCGTCGTCCTTGCTGCTGCCGCCGTCGTCCTTGCTGCCGTCGCCGCCGTCGTCCTTGCTGCCGCCACTGTTCCCGCCACTTTGCCACTCCGCGGAACCAAAGCTTGCAATGATCGCGGATATCAGGCGCTGCAAGCGCGCATTCTGGTCATTGTCCCTCAGCAGAGACTCGACTGTGAGCAGCACTGTGGTGTTGCGATGGTCTATGTCAGTGATGGAATTGTCTTTTGGAAACAGAAGGGCGTTTTTTACGCCAGCGCCGCTGCGGCTGGCAGGACTGTTTTCGGCTCGCTCTGGCACTGGCGCTGGCGAGGAGGAAGAAGCGGTTTCGGCGTCGGTCTTTGCTGTCGCGGCCGTTCCGGGAGAAGCGCTTATTATGGCAGCGGCTAGCGGCATTGCATAGGGAGGGAAGGAGGGAGGGATGTGGGAGAGTGCGGGACGTGTTGAGTGCTGGATGGTGGAGAGAGGAGAGTCTTGGGAGGACAAGATGTGATACAGGCAGGAAAAGGAAGAGGAAGAGGAAGAAGAAGAAGAAGAAGAAGAAGAAGAGTGGCATTCAGATGCTCGGCTGGGGTGGTTGTCTGCTGCGCCTGCGATTTTGCTTTACTTCGCTTGGCTCGGTCGATGGATGGCCAATCGCCTGCTGTCTCCGTCGCATCCGGGCGGCCATAACGGTCGACGCTCTCTTGCCCAAGCCCAAGCCCAGAAGACTGCTGCCTGGAACCAGCCAGCTGAGCAGGCGAGCGACCAGAGGCTGGCTTGTCCATCCACCACTGGCTCTACCAGCACCGCTGGCGGCGCTGGCGGCGCCGCTGCCTGGCGGCGCTGCTGCCTGGCGCCTCGCCCTCACAGCCAGTTCAATGCGAATTCGCTCCAAGGCGACGGCTTCACTTCTGGCCGCATCCGGAAACCGGGGGCCATCACGCCTTCGGCCCATGAGTACCACGAACTACGCCATGAGGCACGCGACGAACCACGCGATGAACTACGCCGTGACCTACGCCATAAACACACTACAGAGTACAGGGTACACGCACAGTGAACATACATTATCAACGCTGCTGCTATCGCGGTCAGCCCCCGGCGGTCAGCCCTTCCCGCTGGTGCTGGCGCCGCCCTCGTAGAGAAGCCCTGCCTGCACTTTCTGTTCGTCGCTCCACGACAAGTACGAGCTTATCAAGCTGAGCACTTCGAACTTCTTGGAGTCGCCGCGCGGCAAGGCCACAAACTTGAGCACCAAGTTGCTGATGAGCTCCTTGTCCACCGTGCTGCTCTCGCTGTTTTGTCTGATGATTTGTAGCGCCTTTGTCAAGTGCTCGTTCAATATGATGGCCTCGTGTCGGAGCTTGCCGATGATGAGCTGTTTCTCCTTCACTTCGCCGGCCTGCTTGCCGAGCTGCTGTTTCTCCTGCTCTAGCCGGAGAACCTGCTGGTCTTTGGCGCGAACGTCTTTCTGCAACAGCTCGACTTTCTTTTCGCTGTTGTCGAGCTGCCTTGCCAATGTCTGTTGTGCTTGCTGCAACCTGTGGATCTCCTGCTGCTGCTGCTGCTGCTCTCCGCGGTGGCCCAGTTTGGCGTTGGCGAGGTCGGCCTCGAGCTCGCTGATCGCCGCCGACTTGTCGTCCACCAAGTTCTTCAAGTTAGTGATTTCGCTCAATAGCGAGTTTTTGCTGGACTTGTACTCGCTGATCAACACCAAGTACTCGTCGTTTTGTTCCTTCAAGCTGCTGATCTCTCTCTCCTGGTACTCTAGTTTGCTTTCCAACACTGACACTCGGCGCTTCGCGCTGCTTTCTCTATTCTCAAGCTCGCTCAGCACCGCGTACAACTGGTCGTTGAGCCGCCGGTTGTCCTCGGCCAAGCTGCGCACCTCTTCGCTCAACATCGTGCTGCTCTTCAACAATTCTTCGTACTTTTGGCTCGTCAAGCTGTTTTCTTGCTCTAGCGCTGCAAGCTTCTCTTGCGTGACACTGAGCTCGCTCTGCGCTTCCTTCATCTTGTGGAACACCGACTTCATCGACAGCAACCGGCTAAGCAAGTTGTTGTAGTTGTTCTGCTGCTTGGCTGTCTCTGCCTGGCTTTCTTCGAGCTGACGCTGGAGCTCTTGGATCTGCTTCTGTTGCAGCGCTATGACCAGCTGGTCCTTGTTGTGTGTCTCTGTGCTGCTGCTGCTGCTGCTGCTGCTGCTGGCATTGGCATTGGCATTGGTATCTGTATCTGTGCTACTATTGGTGTTTGGTGCTTCGCCATTCGCTGTTCTATTTTCGCTAGAGATCTCCCTCCTACTGCCGTTTGCCTCGGCGTTCCCGTCAAGGTCTATGTTCTTGACTTTTTCACTAACAGACTCCACCTCGCTCTGCTGTGCTTCGTCCTGCTGACTCTCTGGGCTTGCGGTTGTGGACCCATCGTTGGCGGCGGCGCTGCCAGCGCTTATATCACTATCATTGTTGTTGGCGGTGCTGTTGGCGGTGCTGTTGACGGTGCTGTTGGCGGTGCTGCTGATGCTGTTGCTATTGGTGCTGCTTCCCTTCTTCTTGCCCTTACCCATGGTCAGCTGTATCAGGGAGTGCTACTATCGCTTCGTGAACTGCTAGTCGCTTATCCATCGCTGAAACCCTCTACGTATCCTGTCTTCACTCTCAGCTCGACTTGAGTGCAAATCGTAATTAACAATCGCAAGATGCGACGGGTAACCACGGTGTGCTCAGCATTTTTTTTTTTTTTTTTTTTTCTTTCTTTTTCATGTCGACGACAAAACACACATTTTCTCAACATGAGACGCTAGACTATAACATATTCCCAATCACAAACATACCCCAGCCCACATTTTGCTCGCCCCCCCTCCCCCTCACTTCTCTGCCTCTAGCAGCGAACGACCATGTCCGATACTGAAGACGAACTGTAGGTGTGGTGTTCTCCATGAAATGTTGTGCTTTTTATGTTTTCTCTATCTCCGTTCCATCTTCTCTCCCTCTCTACGTCCATCTAAAAACCAATACTAATTGTAAATCTTCATTTTAGAATTCTCCCACCAGACACTCTCGCGGCCCTCCAAGAGTTCCAAGCAGAAGAACAACAGCGTCTCGAAAAGTTCCGCAAACTTGACGAACAGGCGCAAAAAGACTATGACGACGCAAGAGCAAAAGACATTGAGCTATTCAAAGAAAATTGGCAGTTGTCCCAATTCTGGTACAATGCTCATACCGCCAACACCTTAGCCCTTGAGCTTCTTGACGGTGCTGACAAAGACACTGTCATCTGCATCATCAGCGCCCCCTCAGTATACTCCGCCATCACGAAATTGGACCCAGCGGAGGTGCCTACAAAGCACATTTACTTGTTTGAATACGACAAACGATTCAGGCTCTTAGCCGGCGATGAACATTACGTTTATTATGACTTCAACAGCCCGTTGGAATTCCCACGTCACTTGCGTGGCAAGTGCCACCGTGCTTTGATTGACCCGCCATTTTTGAACGATGACTGCCAAACGAAATCTGCATTGACTGCAAGATCTTTGCTCATCAGCCAGCAAGAGAGACTCAAAGTGAGAAGCGAAAGCGGTGTTTTGCAGTACCGTTTGATGAGCTGCACTGGGGAAAGAATGAGCGCCTTGATCAGTAAGGTTTACCCAGATACCAGAATCACTGACTTCTACCCGGCTCATGAAAGAGGTCTTAGTAATGAGTTCAGATGTTATGCTACCTACGAAGGCAAGCGGTGGAAGTTTATCAACTGATTTTCTGAGGGTTCCCATTGGCATTTTTCTCTCTTTCAAATACAAACACAACTTTTCTTAGTAACCTTACTTCCCAATTTCTGCATGTCCAACTCGTGGCCCATCAAAAAAAATCGTTTATTTCAGAAGCTATCTTGAACTTCTCATGCCCTAATACATAATCTATCGTCATCCTAGTAACCACTCTAAACGTCCCATCTAACCCCTCAACCCAATTGGCCCAGCATTTCCCCACTAATATCCACATCTGATAACTCTTTTGTATTTTTTATATTTCTTTTTTTTTTTTTTCTTTTTTTTTCTTCATTCTCTCAGTATATTTAGATATTCCAACTAGATCTCCCTATACATACAAGCCAAATGGAAATCCTTCAACGCTTCAATCCCTTTCGTATTTTTAATCTTACTCAAAGGCACCTCCCACCTATCTGTTTCCACAAAAGCGAGCTTTTCATAGTACCCAACAAGCTCATGCTCCACGATAACAATCGCAATAAGTTTGTCTATAGTTACTGGGCTACGCGACAGTATTGAGGTTTTGATGTCTTTGATTAACAAGTTAAGTAGCGCAGTGCCGGTGTTTTTGCGAAATGAGGTGAATGAAGTAATCTCCATTGAGCAGTGCTTGTTGTTGTTGTTGTTGTTGTTTATAGAATAGTATTCGTATGGTTTGATGGCAATAGTGCCGATTGTCGCTTGATATAAGTCTTCACTATATGCCAACAGCCCGTCAATTTCCATTATCCTGACCCTGTGTTTGTCACCAGCCCCTATGCTCACTACCGCATCAGATTCATTTGCCACAGTGAAGTTGTCAGAAATCTTGCCAGTGCTGCTAGCAGTGCACTCAAGATCAATAAGCACATAAAGAAATGATCCTGGCTCGGTTTCAGTGAAACCAAAATCTTCATTGATTGTTTCTGGCGATGTTATCCTTGGATTGTTGACTACTCTGTATTTGAATCTTGGCATATTGTAGCCTCGATTGATGATCTCAGTGAGTAAAACAAGGCTCTTGTCATGTTGTGCTATCTCCACATCGTGAGCGTTTTTTGAGTTTGCATTGTTGGCACCATTGGCAAAAGATGCTGATTTTCGAGATTGTAAAAGTCTGCTAGGAATCTTTAGCAACACCAAGTTATTGCTTTCATCAGTAGTAGATCTGACGACTTTATGATTTTTCTGGTAAAATTGTAGTTTTTCAGTCATGGTGACTGCAACAGGGTGTCGATTTGAATGGATTACCCCAAAAGGGTTTCGAGGATAAAAAATCGGACACTGGGACTGTAAGTACGTGAAATTTTGAAAATCTGTGATTTTTGAAAAATCAAACCCGATGATGCGTGTGAGTGGTTGTTTAAAGGCCTATATACTCGAAAACACACCCCTTTGACACCCAAGGAACCATAAAACCGTAGTGAGTATATCCATAAGCCGCTCTCTTCGACTTTCTAATGCAAGGATAACATTAAAAAAGATTACGTTATCCTTAACTCCTTCGAGATCAAAAAGATGCCTTTTAATCTTGATCTCGTTATTACTGCTGATTGCCAAAACTTCCGCTTTTTTTCCGTTTTTGACATTTTTCTGCAGCGCTATGCGGCTATCATAAAGACTCTATTTTTTTTTTTTTTTGTTAAAATTTTTGGAAATCGGGGCATGTAGCTGTGGTACGCTGAGTACACTAACACACCTCACTATTACTGCAATTACACTCTAATGATCTTCTTCAATGTGTTAGCAATTTTCTGCTTGATACTTTTGGGGAAACATTATGTGCAAGTAGTTATTATGAGAAGAGACAGCTTTACTGGTTATGATGCTGACGTTGACAGCATACGGTAATTATAAACTAGAACTTGTATGCTGGAGTAAGCCATTAAATAAATAAAAGGCAGAATTTGCCTTATATCCAACTATACTATGCAGGAAAAGGGTATTGTTCAAGAGACACGGTGCTCTTATACTTTTGAAAAGCAGCGCGGCTCTCTTCTGCCGTCCAGAACAAAGCTTTGCGAAAGTTGAAGATACTTATTATTTAGCATTCGCTCGGTAAATTCTGGCAAAAAAAAAAACGAAACAAACTAGTGATTTCGTATTTTATGCGTAGTGGGTTTTTTTAGCTGAGAGGTGATTGGTATTCAGACAATAAATTTTCTCACATTACAGGCCTATTGGCCATGTGTGTTGTCCCGATTCCGACTTCGATGCTGTAATCGGCTTATAAGAACCATTGTTTACCTTTGTGAAAGCCAGATTAACAAAGCAAACTATTTAATCTAAACTCTAGTTGTTTAGTTGCCCAGGAAAAACGTATTCAAAACTCCATATATACTCTATACTATATCTCCATTCTACATACCCATATAGTTGGCAACGTGTCCGAGCGGTTAAGGAGAAAGATTAGAAATCTTTTGGGCTTTGCCCGCGCAGGTTCGAGTCCTGCCGTTGTCGTTTATTTTTAACAACAATTGCTATAATTTTTTTTTTTTTTTTTTTTTTTTTTGAATAGCACGATAGGTACTTGCGAGTTTATCAAAATACGGGAACTTGAACGGGTAGGCTTTTCAACCGGAAAGGCTCAGTACTACTATAACAAATAAAGGTGAAGGGCCCCGAACAACGCTATTACGATACATTGGTAGTACTAAGTAAGTTGTTATACATCCGGCAGCATACCGAAAAAAAGTCAGAATATTTTAAATGCTGCACAATATAAATAAGTATCTATCTTTGAAGATAGAAAATGTAAAAAATAAATGCGTAGACCGGGAATCGAACCCGGGGCCCAACGATGGCAACGTTGAATTTTACCACTAAACCATCCACGCTTCACGTGATTTTGTTGCGAACATTTTCCTTCATTGTGTTCGTATTCCTGATCAGTTTGTGTTCACAACCGTCTGAAGGATCCTTCAAATGTCCTTCAAATTGTCGAAAATCTTGTATAAAGGTCGGCGACGTGTTCCTTTTAACTTGTGTATATAGAGATGGGCGGAATAAAGGATAAGCCGATATACCCACCGATAACGATAATAACCATAACAAACGTGTTTAAAATACTTAGTAGAGAACTATCCCCCTTTTAAACACAACAGATTTGCTAAAGTGTACAGTCAAGAAATCGATATTGTGTGAGTTTCAGATATTGATTATTCATTTTGATTTGATTTATGACATGATTTCAATACCGTTTTCTTTCCCGTCTGTTTTACTTCCAAGTAGCTAAAAAATTGCAGATATGTCATGCAATATGCCGATACACGAAACACATACCGAGCATCCCCAGCCTGGAATGCCATAGCGTAGCCTACAGTATAACAGACAGCAAACCAAAAAAAAGCAAATCAAAGCAGAAAAAAAAACCCATAGCAGTTTTATTGAAACAAGAAAACAAGAAAAGGCAAATGAGAAAAAAACAATAGAGGTGGTTCAGCGAAGAATAGTCAATAGCAAATGGCAAGAATGAGACTGTAGTGGAGTCAGTAATGACCTACATCAAAACATATAGACAAGAAAAGAAAATAGTAAGCAGAAGCGGAAAAGAAACCTGGACAAAATGAGACAAAATGAGACAAGACAAGAACAAGTAATACCGGAAAAAAAAAAAAAAAAAAAAAAAAAGAAGGAAAAAAGAAAAAAGAAAAAAGAAAAAACGGAACGAAAAAAAACAACAACGCCAAACCAGTTTATAGCCATGCAGTCATATTAGTGGGGGGCAGGTCGCACATAGTCGCTCACCAAATGTGCTGGAGAATATTCTTTGGAGGGCCGTGCTTATCAATTCTTTCAACGTTTGGCACGATGAGCCAAACAAGCAACATTGCGCTCATTAAGCTGATAAACAAGGGGTGCAAGACATAGGTGCCGATAAATTGCGACATCAACCCAATCAAGAACGGGAACAAAGCACCACCAGAGGAGCCAAAGGCGGTCATGATGGTCAAGGTGATGACCTGGACTTTTCTAGGCAAAATTCTAGTGACCAAGCCGACCATCAACGGATACATTGGGCCAATGGCAACGCCGTTGAGCGCAGCCATAGTGGCAGCAACATATATGTTGGGGATAACCCAGGACAAGATATCGAAGATGATGGCGGAGCAGCCGAGGATGATGATTGCTCTTCTGTTGCCAATGTACTTGGAGGAGAGCGGGGTGACTATGAAACGGCTTAAAGTGACGCCAGCCCAGAAGCCGGTGGAGATGTAACCAGTGGTGTCCTCGCTGCCGCCTCTGCTGTCCAAAAAGAACGTGACGGCCCAGGAACCATAACCGACTTCAGCGCCCTGGTAAAAGAAAACCCAAAACGACAACAACCACGTCTTGATCAACTTGACCGCCAAGCTGAAGTCGCTTGGCAGTTTGGAGGAGTCGCCTTCAAGATCCTGCTTGCCTTTGCTGGAGGCCAAGTCCTTCAAGTGAATGGACGAGGAGTTTCTGTCGAAATCCCTGGCGGACTTTTCGGCGGGCTCCTCGTGATACTCAAACGGCAAAAAGTCAATGTCAGAGCCCCTGAAGGCGAAAAACGTGGAAAAGCAGTTGAAGAAGGCAATTCCCACCAAGACCAAGAAGAACAAGTTCCACTTGATTTTGTGGGAGACCATGATGGTGCCGATGAGCGGCCCGAGAGCAGCGCCTACGCCGTACGTGCCATGGAAAAAGCCAAGATAGGTGCTGGCTCTGTCGATTCTGGAGATGTAGTAATTGTGCTGGGACAACCCAAGGGCCAAGGCGATGCCGCCGATGAAGTACGCAAAGACTATGACCGGGAACTTTGTGCCGCTGGAGACGAGCGCAAACTGGACGACTTGGAGCACCGGCGGCAAGAACACCAAGGTCTTTAGCTTCAAGTACTTGGAGATGATGTGGGAGGTCGAGGCGACGAGAATGAAGCCGACGCAGTTGCCGAGCCAGATCAACGAGACCACCGAGTAGGAGATGTGGTAGTAGGCCTCAATCGAGGGCAACAAGGCGCCGACGCAGCCGTCCGAGATGCCGCCGCTGAAGCTCCAGCAGCAGCTGGCGATGAGCCTGTACACGTTCTTTGGGGGGTTGAACAACGTCATTATCGGAGGCGCAACGTTTCTGCCGTGGTCCTCGAAGCTGGAGCGGCCGCTGCTGCTGCTGCCGCCGCCGCCGCCGCTGCCACGGCCGCCGCTGAGCGAGTTTGTAGACGAGTTGACGACCGTGACGTTGACGATGTCGTTGTCGTCGCCCAAGTCGTCGACCTTGGCTAGTTTGCGCGGAGTTTTGCGGTCGGCGCGGATTGGAGACGCTGGCTGCTGCTGGATAGGGAAGAGCTTTGTCCTGGAGGAGTTGAACATCCCGCCTTGCTCCAACTCGTAGCCCGGGGTTGTTGGCAACGATTCGGGAATTGGGCCAGGGATCACCGACCCGTTGCTGTAGCCATGGGCGCTGTTGATGGCCAGAAAGGAGCCGGGGGCAAACGACGGCTTGACGATGCTGTTTGATCTCTTGATGAGGAAGGAGTCGCCGTCCTCGGACCTGTACTTTGGCTCGAAGCTGGACTCCTGGATGGCGTGTTCGAGTTCGTGTTCGCGTTCGTGTTCGAGTGCTTGTTTGTGTGCTTGTGCTTGTTCTTGTTCGTGTTCGTGTTCGTGTTCGTGTTCGCGATCTCTTTTTCCAGCGCTGCTGCTGCTGCCTGGCGCCAGGAAGCCAGCGCCACTGTGGGAGCGGTACATTGCGGACTGCTGCAAGCGAGTAGCGAGAGATATAGAAGCCAAGTCAGAAAGACAGGACCAAAAGCGAGACTGCGAGAGCTGTGCCGGTGGTCAAGTTAAGTTAGCCGCCAACGGGGACCGTACGAGGAGGGAGAAACGTGGGTCAGGAAGAACACCAGAAGAGAGAAAGCGAGAAAAAGAAAGCAGGAAAAGAAAGAAAAAAAAAAAAAAAAAAGAGGGAGAGCGCCAAAGAACAGCGAGATTGGATATGTATTAGTATATTTATATATGCCGCGCGAAACCAGGTCAGGGAACTGGCTGTACAGGGAGCAAGCAGAAAGCGCAGAAAGTGCAGAGCAGAAGCAGGGAAGGCTAGCAGAGGTCTTGTTCCGAGAAGAGACGAAGCAGAAGTGAGAAAAACAGGAGACCAGGAAACAGGAGACCAGAAAAGAGCAGCGAGAAGGCGAGCTTGGAGGTATTAGGAAAATTCTGAATTTTTCTGTCTGGCCTCTTTCTTGCTTCTGATGCCCATCGCTGACTAAGCGCGTCCGCTGCACGGCGGTCGACGGTCGGCGGTCGACGGCCGGCGGCCGGCAATGGACGGCCGGCAGTGGACGGTCGTCAATGTGCCAGCTCTGTTTGCTCGGGCACGCATATCCGGCGCCCGTCACGCTGTCGCTCTTCTTCCTGTCCCCCGCGCGGCCGCTCTACAGTCTTCTGCGGCCTTCCACGGCGTTCCACGGCGTTCCACGGTGCTCTGCGGCCTGCTGCGTTCTTGCCGCCCTTGCACCACGCGGATTACGTAATCCGCGCTGCGGTCGGGGCGCTGCGAACCGCCAGTGCACGGGTCGCCGGCCCTGCATTCCGCAGCCGGCGTGCGCGGCTCGTCTGACAGGGTCTGCCTCGGAGGACAAGACAAGAAAACGGCTCCCAGCGCTCGGCAGGCCCGAAAAAACGCTGTCGTCTACATGTGCAAATGCGGGGGGGGCTTGATCTGCCTGTGTCAAACAAACAGGGCCAGACGAACGTAACCGGGGCTTGGCGCGGTGCTACGCAGCTATGTGTGAAGCTGGACAGGGAACGTAAACGAGCAGAAATAAAATTTGGGGCGGAAAGTCGACTCAGACAGACAAGACAGGCCCTAATATACACAAAAGCAAGCATGCCGGGACTTCGAACCATCCCGCGCTCACGTGCGCGCCCGGTCTGCCCTCTGGGCAGCGGCGCCGGCGAGATCAATGATGCCCGGGCTTTTTGACCTCTTTCTGGACCCAAGGCCTTTCGCGCTCTTCAATCTGACGGCCCTGGCGGCGGCGCCGGCGGCGGCGCCACCGACCAACTTGAACGGATCGTCCTCGTCACCGCCGCCGGCAGCGGCGGCGGCAGCGGCAGCGGCAGTGGCGCCACCGTCGTCGTCGTCGTCGTCGTCGTCGTCGTCGTCGAGTAGAACAACCGGCGCGCGCCTTCTTTTTCTTGACTTTGCGTCGCACAGCAGGGGGCCGCTGGCGCCGTTTTGAGGCCGCCAACGACTTTCTCCGACGCTGTCGCCATCGCCGCCGCCAGAAGCGCCGCAGAGGCCCTTGAGGACATCGTCGCCAACACCGGTCCCGCCGGGCTTCCTCTTCTGTCTTCTCCTGCGATGGCGCTTGAGCCTTGTCGTGCTGTGCAGCTGCGCATGGCGTCTTTCTCGCCCGGAAGACGCAGCGTCACTGTCGCTGGACTCGCCACTTATCTCGATGACCTCGCCAGAGCCGCTGCGCGCGCTGGAGCTTCCTGCTGTGTCCTCGCCATCACTGCGCGCGCGGGGCGCGCGGGCTGCCGGCGCTCTGCGGACTTGGCCGCCGTACCTCGCGCCAAGCTCGGCACTACGAGAGCGGCCGCGGCCGCGGCCGCGGCTGCGACTGCGGCTGCTGGCGGCCAAGTCCGACGTGATTAGCTCGCCGCCGCGAGTCTCCACACTATAGAGATGCGTTCTCTTGAATCTTTCAATCCAGCTCGCTAGCTCGGCGCGGGTGGCGGCCATAACTGGCGCGGCCGAGTCTGGGGAGGGCGCTGTCAACTTGTTGCACTGCTGGTGGTACTCTTCTGCTAGGATTTTGGCCAAACCCGTCGCTTGGGCTCTCAACTCCGGCGCGCAAGCCCCTGTGCCGCTGGCGGGCGCGGGCGCGCCCGCGCCCGCTCCAGCAGAGAAACCCCAAACCAAGTGTTTTAGCAATGACTTTATGAAGCGGTGGCCACCAATGGAAACAAGACATAGCACCGCCTGGCCAATCCGGTCGCTGCCAACAAGCTTCCTCAAGGCCCCGCCAAGCTCGGCGAGCTTCAGTTCTCCGGCTGAACCGCCGCCGCCATTGGCAGCGAGCTGTTTGGGCAGAGCGTTGCCACTGTAGAGCGTGAAATAACAGTAGAGAAGCCTGAAGAGCACCAAGTATGGCTCATATACCAAGTTTCTCCGTCTGGAGCCAACGCTTTCCAACTTCGCCGAGACTCGGCACGCAAAGGCGGCAGCAACCGAACTGTACCGTCCGTTTGCCATGAAAACAACCAAAAGACACTTGACCGCGCTACCGAAGACCCCGCGAATATGACGCGGCAAAGCAGCGCGGTTTTCTATGATGCCGTCAAGTAGCTTGTAGAGAACGGAGCAGCACCGAACGTGGTTTTGCATTTCAAGTTGGGAGGCTGACTGGTAGCTTAAGGACGGTGCGCTGGTGCTGGTGCTGGTGCTGGTGCTGGTGCCGATATTCGCGCTGAGGCCCAGGCCGCCCGCCGCGCTCGGTCTCCCCAAGCAGCAGTGCCCTATGATGAGAAAAGTGCTGCTGATGATGCTGCTGCTGCGCGCAGACCGGAAACAGAATTTTGAATCTACAAGCCTGAGCATCAAGCTGCTGACTTCAAACTCGCTACCGCGAGGCTTCACCAAGTTGGAGAGAGCCCCATTAGCATACATCACCCAGAGCTCTTTCTCAGGAATCGCATCCAAGTAGACTCTGACCAGCCATGTTTCGAGCACAGAGCACCGCATTTCTTGACACGACTTTATCAAAATTGGCATGATGGGCAACAACGTTCTTTGGTTCTTGATCAAAAGCCCGACGACTTGCCCAATGAGCAAATTGCGGCGATAATGGAACATCCCGGGAAACAAATCGTACCAGTCTTGCTTATTTGTAACAATGAACCTGCCCTTGTTTCTATCCTCGTCATCGTCGTCATCGTCGTCATCGTCGTCATCGTCGTCATCGTCGTCATCGTCGTCATCGTCGTCATCGTCACCATACCCGCTACCGCTGGTCTTTCTTGTGCTTTTATTTTTCTCGTTTAAAATCATGGCAATGCCAATCTTGATGCTGGCAAAGTCCGATAATTTACGGCACTGCAGTATACCAATTTTCGAGACTAGCAGCTTGAACTCGCTGACTATCTCCCCGAGCGACTCAAACGACTCTTCGGAAAGCCCGTTTTGCATCATATACCACTCGTAGTCTGATTCCAACGAAAAATCTGCCTCTTGTCTTCCTGCAGCGAAACGGGCCCCACCACCGCGGCCATTACCGGAGGTCCTGCTTACACCACCACCCATTCTTGCAGAATCGAGTAGTCTCAGAGCTCTCTCCTTGGCGTAGTCTTCGTCAATGTATTCCTCGTCATCATTTTCTTCCTCTTCTTCGTCCTCCTCCTCGTCACCGTCCTCGCTGTCCTCAGTTGAAGCGTCCTCATCGCCTGCTGAAATATCAACGCTACTCTCATGGAAGGGGCTTGGAATACTTGGTGGGTTTGAAGTACTTGAAAACATAGTCGCTGATCGCTGCCTACTCCGCACTTTTTCTTGAAGAGTTATCAAATGGCTAACTGATTCCAACGTCGCGTCAGCGTCATAAATGGCCTCCTCATCTCCGCATGCCAATTTTGCTCCAGACCTGGCCCGTCGTCGTAGTGCTACGTGTCTCTTGGTCGTCGTCTGTCTCGCAGAAGTTGCAAAAACTGAACCCGCAAACTTCTCGTGCTCATATTTGCTGTACGCCAGAGTCTGGACAATATGTGGATAGGCGGTGATGCGTGAATTGTATGCATTGATGCGAGACTCTAGTGGCCTTATAGATCTAGAGCATTTGGAGATGGACCATATATCGCTACTATCATTCCTTTGCAAAGGCATCACCGACGGTTAAAAAAAATATGTTTGGCGAATACCTGGATCCACAAATGCTGCTGTTTATTTTTTTCGGGTTTTGCCTTTGGAATATGGTGTGTTGCTTTGCTGCTTTGTATAGCCCTGTGCTGTGCAAAAAGGCTCAACTATTTGTCATCGGTGTTGATACTTGATGGGCCTCAAGTCAAATACACAGGTGATAAATTAACCCGTGAGCTGGCTAGCTGGAAATCTGGCTAGAAAAGCAGCAAGTACCAGCTGGAAGAAACGACAGCTCAAGTTAACGTTCACAGGAAGCTCACTCGCTCTGGGATGCAAAGAGTGTCTGTTTATGTTTGACGTCGTTCTGATCTCTGTTTATTTATTTATGTTGGAGCGGTCGATGAGCTGCGTTTTGGGCCGTTACCCTCGCCGCTGATCTAGCGCGCGCCTGTGAACTACAACACCAATCACAACATCAAGGAGTGTGAACAATCAGAAGATTGCGTGAATTTGTTTCTTCTTCACTGGCAAAAAAAATAAAAAAAAAAAAAAAAGAAAAAAAAAAAAAAAAAACTCGCTTCACTAATACTCTACCCTGCTGTGAGTATCGGTTGTTAAATTCTGGTAGCCAGTTCATGTGATTCATGTTGAACTTTCGCCAACCTTTTTCTCGAGGTCTGGTCTCTGGCAACATTTTCTAGAGCCCTCCATGGGCTTCAGCGAAGTCAGCTTTGCCTCTGTACACATGTATTTGCCAAAACCTGCTTCATTGGCTCTCTGCCTGGCAGGTTTCTCCATATTCGATCCGTTGAGCTGAAGGAAAACAAAAAGATTCCTTGGGGGAGGCTGCATACACCTGCATGTAAGCGATGAACTATAAATCGGCGACAGCTTTGAAGACGTTGCTTACCTGGATGGGGTTTTCTAAGTCTTACACAGGCCCTTATCGAAATATTCTGTCAGACAGGAAACGCTCTTTTCTAAGGATAGAATCGCATTAATTAAACGGACTGCAGCGACGCCATGTCCATATTTTTCCACCGGTTATTCCTTTTCACAACCGGCGAGAAGTCGCAGCTAAGAGTGCTAGCGGCACTATTGTAGAAACAATGTAAAAGCCGAACCAGTATGTCAAGCTAGGCTTTAAACTTATTACAAATCTCGCTCAGTTTATTGCATTCTTGTGAATAAACATTTTCAAAGTATGGTTAGTAAACAAACCAGTTCTACTAGTGCGTTTTTTGCCGCACGAATATCCTTCAAACCTCGGTGGTTTCGTTCTTGTAGGACAACACATCCTTTTCCGAGACAATGATGTTGGTCGTGTACCAAATCCTTCCTGCTGCTTAATTCTTGACTACAGTCTTCTAAGAGTAGTACAAGCAGTGATAGCTCAGAAACGTCGCGAATGTGACGCATGCATCATATTACAGTTTCGCGCATCCTGTTACAGACAGCCGGGCAATCCTAATAACCTCAACTGGTATCGTTCAGTTTGTTTACGTTGTTTCAATATCAGTGCGCAGCACAAAAAAAAAAAAAAAAGCAAATTTGACAACCATGGTGGGTTGCGAGCACTGTGCCCAGGGAAATTTTTTTTCTCTCGTTCTGCTCCTGTAGCCAGACAGAATTTTCAGACAGTTAATAAAGTAAAAAAGTAAAAAAAATTTTTTCCTATCTTTACAACCACGTTTCAAGCAGCAAACTAACAACATCACAACAGCACATCTACAAAAATGATTATTTTTACTGTACGTTAGCCCTCATTGAATGAGCTGAATATCATGGGCATTACAATACTCTGCATATGAGACTTTCCAAACGGCTGTTGATTGGTCCTGTCACAAAAAAATAATAATAATGATACACACTCTTTAAGACAAGATAATCTTTCTTTGTTTGATGGAGTGTTTCTTGTTGATGGGACGTTTCATCGCTTTTTATGTCGGCTATGATATGCTCAGCTTTTGCACGAAAATTGCTTTCAAGAAAAGAAAAGCAAAGAAATGTTAACTAACAAACTTTCTAGGATATTATCTCTGGTGACGAATTATTGTCTGACGCTTACGACCCAAAGTTGGTTGATGATGTCGTTTACGAAGCCGACTGCTCCATGATCAACGTCAAGCCAGGTGCTGATGTCGACATTGGTGCTAACCCATCTGCTGAAGACGCTGAAGAAGCTTTGGAAGAAGGTGTGGAAACCGTCAACAATGTTGTCTATTCTTTCAGATTGCAACAAACCGCTTTCGACAAGAAGTCTTTTGTTACCTACATCAAAGGTTACATGAAGTCTATCAAGGCTAAATTGGCTGAAACCGATCCAGATCAAATCCCAGTTTTCGAAAAAGGTGCTAGTGCTTACGTCAAGAAGGTTCTTGGTTCTTTCAAAGACTGGGACTTCTACACTGGTGAATCTATGGACCCAGATGCCATGGTTGTTTTGTTGAACTACCGTGAAGACGGTGTCACCCCATACGTTGTTATCTGGAAACACGGTATCAGGGAACAAAAAATCTAAGCAGTTTTTTTTGTGTTAATACCAAAAAAAATGTTTACTTTTTACATTTTATGCCCTTCCTTATTTTTCCTTGATTTACTTGTGTTTTTTTCATCTATTTAAATAGGTTTCTCCGCGTGTATGGCAGTTTTATTGTTCCTCTTTTAGTTTGCTAATCCCAAAGTTGGAAACAGGTGCGAAATTGATTTAACTTACGAAAATTTTTCTACGTATTTGAGTGTTGTAGCGATATCTCTCTTTATTTCTCATCCGGGGTTCTTTTACGGTTTTCTTGAAATGGAAAGTAGAAATCTAATCAGCCATCAATGGCTGAAAATGTTGAAACTAGTATTACCTTTTTGGTGTTACTATTAAACAAACATTTTCCAATGAGATCTCCTTTTCCACATAATGACAAATCTCAGCATTAAGGCCTGCCGCCCTAATTGCCGCTAATCGACTCTCGTCTATGAGTCGTCTTGCCTTCAACCCCAACTGTTCTCTTTGGAGCACAGTTAAACCAGACCCATGATTATTGATATCGTTATCTTGCATGCCTTCACGGCGTCCACAAGTGGCCCAAGAAACCATTTTCGTGATCACGTTGAAAATTGCCTTGAGCTTCTCTTCGTCATAGTTTCTGTTATGTTCTTTATCCTGTGTGCTGTTTTCAGAAGGAGTTACTATTTCAAATACCGATGCAAGGAACTGCTTTGCTGCTGGGAGAAATTGAGGATAGTTGCAAACGTGGCGGCAACACATTGCGACAATCAATCCTCCAAATCTATCAAATGTTGGCGTATTTTTTCCTTTGCTAACTGCCTCATTTTGGCTAGCTTGTAATCCAGTGGTAAGAACTTCTGAGTTGAAAATACACTGAAGAGTAAGGTCAGTAGCGCAACCGCACAAATGTTTAGAAATTCCCACAAATTTTTTCGGTAAGTTTTGAGGTCTTGGCTTGTTGAATCCAGGGAGTTGAAGACAATAGTCGAGATTAAGATCCTTGATATCAATTTTCACGCGATGAGCAAATGGCGGTTCGCCATTATCGGCGTTGGTGATCTTCTTATTGCCATTGATCCCGCTATTACTATCATCTGTGGCTTGCTCATTTTCGTCATTATTATTACTTTTTTTTTCAAAGAACTGTTTAATATCAGCATAATCTTTGCCAATTTTCGTATCCATTTTCATTCGTACTGGGGATCTATCAATTAGCAAAAAACCAGGCATCTCCACATTTGCTCCACTATTAACAGTATTATCGTGCGCAATCTGGGCATTCTTATTGAGCGTTTCATATACAATTGCCTTCGACAAATACCGTGACAATTCTGCCCTACCGCACCCAAACTCTATATAGTTGAACTGTGGGCCATATAACCCCTGACTGTCCAAATGTGCAATCAATGAAGATTGTTGAATGATATGCTTTTGATTAGTAAGTTGACTCAAACGATCACTTATGCTGTCATTGTCCTTAAAAGTTTTTTGATCAAGTTTGAGCTCAATACTGCTTGTTGGTGATGAGGATTGTGGTAAATGGGTAGAAATGAGATTCTGGTAAGCTTTTTCAATAATTGGAACCCAGTAAGCATAGTCGATTTCAGCCTTCGATTGCTGCTGGTGCTGCTGTTCACTGTTTACATTGTCATCCAGAGTATTTTTAGTAACTTTTTCCTGCTTACTACAATCGTTAAGGTTTCTAATGAACCAAGGTTGAGATTCTGGAATTCTTTGACTCTTGGCGCGATTGCAGCGATTAATATGCTCTTTCAAGTTTTTCTCCCAAACGCTATGACTTGGATCCACAGGACAAGGCACTCTTTTGACAGCAAGATTGCTATCACTTTTTATGGCTTTCTGGCCGTCATTATTATTGTTTTTTTCATCAGTGGTTTCTGGCTGTTGCTCGACTACTAAGTGCTCAGCACAGTATTTCTGGGAGGCTTTTCTCATCATACGACATCTGCGGTTTTTCTTCTTCAAAAAAAATTCGCACTGTAGTTTTGGTCCATTATTGTTGTTTTCGTTATTGCTGTCACTTTTGTCTTTGGATTTTTTATTCTTTTTAGTTTTTTTTACTGCTTTTGGCGTGCCATCGTTGTTTTCAAAGGCGCTAATATTCTGTGGTTCATTTTTATCATTTGGATCAAAAGACTTGCGTTTGAGAACTGTCGCAATTTGGTCATTTTGGAGGGTTAAATTCAGGCTGCTGCTGTTTTTTTGGGGCTGCCGGCAATCCTCAAAATGTTTCTGATTTATTTCATTTGTCATTTTTACTGAAATGTCTAATAGTTGGTGATTTAATCTGTTTACAACTACCCTTGCAAACCAAAGCCACTCAATATTTCAATCCCGAAAAAAAAGTAAAAATTAAAAAAAAAAAAAAAAAAAAAAAAAAAAAAAAAAATTCCGTTTTTGATCTCATCTCAAATGTTAACATAGCATGCAGAAACAGTTATTGACATTGAAATCATTTATACAAATACAGCCTAGACTTGCCATCTGAATATGGTGTTTAGTGGTTAGTTAAACAAGCGTTCAAATACATAAGATACCGATACCGGAAGGCTATAATATGCACAGCCCTTGAAAAATTCCGTTGAAAGTTACTGTTCATCTATAAGTCATCAATTCATTTATTCCAAGATTTATGTAATACTAATGCACAGGCAAAACTGAATGAAACAATGGCAGGAAGAGAAAAAGCAAACAGAAATCAGTAGATGTAGAAAACAAAAAAAAAAGAGTCGTTAGAAAAGAGCTTAGCCTAAACTGTATATAACTAAGCACGCCTAAAATAAATGAATACAATTATTTTCCAGACAAAATCCACTGGATAATCTCCAGCACCCCTTCACCAGTCTTTAAAGATGCCAAAAACACACCCATATCTCTTTCCAAAAGAAGCATCTTAGTGTAACTGTTCGGTACTTCTTGTACTGACTTGAACCGTGATGCAGTGAAATCGTATTCCTGACAAAGTTCAAGCAAACTCTCGTCCTCGAGGAAATCATCTTTGGTAATCTTCAAGTAGATGTTTTCGTCTTTGACATGTATATCAAAATCACTAGCAAAATCATAAAGAGAAAAAGCTTCGGGGAAAAACAGCGAGGAACTGGTATGCCCTGTATAATAACTTCTGATAGTCTGTTTGCTTAGTAGCGCCGCCGAGGCACCGCTGATGCTGCCACTGATACTACCGGTACCATTACCACCACTTATTCCACCGCTGAGGCCCCCACTGAGTCCCCCGCTATTTCCAGAACCGTTTCCAGCGACCGTGTCGGCTAACAAGGCAGTGCTTATAGTGGTGCCATTTCTCGATGTTATTGTCGTTGTCCGTTGCGGTATAAGGTCCAACTTGTTGCCAATAAGCAATAATGGAGTTTGTTTATGCTGACTGAGAAGGATGAGTTTCTTTAACTGTATTTTTTGATGTTGAAATGCAGTTGATAATACTGGATAAGCGTCTTTTATGAGATGTTCTGAGTAATCAATGATGTATACTAGGATGCGATTGGGAATGGCGTCGTATTTTTTGTTGGTAAAGAAGCTGAACCAATGGCTCTGGTATCGCAGCTGACCGCTGAAATCGTAGCTAGTCGATGTTAGAATATATACTAGTTTGACGATTCTATACAAATAACAGTACGTAATAGAAGAAGACTTACCAGGAGACGGCGATGGAGTCCAACTGGAACTGGAGCTTTGCGTATTTATTTGTGGGCACAGTGTCTTTGGCAAACGACTCGCCGGCAATGACTTTAACGAACGACGACTTACCAGCGCTAAGAGGCCCGCAGACCACAAGCTGGAGCTGAACGGGCGGCTGGAAGAAGGGCAAGCATCGCATGGTGAGTGTATTTATCTCTTGCCGTCATATAACACTGTCCCTTTCTATGGTTATCGCCATCGCGGCTGCCACTTTTGTCGTCTCTGGAAGCAGCGATGTCTTCACGGCGCCGTGGCTGTCGCTGTGGTCACCTGCCAAAACCAGCAGCAAGCGTCATTTGAAAACAAACTAAGCGTCGTAATTTTTGTCCTTCTTTTTCTCTTTCTCTTCTTCTTCATCTTGTTTTAGTATCAGCATCATCCCATTGGGCCCTGGCACTCGACACAACTCAAGTGGACTCTGATAACTAGAGGCCCACCATTGATACAAACACACGCACACACATTCTCTTTTTCCCCCTCTCTTATGGCCTACCCCAGCATCAGCAGCGCCTTGAGCGGAAATAATAGCGCCAGCGCTAGTTTAAGCGCCAGCGCCAGCCCAAGCTCCAACAGCAAACATAATGGTAACGGCAATACCATCAACAGTTCGCGTCCCCAAGCCAGCCGCGACAGCAGCAGCAGCGCAGTGCAATCGCAAACAAGGTCGCTTTTGGACCAGATGTTGTCTGCCAATAGCCAGAAGAAGATTAAGAAGCAGAAACAAGTGCCTATCTACAGAAACGTTTACGTACAGAGTCCCAAGCTGACGCCATTTACTTCGCTGCTTAGCTTAAACAACACTGCTTCAGATACAGAAGGTAAACGGAAACTGCCGTACCAGTCTAGGGTTTCGTTTGATACTGTTAATATCAATGTTTCTCCTAGCACGGGGGTGGACCCGGAGGAAAATCCAGAGTATTATGGGCTTGACAGCAATTCCGTATCCTCGTTTGGCTGGAAAAAAGTTTCGGAGTTATACGATCGAACTCCAGAGCTCTCAAGGATGGAACTAGCATCATTGACTGACGCTCAATACAACAAATATCTCAGTGACCAAAAGAAAAGACGCGAGGACGCCATTGCTATGCATAATCAGGTTTGTTGTTATTCGAAAATGCACAAGGATTTCAACAAGATTTATCATAATCTCAACGATATCGACCGCAGAAACCCTGCAGATACAGATGCCAAATTGTTGCCCGTTTTTCCTAGAAGAACTGTTCTTGTTTATATTTCCGGAAGACTGCATACTTGGGTAGCGTTGGATTGGGCAATTAGACAACTTCTTGTTAATGGTGACCATATAGTGGTGGTTTGTTCCATTTTTCCCGAATTGGCTGATAAGCTACATTTGAAAAACGGAGCTCGAAGTCCCAGTTATAGCAATTATAATAGTAATAGCACCAATAATAATGTTATCACTAGCACTACTGAACTTTCAGTGCCTTCGCAAAGAACTAATAGATTTCAAAACGATTATTCTTCCAGGTCCAGGTCTTCTGGCCGTTCGAGGTCAAGATCTAATATGAGAGATATTCAGGAAGGTTTTCCTGCTAATCTTGACGATTTAGATGTCAGACAAAAGGCTAAAAATATTATGAACTATATTTTAAGCATTGCCGATCAAAATTTAATAATCAAAATCACTATAGACTTGTCCATTGGCACTACTAAGGATGTCTTAAAAGATTCTTATGTTCTTTACACACCATCTCTTTTAGTGTGCTCTGCCAAGCCAAGAGAAGACTCTGCGCCAATGCGCAGCTGGAAATCTTCTAGATTGACAGATCGGGTAGTGAAAAACTTTACTATTCCAGTGATTATTGTCCCGGCACTAAATATGGGCTCATTTGAGCAACGTCTATTTGATAATTTGTCAAAACAGTTATTCCCTGTTGCTCGAGCTGATTCGTTGAGGGAGGGCCAAGATCTAGAAAATAATAGTGTGAGAGCTTCTGCTAGAGATCCAAATCAAAGTGCCCCACCTTCAATCTCTAATATTAATATTACTGACAATAATGATAGTGAGCCTATTGCAACAGCCGGCACAGCTGGACTCTCCGGTGGCTCTGGACGTGGATCCTTACCTAATGCTACCATCAATACTAATGCCTCGGCAACTTCTTCATCGTTGGAAATTCCAACTTTTGATTCTGTTCTTGAGTCAGCAAATTCCACAAATACTGGCTCAGGGACACCGTTGGATGTCAATTCACTGACCACTGGTGACCAATTTTCCGAAGCGTCCGATGATAGTGATTATTCTGCTTCATCAGAATCAGGTTCGGACTCTGAATCTGATTCAGAATTAGAAAGTGACTCAGAATTGCAAGACACCGGCGGTGATGGTGGTGGAAGCGGACCAGTAGGGCATCGTGGTGCTGATAAAGTTTCAACTACCGATTACAGCATTGCAGCAAATGATGTTCCTCACCTTAATAGAAACTCATCATCGAAACGTGGTAGCAACTCGAGGCCAAAATTACTACGTCTTAAGACCTTGATCAACGATTTGAATTATGAGAACGAGCCAGACTTGTCCACTAAGGAGAAAATTAGCAACTTTGTTCGCAAACAAGAAAAGAAACTTACTGAGAACTTGAAGAAAATACCCGTTGAATTAGAACAAGAGAGCGTGGAAGACATTAGCAAGCCTGCATCATTTGACCCAAATTATTTTAAGAACCAGTTGGAATTAGTTTCTGCTGGGTCATTGTACATTACCAGAAAGTTGAAAAGTTTGGACTTTTCGGAAGACAAGGAAGGGGCGGAATTAGTGAGAAGTATAACAGGCGACCCAGCATTACTACAACCGCGCAAATTTAAATCAATGCTTCTCACTGATTCTAGCAATAGTAGTATTAATACCAGCAACAATACCAAAAATATCAACAAAAGAATTCCAGCATCAGAACTTAATTTACGTTCAAGACAACAAAGTGGCGGCCATAACTATGGCTCTGGCCCGCGTAAGGCGTCGTCTATCAAGTTTGCTAATGAGCCAAAAAAGAGCTCTTCAATTTCTGCTGCCTCGTCTTCCAATTACAATAGCAATGGAGCTGCTAGATCGGAATCTAATGACAAAAAATCAGAAAGGCCAAAATTGGAAACTGCGATTTCTGCTCCGGACATTTACTTTAGCAATAATAACATCAATAAAAACAGCAGCAACAGCAAAAGATCAAACTTGCACAAATCAAAAAGCAATACCCTGGCAAGATCATTCTTCAAACATCTGCATCGGCGGGGATCAGACAGTATTAATGATGCTGATGATGATGATAATCTGAGCCGTGCTGGCGGAAGCAAAAGTCCAAGAACATTGTCACCGGAAAGAAGTAATAATGACTGTTTGAAAAGCGGAAAGAAAGGTGGAGGATTTCTAAGTGCTTTTAAAAAGGGTAGTACTTCAAGAAGTCATAGTAGAGACGAAGCACTGTCGTCGTCGAAGGATGACAGGAAGCACAAACGTAAATCGTTTTTGGGCAAATTGTTGTGAGTTGTGATAGAATCTTTTATCTAGCTTGATAGAGGTTTTGTTGTTGCGTTTCGCTAGCCAATTAATATCAATTTTTTGGGGGAAAGTTTTATTCTGTTTCTGTTTATTTCTGCTTGTTATTACTATTATATTTGTTTTTAGTTTTTATTTTTTATTTTTTTATTTTTTTTTTCATGATTAATGACCTGTATTATAATTTTATCTGCCCTTGGCCAATTCTTGGTTTGGCTTCATGAATATTATTATCATTACTATTGTTGCTATTCCAAATTTTTCGATATACAACACGTCCATTATCCGTTATCCATTATTTGTTTGCTCAATATTCACTAATATTATTCTTATTACCTTTTGCTTAACCTCAATTTTATAGTCTGTAATGTTTCGATATACTGAATAAAGTACATAAAGGCGTTTCTACATAATCTATGTTTGCCAGAAAACCTACTGTCTGAATACTGACCGGTTAAAACAAACCCGTACAATATGTAATAGTAGTGATAATAATATTGAACGTGATTTATCTCTAAGAGTATGACTAGCTAGAGTGGCAGTGACAAAGAGAGAGGTGTGGAATAAAGAGGGAAAAAAAAAAGATGATAATAGACAAACAGATACCCCAGTCAATTTATCTTCTTTGTAATTAGAGATGTGGCAGATAAAAGACAGTGGGATAATTTTTGATTTGGTGATAATTTTTTTTAAAAAAAAATAGCTGCAAAGTACTAAGAGCTTAAGATTTCTCGACATTGAATTCAAAACATCACTCGTTTAATTTCCGTAAAACAAAAAAACGCGAACCTGCACCCCACTCCAAACCGTACGAAGCTCGCCATTTTTAAGCAAAAGATTAAAAAAAAAAAAAAAAAAAAAAAAAAAAAAAAAAAAAGATCAAAAACATTAACATTATAATAACTCAATTTTTATTTCACGATTTCACTATACGGTGGCTTCTTTTTTAATCGCCTTCCAGAGAGCAATAAAATTTATTTGACCTTGCTTTCCAACAAACGAACATGTTCTTCCAATGAGCCAATAGTCTTTTCCAAGGCCAAGACATCACCAACGATAGCTCTGTTAGCGGCTCTATATTCATCAATTAAGTAGTAGTAAGAACCGAACCCGGTTATGGAAACCCCGAGCAAAAAGCCCAAAAATCCGCCTCTAAAAGCACCAATTCTGCGAGGTTTTCTCACTGGAGCTGCGGCATTGGCAGCAGCGCCGGCAGATGGAGCAGCACTAGCGGCGGTGGCGTACGTGCGTCTTATAGCAGCAGAGCGTAGTATTTGCTGACCTCTAAACATTGTATTTTTTTGTTGATGTTGATACTAAAACTAATATGGTTTCTGGTAGAGTGCACTGAGACGATAAGACTCAATTGGACAGACAAAGTCGTAGAAAAATGCGGGCTGGGTTGCGCTGGATTCCAGTTCGATCAAAGGCGTGTGTGTAAAAAGTGGCACAACAAGTAGCTTCTGTTAAGATCTGATAAGAGCAATATGGAACAGCTTGGGTACCTTACTTGAATTTGCAACGAAGAGATGTGTCAACACAGAAACGGTGGATGTCAATTGACTAGAGTAGAGCACCAAGTTTTTTGAGCAAAAAAAAAAAAAGTAAAAAAAGCTGGGGATAATGATGACTGTTTCTGGGGTTGATTGACTAATTGAGTTTTTGGGACTGTGTAGTGTATCAGCAGAGTGACAGACACTCCACTTGTTTTTTGTTTCCTACGAACTGGCAAAAACTCACCAAAAAGCGCAGCGATAATTGGGAGACAGCCGGCGGCAGGCGGAAAGCGCGCCTGTCCGGTTGCCCGGCCCCCCTGATCGGGCCCGTCCTGGAAGTGGCACGTGACCGGCTTCCGGTCTGTGCTTATAACTACATTACGTAATCACAGTGCTTATGCGAGCATTGTGTAAGCAAGCGGGTTTCCCACGCGTCAGCTGACGCCATGTGGGCGGTGCTCGGACGCGCAGCCTGCCACTGCAGTTTGCAGCTGCCAAAAGCCGGCTGCATATCGATTGCCGCTATGGCGGTGTTCCAGGGTCCCGTCCAGCACGGACGACAATAGGAATCAAGATTTGCTGATAAAAAGAAAAAAGAAAAGAAAATTTCTATTGTGGCTCGGCAGAATAGCCGCAGTTGGCGCACTCGGTGCTATAAAGTATGGCCCAAGAGCCAATGGCGGGGCTCGAAATCGTCATGGAAAATTACAATTTCCCACAGTTGAGCCACTGCGTGTGACATTGCAACAGCCGCGAGGCCAGCCAAGCCGAGCGGAGCCAAAGCTCGCAATTGCGCGATCCGTTTTCAGCACCGCTGCGCTGCTACCATGCATACACACAGACACGCGGTATCCACAGTTTCTCCAGCAGCGTATGGCAGCCACGGTGCAGCCCAGCACCAGCAGTCGAATTCTTTCAAGGCACTTCGCTGCGGCGTCGCTTTGGCTCTTTACCAGCGCCTCTCTGCTCTCTTGCTCTTTGGGGACGCCGGCACTGTTTGGCAGTGTGGCTGCCACAGTCGCTGCAGACGCATGCGGCCAGCCAGAATCTCCTCGGGGACATGTCTGTTGTCTATTGTTTATCCACTGCTCACACACTTTTCGGTGAATAAATAAAAATAAAAAAAAAAATTGTATATCTCGCAGTAGTAAAATATTTTCATGGCACATCGCCTTTCTTTGCAGTAGAAGCTATAAAAGGTCTTGCAGGTGCTCTCTCTTTCTGCGGACAGGACCCTTTTCTTCCGTTACTTTCTTCCTCTTTTTGGTGTCTTTCACTATCCCCTCGTTGCCTTATCCCACACACACCTGAGCTCAACTGTCGCAAATACCGCCAGCCATGACCATACTTTCTAGGGCACTTGAGCCAGTGCTAGGCAGCCGCAAGCAAGAGTACCACTACGATGCAGAAGAGTCCTCAGATAACGCATCAGACGCGCAAAATAACATTGGTGCTCCAGTGGAGCAAGAAAATCCGCTTGGCTACAACTTGGACTACGTCACTGCCTTCTATACTGTCATCACCGGTATCATCGGCACTGGCATCTTCTTGACCCCTGGGAGCATCATCAAATCCATCAACTCGGTCGGCGCCTCGTACGTGCTCTGGGTCTCCGGGTTTCTAATTGCGCTATTCGAAGTGTTTGTGTACATTGAATACGTCACCTACTTCAGCAAAAGATCCGGCGGCGACGTCGCTTACTTGGAACAGGCATACCCAAAACCGGACTTCTTGGTGCCTACCACCTATGCTGCAGTTTCCGTCGTTCTTTCCTTCTTGAACTCTTCCGCAGTAGCGTTCGGTACATATGTGTTGAAAGCTGCCGGTGCCGAAACCAGTGCTTGGAATCAGAGAGGTATTGGTGTGGCAGCTTTGACTTTTGCCGCATTGATGTCTGCTTTCAACACCCGCTGGACTCTACGATTGTCCAATCTTCTAGGGTTTGTTAAAGTAGTGTTCATGTTGTTCATCATCATCTCTGGCTTCGTGGTGCTCGGGGGCGGCACAAGAGTCGCCGACCCACATTCTATTTTCAAAAACGCGTGGGAAGGCACCACCACCGATGGCAACGCTATTTCAAATGCGATTATCAAAGTCTCGTTTTCTTACGGCGGCACGCAATACGTTTTCGCCATGGTTGGCGAGTCCCACCCAAAGCAAACAAAGACGCTCTTCAGATACTTTATTCCGTTTGTCATATTTTTCGTGTTTGTGCTTTACATCTTGATCATCACTGCGTTTTACGCAGGCATTGGGAGCGTGGAAGAGATCAGAAACGGCGGCACACTAATCGCATCGTTGTATTTCCAGAAAGTGTTTGGCACAAAGTCTGCCACTTCTGCCCTTGATGCGCTTGTGGCACTTTCTTCCCTTGGCCACTTGCTAGCCGCAGTCGTTGGCCATTCCAGGTCCTTGAGAGAGTGCGGAAGACAAGGGGTGCTCCCGTTTTCTAGATTCTGGGCCACCACCAAGCCTTGGGGCACCCCGTTGGTACCAATTTTTTTCACTTGGTTGGTTAATGTTGTGGTCTCGGTGGCCCCTCCTCCAGGCGACGCGTATAACGTTATCGTCGACATTGGTTCGTATTCTGGCTACATTTTCAAATTGTTATTGGTGGTGGGGCTATTGTTGGTTAGAAGACAAAGAAAGCAGCAAGGGTTGGGCTACAACGGCTGGAAAGTGCCACTACCGATCTTGGTGATTATCATCTTGTTTTACGCATTTGTGATCGCTATGGCGTGGGTGCCTCCGGCAGACGGGTCGTTGAAAGGTAGCGACGTTTCGTTCTTTTACGCTACTTACGCTATTGTTTGCGTAGGCATATTGTCACTTTGTATACTCTATTATTACATTTGGGCTAAAGTGTTGCCGTACTTTTTCCATTACCAGCACAGAACAATTCACTTCACTTTGGAAAATGGAGAAACTGGCCATACTGTGGTCAAGGTGCCAGCAGCCGAACTTGCAAAGTTTGACGCTGAACATGACGACAACGGAAGATACATTGGCAATGATAGTGCAAGTAACGAAGACAACTCAGTGCAAGAGGTTGCGGTCTCTGTGAGTGATAAGAAGTGAGTTTCTATACTTTGCTTAAATTTTTCGTTTCTTTGTTTTTTTTGTTTTACCTTTTTTTTTGCTGATTCCGCTATTTGCTGGCGTGCTTTGTTTAAATGCTTGTTTTTATAGTTACCATCTGCTCATGCTTATGTTATTCCCCCATGCGCGGTGATATATCTCTCGTTATTGTAAGTTTTGCCTGCATGTTGAGTATTTTCATGCACCATAATGCAGCAACAGACATCTGATAACAGCTGTTCATTTTCTGTTAAACGCACCACAGCATCGTTGAATCAAAGCCACATGATGAAAGAGAGCAAGAACGAGAAGAGAGAAGAGATGACATGACATAAGAGCCAATGCGATAAGGCAAGGAATGGCGCTCTTCATCATCACAAGCTGTTTTCTTCCTTCTACTTAAATGGCTGGCTTAATTCAGTAGTTACAGTACCTTCTTTCCCTTGGCAGCTCTTTGGTCTACTCCAGGTTGCCGCGTTTTGCACTCGCTCTGCACTTTCTCCATCTTCTTGCGGTTTTTTTTTTTAAAAAAAAAAATATTAAAGAAGCTTCACCCCCCTTTCGTCATCGTTATTGTCATAATCCATTCGCCAAAGTTGCAGCAGCAGCAGCAGCAGCAGTGATTATTTGCCATAGCCGGAACAGAGCGTGCTATAGTCTTTAATTGAAATTGAATTCTTGTGCGTATTACAGCAGGGGGTCAAATTTATTGTGCTATACAAGTAAACCAGTCAAAGCTCCTTTTGTACCGCTTCGTTTTGCGTTTGCTAGCACCACACAACTTAGTTGGATCTCGATGCACAGGTGAACTAGTGAATTGTGGGGGTTCAACTTTTCTTGGATATATCCAATATATTGGCATGTTTTTTATATAAAGTCAAACAAGGACGTCGAGTCTGTATCTGGATCACCACCAATTGCTTTTACATTCGAGCCTTTCTTTGCTTTATTATTACCTTTATATCTAGGATCAAAAGCTCGTATTTATAGCCCCATCACGCAGACTTCAGGTCAAGGAAATGCACTCATAGTGATACAATACGGCACGCTACCATACCGTATTAGCAGTATCAGAGAATAAAAAAAAAGTAAAAAAAAAAAAAAAAAAAAGTCAACAAACTAGCAAGCAGACTCTACCTAATAATGGTGAATTTGGATGCTCCAGTTGGATATTTTGGTAATCCATTGTTAGACACCAACCACCTAATCGATTTTTCCTACTTGGATCACTCAAACAATAACAATAATCACAACTATAATGCTGCATCAACAGCAGCAGCCTCATCACTAGTGAATTTCTCGTCGTTATCAGCAACTTCAATGAATTCGTCGTCAAGCTCTGTCAACTTTTCCTGGACGAATAGCTACAAGAGCGTTCATAGCACCACAAGCAGCGGCAGCAAAAACAGTAACGGTGAGCCCGTGGTACTTTTTGAATTGCTCAAGCTACCGCCAGAAATTATTGAAAGAGTCACACACGAATTGGATCAAAACGACTGCTTGAATTTGATGTTGTCATGTTCGTACATGTACAGCATTGTGAAACCACGAATATGGAGCTACATAATCGTGGATGTTCATTATAGTGAGTTTAATAAAGAAATGATAAACATGGCCCAACAGAACGATAAGCAGTTATCGCCAACGTTTATCAAGACTAGTTTTAGGATAAGGTCGTTATTCAATATTTTAAACGAGGGAAACTCAAGAGAAATAAAAAAGATTTTCTTCGTCAATATTCCTCAGGATTTCTTGAATTATGAATTAAAGAACTTGATTAATGATGGGGTTTTCTTAAAATTGGTAAACTTGAGTCAAGTGGTAATTAATCTAAAACTTACCTCATTCCCAATGAATCGTATTGTGCAAAAATTTAACGCTGATCGAATTACTTCATTGTCCGTATCATTAGATTTAGCCCAATCTGATTTACAACAATACACTATCCCCGATCTTTCGTTAAATGATTTCAAAAATTTATTTGCATTTCCCCTGTTGCAGCATTTGTCATTGTCTCTTAATTTCGACAACAACCATCACAACAGTTTGATTTTATATTACATTTTTAAAAGCTTGATCGTATCGGGAAACACTCTTGCTGGTTTCAAGACTTTGGAAATTTACAATAACTCGAACCTTTTCAACTCAGATTCAACTTTGTCCAACATTTTAATTAATGACTCACCTAGAGTCTCTAATGATAATAATAACTTGATTGATGTGCATATTCTAACCAACTTGTTTAAGCCCATGATTGAAGCACAGATTAAGATGCAAAAATTGACCACGTTGACATTCTATGGGTTTTTGGTGATCCCGTCTCAAGCTTTCTTGCTTTTAAATTGCATAGACTTGACCACATTACGTATCCTTAAACTTCAAAAAATGTCAGAGTTTCAACTAATTGATATCGATACCAGCGTTAATAATTTTTTCACTCAAAATCGTGACTTGCTTATATCCAAATTACAACCAGGATTTTTGGATATTTTATCAAGGCAAGAGCAATTCGCCAAAAAGCCAACGATAAAAGCTAACAAGCTAATCAATTTGCACACCTTAGTCATTGATTATAAAGAATGTCTCAAGGACTCAGTAGTTTCCTTCATTTCTAATCTTCCCATACATGGCAAATTACAGCACTTGAACCTAACTATCCGTTGGAATATGAAACAAGCAAGAATTATTACAAGCTTGAACGAGTATATTGGCAAATTTTTGCATAATCTCTCACATAGTTTTCATAATCTTGCGGCGCTCTCTGTAGATTTAAAAAGAGAAATCAAGCCGGGATTTAATACCACCATGATTGCTACTGATAGAAATGAATTAATCAATCAAGATCATTTTCAGCACAATTTGAAGTTTTTCAAACGGTTGCAGAGCCTTCGTTTCTTCTGCCATGCTTTAAATAATTCGTTTATTCAATTTCTAATGAATGCGGATTCTAACAACCAAAATAGTAACAATGATACTCTTACTTTGAATCGGTTACAGTATATGGACATTTTTGGCCCTGGGGCCGGAGGCAGACCAAACATGGCATTGCAAGTTGCGCACGCTGGCATTTTTGACAACTGGTTTAAAGTTCAACATATAGCTATTCAACTAGCTAAAAACAACAAAAATTTGAGATTTATAAGGATCAATGATTGCTTGTTCGAAATCAAGCGGTTATTCAGCAATAGTAACTTGGCAACACCATCATATACTTCTTCTTCTATATCATTATCGTCTCATTCTTCTGCATCATCGTTGGTGGTTACAGATATTGAGGTGATGCCCAGAGAAGGTCCAAATGAATGGTTTGATGATATTGTGAAAAGCGAATATCGGTATTTTAATCCGTGAAATGAAACGCCTACTGTTATGCACGTCCTTTAAAATAAAATAAATATTCATTTTTAGGCAATATCTTTATGCATTGTTTGTAGCTTGAACAATGCTTTTCTTGTGTCTTTGCTTTGATACAAGAAAAACAAAGAAACATTTTTTGCTTCTGTAGCATTTGAATAAAAGATTGAAAATTTATTAACTATATGAGGTTGAGCCCAGTTTCGTCCTGTCAATTTTTATTTCTCTATTTTGTTGCTCTTTTGTTTCAGGCATGGTCTTTGTTTTTCTTTTTGTTTTTTTATTTGTCTCCATCAGTCTGCTTGGCCTATCTATTTGATAGTATGTTTTTTCTGAAATCATCCCTAGGTCATTTAAACTATTTAACTACTTTCTTTAAACTTATTTGCACAGTTTGATTTTTTTTTTGATGTAATAAAAAAATCTGATTTAATCTCCAACAACACATTATAAAGTATATGTTTCCACTCTCCTTGTCCATTTTTATCAATTTTTTTTGTTATAGCTAATTGCGGTTTTTAGTTTGCAAAATTATCACACTGCTACAAATTTTTGGACAGTCATTTTTTGATTTGAAACTTATCCCTTGCTGCTCTTTTTTTCTTGAACCCAGAGGTTGTTATATAAATTTAGCTATTCAACCTTATAGGGGTAAGTTCAGGTTGTGTGACTTTAAGAAAACCCCATGTAAAAAATTTTTCATATTATGCATATATTGTGAAAAACACCTACTTTTATGTTGTTTATAAAAGAATTATAAAATTGAAAATTGGAATGATTTCCATTTGAAGTCCTTGTCGTGCCATAGGCGAGAGTACTTCTTATGAAATATTAGGTAGTTGTTGATCTGGATTAATTTGCTGGCATCATCGGAGAAGGATGAGGCTGTCGCAGCTCAATTCTTTATTTAGATATCGTTTTTTCCATAAGGCTAGTGCTGCAGGGCATTTGATCAAAAAATGATCCATTTTATTTATTTGTTGATGACATCCACACGCGGACATTACTTATGTCTTTAACGTGACAAATCTTTAGAACACCACATACCTCCCTCACCTTGGAATTTAAACTTTTCGGCTCCGACGTGAAATGTGTAGATATTTTCAAAGCAACCAGGATGTTGAAATGGCTGTTTGTTTAGCATTTGCCAAAATGCTGGACATTCTTTTTCAGTGGCCTTCTTAAACCGTGCCAATTGGCTTGAGAATAGTAATCTATCTTTTTTCTCGCGCACTTATGCACTACGGTTTTTAGATCTGAAGTTAAAAACTTTGGGAATAAACTTTTTCCTTAAAAGCGGCACTTCGAGCTCCACTACCTCTAGGTCAGATAAACACCGAATCCCAATGGTGCCAGGATTTCGCTAGTTAGGGACTAACTGTTTCCACAGATTTTTTATGTTCGTCTGTGTTCGTTAATGTAAATCACTATGCTGGGTTTTCTGTCAGTAAAATTTGTCCTTGGTCATTGCCTCTCCCCGTCGATCGTTTCAAGAACTTATTTCCACCAGAATTGGGTGAGAATAAGTCCTGGCTTGCGTAGATGTATATATTTCACTTTACAGTAGTGATCTAGGATAAATTGTTGCTTTGCTCTGAAGAGCTTTAGGTATGGTTCGCTTTTATCTAGAAACAAGTCTGTGCTTTTCTGTAGATAAGTTGTGCTTTGAGGCCAACCATACCATATCCCCCTTTATGCCTACGCGTCTTTAGTGTCTCGAAGGAGACATTTGTGGCGTTTAGTCATTGCTTGGAAGCCCTGTTAATTTCGTTTATCTAATTATCACTAAGGTTTTGATGAATTTCTTCATAGTAGAGCTTTGAACAGATAACATTATAAGCCATGACTTGACTTGAAGGTGGCAAATGTTGGTGTTGAAAATGTTAAACTTTGCGTACACTGTTTGTATCAAAATTTTTTGTCCGTCTGTAATTTCAACTTTAAGATAGGTTAGTTTACACTCTTCTTTTATTCATTCAAGAGGAATGCCAAAAAGATGTTTTTGAGTCTCTGCTATATTTGTGGTGTTGCTCTTATGAATGCATCCAGTTGTACATTATAGTATTAGAATTATTGTGGACGTGAAAAATCGGGTATCGAAGTTTAAATGTTTCTTATGGAATGTTGTTCATAGATATTGGATGTAGAAGCCTTATATTTTTAATATAACTAAAATAATATAGAGTATATAAAAATATTGGGTTGATATAAATAATAATATAACTAAATAGCAAATTTTAGCGTTGAGTAATGATAGTAGTAAATATGATTACTGTGACTACATGATATTCACTTTTTTGAATACATTAACCAAATATGTCAATTCAAGAGTATTAATCAAGAACATTGCATGACTGTGCATCCTGAGTTTATTAGCCTAGAACCCAGTGTTTGTTCTAAAACCAATTAGTCGTATCTTTATGCGAAAATACTTGTTGTGTTTAAAAGAGGGTTAGTTCTCTACTAAGTATTTTAAACACATTTGTTATGGTTATTATCGTTATCGATGGGTATATCGGCTTGTCCTTTATTCCGCCCATCGCTATGTACACAAGTTAAAAGGAACACGTCGCCGACCTTTATACAAGATTTTCGAAAACTTCAAGGATCCTTCTGACGGTTGTGAACACAGACTGATCAGGAATGTGAACACAATAAAGGAAAATGTTCGCAACAATACTAATGTGTGGTCCCTTGGCCCAGTTGGTTAAGGCGTGGTGCTAATATATGACCTTTAGAAGGTAATGTTACGCCAAGATCAGCAGTTCGATCCTGCTAGGGACCAAATATTTTTCCTTTTTAGGGTTTACTTTTTCCCTTTGTTTTCTTCGAAATGGTCCAAGCCAACATATTCATCGGAAAAGCATTCTTTATAACATGTAAAAAACCTTCATACTTATTTTATGATAAAATATTTAAAATATGTAACCGCAATAGCTGTTTCCTGCTGTAATTCACGTTCTTCCAGAATTAATACAGCTTTAAAACATGGCCTAAGTAAAGGTCTACTATTAAACAAATATGATAGTGAGTTGGATATACTACTGCTTTACAAGTACGAAATGTATTTTTGTTGAAAATTTTCCGTATCTTCTGAGAAATTAAATATCATGCGGTAAAAAATATTCAATGTTTGAGATATCTGTAATTTATCTATTTTCACTTGTTTCTGTTTATTTCAGAGATGAAAAATACATTCACATCGTTTTGAAATATTTGGTGGGATTCGAAATTTTTAGATAATCTTTCAACTTCCAGAAGTAATTTAGGTTTAATAATATACTTTATATTGAGTATTTTTTCTGTACTTGAGTAATTTTTTTTGCAAAATTACGATCAATTAACTGCTTTCACAAATGATGTTTGCTAGCTTGTTTTTTATACAATTGATTTTTGAAAAAGAAAGTTTCATAGTATAAGTTTTTGTTTGAAACATTATAAATTTCCTTATATACCTTTCGTTCTGCAATTTAATTGACTACTTGCAGAACTTTTATTAGAATGTTTGAGTTACAGTAGATGAAGGTTCTTCAGGTGATATCTTATGGATGAGTTACTTCAAGTATATTAGGTGCTTGTGTATTTCAATGAATTTCTATCCTCCATTTGATCTTGTTGATTTGTGCTTGTTCATTTTTATATTATTCACTTACTGTTTGTACTCTCCTAATAATTATTTATTAGTTTTTAAGTATTATGTAAATCTTTCCAAAATAATAGATTTTAGATAAAATATGTGCTATTTATCTGATGTTGATTCAGAAGTCTTGACTGTTAATTAAAAAATGGCTTCCATTATAAATAAAACTAAAAAGTAAAAACTGAAAATTTTAGTGAGTTGACCCGGATATAAACAATAATCGGACCAAATAGAACGAAAGCAGCATTGTTCTATGATTTTAGTATAAACTGAAATTCAATATAAAATAATTGACATTTAACTTTTTTTTTTTTTTTTTTTTTTTTTTTTTTTTCACACACAAGATTGATCAAAAAAATAGCCTTTAAAAATGAATGCTTTTGTGGACGATATTACAATTTTTCTTCCAAATAAAAATGGCTTGTCGAAAAATATAATCTATGTTCTTCAATTCGTTTGGACCATGCCAATCACCTATTTTTATTCCAGGCCGTCAGCAAGCTAAAGGTGTAGGAACTTTGCCAGGTATATATAGAAATGTTCTCATCATAAAGATGTTCTATCTTTTTTCTCCTCAGATAAAGTACTTGGGTATTACTTTAAACTATATTGAAAAAGACGATGAGGCTAATGGAATAATTTTGGAGAAAAAGCTAAATTGCAAGTATCATATTACCAAAATGATTCACTCAGTTTAGAAGTACAAGCTTGACCACAATTCTGATTTTTTATTAAAATCAACACTTGTTCCATTTATAATAAATGATAGAAAATAGAATCTTATGAATTTATCTAGATAGCATATAAAGTACAGTTCAATTGTTATCATATAGGGGAAATTTATATAAGTGAAAACTCTGTTAGTTGGCATTGTAATTTTGGTAATTTTGCGGAAGTTGCCGTAGGCGAGAATACTTTTTCTGAAACATCAAGTAAGCAAAGATATACATTACCATCAGTATGTAAAAATGGAAGTTTAAACTGTTTTGTGATTAAAGTTAAATTAAGGAGACAATAATTAATGCAAATTCTAAGGGTTGCGCCTTTCTTTCTGAATGTCAAGAGTGGGTCAAAAAAATCGATGGACTTGTTCTAATGATGTCTGCTTTTAACATTCATTTTGTTTCCTCAACAGCAAATTTTTTTCTGCTCTAGTGAGTAACGAAAACTCAGACGAGGGTGGAACAGCTTACACAACTTGCTCCATTTTGATATCTATCTCTCTTCTCGACTCAAAGACTTCACTCAAATTTTCAGCAAGTGTCTTAAACCTTGACGAGTAGCTTGTCAAGTTTTGGGTAGTGTGTATGCTTAGATGTATCATCAGTTGTGATGGGCATGTCGCTAATCATAATCAAACCAGGTTTGGCATCATCTTTGGCGACTTCCCGAACAATCGCATTGGTAGAGATAAAAGAAGAATTGAATTTAAAGTTGAATAAATCAATGAATGCGTCATACTTCATACAAAATGGTGTCCCTGAAACAACAGCTTTGTTACGGTGCTTCAATTTTATAAAAGGTTCACGGAGTATGCGATTGTTAATGCTAAAAGTAACATGAATAACTTCTTCCGCAATCATCATGTACTGTTATAGGTGTGTGTGCCGCAACGGGAAGGTTTTTGGCCAACTCAGGGTCGATAAAATTGCCCTGAGAGCCGCTTGCAATTAATCTATCATATTTTCTTCCCGCAATCACAATAGGGACAACAAATTGAGCATTAATAGGACGCACAATCTCCTGGCCATCTTCAGGCTTAACGTTAGCGACGAAAGAAACATCTTGTTGAGCAGACGTATTATTCTGAGCAACCGATTGGAATGGGCAGTTTCTGGCAAAGTGTCCGGTTTGTTTACACTTGAAGCAGCATCCTGATTTACGTAAGAATTTCATTTCGGTTTTCGAGAGCCCATCATAAGATGGAGTATTTCTCATACTATCGTGCTTCATTGAGGTGACCGAGACAGTACCAGAATCAGCTGGTGACTTGCTAAAAGGCGTTCTGCTGGAAGTATCACGAAAACGCAGTGTACTCAGATTAGTCTTGTTCAAACTCGATTCAATTGCAGCACCAGCAGCCAAAGCAATATCGTACGCATCGGCTAATCTAAGTGGTCTGGCGGCAGCGACAGCAATACGCGTCTTCAACTTTAAGCCAGGGACGAATAAGTTAATCAAAGTACTTTCCGCCAAATTTTTATCAACCTTTCTAACAAGAGAGCGAAAGGAGTCGACATATTCAGCAACTAGCTTGGTTTGTGTCAATATCATAAGCTTTCGCTCAGTTTCGCCCATATGCCGTAAACGCATAAATTCTTCAAAATCTTTAAACGACTCCAGAGCTTGAGCTTTAGCTGGTTCATAGGTACCGTCAAATCTTTGTGGTCCGTGGTCACGAAACGCTGGGTACGGTCCTGCCTTTTGCACTAGAGGCGCTGCTGGCGTTGGCGGTGGTGATTGTTGCATGCTTTGTGCAAATTTCTAAAAGGCTTGGTCAAACACACCTTGAAGCTTGTTAGTCACCTCAGCACTGACAGCAGCAGTTATCTGTTCACGTAAAGCGGCGGCTTCCGCGGCGCTCAAGCCGGAATGGGGAGTTGTTTCTGGGAAGTTCATTCTTGGAGAACGAAAACTAGCTTCACTTGAAGAACTTTCTGACTTCTCTGAGTCTTCTAAACCTATTTCAGCCCAGTCACTATAATCAGAATGGCCACTAAAACGTATATGGATCGAAAGCAGGCGCTACCAAGTGTTAGCATAAACGGGGCGGCGATCGCTGTCTGAGCTCTGATATACTAGTATTCTAGGTTGGTAATCAAGCCGCTGGTTCTTCTTGGGTCAGTATGTTCTGTTCAGTCTTTAAACACTGTAATTCGTAGTAGTGAATATGCATATCGTGCGACAAAGCAGCAGGTTCCGATTAAGGCAATAATAACATCACTGTAGTCTTCGATCGGTTGTCCTAGAACTCAATTTTCATCTTGAAAACTTCTAGTTGTAACACTATACAATAATGAAACCCACTTCTTAATTTGAAAATAAGAAACCGAAACGTCCATGGTTAGAGCCCCTTGTGAGAAGTAGCTTTTGGTGACTCAACCAGAGAGTTGACGGAAAGTTCATATGAATGTAACTTTTTTTGTTTTAGTACTTTCGAACTCAAAGGATATATAAGTCATATTATTAATTGAAACCAAATGCAGAAAGGACAGTTATAACTATATTTGAAGAGCCATAAGAACGAATCGTAACAAAAAAAAAGTAGTTATACAGAAGTGAAAATACAGAATGCGTTGAACAGAATAACCAAAAAATACAAAAGCCCAAAATGTTTGCAATCTAGAAATTAACACTAGCAACAGTCAAATTATAAGTAGTAATAGCATCCAATAGAACAAACACCATAAAGGACCGTCAAACTAGTTATTTCCCAGCACTTGTCGAGAGTATTAGAGCCCTGTCTAAGAATATCGCAAAGACTTAAACAGGTCCCCACAGTCAACCCAGGACCAGTAACCATATCAATCACCGACCGCTTTTCATGGTCACTAAGATTTAAAGTGTCTAGCCCAGCGTATGGTTCAACTGTTCTGTTTTCTTTTCCAGTAGTTTTCATTTTTTTCAACAAGTACAAATACAGTGCTTGCAACTCAACGCTTTTGTCATCAGTGGCGGTGCTCGGCACCGGCGGCATACTGAGAAGTTGGCTAGAGTTCTCGTTACCTAAAACAGTAAAATTCAACGCTTTAGTGTTGATATGGATTGCTTTGTTTTGGACCCCGTCGCTTCTTGAAAATGAAGATGAAGTGGTAGAATTGTAAAGGATTGCTTCAAGACGATCTACGGCAGCACTTGAATTATGCCCATGTTGATGTGGTGACCATTGCAGCGGATACCCACATAGCTCCTGCTTTGCTGCCTGATACCAGAATGTTGAATTCAAACTTTGAAACTGAGGTGTCTTGGAGATACATTGGCCCAATTTGTAAAATCTTTGCGTGACCTGATTACAGAGTTTCTCAAACACACCGCGATATTGGCGGTCGTATGCGGGTTCGGTAGATTTAAGAATGCTGGCATTTTCCGCCTCAGCGTCTTTGGCTTCTTGAGCAGATGCTTGATTATCAAGCAGCGGGTTTGAGAGTTCTGCGGTAGCGTTGTTGTGGCTGATTCCAGTGACGGCTGTAACCGGCGCTAGCTGGGAAATTCCCACTAATGGGGCAGCATTGCAGATGGCGATCATCACAGATAACCACCCAAAAAGGAACAAAGTGTACTTCATTATGAGTATGAGAAAAGAACATAAGCTTATTGTGTATGTTATAATAATTGTTCTTAGAGAAAGTATTCGGGAGCGGTTAGCCATTTATAGGGCTTCTCAAGTGCGTAAAAGTCTCCAAAAACTTGTAAGGGTCCACTTACATTTTCTTGGTGCGTGCGGATATTCGTTAGCTCTGCGGCACACATTTTCGCTGCAAAAAGGGTACCAGTGGATAATTGCCTATGGACGATGAATCCACCTCACCAGATTTTGAAGGGAAACCCTATTGGTTTGTGTGTACCGTTTGAGCATGCTTCTTTTATTTGTTTAAATGCGTACAGCCTTGGTCTACGGTCTGAAGGTTGAGTGCCATAGTACTACAGTTGGAAGAAATAGTGAACGTGTAAATTATGTGACAAAATAAATGAATAGCATAACCAAATAACTAGGCTAAAAATAACAAAGAAAAGAATGCGCCAAATTTCCTGAATTTGAAAAGACGATAAGAGAACAAGTATGAGCTTAGTGTCCATAAAGTGATAAAGCTGTAACTAAATAAGTTGGAAAAATAAAAAAAAAAAATAAAAAGATAAAAAAAAATAAAATAAAATAAAATAGGAAATAAAGAGCCATTACAAGTAAAATCTGCACCCAATTTCGCAAACACCATACAAAACCGTTAAGCTGTAAGCAGACCAACACTGAGTGACCTCGTTTGAGCCCTGTCTTATGATGTCGCATAAATTCAAGCATTGACTTTCATCAAAATCGCCTTCAAGATCCCACGAGACTGGATTGAAACCCACTTTACTAGTACCAGTACCGTTTATGTAGGCGGGGTTTGATGATGCAGAATTAAATGGATTTTTGCTTCCAGAAGTTTGATTTTTTCTTTCCAAATCGTATAAATATTGAGATTCGTATTCTAAAAGGGTGTCATTTTGATAATCTCTGCTTAAGCTGGCTGGAACTAAGCCACTGTTAGTCTTGATTTGCAAAACAGAGACTTCAGAATTATTTAGAGTGGTGGATTTTACAAAGGCAGCTCGAGTTGAGGTGCCACATAATTCCTGTTTAGCTGCTTGAAACCAAAACGTAGAGTTCAATTTTTGAAATTCAGAACTTTGGGAGATACATTCTCCAAATTTTTCAAATCTTTTGGTTATAGAGCTGCATAATTTGCCAAATATTCCTTTATATTGTGCTTCGTAAACTGGGACTGCAGCTGTGAATGTCAACATTGACAAAAAAATCATGGCAAAATTAGCACACTTCATGGTTGACAGTACTTATTATTGATAGAACCCAAAAGCTCGACGATGCTAAAACAAATAAAAGAAGCAACCGAATGATTGATGAATAGATTTAAAAAATAATAATTTTTGAACAAATAAAATAAAATAAATCATATACGTCGGTTTTCTACTTTTTATATGTAAAAGTCAGTTAATTCAGCATTAAATAAATGGCTTTACATATATATCTGACGCACCGATAAATTATCCTTTCTCAGCCCCTAGACAGCTTGCGCTTCTCCTAGGCCACTAAGGTATCCATTGTACACTAATGCACTTACCTCCTGAATACTAGTATAAAACCATTGTTTATGGATAAACTGAATAAAAGCAAATAATTATATTTCTCTCAACCTCTTCTTTTACGTCAAAGAACACCCTTGCTTCCCCCTTTACTTAATCCAATAAAGACTATACATTAGTTCAAACGGCTCTTTTTTGTTTTGCAACTGCTTTACTGGTATGTTTGCTAGGGTATGTCCTATTATTGACTCAAAAGATTAGAAATGTTTTAATGTTGTTGTTTTTATGCGTTTCTGATACCGTTAACACAATAGTACTAACTTGCGGGCCCAAACAAGAAATAATCACGTCTCTGCAACTTGTACCAGGAATCAAGAATAGATAATTAACACCCAAAATAATATGCCATATGCATACCCCATCAATTTTTTTAAATGAATCAGTATTGGTTAATATTCTTTGTTCTCTTTAAGAATGATGCTGGTGTTAGAGTTACGAACAATAGTAAAGGCTTACTTTTATGAGCCCGCTAACCACGAAAAAGGTACTAGCGTGCTTAGTGAGAAACCTCATGAGGCATCATATGCATGTTGCGGAATTTGCAGAATTTGAAAATCCACTCCAAGGTTCTAGAATATGTTGTATGACTGTACAACATATAGTAAGCTCTGTTCAGATACTGATTATATCTAAATTACTACCATAATGTATCTATTTTAAGCAAGAATAGTTTTCAACGGGTTCGCATACGAATTCACAATTCTCGTTTCTTCTCATCTGAATAAGCAACCAACGCTTGGTTGTATAGTCTGATTCAATCTAGTACTCTTCAGTTTTCGTGGTTACCGGACCTCTGCCATGATGCAGTGTTGTAGATGGCAGAGATTTCTACACATTATAAATTTGTAGGGATGCCAATATTGTTACCAAACTTTCCAGCCTCTATTATTATAACAATACTGATGATTTAAGACAGGTTTTTTCTTTCTTTTTTTTTTTTTTTTTTTTTTTTTTGAAAACTCGGAAATACTTTAGAGGCAACAAGAGGTAGTTGCAACTTATTCATCTTGGAGTGCTAGCATTGCTTAGAATAAAACAGCCAAGCATTGTAGCCATTTTCATGGGTGGAACATCATAAGCCATGAGGCTATAGGGGGAATATATAGAACTAGCAGACCTTTTCGTTTGTTTACTTTAAGATTACCAAGACAAGAGTCAGTGTAGCATAGCCAAAACCAGCAAGGCATAATTCATCAAAAGGAGCGAGAAACTACTGTAGGAAAAAAAAATAAGAAAAACATGAAAACAATAGTACTGTAATTATTATAATTATATGACATCCTATTGATATGACATTAGAAAGAAATAGCTTCTGCAACATTATTCATCATCTACTACCTTCATCTTTGTCTATTACTAACCAAACCAACTACTTACTACCAGCTCATTTGCACATTTTCTTCTGCCTAACATTATGCACTTTAACCAAGTCTAATAGTATAATCATTACCACTCTGTGTTATGTACCGAACCCAAGGATAACTCTGATACTGCATTTTCGGTTCGTTAATCTTCAAGTATCTTACCTGCAAGCCCGAAGTGATGAAATAAGGCACAGAAAACTTCACACTGATTGGTCTTTTGGACTTAAATGTTGGATCCTCATTTGACACTGAAGGTAAACCTAATTCTGCAATCATTGCTGCTTCTTTGCCTCCATTGAACTGTTTGATCTTCCAAACTATACAAGAATTCTCAGGTGTGTATTTGATTGAACCGCTGGAAGTTTGAAATTTTGGGGAATCAGCATCTTCAGGTACAGGAATGGATATTTCTACATCGTTAGCAGTGGATCTTCTTTTAATTTGGGCTCTTGCCTTGGCTTTGATTTCTACTCTGGAATTAGAATGTATCTTGACTTTACAATCCACCCATATTAATGGCTTGATCGGGGTAGATAGTCTATAACTCATCAACTCAAATTCTCCATCTGGTGGTATAAAAGTGATGATTTTTTCATTTTCAAATTTTGATAGACGGACGCACTGATGGAACTTCACGTCTTCCATCTCTATGGATCCTTTAGGTCTTTCTCCTTGTGCAGCACCAGCACCAACGCCACCAGCCGCAGCAGCAGCAGCAACCGCTGCATCACCAATGCCTCCACCAACAGATCCAAACATTCCCTTGTCATTTAGACCTAGCCTTAAATCAGGCATCCCGGATAAGTTCGATTTGATCTTGATTTTGCCCAAAATCTCTGATCTCAAAACTTGTCCATTGGCATTCATCAACATATTTATCGACTCAATAACATCCAAGAACACTTCATTCTTCTTGTAAAAAATGCCATCAGTTCTCCAACTCACCGCGTTAGTCACTGCGTTTGGTGGTCTTTGTTGAGTTGATTGATTAAATTTAATCAAAGTGTGTGATTTTTGGGTAATGTATTCTTTCAAGATTTTTGTATCTGTAGTCTGCGGAAATCCATAATCCATCATCTCGTCTAACAATTCATAAATTATGACAAAGTTGTCCCTTATGGATTCTTCTTCCAAGTTTTTGAAATACTGAGTCAACACTTCAATCAACTTGTTTAAAAATAGCATTACTTCTAATGCATTGTCGTTGTTCTTCGTCAAGGCTAAAATGAACAAATCATTATGCGTGATGTAAATGTAGTTAATGCCCTTGTAGTTGAAGATAGGAGGAGCAGCGGAATTCTCCTCTTCGGCTTCGAGCCTGAGTAATGGAAATTTTTCAATGGCGGTATATGGTATATCACCTTTGTAGTCTCTAGAGAGCAATGGCTTACCCTTAGCATCCAAGAAGTAAATTATCGAAGCCATGACGCTTGCGTTATTGTTATTATTAACAGATTGTGTGATAGTATATATGTATATATGTGACTGCTGTATGGATGGTTTAATGTCCAATTCTAATTGCTACTGCGACAAATATACTAAAACCTGGTTTCCTGTATTTGTTGATTTTGATATTTTCTGCCCCGGTTTTGTTAGTATTTTTTGCCTGTATTGGCCCCAACGCAAATTCAAACACTTTGAACCAACACTTTGATTTCTGCATCAGTGTCGATATTGACACTTTGGTGTTTTAATTTTGATTTTTCATGCGGTGATGTATACAGACAAAAATCCTGGGTTACCCGACACATAGTACACTGTGTATACGATAACATGAGCAGCTGTAATGTCAGTTGAATACCAGTTATTATTATAACTAATAAACAGTTGTTTTGTTTTCTTTTTTTCAATGAAATAAATAGGTTTGATGCGAAAACAGTATCTTTGTAAATTGGGATAGTATTGTACATAGAAAGCGCTCACCCAGGTGAGTGCAGAGTTATATAGAAAGAGAGAAAAACGAAAAGACAAAAATAATAATAATAATAATAATAATAGTACAGCAAATGTGGCTATAAAGAACAGAAAAACAAAAAAATAACAATAAAACAATAAAACAAATACTGTGAAACAAATCAAAGACAAACAAAAACAAACTTAAGCTAATTTCACCCAAAAACCATCTCAATAAAGGCAATTCCTATGAACTAAGAGATCTGTTCAAAATCCTAGAGTTATCCAACATGACCTTTACTGTATCTTCATATGTTTGGTTATCAGTAGACACAAATAAATTGTTAAAACTGTTCAAGAGCCAATTAGGCTCAATCTCAATTTCTATTTCATAATTCTGTTCTGGTTTGCCCTGCTGTTGCTGGTGGAATGTATATGTCTTTGTCAAATCGAATTTGTTTTTACATGCCTCGGTTATATAGCTGGTTCTCACTTTATGTCTTCTCATATTTGGTTCAGTCTTAGAGATTGCTTTTGGAATATCCTTGATTGGGATTTCCAAAGATAATGAAAGTCGAAAATCGAGAATATTGGATGGATTATGGATAAATAAATCGCCTACCCTTCTTTTCTCAATTTGATTGATTATTCTTTTAGTATCTTTGTCTTGAGATACACGCAAATTGTAAGGCTTATCACCTCTAATTATACCTTGATAGAAAAAGTCCATTGTATCCGATTTTAAAGTAGTGAATTTTTTACCAGCAGTTTTAGCATTCTGTTTCATGAGGAAATCTTCAATTTTTACAAACATTGGATTTTCTACTCCTGGCTTGAAGTAATAATTGATTTGATCAGTAATAATAACTTCAGTAGAGATTGGCAATTCAATTCTTGAGTCCAATTCTTTACTCCAAATTCTACCAAATTTTAACTCCAATTCAAGAAATCCCAATAACTCAGGTTCATTTTGCCTAAGGTCGTAAAGGTGTGAGTACAACCATTGAGTAACTTTCCTTGTCAAATCTTCGTAGGGAATAACTTTCGTTATTGAAACATCCAAGTTTTCATTATATGACAGCTTAGTACGTTCTTTTTCGACTTCATTAACTCCGCCACTACTACCTCCACTGCCGTTACCTGGGTATCCACCATTGGTTCTGTTTTGTTTATCAGATACCAATGGTATCCAATTTTGAGCCCAAACTGGTGGAGTATCATACTTTTTAGGTTTTCTTACGGTAGTTTTTTCCAATTGTTCCAATTGTTCCAATTCATCAGAAATAGATTTTGTTCTTGGCTGTTGCTCAGGATTCTGTTCTTGTTTGACGGGGTGTATTTGCGGTTGAGGTTGTTGCTGAAATGGTTGTGCAAAACCCTGCTGTTGGTGAGCTTGTGGTGGTGCTACTGGTGTCGGAAAATGTTCTACTAAATGTTCATCTTTTGGAGCTGGGCGCAGCGTGTCATTGGACAACAATGAAGCAATGCTCGACGTTTTTCTAGTGTTGAAAGTTGTTGTTGTTGTCGATTGAGGAGGAGCAGTTGGCTCAGTAGAGTCATTAAGAATGCTTGAAGAGGAAGGTCTTCCAGAAATTGGTGAAATCATAGGTTGTTCATAATGCGGACTAATAGGATTACTATGCTGTTGATTAAAATATGTTGATTGTTGATGGTGATGATGCTGAGAAGACGACGAAGAAGGCAGAACTAATGGTGGCTGCTGTTGTTGTTGTGCGTGCAGTGAAGAACGATACGACTGCATCTGCTGCTGCTGCTGTTGTTGTTGTTGTTGTTGTTGAGATTGAAACTGCGGGGGAGGTGGAAGAGTAGTGGTGGACATGGTATGAGGTAATGATGGTCGATGTATTACAGGAGAGTTTGACACTGATGAGCTATTTGAAGTGGCTGAAATTCTCGTAATGCTGGGGGTTTCATTGCCTCGTATATCAATATCATTATCATTAGTTAATGAATTAATACTGGCTTTTCTCCCAACATTGGATAAGGATCTTACTGATGAAGAAGGGGCAAGTGTCTGTGTCGAAGCTTGAGGAGGCAGAGGACGTGGACGAGCTGGTTCATTGATCATTGAGTTGATACTAAAACGCGATGGTTTGTTTAGCACTGGTGATGACAGAGACGACAGAGAAGTCTGCTGTGGTTGCAATTGTTGTGGCTGTTGTGATTGCAGCAGTTGCGAGTGTGATGATTGCGGATTCTGTCTGTCGCTATCCAGGCCATTGGAATTTGTATTGCTATTATTGAGAAGTATGTTGAAGTTCATGATTGGAGACCAAGACGAAAATAAAGATTTAAATACCAATTGACTGACTATGAGGTAGGGGAGAAAAAGATACGAGGGAAATGGCCAACAGGCGGAAGTTTTTTAATGCTTTTATTGAAATTTCAACCCAAGCTCAATGGATCAATCGTTCGAGTCAATAAGGAAGCAGCTAGGGAGTGGGTTATGTGTTCTTCAGTAGTGGTCCATGGCAATGGCAGCTAGTGAGTGAGTCGCGAGTGCCTTTCTTTATTTCTCTCTGTTGTTTTGTGCCGCCATTTGAATGAATGCGAATGTGAAAATAAAATTTCGCGCAACGGACGGGTGACTGTTTAGGCGACAGCTAGCAAATGCTTACTACAAAAATACCAACACTATTACAGCATCAATAATATATTATATTACACTCATATACCAATAAACGTAGAATAACCAGCCACAAGAAACAGCAAGCCACCTTCCTCTCACTCAGACTTTACTGCCAGCTCTGCGGAATCTACACCAGCATTACTGCTATTCTGATTATAGCTACCCTTATTAATATCATCAGCTGGAGCATTCTTGTCGTCACTATCACTGTTACCGCTAATCTCTTGTTTTTCTTCTTCTCGAGTTTCCAATTTAGTCTTCTTTGCTTCTGGGGCATCGTCATCGTCATTCGCATTGCTATTATTGTCACCATTTCCAAGCAAGTCCGAAAGCTGATGCTTTTTGCTTGGTGTAGTGTCTGTATCTTCCTCTTTCTCTTTCTCCTTCTCTTTCTCTTTCTCTTTCTCCACACCGTTGCCAGCTTGTAGCAGCAGCGACTCTCCGCCTTGATTATCGCTATCTTTATCTTCTTCCAGCCGCTCAGCTATCTGTGGTGGTTTTTTGCTATCTTCCGTAGTCTGTGGCATACTTTCTTGCTCTTGTTCCTGTTCCTGTTTCACTGCTTCTTTTAATTCATCCTTGGCTTCGTCCTTCGCCTTCTTCTCGCTTTCTTCCTGTTTCAGTTTTCCCTTTAACTTCTCTTTAACTTCACTCTTCACTTTGTCATCCCCACTCTTCTTTGTCTTCTCCTTTTCAGCTGCTTCGGCCGCCTCTTTGTTCTTCTCATCATTGTAAATCTTCAATTCTTTGGAGTACCTCTCCTTTTCCTCCTCGTATAACTTGTAATATGGCTTCTTGTCTTCCTCGTTCAAATTCTTCCATGCCTCAGTTAAGGCTTTGGACATATCGTATAAGTACCCCGGTGGACTAGTAGCGTCCAATCTCTGCTTGATCTTGTCCTTCTCCAACTCGCAAAAGATCAAGTACGAGTTAGTTGGTCTTTTGGGCAACTTAGGGTCTCTTTCCTTTGGTCTCATCTTGATTCTTGCTCCACCAGCCTTACCACGGCGGCCACCGCTAATCGGGTTCAATTCGTTAAGCTTCAAGCTAGGCAATTCGGGACTGACCACCTGTTGCGAGTATGCTTCTGTGGTATCAGCGACTGAAGCTAGCGATTTTCGTTCGAGACGTTCTAGCAAAATAGCATATTCTAGTCTGAGGCGTTTGATGGCCAATTTGCTTCTGGATATGGCAATGGTGATTACTTGGTTGTTTTCGTCAATTTCTCCAATACGGTTTTTCAAGTCTTTGCATTTCTGCTTGAATTTGAGATTTTCTGATTCGGACTCCATGGTTAACGGTTGGTGATTACCCTATTATATTCTGATGAGTATAGTACTTTGTGATGTTAATTGATGGATTGATAATGATTAAGCGTCGGCTGGCTGCTTTTATGTCCTTTTTTTATGTTGATGTTGTTATTTATATTGTGTGAGAACAAACTGCAAATTATATTCACAAACTAAATATTTGTCAACCAAATGATATTACAGCTGTATCTATTGATGTCTAACCAAAGTAACACCTTGAACCTTATGATAGTGTATAAAGATCCCCAGCCGGGCTGTTCTATGTTATTTGTTGCTCCCAATTTAATTTTTCTCTTGAGTTTCCGTCTCGCGATTTCTGTTTTGGTTTTCTTGTTTTGGTTTTTCTTGGATTTCGCGCGTGACGGACAAAAGTCTCGGAAAGATTGTTTTTCTACATTTAGTCAAACAGAATAGCTGGAAACAACGGTGACAATTACTAATTGTGATATCAAGTGAAATTGGTTTGCGATGCTACGGCAATATGATCATAACGTTTTGTGATGTTTGATATTCTGGTGGTTAATCGATTGCTAGCTCGTGAGCTACGTTCTCTTAAAAGCATACGACTAAGTAGTAAAAAATCGACTCGTAGTATATTGCTTCAAAGCGCAATCACTAAAACCACCAGAGTTGATTACAGATATTTATACAATAATTTAGCTTTCATTTGATACACATTTAGAATTTTAAAAAATTTTAATCGTTCAATTAATCACTAGCATTAAGGTTTTTTATTATTATCATCGTATTATAACAAAATAACAAAAAATAATAAATCCTAACAAATCAACACTTTAAAAACCAATAATTTACTCTTCATCTTCTTCGGCATCTTCCAAAGTTTGAGCAGCAATACGGTCCAAATCTCTTTGACCATTGTCAGTGATTTTTCTACCACCTTTAGCAGAAATTTCTAAAACACCCAATTTTTCCAAAGCTTGGACAGCTTTTCTGTTAACGGAACCGGAAGCATCAACGTGCTTACCTGGTCTAGCACCTCTGTTTTTAGCACCACCGTACAATTTCTTCAATTTACCAACACCAACTTGTTTTCTCAAGTAAATGTGTCTGGCAATAGAAGCAGAACGCTTGTAGAACCACAATTCGGATTCTTGTGGTGGCATTTCACTGCTGACAGAGGTCTTGACCAAGTCAACGTAACCTGGGACTTCTAATTTACCTTGACGTTGCAAGAAAAGAGCATAAGCATTGATGAAATCTTGAGCTGGAACGTCTCTATTGTATTTGTTAGTAAGGATGGTCGAGAAAGACAAGAAAAATAAACTAGAAGATGAGACGATAATGATGATGGTATATATTTTATGCTTGAACGGGACAATTTGAGAAAAGATATTACAGTTTTTGATCTTTCTGCATCAGTAACGAAGAGCGGTACGCTCTTCTTAAAGAGCTAACATTGGTAAATACTTAAATGAGACCATTTGCGAGAAGAGACGTACTTCTTTTATGCTCATCTTTTAAGTTGTTCATTCTTGTAAGTGAACTTTGCGACTAAGATCAGGAATCGGTTCATTGTACAACCATGATTATAATGCACACGGTTGGCCCTTGGCAATGATTTTTTTGACCTACTGGATTTGTGCTGCTGTTTTGTGTGCAACCTTTCCCCAAATGAGTAGATTGCATTTCTGTACTACTTTACATTATTGATATTTCTTGACGAGTTTTAGTGTTTCATTGCCATCTTTGCATTTTAAATTCCTACCTCTTGAACAAGTTGATATTGGAGACTCTTTCTCTTACTATAGAAAAGATTTTACTCAATATGATAGATCATTCATTCTTCTGTCGTCTCTTGATTGTTTTCGATAATTCTTGTTTCTTTTCTCATGATGCTCCTGATTACAGTCTCTTGCCCCGTCTGTACTTGTTTTGATACTCCATTGTTTCGCTATTTCTTGTTGTATTCTACATTTTTATTAAATTGAATCTTGTCCACATTAGCATGAAGTGCCTCTTGATGTAAACACAGTGATAGTTTACAGTATCATCATACATCACACATCATCATCATTATAGTTCTTGTTCTCGTTCTTGTTCTTGTTCTGATTGTTGGATAATAACAGTCACGTACCTAACGGAAACACCTGCCATTTTGACTATATTTGATTATGGATACCTTGAGATGTTGTACTGGTTAAAGTCACTTGGTCGTGAGGGTTTTCTTTTTTAACAAAACAGTATTTTAATCTTTTTCATAAAACACCACCTTGAAAGTTTTTTTTTCCGGAATTTTTTTTCCTCCTGCCGCTGTTGCGCACTCACTCACTCACTCACTCAATGCCGGGCTCAGTGCTCGCTCAGTGCTCGCGGTTGCCGTCGCTGTCGGTGTCTCAATCGCTAATATTATGTGAGCACGTGATATATTTCTAATGGCGGTAGATTTCTATCGGGAAAATTAATCACGTGGACGGAAAGAAAAGCTGCGTTGCCTCAGTAGAAGTGGTCACTTAAATCAGCTGATGTAATACAGTATGATCATCTGATAATAACGTGACATGAAGGGCTATAAATTATGCGTGTATCAGGGCTACTTTTGAAACCGATTTGGGTAGTAGCTACAGCGTAACATGCATGAATTATGAGTTCACAACAGAAAGGAAAGAGAAAGAGGAGGTTTAAGACGAGGCGGTTGCTTGCGACACCGAGTACTGTACTGTTTGCAATATATTGGCTAACATCATATTACATTGACTATGAAGATAGTTGGCCGTTTGTGCTTGACTAATAAACATATACATATCCTTTACTTGTGCCTCTATCTCGGTTGTATACTATTCATGGTTCAATTCTACACGACTAAAGCAGCGTATCATTTCTTCATGATCTCTGCTGTCATGTCCATATACGCTGCTGATGCTTATACAATCTACAAAGGACTGGCAAGCAATCATGTTATGCTACATCTCTCTCGCATCACTTTGCCAGCACATTTAATTCCGGTGTTAGGTTCGGCCTTTCGGTTTCCCGCGAATAATCTGAACAATGAAAAGTAACCGTTGAAAGGCTAACAAGCCAATTATAGATATAATAGCCTACGCTCGGAATACGAAGAAAAGAAGAAAAAAAATAACAATTTTTCGTAATCATTTTTTAGTTCATGTAAATAAATTGTGTACACGTTGTAGTAAATGGAGGAAAAAATGTTGGCTTTTTTTAACTCTGTCTTTTTTCTCTGTCTTTTTTCTGTAAAAGCAAACTTGATTTGAAAAATAAAGAACTTTAACAAAAACTCGGCAGCCTAGTGAATGGTGTGCAATGAAATAAAAAGGAAAAAAAAAAAAAAAAAAAAAAAAAAAAAAAAGACGGGAAATGAATCGGAAAACATTAACTGAATAGAAAAATCAAAAATCAAAAACTTAAAATCAAAAACTCAAAACTCAAAAACCAGCAAGAGTCAGATCAAACCGTATGGAGTTGTTTTAGCTTAATTATAGCTTGCCACAAAAAGAATCGCATTGTAAAAACTCATTGGTTTGCCCGTTTGCCTCGGCGTACGTAAATTGATCTTATAATTATTGATGATAAGTAACCATGCACACAGCCGTTTTGATACTAAGCCGCAAAAAGCTCTTATTTTTTTAACGATTGTATGGGTGATACCCACCATTTCTACCATATCCACCCCGACCCCTATTGTAGTTCCCTCTATTACCGCCCCTCGGCCCCTTTGGCAAATTAAGCGGTCTTCTAGATCCGCCATTGCCACCGTTACCATTGCCATTGCCGCTGCTTCCGTAACCACTATTATTACTATCACCTTCGTTACCGCTACTTCCATATGGACTATTATTGTTGCTTTCTGTAGATGAATGCAATCTAAGTGGTCTTTCATTTTGTGATTGATCATTACCGGGTATTTGTTGCTGCTGCTGCTGCTGCTGTTGTTGTTGTTGTTGTTGCTGTTGTTGTTGATATTGCTGTTGCTGCTGTTGTTGTTGTTGGTTTGGAACTTGTTGCATCATTGCTGCCATTTGCTGAAGCTGCGCTTGATTCATCTGTCCTGCTCCGGCAGCGGCAGCAGCGGCAGCAGCGGCTCCACCTTGCATTTGTTGGAGCTGCATCCAGTACTGCCAGTATTGCTGTAATACTTGAGGTGAATAACCGCCCATAGCAGGCATACCACTTGCACCAGCACCAGGGGCGCCACCAGCAATTGGAGCAGCAGCAGCACCTGCTGCTGCTTGGTATGGTGAGTAACCATTATAACCACCTTGACCCATATGTTGTTGCTGAAGTTGCATGGCTGTATTAGCATTGTAGCCCCTAACTCCTCCTGAGCGTTGTTGTTGTTGACCTCTTGGCTCAGCACGTTTGATTTCCATTTGTCTTCCCTTAAGTTCCAAATACTTATTCTCAGTAACTTTGTCCACTGCTGCTGGAGAATCGTAAGTAACAAAACCAAATCCTCTTGATCTACCAGTATCCTTGTCAATCATCAATTGAGCATCAATAACATTACCAAATCTAGAGAAAAACTCATCAAAATCCTTTTCAGTGACATCTGGTGCAATTCCGCCAACAAAGATCTTACCTGTCTTATCTTGCTCTTCTTTAGGAATTGCTCTTTTCGGATCAATCACTTTCCCATCAAGAATATGTTGAGTCTTTAACACTTCATCAACTGAACTTGAACTTCTAAAAGTTAAAAACCCAAACCCTCTAGATCTACCAGTAGCATTGTCCCTCATGATGGTAAAATCAATTATTTCACCGTATTTGCTGAAATAATCCTTGAGTTTATCTTCAGTAGTATCCCAATTCAACCCACCAATAAACATTTTACCTTGATCTCTGTTAAAATATTCGGATTTTTGTTGCAATTGTTTGCCAATGGCAACACTCGTTAAGCCTGCATTATAGTTCTCATTTGCGTTGTTTCCGCCTGAGCTAAAGTTGGCAGTAGTTGAAGTATTAGCACTATAACCGGCCTGAGCCTCATTTTGTTGATATTGTTGCTGCTGCTGTGGTTGGTCCTGTTGTTGTGGTTGTTGCTGTGGTTGCTCGCTGGTGGTTTGATTAGACACCGCCCCCGCAACGTTATCAGAAGATCCAGATCCTGTATCTGTTGGCCCTGATGGTGCTGAAGTATCACCAGAAGACTGCAACTCATCTTTTTTGTTGGCACCATCATCATTTTTAGTCTCAGTGTTAGATGATGAGGATTCTACTTTTGGCTCTTGTCCTTGAGCTTTTTCCTCATTATCGCTGTCATCGCCATAGATGTCTTGGAAAAGCGCTTCGTCGTCGTCTAATGCTGACATTGTAAAATAATAATCAGATGTAGAAGTCTTTTCTAATTTTCTTTTGTTTCAGTAGACTAACTTAATGTAGTAGTGTACTAGTTATAATATGATAATATTATGTGCTGGAAGAGGGGAAAATAAGTTTAGTATTTTTATTGATCCTATTGCTATAACACTATGTGAGCAGTAATTGCTATAGTACAACAATATTATAGAAAGAAAGCTAACTAACTATTAGTTACTAACTGATGTCACTAAAAGGCTAGCAGATATATGAAATATGCAATATGAAATAGAGGAAAATATCAAAAATGGAACAAAACACTTATGGTTTTATTCTCACAGTCGATCTGCTAATAGTATGATTCTTTTCAAGCGGCAACGTTTCGAAGTCGAGAATTGAGTTTTTGCCTTCCAATTGGTCCATCGACTATTTGATTGATTGCAAATTTGAGGAAAGAAATTCAGTTTTTAAAATAAGAGACAAAACAAACAAGAGAGAGAAAATTGCGTTTTGAAGGGTTACCTGGATATCATATGTAATAACTTACGTCAGCGAAAGCGACAAAAGAAATATTTTTTTTTTTTTTTTGCATTTTCAACATGAGCGAAGATACAGGAGAAGAAGAGAGTGTGTGTGTAGATCAAGAGCTGCCATTACAAGTATCACTAAAATATAATACATTACAGTCAAGCATGGGCACAACAAAGTACCTTCTATACCTTACACAGGCACACACGGGTTTCAGAAAGGCTGAGCTTGAATCATTAGCCGATTTGTACAATGTTCAAGTGGATATCTCCCATCATGATGAATCCAGTCCATTTTTAATTGTCGACATTCAAAATGACCACGAAGACAAGATTAGTACTGACGAGATTGCCCATAAGTGGGTGCAGCGGTCCATATTGTGTCGTTCCATCTATGAGCTCTGGGGCCAGGGAGCCACTGATGAAGAATTACATGCCAGCGTTAAGACAAGTAGTCTGCATCTTTGGGAAAAGTTCACCAATATGACTTTCAAGTTTGATTTTGAGAGTTACCAAGGTCGCAGAGATTGGAATGCGTCACTTGAGCTTATTGATCAGTTCAAATATATGTCGTTTAAGGCAAAGGCCAAATTGAAGAAGCCTGAAGTTACTTATGTGGTCTTAGAAGACTACTCAGGCGTGCCGAGTGAATCTACATGCGCTGAAACCGATGCTGAACCTGAACTTACTCCACTCAAAACCCCTAGACAAATATATCTTGGCCGCCTTGTTGGTAGAACTGAAAGAGAAAACAATATCCTTGATACATACGAACTCAAGAAGAGAAAATATGTTGGCACCACTTCATTTGATGCAGAACTATCGCTAATAAGTGTCAACATTGCTCAAGCTAACCAGTACAAAGTGCTCTATGATCCGTTTGTAGGCACTGGCAGTTTCCTTGTAGCGGGGGCCAAATTTGGAGCCGTTACTATTGGTTCTGATATCGATATTAAGACCCTAATTGGAAAAAATAACCGTAACATCAAATCTAATTTTAAACAATATGGCACTTCATTAAATTTTGTTGATGTAGCAACTATGGACTTTACACATAATGCTCTTCGAAAAGATTTTGTCATTGATACTATATGTTGTGATCCGCCATACGGAGTTCGCGAGGGGCTAAAAGTGTTGGGAGCTGCTAAACCGGAACGTCATTTAGGAAAAGAAAATATTGAAATTGATGGAATGAAGGCATTTTTGAGAAGAGATTACGTGCAACCAAAAAAACCATATCAGTTGGGTAATATGTTGGATGATTTGCTTGAGTTTGCTGCTGATAGATTACCAGTGGGTGGAAGATTGGTGTACTGGATGCCGGTAGCTAATGATGAAGATTATACTACATCTATTCCCCATCATGAAAAATTACAATTGAAGTATAACTGCGTACAGAAATTCAATAGATGGAGTAGAAGACTTTTATGTTATGTGAAGCAAAATGAAAATTACAAGGGAAAAACCATCAAAGCAGGACAGGTGTTGAATAATGAATTTAGAGAACGTTATTTTAGTGGATTCAGCAAGTTATCATTAGAGGATAAATAAATAAAGGTGACGATTATAGAAGTTGCATTATTACTGTTGCGTGTTAGTTTGTTACTTTGTTTCTGCTTTCTGTATTTTATATAATTTTATTGTTCATCTTTTTTATGTGTTTTTATACTGTTCTCCACTGCATTTGCATCTATTCTAGTTTTTTATTGTTATATTATTATTTATTTTTTGTTTTTGTTTTGCTTATACGCACTCTAATAAATCAAGCTGTATTATAATCACGTTTTATTTTTGTATTGAAAATTTTGACTTAAGAATATATTCACAGCGCTAGCTCAAAATCTGTAGGCTTCATGGGGCACAACGTTCCTTTCGCGTGCCTCTTTAAGGCCTGTAGTCTAAGAGCTTATACTTATATAACTGTTTATTTCCTGTAGTCTTTATTCGTACTTGTCCTGTCTTCAGTATTTCTATTTATACATATAATCTGTTTTTTGTGGTATTTATGCTCGCAGACGCACCACATCACAGTCATGATTGGTATACTTTCATTCCGCTCACATCATGATAAATAGATTATAAAATGCTGTTCAATTTTAATTTCAAGTGATTTATTGGCGACCTCGGGGACAATCCTTACAGGTAGCTCCTCTCACTTTAAACGCATTTAAGGACAAAAAGGAAATTTTATGAATCCATTGAAAAGTGTTTCATTTATATCAGTAAAAAGGAGAATTAGAATTGATGTGAGCGGAATTGATTATCTTATCTAATTTTTTTGTTTTTGCTTTTTGCACCCAATATCGATTTATTAACTACAGATAAATGATCTGGGAGAAACTGTAGCTTCACTTTGACGAGTTTTGGGTATGGGTCGCTTTTATCTAGAAACAACTGCACAATTTGTGCTTTGTTTTGAGGTTGATCATATCATATTCTCCTTCATGCCTAAGCGTCTTTAATGGCTCGAGAGATATAAAGTCACTAAAACCATGATATTCTCTATATTTATCTCAAATACGATAAAACTACTAAATTGATAATACTAACGAGGTTTTTATTTAAGTTTTCCGTATATAATAATAATTTAGTAGGTTTGTCGGATTTGAGATAGATCTAGAGAAAACCGTGGTGTTGTTTGCTAGTTTTTTCTGTTTTGGTAGGTTTTTTTGTTGAAACCTGACGAACATTGAGTTCTAAAACAATTGACAGAGAGATAGGGTCACTTAATAACCTTTTTTAGAATCCTCTATGCGGTTACAGAACGCATATTCACTACTATTCATAGCTTAACGCTAATATGTGTTTTATTCAGTCAGATTATTATTTATATACGGTTCAACCCAAGATTGTTATATAGTTGTTATATTTTGGTTTAAAAAAAGGAAAAGAAATACAAGGAATTTCAAGAGAAGAGCGAGTGTTTCAGGATAGAGAAGATTCTGAAAGGTTAAATGACGAACATTGAGTTCTAGACCGACAAACCTGAGTGAAACAAACTAACACTTCGTACAGAATAAGTCCGTGGACCTTTTATCATGAAACAGGATTCGCGCATTTAGAACTATTAATCGTGAATCTCTAACATGTTTTGCATTCAGTCTGTTTAGTATTCATATATAGTCCAACTCAATATTATTATATATTTATTATTAGTTAGTTATATTTGAAGTACAAGGCTTTTACATCCAGAAATTTTTACGGAATACTGACCTTACAGGGTTCATATTTTTGGATGTAAAAGCCTTGCATTTTAAATATATCTAACTAATAATAATTATATAAAAATATTGGGTTGAACCGTATATAAATAATAATCTGACTGAATAAAACACATATTAGTGTTGATCTATAAATAGTAGCAGATGAAATTCTATAATTGGTTATAAAATATGTTCATTACGTCATATTATATTCTGAGTATCCACTGATGGTTTTATTTTTAGAACTCAATATTCCTCAATATATTACGGAATAAATATTGTTTAACTGTATTCAGGTTTGTTGGTTTAGAACTCAATGTTCGTCAACTATGAACCCTGAGATGTCAGTATTCCGAAATTAAAGTAGTAAAAGAGCTGTAAGAGATCCTTGTGGAAGACTATAGTGTCTAGAGATTGAAGAAAACATATTGATTCAACAATAACCAGAGGTTTAAGAGTCAATATAGAATAATAGTATATATCGAAACTGAGACAGTTGTGGTCGAGTCCTGGTACTTATTTAACACAAAAAAGGTGGCAACGTGTCCGAGCGGTTAAGGAGAAAGATTAGAAATCTTTTGGGCTTTGCCCGCGCAGGTTCGAGTCCTGCCGTTGTCGTTTTTTGTCTCTCCAGTACTACTTAGAGTAGATCTCTGAAATTCACTAAATCTTAGATTGTTATTTAATATTATTCAGCTACGAAGTAGTCTTTTTTTTGTATGTTTTATTTCTAAGAAATTACATAAAAATAGAGTTTACCCAGATACTCAGTTGAGCTGTCAAGAGACGTATGGTAAAAAACGGATTGCATTCAAATATCATTGCAGGATTTATAGGTCTGTATGGGGATTTATATTTCTATTATACAATATTTGCTTTATCGTAATAATATTACTACATAACTCTTGTCCAAAAGTCATCAGCACTTTTCTAGAACGTGACTTTCTGCTTAACAGTAAAATTGACTGTATCAATATAAAGATATAACGCATTGCCGCTGTGCAGCACACCAATCGTAGCAAATTCATTAAATGACATTTCCTCGGTGAGCGGTGTCGCTCACTGTGCAAAACTGAGCACATAAACCCCACAAACATGCCTATTTTTCCAGTAGCGTGCCATACTACTTCAAAACAGATATTGTAATTATCTAAAGCCACTAATTAGCCCTATTCAAGGCCTTTAATACTTGTGAAACTGAGGAAGGTGTATGTGATCTTGGTTATTCTCGGGGAGTACCCGGCCCTCTGTCACGCTAACGTTCGGTTGCAGCCACTTAAACTACGTTTGAATGCCAATATGAAATTTTTATATTTGTTGAGATGATATACTAACCAACTTGACAAACACTCCATTCCAGTGCATAGAAACCACAGCAACACATCTTTAGGCGGTTGGTTCTCTTTTGTCAAGCTTTGTCCGTCACAACAATCGTCATTGATCCCCTGGATGTATGAATCCCGCTGAGGAGTCAGAATCATTGATTATAATATTACATTGTTTGTTGATCCCAAAAAGTACCAGAGCAAAGAAGCATACTAAAAACTATATTCGGATCCCTAACGAATACACAAAACGGCACTATATTACTAGGTTTTTGGTTATACTGGCCCACGCAAGATCATATTCTGATTTCACACATTTGAACAACTCATATTCCACAGATCAAGGTAAACATTAACTTGTTTGCCCGTACAAGTTTTCTGGCAAAATGCCGAGCGATAATCCAATCTTAGATGCTCATTCATCATCATCATCATTTTCTTCGCGGGTTGATGAAAACAACACAATTACGCGCCAAAGCCTAAATGGTCAGAGTCATCATACAACCGCCAGTGAAGATCTTTTCTCGGCAACTTCGAGACTATCTAAAGCAGTCACCTCCACCGCTTCCGCGTTAATCAACAATTCAAGCTCCAGTAATAGCAACAACATCCTTTTGAATTCCACTCACTACCAAAAGGCCATCTATGATACATTGATTGGCCCACATAAGCAACATCAAAATCGCTCAAGCAACCCAATAGACAGCACTATAAGCTTCAATAGCCGAAATAAAAAGAAAAGAGCTCCAAGTGAGTTTTTAAGGTTGAATTTCAGTAAAGATGAAATCAGTTACAGAGCAATTACTCATATTTCAGATGATCTTTTGAATGAAATCCCAAAAGATACTCAGCTACAGAGTGATGATAACTTTTCACTTTTTCAAGGTTTCAACGCTTCTATTCCGCAAGTGGACGAAGAATTGTACATATTTAAAGAATTGAATCTTGATGGGTTAAAATTTAGTGAAAGCAGCAATAATAACGGTCAACAGAAATTACTAACGATAGAAAGCGATGAAAAAAACAAAGCTATTATAGAAAAGAAATTAAACAATCCATTACCTATAGATATTTCTTCGAAAAAAATTAAACAATGCAAATCGGTCAAAAATTTGAATACTTATAAGCAAAAAATCTTGAAGAAAATGAATTATTTAGAGGTGAAGAAGAATTTAAGCTCTAATGAAATTAAGGAAATTGATGCCAAAATAGCAAAGCTAACAGCAATGAGGGATACAATTTTTAGTAAAGTGGCGAAGATTGAAAAAGATGAGATTTATTTGGAAGGTTATATTCAAGAAATTGGATCTAAGATCGAACAGCTACACAATGGCATTGAAGAAGAAGGCGAAGAAGATGTACAAGAAGAAGAAGATAATGAGAATGTAAATAATCACCAACAGTTGAAGAGAAGCCTGGCAAACAACAATATTCAAAATGAAGATAAGATTAAACTGCAAAGCAGAAAATCTTTTGCCTCTAGGCGGCAATCACTCGACAAGTTGTCCAGATCAAACCGGAAAACTTCATTGGAGAAAAGTGGCAATGAAACCATTAACCATAAGCCACACAGATCCATACTGAACGAAAGTGGTGAACTCAAAAACAGCAAATATAAAGAAGATACTAACTTGGACGACAGTGAAAGCACATCTTCTGAAGACTATGCAATGATTAATAACGAACACCAAGAACTGCAACAAGATGATGAAGATAAATCATACTTATTATCCCAATCAATCTACACGTCGCTTCAAAAAAAGCCACCAAAGTTTAACAAAATTTCGCATAAAAACCGCAAGATCAAACCAACTTTACAAAATTATTATTCTAGTGGAACCCAAATTAGCTCCTTTCATGCTCATGAACAATCCATATCATGTTTTGATTTTGATTATCCTTTTGGCACATTAGTTAGTGCGTCATTGGATGCAACGGTTAGGGTTTGGGACTTGAGTACTCATAAATGTTTAACTCTATTGGAAGGTCATGAAATGTATGTGCGTTGTATGCAAATGGATGATAATTTGCTAGTTACAGGCAGTGAGGATAGTAATTTGAAACTTTGGGATTTATCTAAGATTGAAAACAAAGAATATGAAGATGACGATGAAGTAGTGGTGAATAATGCTAGAGATGAAGATGAGGAGGATGACAATGATCCATGCGTGTATACTTTTGAGTCGCATATTGATGAAGTTACCGCTTTGCATTTTGACAATTTAAATTTGATTTCTGGTTCTTCAGATCGGACTATTCGCCAATGGGATATGAAAACCGGCCATTGTTTACAAACTCTTGATGTGTTATGGGTTACCAATAACAGTACTAATGCAACATCTTCGATAGATGCAAGTTTTTCATATCAGGGATATTCTAATGCTAATGGAGCTAGTGCTAGTTCCAATAGTCCATTCATTGGAGCATTACAGTGTTACTCAGCAGCCTTAGCCTCAGGCACAGCTGATGGAATAGTTCGACTTTGGGACTTACGATCCGGTGAGGCTATCAGATCGTTAAGTGGCCATACGGGACCAATTACATGTTTGCAATTTGATGATAAGTCGCTAATTACTGGATCCGAAGATAGTACGATCAAAGTATGGGATTTAAGAATGGGTAAAATTCAGGAAAATTTGACGTTTGGTGGTGGAGAAATAACTAGTTTGCAATTTGATCCAAAAAGAATTGTGTTCACTAATGGTAATGATTATATTAACATTTATGATCGACAAGCTCTCGCTCAAAGCAGTATGGAGGATAAAGTTAGACAATTGAAAGCAAGAGTTGGTGATGAAGCTCCAGGGGTGGCTAAGTTTGCTAGATATAAAGAAGGTTATTTGGTTGGCGGATATTCAAGTGGAATTGTAAAAACTTGGGCAGCATAAGACATTAAATATACCGTATTTTTAAGAAATGCGAAAAAATAAGAAGAGCCAAAAAAAAAAAAAAGAAAAAAGAGAAACGACAACAAAAGTATTCATGCTCTAATTGCCTCATAATTAAGCAACTTACGTATATACACTCATCCACTCACACATACATACATTAATCGCATTACTTTTTCGCATTATTTTTTCGCATTTCTTTTCTAATTTATATATTCTACATATTATGCTAGGCTATGCTATTATTTTTTTATGATATGTTATGATACTGTGTGTTCTATTTAATGCGGCTGTCCATTTTCTGTTTTAGAATGTTCTCTCAGCTCCACTCTTTTTGCTCATGCGTTTTTGAATTTTCAAAAACTTTTAATTCCTTGTACTTATTTATCCAATTATTTATCAATTTTTCTATTCCGAAATGAGAATGCCAACGAGTTTTTCATTATCATCCTAAAATCTTGTTCCCGTTTTTTTGTTCTTTTTCTTCATATGCTCATTAAAACAAGTATCGCTCACTCTTTTTTTTTACATACTTCGGTATACTCCAGTACTCTTGGTGTTCTGCAAAGCCTTGAGCAAAATTAATGACCTGATACTTGTAGGCATCTAATTATACTTGCAGTACCGATATCATGTATATAATTTTGCTCATATGAAACTTTAAAGGTTTATTATTTAGTGCGCTATAGCATTTAACTACATGTGCTCATTAAAAAGAGTAAACAATGTTCTGTTATAGTATGGATTTTTGTACTATGTTACTTTGCTAAAATAGCATCTGGGAGAATGATCTATTTATATGACATTATAATCAATTAAAAGTCTAAGGTAAAGTAAAAGGAATTTAAGTAATATAAAGGGAACATTTAAACAATAACAGAGTAAAACAGTAAAACAGTGAACTATGTTGCATGAAAAATAAGTAAAAGAAACTCTTATTAGCGAATGCATTTAAATCTCAAAATCGTCTTATGATTGATTTGCACAACCAAGTAAAAAAGAATTTGAAAGAACAGATTAAAAATTAATTGGAATAACAGCCAAATTGAAAAAACAAACAAACCACAATACAACAATAAAAGTACAGCACGAAGATGCAAGAACAAAAGAAAAGGTAAAGACAAAGAAACAGTGAAGAAAGCAGAAATCAGAAAATATATGAAGGGAAATAAAGAGAAAAAATCAATTTGAGTAATTGAAAAAGTTCAATTGGAAAGCAGAAGACAAAGACTCAGCAACACGAATAATAGTTTATTACCTTTTTGTGTGTTATATCGACGGTATCGCCCTTTTTCTTCTTTTTTTTTATAGTACTATTCCTCTCTGTTTTAATAGATCTCATATGCTGACCGTTATCACTGATATCCTCTTCATGGGTGGTATTTTCTTCATCTTGGTCATATTCATCGTGGCTTCTGTTTTCATTTTCCTCATCATCTTCTTCATCTTCTTCAGCGATACCGTCCTTATGATGTCGACCATATCGATGTTCATCATCTAGTCCACTATCATCATTCAAACTTTTGCGAACACATTCACTAATAAACGTTCTAAACAAAAACTTCACATCGTCATGATATTTCGCACTAACTTCATAATAACCAGCTATTTTAACACCTTTTTTTCTGTATAATTTATTCATCTTGATGGAGAATTTTTGCAAATCATCAATGAATACTTCTCTGTCGCTAATTGGTTTGTCTCTTTTGTTTCCCACAATGAAAAATACAATATTTGATAATTGTGCACTATTATCAATACACTCGTTCAACCAGTGTTCGAGCTCATTAAATGTGCGTTTTTTGTTTATATCGTAAACAAGTAGTATTCCTTGAGTATCTTTGTACAATGATGGAGTGATGGTTCGGTATCTTTCCTGGCCTGCAGTATCCCAAAGCACCACTTTGAAAAGTTGATTATCCACATCAACCAACTTGACTTTCAAATCAATACCAATGGTGGTCTTACTATCAAATTCGTCAAAATAATCATCAGAATATTGTATTAGTAGGGCAGATTTGCCCACACCTGCCAGCCCAAGGAGAAGCAACTTTAATGATGGAATATTCTCATCATCTAGTTTGGTGTCATAGTCAATTAATATGCTTCTTCTAACGCCATTCCTTATCTTGGCTTTGGAAGGAGCAAACGTTTCAAAAGTTGCTGCTGGGAAAAAAGACGGCGATGATGGGATTCTAGGGGAATTGGAGTGCAGCATATGAATATTAGTATTATAATTAGTATTATATATGCTGCTATTTGGTGTTATACTTTGTGATTGTTTGGATGACGTAAGATATTGGATTTGAATTATCTGTAATGAGATGAATAGATCTGGTAAGAAAAAATGGTTGGTCAAAGGTGTTTGTATTGTGAAATATATCAAAAACCTGTAAGGGTTGCTTAATAGTAAAATAATTAATTCAGAGGTACTCTTTTGTTTCTTATATTAAGCCAATTGCTGTTTACTAAGAACAAGATCAATCATATGTGATCATAAGTTGTAAATATGCCATGAGAAAGACAAACAGCAAAAGAGCAGTCAATTGCAAACTTTATATATTGAAACTTGAAATAACTCTGAGTCTTGTGTTGAGTGACAAGGGCAGAAAGTGCCTTTTGAACTATGGCGTCTATCTGCTTGGATGTTGATAGTATACTATAGTATAGTATTTTAGTGAGTTAACAGCTGTTGTTTGGTGCTTTTCTTTGGTTTTTGAATTTTGTCTTTTTTTTTTTTTTTTTTTGTTTTTTGTTTTTGTTTTTGTTTTTATTTGATTTGCTGCGCTTCTGTTAATCGCATGTGTCCTCCATCGCCCACAAGACTTAGCAAATGTTAATACTCATAAGCTCTCAATAAATTTTAGTTTAAGCCTAGAGACATGAGGTATAAAAGTTGTTTTGTAAATAGACATTAAGTAGTGATAATCGTGTCTGTAGTACTGTAATAAAGTTCGGTTTGATGACGTCCCCAGACATTCGGTACATGCGTCGCTGTTTAAGTCCTGCTTGCAATTGGCTAATCTCAACATCGTCTGCTTCAGCAATAAGTCCAAAACAGTACATTTAAATGCAGATATTATTAATATGTAAATTGCAAGTTGAGAAAACTTCATTTATTCTGCTATGGTGGGGAAGTCTCAACAAATATAAGCTACAATACAATAAAGATAGTACACAAGAATAATATTTCATTCCCAAATTTATCTACTTCTAGACACAAAACCATTAATCCCAAATACTTGATCTCTCTTGGTTTCGGGAATAGTAAGGTAAATCGTTACAAGCAATCAACTGACTCCAAAATTCCAAGTTATCCTTCCATGCCTCCCTAGCATGGTCTTCATCTACATCAGAAATAAACAGCAATGGCGATTCATATTCGTCCGAATGATCCCTATAAAGCGCCCAGTTCTGTTCCAGGTGGCAATAATCTGCTTTATATAGTTCCGGGCATCGAAAATCCGGAGAAGTGCCATCAACAGATGCATATATGGGCGTTGGTACAAATGTTTTACTATGATCTTTTTCTGCTTCAGTGCGATAATGCGAATCAAATGCTTCAATTACTTGAGTATCGATGGTTGACCAGACCCAATTTAATTGTAGTAGTTGGACCTTGTAGTGGTGATCAAGGTATAACTGGGAGAGAATGTCAATCCATGAAATTAATGGGGTCTGAAAAATTTGTTCAATTTGCTTTTGATAGTTGAATATAAGCTTGTGGATTTTGAATGGGAGGTTATGGACAAAGTTTATTAGACATCCTTTGTACTGTTGCAGAAATGCTGGATATATTATTGATGACGGCTCCAGTACTTCAAGACAAAATTTAGACGAGTCTGCTGAAGTTTTCTGAGTATCTAAATTTTTTCTTAATATTGATGATGATGTTGCTCCTGTTGATACCTCTGTCCCCATTAATCTCTTCACTATACCCAAGTCAATAGATAATTTCTTCAACTTGGGAATCTGGCGCAACGTTGCGAAGAAAAAATCGCTGTTGCATTCTCCTCCCACCTGAATAGCAGCCTGTTCAAAAGAGCTGAAAGAAGTAGTTGTGCCGCTATTAGAAGCAGTAGCAATAGACAATCTTTCTAATGATGCAGCGAATGTTCCAATGAACTGATTGATTTTGTCTATCGTTAAAGCTAAGGCAAAAGTTCGGCTTATTATTAAAAGTTCCTTTAGACTTGGACTGTTGGACTCCGTTTCTATAGTATATTTGTTGGATATTTCCTTTAGTGATTCAAATCGGTCCTTGACTGCTGTTTTGGGAGCAAAGTCTAAAAGTATATCAAGTCTAGAAATATTGTCGAAGTTGAGCTTATGTAGGATATGCGTAATGGTTGATTTGTCCTTGATCTCTAATGATAAATATCGCAAACTTATCTTCGATTTACTTTCGGGGCTATCAGCAATATACCGTGGTTCATCGTTCATAAAACTAAAAAGTTTCAAGCATTGTAATTTTGGAAGGGCAATATTTGTAGTTTCCAAAAACCTGGCTGTTGAAATTTCCAAAAATTCTACTGAATACAAAAAATTCAACTCATTTTGAAATTCATTCGCCCATTGGCTCTGTTTCGTGTTTTCTCTAACTTTGAAAAAGGTGTCCTTTTCACTTTTTCTCACTAGAGATACAAATTTGAATAATGTGGGGGATAATAGTTTTCTCAATGATTTGCAAGTAGATGACAACGATAACAAGTCATGATTGATTTTGGCAAATGAGGAAAAATGTCCAAAAATTTGAGGATTAACATTGTAATTTTCCTGTTTTACGGTTAGAAAAAATGCAATCTGGAGGATCACTTCATTGGGGAGATTCTCGAAGCTTCCCATGATATCGGTAGTTTATGACTTAGATCAGCGAATTGTGTTGTAGTTGTGGCGATTTTGATCTAAGATGTTGGTGACGTTTTGATAAAATGAACCGACATTTAGTTCTGTCTCGGAGTTAATTCCTTCAAAATACAATAGAAGCACGTGAACACAGCGTTAGCATGCATGAATATTTGAGCAAGAAACACGCGGGTTGATAGTATGCCAAAAAACATATACCTGTCAAGTAGCTGGAGTAGGTACTGTGGAAACGTAGGCTTCTAGGTCAAGATTGAAGTTGTTTGGTGAGCGGTTTATTGATTAAAGAGAATGAATTGTACGCTACAGGTATATTGGGATCGTTACTTTCGCTATAATTGATAATTTAGAAAGGTTTCCTATTTAGCGGTAATTCCTTCATCAAACATTAATTGTATGTAACTCAGCTATCCCATTACAAGAATCTACCTTATCGGTCTAGCTGATTCCAGGTAACTCGCAATTCTTTGACTTCAAAGTTATGCAAACACTCATTAGAGAATATACATGCAACACGTTCTCACTTTATATACAGATCCACTTCCAGTAAACTTGCACCCATACTATAGATATAGACAGACCTTTTTTTGCACGAGCCATTCTTTTAATTTTCAGCTTTTCAGCTCTTTCTACGATTCAACACATAACTTATTGACCGATGGGACCGTACCCTCCCACATAGCCACGTGATATATGAGTTACGAGCACTTACGAGACTATGTCAAGCGACCGACATGTCACCGAAGCATGTGACGTCTTGGTCTTATTTTTTTTTTATTTCCAATTCTCTTGAGGTAATTAGCAAGCATGTAAATGTGAAAACGGGCTTGGTGTTGTCGTGAGCGAGTGTTAACAGCTATTTCCAACTTCTTCCATGTACAATGTAGACTGTACTCTGGTTGTCTTAATCAGTATACATGATGTATTCGTTCTTTTGAGTATAGTGCTTCCTCTTATTAGATTGCATAGCGAAATGGGAGGTATTCGGATAAACAGCTGTTTAGCACCGAGCGCACTAAACAACAGTTAGAACTATGTACTACAGTTAGTCACAGTTATTCCGGCCGGCTATGAAACTAGTTTCTGCGGAGAATTCCTTTGTGGCGCGGCAATTTTGAAATTGGCTCAAAATTCACAAACTTTACGAAGAGCGAAGAGAAACCCACCTTACCAACATGCCCAAAAGCTAGAGTAATATGATATCGGACGTAACTCTGCAGGAGGTTACAGCTAACGCAAACCTAAAGAAGTTTGCTAACCCTGCCCTCGGATTAATGAAAATTTTATATGGGTTACTTCTGCAGTTTTAACGTGCATGTCACCGGAAGAAACCAGATTTAGAGCCTCGCGGAAGTTCTGAAATGCGGGCGCCATGCGGGGTGCGCAATTTCTGCTCGAACACTTAACAGTTGAATTGTTTTAGAATGAATAAGTCGAAGGAGCCTTCCTTTGGGTTTGGTGTGCTACAGTATTTGCCCCCAGTATACATGGACGAATAGACCTACTTGAGTGTAGTGGGGAGCCCTCTTTAACAATTTTGGGTCATATAGACTCAAACCGCTCTCTATAGCTGCGAATAGAATACTATGAATACTCAAATACATCCCCAGGCCGGGGCGCATTGGGGCGCATTGAGGCGCATGGTGCAGCAGGGTGTGGCGTTACTTGCATGCTTGTATCCGGGTGATACGTAAATCTTTGACTGTTTAAACACAGAAAAAAGTGCGGACAACAAGGAAACCAGTTTCTGTTTTGTTCCGTCTTTTCTCATGATTATTCCCGTGGTTTATCCAGAATATCTCTCATTCATCAAAATATTCTTCTGTTCAGTAGCCCCATCAACTTCAAGCTTCACCAGAAAGCTTCACCAGAAAGCTTTGAGTACTAGCTTAGCTCAGTCATGTCATACATAAATCCCTACTACACCAAAGGGAGCCACTTCATAGACGTCCCAAAGGAGTTCCAAGACTCTGCCAGAATCCAGATTCAAAAAAAGTTACAGTTAAAATCACCTCCATTAAGGCATGGGAGCTCTCCCTTGGCCAAAAATGTCACTGCTGCCTCTTCATCGTCTTCTAGTCTTGATAAACTCAATAATAGTAATAATAATAGTTCCTTGAATGTGCTGGCAGTCGCAAATATCGAAAACAGTAACATCAACAACAATAATAATAACGGTAACTTTACAGTGAGTGCCCTTACAAGAACCAACTCCCATAATAGTATCAAGTCAAATGACACCACCAACGGCAGCAGCAAAAAGAAAAAATTGTTGGGCGCCTTTCATAAACTCAAGAATGAAAACAGTCTGTCGGATCTATATATAGACAAGCACAATAACCATAGTTCATCCAGCTTTGGTAAATCGTATCTTCTCAGCAGATTTAAAAGTAATAATGATAAAAGTATAGCACCCCTTCAACAGCAGCAACAGCAGCAACAGCAGCAGTCACCGTCACAACAACAATTTACACATGGTGATGTGCAGCAGCCACAAGATGATGTGATAATGATAGATGATGCATCAGCAGTGCCGAATATACAGCATGATAATGATGATACCGTATCTATGATCAGCTCTCAGGCTTCTACTATAACTTCTTCGGCTTACTCAAATGCTGAAAATTCTTTGTTCTCAATAATGACCAATGAAACCAACAGCACTAATGTCAACTCCATAAATCTTTCAATGGCGACCCCAATAATTACATTACCCGAAGCTTTACCAACATCATTTTCTGACATGTATTCTCAAGAAGTTTTGGTAAACACCTTGCCTAACGGAAGACCAATTTTCACAAAAAGAGAGCTTCTTGATTGGGAAGTCAATGATTTAAGATCTCTTTTGATTGTTGCTGATTTGAAGCCAGAATGGTATAATCAAGTGCCAATAATTTATTCACCTCCGGGATTTAGGGTGATTCATTTACCTTTGGATAGCTCAAATGAATTCATTATTGAAACTCTCGTGTACTCGGACCTTTACAAGGAAAGAATAAAAGATGATAATTTTAGATACCAAATTGCTAAATATACTGTGATGGCAGCTAGACAGAGGCATGAAGCTATGGTTAAGAAGGAAAGTTTGCCCAATGCCACTAATATTAAAGATTTTGGGTTAGCAAAGTTTGAATGGAGAAACATTATTGAAAATTTTCTCTTAAATTTGGCTATTGAGGCTCAGTGTCGTCATGATTTGAAAAAATGTGTTTCATCATTGAAAAAACAACGCAAAAAGGCGGCAATAAATGGTAGAAATTCTTCTCCAGTAATGCCAGTGTTAAAACAATCACCACCATCACCATCATCATCTTCCTCGAAAAGAGATAAGTCTAATTCGTTACTTAAGAAAGCAATCATTAATGGCTATACAATCTATAATAACAAGAATGATGAAACGTTTTTAAATATGCAAAAATCTAAAAATAATGGTGATAATTATATTACAAAGGATGAAATTAATTTGATCTGGTCTCAGGTTCAAGAAAACGTTTACAAAAGAATTGGACTAGACTGGAAACCTGATGCTGTCAGTGCTTCTCATTAAGTTGAATGCACAACAAAACACATTTTATTCCTTTTTTTTTTTTTTTTTTTCGATTTTTGCATACAATCCTTTACAATTTGAATTTGAATTTCTTTTCCACCCAACATCTCTCAGCCCTTGATTTTATTTCAGCAACTCCATCCATTATCGCTTTCCTATTCAATTTCAAATCAATTCAGTCTGTATCATTACTAGGACAGGCTTTACAACTCTTATTTTCACAATTGCTGTCATTAGATACTTTCAGCATAATTTTTTTCCTCCCAGATGCCTTCACTGCCTTTACATTTCTGTCGTTTCTTTTCACTCTTTTTACTAAATTATGTTACGTGTTTGACGTGTTATGCGCGCTTATCTTTAAAAGTATTCTATAAATTCATTTTCTCCTTTCCTTATGTATTCTACTTCTTCGTCCCCTTGTTATTTTAGGTTTCAATTTTTTTTGTTGGCTGGTTTCATTAATTATGCTTCACTAATTTTGCTTTTGGTTCTGTTTATGTTCTTTTCTTATATGGTTCATTAGTTCTGTTTTTGATTAATTTTTTTTTTTCCGATTACGTTTTACGATAGACAAATTTTATACTGTTCTTTTCTTGCTTTTTTTTTTACGATCTTTACAAATTTTCAGTTAGGTTATGTTGTTATGATTAGTTAGAAGCTGTTGTTTGTACCTATATTGAACGTGCGAAAATGCATATTAGGAATTTTACAAAGACTTTCTCCTTTTCGTGACTTTCTCCTTTTCGTGATGCTATTCTAGGCGTTTCCGTTATATCGTAGGTTTTTTTTTTTTTTTTTTTTTTTTTTTTTTTTTTTTTTTTTACTTTAAAAGCTGTGATCATCAATTAGTCCATATTTTTGATTATTTATGTATGCATGATGGCCAGGTTTTGCTTTTACCAATTGGTATACTGGCCGACATTAATGGAATTCTCGTCTCATCTCATCCCATATTATACAATGTACTAGCTTGGAAGCGTGTTAAATAAAATTTTGCAGCACATGCTTTACGCATTGTATATACTGATGGAGATATTGAGGATATCAGGCAATAACCGGTAATATTGACAACCCATATAACGGAAAGTTAAGTGTGTGTTGAAACTGCCTCCAAGAAAACAAAACATCAGATCTTTCCCAATATTACAGCAAGAAAAGCCAACCAAGTATTCTAAACTTTTATATGATAGTTACTAATCATACCCCCGCAGCATACCGATCTTGATAAAAATCAACACTATCAACTTCTCCCGAATCGTTAAAGAACGCCTTATATAAACTATCTTCCCCAGCTTTGCCAAAATTCATCATCGCTAACCTGATATTCTTTACCACCCCCAAATTGTCGTTCCTAAGGACCCAATTCACCGGTTTCCAATCCAATACTCCCTCATCGAACTTGCGAGGCATCTTTGATAGATACCGAGCTCTCGTTTCATCAGACACAGTAGCAACGTACATATATTGCCCCTTAGCTTCGTATCCCCAACTGGCATCATAGTTGACCTTGAACCATTCCATTACTCCAACGCTTCTAATCAGTTGTAAATTAGTAGCAGGATCAGGAATCCCCGTTTCCTCTTCTATCTCTCTAAGAGCTCCTTCTAGTGGAGTTGAATCTTTGTCGTATTCGAGTTTCCCACCAACGCCATTCCAGTTTCCCATCCAGGGAGGTTTGTCTCGGTTGAGGAGTAAAACTTCGGTGTTTGTGGAATTCATGATGAAGATGTTTGTATACTTGTATTTGCTGAAATATTCGGGGGTGTAAATGTCAGGTTTGGTCATTTTTGTGCTGATCTTCTTCAGGTTTATTTCTCGATATTTCCGCTAAGTTATTAGGTTGTGAAATTAGATCAGTTAGCTTTATTAAAGATTAAGATAAAATGAAGTAATTTCAAGCTTTAATTTCCGCACAAATGACGCGTCAATCAATCGATGCGACTTCCTAATTAGGAAATTAGCTGCAAAAATCTTTTTCCAGATATTGCTGATCACGTGTGTAACTGTTTTGATTTTGACTGACGGTCGAGAGACAGACAAGTGTATTGGGTGAGATGAGATGAGATGAGATGAGAAGAAATGGTAGGCGATGAAGTGGTTGAAGAATAAGCAATAACTTTTTGTCTTCTGCTATACAGTAAAACTTGATTTAAATATAATTTTGATGGACAAGAGGGTACGAGTTTCTTATATTTTTATTTTTACGTTTATTTTATTTTCTATAATTTGTTTTACACTTTCAACAAAAACACTAACTCTTAACATTACAGATAACTTCATTTATTGTCGACTTGGCTCCGGCAATGGGTCAATTGACATGCTCCCCTAACGGTTTTGACGGTAAATTCGGTACGGATTTACAGGTAGGGTTAGATCACATTAGCGACATAATTGGGGACAAGATCCTCAAAGAGCGTAAGACTGATTATATTCAGGCTTACGTTTCTAGTTATGATGTTGGATACAGTAACAACAACAGTAACATGAATGGTAGCAAAGCTGCTTCGTTTCGCGAAATTACTGAAGATCCGTTGCTAGGTAATGACCAATTAGAAAGTAAATTGACTGCTACTGCTAAAATTTTACCTTTAAAAGCACCTCCGAGTTATCATGACTTAAAAATCTTGAACAAGCTACGAATTTCACCATCATCGTTAGATGCAAAAAAAGATAATAATATACCAAACGGAAGACTTTGGATTAGTATTTTGAAAAGTGTTGATGATATTGTTAGATTCACTAAACGGAAGAAATTTAAGGAACGAAATATCGTCTTATTAACTAATGCTGCTGATGAGATGGATTTCGGCATGTTCGACTCATCAGATTCCAGAATTAATAGTGTAATTAAATCGTTAAAAGACTTGATTGAAGCTAATGATATAACTTTAACGGTTTTAGGTATTGGATTTGAAAATGCTGATATTTGTGATATCGATAATGATTATGATGCTCAAGGCCAAGAGAATAGCAAAGTCTTGAGAAGTAAGCTTGTCCAATCTTGGCAAAAATTCTTGACAACAGATCTAACAAAGGGGAAATTAGTCAATTCAACTGAGATATTAAACCCCAGAGCAGATCCGCAAGTTAGACCAGTACAACCAGTTAAAGTCTTTGCTGGTCCATTTCGGTTTGGTTTTGGGGCGCTTGACATTTTGAAAGATTCTCATTTTGCCGATACAGATTTGCCAAAAGCTGAGCACAACTCCAATTTTAATTTTGCCAAAAAATCAGAAGATAATGATGCCACTATAGCAGAAGCAGAAGCGTTACTTGAAGAAGATAACCAATTAAATACTTTGTCTTTTGAAGTTGAAGGATTTCCAGCAATCAAATCGGTAAGTGGTCCATCGCAATCAACTTTCTTACGCACCATATTAGATGAAACTGCTCAAGGAGAAAATGATGAAAATCAAAATGAAAAAAATGATGATGAAGGGGAAATAGAAGAAGAAGCGGAAAATGATGATGCTAATAATCTAGACCGATATGCTATTCGAAGGGTTGTTGATTATTTGATTTATCAAAAACGATCATCTGAAGATATAAAAAAAATAAAAGCCGAAAAAAAACGCAAGAAACAAGAAGAGAAAGAAAAACTTAAACAAGCGAATCAGGCTAACAAGAAAGATGAAGAGGAAGAAGGCGATAATGATAATAATAATACTAATAATAATGAGGAGCTAGAAGATGGCAAGGAAGATAACGACATAGATGAAGACGATTATGACATTGACCTATATGAACCAGTCTCTGTTAATGAAAAAGAATTAGAAAAAGCATACCGATACACCAATGAAGTCATCCCGTTATCTAAAGAGTTAGAAAATGAAAGAGTTTACAAAACTTCCCCCGGGTTAGACTTTCGCGGAATTATGAAATTGAGCAGGTTACCGCCATGGTATTTGCTTTCAGATACCGTAACGTTCATAGTGGCGAAACTCGGTAGTGATATCAAGAATCAAGTTGGATTTGCTTCGATGGTGGAAAGCTTGATACAGTTAGAAAGTGTAATGGTAGCGAGATTTGTTAAGAAGAAAAACACCGAGGTTCAAATGGTGGCTTTGATTCCAGTAACTGTTGATGATGGTGATGAGGGTCTTGAGTTGTCTTTTAGAAAGAGAAACCGCAATGATGATGCTATATCCAATGCATCAGCTAACGTAGCAACAACAGCAAAGAAAAAGTATGCATTTGCAATGGCAAGGTTACCGTTTGCTGAAGACGAAAAAATCACATATTTTACCAAATTGGATTCGTTGGTGACGAAAACAGGACAAGTGGTAACAAAACATGATAAGTTGTTGCCTAATGATGAAATGAAAGATACAATGAAGCAATACATTCTAAGCATGGACATGGATGATAATAGCTCTAATAGTACCAATACCAATGGTGGCAGCGATGCTGAGGAAAAAGGTAATTCTTGGAATCGCACGGAATTTTATACTCCTTTGATATCAGATAATGGCACATTATCATTTGACTCTACTGGTGAAGATACAACCGAAACAAAGAGTAGCGCTGTTGACCAGAAGCTCCTACAGTGGAGCCCTGCAGTACATAAAATAACCACAATTTTAAAACATATTGCCATAAATGCTGCTAAAGAAAATCTTAGCTTGAATGATTACGTCAAGCAATATAATCCAAAAAGTGACATTTTGAATCTTATCAACGATGATAATCATTCAAAAGATAAAGCTAAAGCGAAGTTTTCTCCCAGAGAGTATGCCATGCTCAGACATCTCATCTCCAACAGTTATCCTGATCCGAAGTTGCTAAGAGCCGCTGAACTGCATTTGACAAGATTGATTGAATTGCTTGAAGTGAGGTATGTCAGTGATGATGAGAAGACTGGTGGGCGGAAGAGGAAAGCTGCAGGGGATGACGAAAGTGATGAAGATGATGGAGAAGTGGAGTTTTTGGGTGACTTTGATGAAAATCAGGATGTGCCCAATTTGGATGAGTTGCTTGGGTTGAGTTGAGGTTGACTTGGGTTTCAGTTAACAAGGTAGGGAAAAAGATATGTGTTGTCTCAGAGGCAAATAAGCAGATGCTTTGGAATTTAAGGTATTGTAATAATAAATTAAAACATCATACGTAATAGTATGTAACGAAAAATAGCAACTAAAAGGTTTTTAGAAGTTTAAATTTGTGTTACTAAATCTCATAACAGGCTTTTGCATTTTACTACTTTTTGAGACGGAAATGAGAAACTGTTAATGAAAGATCTGAATATGTAAGTATCTAAATATTTGAATTTCCAAGTATTTGACTATGTGTTTTTAAGAATAAAAATGTTTGAATAAGCAGAAAATTTAATAAAATCGAGAAAAAACAAAAAACAAAAAACACTAAGATAGTTACATGAAGGAAAATAATGGGCACGACTTTTTATAACGGCAAAACGTGTATTTGCAAAAGCATGCTAAGCGAAAACTACTGGAAATAATTAAACTTTTAATTATTCAGTACTGCAAAGCCATTCATTTTCTTCTCTTCTAATTGAAGTTATATGGAGTAAAACACAATCGCCTGGCAATTACTAAAAAAAAGAGGAAATAGAGTAATAAATTAAAATAGCACTAAATTAAAATAGCACTAAATTAAAATAGCACTAAATAAAAAACTAACAAAAAATAAAACCAAAAAACGAAAGAGAAAAAAAAAAAAAAGACGAAGACAAAACAAAACTTTTACTTTTTAATCCAAGAAATTGAGAATATTGAAAAAATTAAAGCTATATCAACTTTTAGATCAATAGCTATACTAAAAAAAAATAATAGTGTTCAACATACAAATGTTCGATGAAAAATGCGGTGAAAAAAAAATGCAATGGTGATAAGGCATAAACGCGTCAAAATAAAGACAATCAAGTCATGATCGTTAATAATAAAAAAAAAGGAAAAATTGGAGATGAAAAGAGTTAAATATGGATCGTTCATGAAAAAAACAAAAAACAAATATAAAAATAATCAAAAAGTGCAAATAAAATGTTTGAGAGAAATAAACTTAAAATGGAAATCATAAATCAAGGGCTTTTTGCAAACAAAATAAAATCAATATCATCTAGGACATAAAATTTTGTAAGTAGTAAATTATGCATGCAGAAAGAAGAAAAGAAAAAGGAAAAAAAAGTATCAATTCTTTTGGGATACAAATTTCAAATTTGTAAAAAAAGACATAAACACAAACAAATTATGAGTTTTAAATTTCAAAATCTGCTGGTTCAATTAACAATCTACCATCATCAAAACCCTCAGTTTTGACTGTAGTGGTTAATTTATGTTGCTGTTGCTGTTGTTGATCTGTTTTGAGCTTCATGTTTGCTTCTTTTTCCATGTCTTTGAAAAATGTAAAATCAATGAAATCGTTATCGTCATTCATGTCATCGTTAATAATTTGAATATCTGCATCAATATCGTTCAATATGTCAACTTCATTGAAATTGTCATTGTTGTTGTTAGCAGCGACTTTGTCTACTGAAAGGTCAGAGCGGTTAATGAAGGATAATGTAGAAGGCAAGTCAATTGCCTTACTGCTAAAAATGTCACTATCAGCTTCAGAGTTCAATGTGCTATGCTTAGAAAGCAAAAGTTCGGAGTCAAAATCTTTAGCACTATTGTTGGTGTTAGTGTTAGTGTTGGTGTTGGTGTTGGTGTTGGTGATGGTACTGACGGTCGGGTTAGATGTAGTAATAGCAGAATTGTTTCTAGAGCTGTTTCTGCTGTCAAGGTTGAAAATCAAGCTGTTGATATCATTCACGGAAGAAACCAACGAAGAGTTGGATGAAACCAACGAAGGTGCAGCAGTGGTGGATGATGCAGCATCATTGAAAAATCTCAAATTTTTACTTTCATCGTCTTCGTTAGTTTCTTCTTCATCATCCATTTCATTAAAATCATTCTTCATCAAAATAAAATCATCAAAGAAATTACTTTGCACTGAATTGTTATTCTGTATTTTGTCAGATCCAAGCCCGTTACCGGCGGAAACTAGAGAAGAATGATTGTTTTTACCTCTTTTCAAAATAGAATGATCAGAAAGTTTCAAATGCTTTGTGTCCTCTTCCTCAAGAATCAGTTCTGCAGGCTGATGGAAATGATGGTGATGATGATGATGGTCACCGAAATTGCTGTCACTGTCATTATCATCAAACTCTAACAATTCATGAGTTCTTTTACGACTAATAACTTCAAACTCATGGTCAGAGTCTAAGCAGTTTGAAGAAATTGGACTGTCGCTGAAATGAGAAGCTGGAGCAGCAGAGGCAGAAGCAGAAGGAAGACCCGAACTTGTCGGGGTACCGGCACCGGAAACGCTAGAACTAGTGCCTACGCTGTTGATAAGACCACGAGTGTTGCTGCTGCTACTGGTGTTGTTAATGTTCATGTCGTTAGTGCTGCCAGGGACCGAGGCCGATTCAATCTTGGTAGAGACTTGCTCTCTGAGAGATTTCAAATCATTAACAAGCTTGGACAACTCGATTTTCAAAACCGAATTCTCTTGCGACGCTTTTTTCAATTCATTCTCAAGCAACAAATCAGCGGCATTGATGACCAAGCTGTTAGTGCTGCTGGAAGCGCAAGAAGATCCACTAGAGAAGCTTTGGTTACTGCTTATGCTAGAATTGCTATTGCTAGGGAGCATAGATTTGGCAGCGGTAACAATGGGACTGAACTTTGACCGTGCAGCGTTTTGTTGGTAAATAGGTTGTGGTTGATGCTGCTGAGGATGCTTTTGAGAAAGAGGGACTTGGGAACTGCTCACTCTATGGCTTGCTGCCTTGTTCGTAGCGGCCGCTTGCTTTGTTTTTCTTCTGCGAGACTCATTGCTGTGCGCACTATTTGGCGATGGTTTTCTGCCGGGCTTTGGTCTAGGAGGCAAGACCCATGTTTTGGAGGTTTTGATAACCGGAATGAAGTTGTCATTTTCATTGCTGCTATTGCCGTTGGTGCTTGCCGGTTTCAACTTCGTATTGGCGAAAGTGTGTGCGGCGCTGCTAGTGACGCTCTTGCCAGCCGGGGTCGGGTTCGGGTTCAGCATGACGCTACCGAGAGCTGGGGTAGGAGCAGAGTTTCTATTTTGGATACTAATGTTATTGCCAGAGGACACCAGGGAAAGCGATGCTGCCGCTTTTGCAGTGGCTGAATTGGACAATTGCGGGCTGGCGGCGGTGAAAAAACGGCTGGAATTTTGTAGTCGACTAATGACTAGAGAAAAGAGCGCGGCATTAGTATATTATCTCTTGTGCTTTTTCTTCTTGAAAAAGGGCTCGATGGTTGCTAAAGGCCAGAAAACAACAAACAGCACGTCAAATCTTAAGACAAAAAGCAAGAAAACCAACCTTGCTGCTGCTGCTGCTGCTGCTGCTGCTGGGCTGTGTGGGTGTGCTGGCTTGCAGTGCATTTTTTCTGTGAGCTGTGTTTTCGTTGACTCGCTGGAGCGGCGAGCTTAATTTCCGTTTAGTTTAGCGGCGGTACAGGCGAGCGTCCACCAGGCAGGAAGCGGCCGGGAACGCTGCCCGAGGCCGACGTGCTAAGAAAACAGAGAAAAAGAAAAACACACGTACTGCGCAAGCACAAGCACAAGCACAAGCACAAGCACAGGCACAAGCACCAGGGGAAAATTTTTTCTTTCCGGGCCGGGCCAATTAGCGAACCAAGAGGGAAGGAAAGGATAGGGTACGGTAAGTAGAAAAGGCGGTAGCAGTGATAATACATACGGTGAGAGTTGGCGTCGTGGGAAGCAGGCATTTTTTTTTTTTTTTTTTTGTTTTTCAGTTCGGGGCGCTAAAGAACTGTGTTCATAGAATATTAAAGTGCACTGAATATGGGTGACGTCGTGAAGATGCGAATATTGAATGTGGAGGCTGAAGTGCGCGAGCCGCGATCTGAGTAGCGAGGATCCAGGCTGATTAAGCGCTGATAGGAAATTGGCTGCCTGAGCTTTTTTTCTTCTGTTGAGTGGGCGGTTGATCACAGAATGCGAATGAGTAAGCGAGGAGGGTTGGGTCGATGTGGCTCGCGATATAAACCAGTGTGCGACGCTGTGCTCTGTATGCTATGGATGCGGTAGGTAAACGGGCGCGATGCGATAGATAGACAGGTGTGTGAGAGTATGAATTAAGACAACTGATCAAAACGATCAAAATGATCAAAATGATTTCTCAAGATGGAATTGAAAATGTTTTTATATCTAGCGGGAGAAATGGCGGAAGGGAAACAGAAGTCGTTATTTTATACAACAAACACCGCCAAATATACCGCGCACTGCAATAATCATCATAATCGTACAGCGCCCGCTGCGTCAGTATTGCGTCCTGTGCGTGGCTCTGCGTCCCGGTGCGTGGCTCTGCGTCCAGTGCGTCCCACCGTGCAGCAAGCAATTGTGGCCTCCCGCGATGGAACTCTTCAGAAGCTCTAGCGTGCGGCCAGGACCACAGAGCGTAGGGGGCTGCCCGCCCTAGCGTTTTGTACGACGAGCTTTTTCGACCTTGCTCCTCCCGCTGCATACGCATGCTTGGTAACGCTGGGCACTGCTTGGATCCGCTGGGCACCGCCGGGCACTGTTGGGCAGCGCTGGCCTATGCCACCTAGCGCTTGGCCGGCAAGCAGCGCCAGCAGGACTCTAGCGCCGTCTTTGGAGCACACAAAGAAGAGTTTGCAACTGCTTTTTTTTTTGTCTTTTGTGGCTCTTCTGTGAAGATGGGCGTCGTGGGCGTCGTGGGCGGGCCGGGCGACTTCAAGCACTACAGCACACAACTGACACTCTAAACGCCAAACCCAAACGCCAAACGCCAAACGCCAAACACCAAACGCCTCAAGACACTGCGCGCGCACTGCGCTCGCTGCGCTCAATGCGCTCCCGGCCATTACCCTACCATCGGATCTGACGGGGCGGGCGCGGTGCTGACGCTGTGGTTTCGCAGTGCGCCAGATAACGTAGCGGCTCGCAGGCAGGATGCGGGATTTACCTTCCATCCGGTAGGGAACAGCGGCATAGGAGGTTCCCGGGATCCACAGAGCGGCATGCTTCTGTGCGGAAAAGCGCCGTGCAGTATGCGAATGCATTACGCAACACACTCACATGATACTGTATCGGGAAGCCCATAAGCGACGCGGGTGCACGTCAAGGGTCCCGCGAGAAAGTTGAGAGTGAATCTGGCTCAGGCTCGAGCTGCCCAACCCCGTACGGGTCTCGGCTGCGCTTGTCACTGCCGCGGGGGCGATGGATACCACGGCACGTGCCGAGCCAGGGACGACGCTGCAGCCCTGTGCCACTGCAACCGGCGGGCCCGCGCTCCTGGCAAGCTGAAAGCCCGCTGCCGCCGGGCCAGCGACGGACCGCAGGGGACTGCTTCCGCGCCCCTGGCGAAACGAGACACCGCGGGGCTGTTCGCCGGCGCCCTGGGCTGCTTCCCCAGACTTTTTTTTACTTATCTTTTGTTTTTCTGTCTGGCCGCTTGGTGCTGCTGCCTTCCTCCCCTCCTCTGGCGGTCAGGACGGTCGAGTATAGCTAGTGTGCCATTTGGCTGACAGGCGCCATGGGATGGCAGCAATCGTGGCAGCGCCCGCGACAGTATATATATACAAGGAGGGCCCGTGGAGCTTGCCAGGCGGCGGTTGCGGTTGGGCATCGTTGTCCCAGCAAGAGCAGGTCGCACGCTTACTTGTATTCCGCTCTATTTTATTTGGCGCCGCCCTAGCAGCCGTTAAAACAGACGTCCACCAGCACACAAACATGCTCAAACAGTTAGCGCCGCGGCTCGCTCCGCGCGCTCCGCGCGCACCGCGGCGGTCGCTGCGCAGAATGTCCACCGCCAGCCTCAACACCACTGCCGACAACTACTTCGTCGGCCACTTGCAAACCGGCGCTGAGCCCTACAGAACACCCTCCTTCGCCAACAACCAGCTTTTCTGGTCGCTGAGCAGCCAGTGGTACGATATCCACGATCCCGCCACAGCACAGGTTGTCGGGCGCGTGCCGCAGAGCACCGAGTCCGAGCTCGACAGCGCCATCGAGAGCGCCGCGGTGGCGTTTGACACGTTCAAGCAGCTTTCGGTGATTAAGCGCCAGCAGATCTTGTTCAAGTTCGTCCAGCTCCTACGGGCCAACCACGACCGGCTAGCCTCGGTGATTGTTCTAGAGAGCGGCAAGACCTGGGACGACGCCAAGGGCGACGTGCTCCGCGGCTTGCAAGTAGCTGAGTACGCGGTGGGCTCAGGATGCACGACCGAGTTGATGGGCCAGCTGTTGGAGGTGTCGCGGGATATGGAAACGAAGATGGTCCGCGAGCCCTTGGGCGTCGTTGCGTCAATCTGCCCCTTCAATTTCCCGGCGATGATACCGTTGTGGACGATTCCTTTGGCCATTGCTACGGGAAACACCATGGTGCTCAAGCCGAGCGAGAGAGTCCCCGGCGCCGCGGTTATCATTGCCGAGTTGGCCCGCGAAGCTGGTGTGCCCGAGGGGGTCCTCAACGTTGTTCACGGCAAGCATCCGACGGTGAACAAGCTACTTGGGGACGAGCGTATCCAGGCCGTGACATTCGTTGGGTCCAACGCCGGCGGCGAGCACGTTCACAAAACAGCCAGCAGTAACGGGAAACGGGTGCAGGCAAACTTGGGCGCCAAAAACCACTTGATTGTCATGGACGATGCTGACAGGGCTCAAGTTATCCGCAGTGTCGCTGGCGCTGCCTTTGGCGCCGCTGGTCAGCGCTGCATGGCGGTTTCCGTTGCCGTCACCGTGGGCGCCTCGACAAACAGGTGGTTTGTTGACGGGCTAGTCGAAGAGGCTCGCAAGCTTAAAGTCGGCTCGGGCTTCGACAAAGCTAGTCTGCTTGGGCCAATGATCACCTTGCAGGCATTGCAAAGGGCCGGCCAGATTATCGACGAAACTGCCAGTTCCGGCCAAGCGCAGTTGTTGCTTGACGGCAGGGGAGTCAGGCCGGACGGCGAGCAACTCAGCAAGGGGTTTTTCCTTGGTCCCACGATTCTCAATAATGTCGACTTGCAGTCAAAAGCGTACACTGAGGAGATCTTTGGCCCTGTGCTCTGTGTCGTCAATGTGGACACACTTGACGAAGCCATTGCCTTGGTCAATGGCAATCCGTACGGCAACGGGGTGGCGCTATTCACCGCTAGCGGCCGCCATGCCAAAAAATTCGAGAAGCAAGTCAATGTTGGTCAAGTAGGTGTGAATGTGCCAATCCCGGTGCCGTTGCCAATGTTTGGCTTCACTGGTTCGAGAAAATCATTCTTGGGCGATTTGAACTTCTACGGCAAGTCGGGGCTCTGGTTCATGACAAAACCAAAGACCATTACGTCGTTGTGGAAGACAGAGCTGCCCGAGAAACGAAGTCATGCTCAGGCTCACGCAACGTCCATGCCAACTCACGAGTGAGGTTTTGCGTGGACTGCCGTGGCCGGTTGCCACTGGTGTAGTTTCATTCTCTGCTAATAAACGAATACGTTTTTGCTATAATTGTACGACGTCTCATTGTTGGGACATGCCGAGTTCCTCCGCTCAGTCACCCGCAGCGGTTTCTAATTCCAGGTAAACAAGAGAAGAATAAAAAAAAGAGTACCGTGAGCCAAAACTGTTACTACAACAATAATTGCTGAGGATCGACGCCGCCAACAACTAACTGCTTTAAAACATGAGAGCCCCCCGACTAAGTCCGGCTATGACGGCAGCCTTTGATAATTTACTGTCCGAAAGCGTCTACTCTCAAACACCAACAATGTGTTTGATCGACCCCCGCTTCGGGGAGGTCCTCATTGCCAGTACTGCAAAAAGTTTGAGGATACGTATGTTGCTGACTTACGCTCGCAACGCTCGTGATGCCACTGGAGATTATATGGCAGTAAATGGCGAGCACTGCTGCTTATATATATACATATATATATATATATATATATTACATGTGGTGGTGGATCCTTGAAGTAGAATCCAAAAGGTATCTCTCGAATAGGCAAGCACGCAGCTGTACTCTGTGAATCCGTACACCAACTTGATCCAACCGACACCCCGTTTACAGAGCATCTGTCTAGATCGCGGTCTTTGATTAACCCCGAAGTGCGGAGGTTTCCAGGGAGCCATTTGAGTGGTGTTTTTTCCAATACATTGTTCCGGGTAAACATGCTGCTCTGCAGCGGAAAAAGAAAAAACGAAAAAAAAAAAAATGCAGAAAAGTGAAATATTGAAGTAAATATCATCATTGGGTATGGCGGTCTTGTGAGCGAGGGCTTGAGCGAGTACAGGTTTCGATGTACTACAATACTACTCTATTCTCAATAACACAGAAGTAGATCCTTAGACGATATTATTCGGAAGACAAGCGGTGATAGGTTAAATCTGCTTACATAACTAGTTGCTAGTGCATACATACATACATATATACATACATACATACATACAGACATCATAATCGTCGCTCATCTATTGAACCACATTATCGTTGACAGACCGCCATCCACAAATAGCATATATTCACAATAGCATCTCACAGAATCAAGACAGAGTTTCGCAGTTCGATATGACAACCCAAATAACTGAGGAAAACAAGGCTAAGGCCGCTGATTTCAAAAACAAAGGTAACACCGCGCTCAAGCAAAACGATTTTGACGGCGCCATCAAATATTACACCCAGGCTATAGAAATCGATCCAACGCAAGCGGTGTTCTATTCCAACCGAGCACAAGCAGAAATCAAGACCGAAGCCTATGGTGTTGCTGTGAGTGATGCGTCCAAGGCCATCGAACTTGACAGCAATTACATTAAAGGGTACTATCGTAGAGCAGTGGCTCATGCCGCAATTTTGCAATATACAGAAGCTCTCAAGGATTTGAAAATTGTGATGGCGAAAGCTCCAGGAGACAAACTTGCCAAGCAATACTACAATGAATACAACAAGATATTGAAAAGCCAAGCGTTTGAAAAAGCTATTAGAAGTGATGATGCGCCTAGTGCTATCAGCCTAGTAAACATCGATACTTCCTCGATTTCCAAGAACCCGTTTTCCAAGCAAAACCAGTTGCGGATCAAGACTGTTGGCCATGATAAAGACACAAAAGAACCAGAGATTGAAGTCGAAGGTATTACTGATGCGTTTATCGAGGAAATGATCGGACTTTTCAAAAAGGGAGAACAGTTGCCTCGCCCTTATGCTTTTGCCCTTATTGTGGCTGCTTACCACTTGTTTCGTAAAGAGCCAACCATGGTGGAGATTTCTTTACCGAGTGTGAAAAAAAATGAGTCAAAGCTCAGTGACAACAGCAGCAAAAGCAACTTGCAAGTACTTGAAGGTGCTGAGAAAATCACCGTATGCGGCGATACTCATGGTCAATTTTACGACTTGGTCAACATTTTCGAAACGTACGGCAAAGTTAGCTCAACTCATGCGTACTTGTTTAATGGCGATTTTGTTGATCGTGGAAGCTGGTCCACCGAGGTGGCATTTTTGCTTTACGCGTTGAAAATCAAACACCCAAATAGGCTTTTTATCAATCGTGGTAATCATGAAACCAACGACATGAACAAAATGTATGGCTTTGAAGGTGAATGCAAACGGAAGTATAACGAGCTGATCTATCAAGTTTTTTCACAGAGTTTTGGCGCATTACCACTAGCTACGTTAATCGGCAATGATTACTTGGTGATGCATGGTGGCCTTTTTTCCGATGACAGTGTGCAGCTTGCAGATATCAAAAAACTTGATCGTTTTAAGTCCACTCAACCGCCAAAGGAAGGGATCGCTATGGAATTACTTTGGACTGATCCTCAACCATATAATGGCCGCGGTCCAAGTAAGAGAGGCATCGGTATGCAGTTCGGACCTGATGTAACGGAAAGGTTCTGTTTGGCTAATGATTTGAAAGCGGTCATTCGATCTCACGAAGTTAGAATGGAAGGTTATGAAAAGGAACATAATGGGAAATTGATAACGGTGTTTAGTGCTCCTAATTATTGTGACTCTCAGGGAAATAAAGGGGCTTGTATTGAATTTGCAGTAGAAAGGGAGTCCGGGGAGTTGCAATTGGAATTTTATCAATTTGATGCAGTGCCTCATCCAAATATCAGGCCAATGGCTTACTAGAAGTTTTAGTTGTTAATATTAATAATAATAATATTATAATGTGATTATGATTAGTCTGTCGCACGAATGTTTCGTATACATGTATAATAAGTAGAAGCATTAACTGAAATGAGAAAAACAAATCCAAAGGAATGAAAACTAATGGACATGATTAATGCTAAGAATAAATGAAAAGAAAGATCAAGAATCGCTTAAAAGCTCAAAATAATTGCTATTATCATCAGCAGTATTCTGCCATCCGCTATATTGCATGGCTGGCGCAATTTAGATAACATTGTTATAATGTTTAGCAACTGGCAAATATCTACATGCCAATCTTCCTTGTGGTTTGTAGCTACTAAATATGCTGCTGTGAAGCATCTATTTTTTTGCCAGACTGGTATGAGGAAAGCATAAAACTATTATCGCATGCGTATACATGAAAGCCATGCGTTCTCTTAGCTAGTTGAAGTGTTTAATTTTATGTGATTTACAAAAAGATGAAGCAACTTTGCTTTAGCGTTTCTTCGCCATTTATAGCTTACAAAAGGACCGCATGTGGTGATAGGTTTGCACTCATGAATAAACAATTTAAGAAACTACATTTCTTAATACTTTGTTCCCAATATTGCTTTCCATGAAGCAACCATCAAAGTTCAAATGTTTATCACTGTAAACTTGAAATATAATGAATCTGTTACTAGATAAGAAAAGGATACGGCATGCCAACTTGGAGATCAGTTTGTTAATAAAAGACGTCTACCGTTATAAAACAAACAAACAACTAGTAAAAAAGACAACGAAAAAGAAACAGAAAAAGAAAAAGAAAAATCAAGACTATTGTGATGTAGTCTGCTGAATAAACATCATAGTCTTTCTCTTTCTACAAAGCAAAACATTCCAGTGAAAAAATCCAAATAAAGCATTAATTAAATGTGCACTATCAATACATTAAAAGAATAACAAACACAAACACAGTTGTACCTAGTGGACAATCAAATACGAAATATAAAAATAAGCAATGTTGCTGAACATCCATGTCACATCTACTGAGACTTAGAAATTAATTTCATTTCAGTTTCCATCTTATCAATCTGCTTCTTAGTTTCCAAAAGCGTCGATATAGCATCCGTAAGTACATCAAATTTCTCAACGATATTCTGGGTGATGATCAGCGGTCTAGTAGAAATTCCCAATTCGTTTAAAACCGTATTGATTTTAGCTTGCACTGTTGGTTTATAAGTGGTAATTTTCGAAGAGCGCAAATGTACTCCAGCTTGAAGTCTCTCTGAATGGTAAGATAACCCATAGGCGGCTTCTTCTGCTGCAGTAAGTTTCTTGGCCAAGAGATGGGCTACCGGATCATTGGACTTTTTGCGGACGGCAGCAACACTGGTGCTGGTACCTGGAGGTAGAGCACCGGTGGAAGCAGAACCAGCAGCAACTCCGATAGCAGGAGAAGCAGGGACAGCAGTAGCACCAACAGCGGAACCACCAGCGGGAATGGGAGTAGCGCTAGTGGCTCGTTTACTGCCTGCTAAATCAGTGACATTGCTGGTTTCCGCAGCCGAACTGATAGTCCCACTACTGCTGTTGGCATTTGAAGTTTCTTGCTTGTTGCGTTTTTTAGTTTTGTCCGAAAACATCAAAGCATTGTATAGCTGCGAGATGCCTTGGGAGGTCAAGTATTGGTTAATGTTACCAGTGGATGATGGGGAGTCCAATAAGTGCAACAACGATGCCCTTTCAGCAAGCATCTTTTGAGCTGCTTGCTCAAATCTTCTAGCTTCAATGACAAGTGATTCTTCTTCAGCAATTTCTGCTGGGCTTCTTGCCAATAGTCTTTCAAGGTATTTCTTGCGGTCAACCTCTTTCTGCTTGTCGAAATTTAACGCGTCGATTAATTTGGTTTTGTTTTCATCGAGAATACCTGCATCTCTCAATATTTTGTTTTCATCGGATAATATGATCTTGCAAACCGAATAGAATCGCTCTTTTAAATCTTCAAGAGATCTGGGAATTACTTTTACCTCCTGAAGGTCTTCTTCAATGCCTTCTTTTTTAATCACATTATTTTCCTCTATGCTTCCCTTGTTGTTTTCACTTTGCTTTCCACATTCTTCAGTTTCCTCTCGTGTTATTGATTTATCTTTTTCACTCTCCTGTTTTCCTATGTTGTGCTCGTTCTTGGATTTTGACGAGGGGACATAATTATAGCGATCATTTATAATAAACCAACGCAAATCGTACAAATTGCAAGTGTCAAACAAGTATTGTGTTTCCTCAAATGTCCAATCGTTTTTTTCGTTCGTTTCATCGACTGTTTTTATCAACCTATTATACGTCACTTCATCAAAATGTGGCAACTTTAGCTTCTGGTTGTATTGTTCGAATGTGTACTTTTCCGACAGCGTTGTTCCTTTCACCCAATGCTTGAGCTCCAAACCGTCATTTCTAGCATTATTTTTGAATGGCTTCCATCTCCAGGAAGCCGGCTTTGATTTGGTATTAAGCCGCTGTTTGAACTTGGAACCATGGTTCAACTGAATGGCTGGAGTGTTTTCCCCAAGAAGATTATAAAGTTCTCTATTGATTCCCAGCTGTTTCTTGCTGACTTCAACCTTCTTTTTCTTTTTTTGAGGCTCATAGACAGAGCGCTGGACATTTAAGACGTCCAAGATATCGTTTGAGGACATAGTAGTGATAGAAGTGTGTGGTTCTTATCTATTATCTTTGCCTTCTCTAACTCTATTCCTTGCGATAGTTATTTAATGTTTTTGTTTCTGTCTCAGCCTTTCGCTTTGCTTCCGTTTTGGTGACGGAAGAGGCTTACGCTGCGGGTAACCCTAAAATCACCGCGACAATCGCGAAGCAGTTTGATAACCCCAAAAACAAATATTAATTATCATCAAACCAATGCTAAGCGCCAGGTGAAGAAGATAGCAGAACACGCGCCAGGAAGCAATTTGCACACACACTACCATTCGCTTCATTATAACAGTCAGAAGCTACTGCCCTTCATTTACACGGGGTAGACTAATACACCACTGCACAGCATACTCTCCCAGACGTCACACATACCGCTAAGCTTCTTGCAATGTCTGTCAGATCTAGTAGGGAGCTGATGAATACCATCGAATCCAGTGTGACAAGGCTTTTAGTTTCAACCAAACATCTTTTAGAGAGCTTGACACAGTGGGCCAAAGGCGCTGCTCTGGAACAGGATGTGCTGAATGCCTATGTTCAGCTCGGCGGCGACTTCAAGCTTGCTTGCAAGGCCTTTGTCAGTGCGGGTGTCGAGGTCGCTGATCTAGGAGACGTGCCGCACTCGCTTCGGGTGGTATTGGAAGACACGCTTAGCGAACCTCCATCGCAGCAGTGTTTGGACAAATACCTTCCTACCATCCGTCAGATTATTGTTACTTTGCTTCGCAACTTAAAGAGAAAACAGGCTGAAGCAAGAGAGCTCTCTGAAGAAAGAAACCTCCGCAGATCAGCCACCGGGGTTTCTCTCCCACCACAACCTGCTGATCGTTTACCCAGACAGCGTCTCGAGTCCTACAGAGCATTGTCAGAAGGATCTCATCCATCACATTCATCTCATTCACATGGTCCTTCACCAACCCGTCATCCGTTGCCTTCGAATGCTTCCATTTCATCGTCTTCATCTAGCGAGAGAGTTACCGGAAACTCTTCTCTGTCAATGGCTTCCGCCGCTGTTCCTAGGGGCACGTCTAGCCACAATCACCATCACCACCATCATAGTCGCCAACCTTCTTCTCAGCAGCCACAATATCAGAACCGTCAACCTGTGTCACAACCTTCGCAGTTGCAACAGCAACAATTGCCACAAAATCAACCACAGTCTTCATTGGAGAAGGTCCCTTCCCTTCTGGCAGAACAAAACATGAAGGCTAGATCAGAATCATCAGATGCACTTAAACAATTACAAATGGGTGATTCATTGAAGCGCAGAGCTTCACGAAGATTTTCTGCCTATCAATATGCTAAACTCACAAAACAGACGGAAATGCCATTACCAAAGGACATTTCAGAATTCAGGGATGCAAATGATAGTGTATCCGGTGTGGGCACCATTACTGCTAATACTAGCATCAATCTGATTTCCGGCAATGTAATAGGAAGCGATGGCACACCAAATTTACCAACAATTAATGCCAAGGACCCTAATAACAAAAAAATTTTTGAAAGAAAAAGCATCTATGGCGAAAAGTCGGAAACTTCTACTACTGTGTATTTGAAAATCAATGAGCGTACGAAAAAAGTAAACATCACTTTCCCTGTTAGTTTTAGCTCTTTGAGATTATTGTTTATTGAAAAGTTTGCATATTCTCCTGGAACGGATAGTTTCCCTGAAATTTACATACAATACTCTGTTGCCGATGTGCCTTATGAATTAGAAGAACATTTGCTCACCGATGTTAGAGAAGGATCTATTTTGTCGCTTAATGTCCAGGATCACGGAAGTGCACAATTGATCAAAGGTTTACAAACCCAACTTAGCAGTCTCCAGGGACAAATCGCGAAAATGCAAGAATCATTTAAAGAAACGCTAACTGAAACTTTTAGGTCGGCAAAATTCAATCATAACAATGTTACTAATGCGCAATCAGAAAACCTAGCAACTCAGACTTTAGGTAGTCTGCAACTGGCAAAGACAGCTACAAAAGGTTTAGTGTTTCTGAGTGGATTAGAAGCAGATGAACTTCGTCGTGAGCTTTCCATAGTAAAGCAAATCAGTGCTGACAATAAAAAAGAATTTACCGAAACCATAAAAAACTTGCTTGGGAAAGTTGCCGAGTTCAAAAACTCTGGTTTTGATGCCTCCAGATCCGCAAACCGCAACTACATGGAAAATTGCCACTCTAAGCTTTCCGAAGACTCCGACGAGTTGCTTACAAAAGTAGATGATTTACAAGACGTGGTGGAAGCATTAAGAAAAGATGTTGCTCAAAGAGGTGCAAGGCCATCAGACAAACAATTGGTTGCCGTTAAGAAAGATATTGACGAGGCTCAAAATTCAATAAGTATCATGCATGAATACATTGTTACTGAAAAGCCAAACTGGAAAACAATTTGGGAAAAAGAATTGGATATTGTGTGTGAAGAGCAACAATTTTTCAAATTGCAGGAAGACTTGGTAGATGATTTGAAAGAGGATTTAGCAAAAGCATTGGAAACTTTTACTTTGGTGGAACACGTTTCCAAAGAACATCAAAAAAATAATCTGAAAGTGCGCCAGCCTAATTTGCCTTTGATTGAACCAGGCCAGTCACTTACAGGACTAAGAGATGCCATGCTTTCTGAGGTAGCGGCTCTAAAACCTAATCACCAAACTAGATTAGATGCAATTGAAAAAGCAGAAAAAGTTAGAGAGAGGGAGAAGCAAGCACGATTAAAAAATCAATTTGAAGAAGAGTTAGGTGGCTTTGTTGAAGGTAAAAAATTAAAAAAATCTGGAGGTATTGAAGAAACTGAAAGAATAAGAAGAATGAAAGATGAGCAGAATTTGAAGAGTGCATTTGCACCATTTTGAATATGCTCATACTGCAGTTTTTTTTTTTTTTTTTTTTTTTTTTGTTGTTTGTTTTTTGTTTTTTATGATTTCATATTGTTTCATTTTGTTTTACAAGAACGTTACGAACTTTTTTATTTTATTATTTGTCTTGTCTTCCTCGTATATCTGTTATCTATCTATACTACACTACTAAATTTCTCATTTGATGTTTATACTTGTTACATGTTCTTTTTTGTTTTACTCTGTCTTATTAGATGATTATATACTCCAACTGCATTCATAGATTCATAAATATATTATCTTTGTTTTGAATTTCAAGGCGTTTTCTCTTTTTGTCTGATGGCCGACAGCACATCAATTAAGGCGAGTCTCTCAAATCTCTCACGAGTGCTGTTTGGGTTTGAGCTTCACTTCTGACTTGATAGTCGTCGTGATTATAATCATCACAATATGATAATTTGATTGATAATTTGATTGATAACATATCAAAAACATCAACCATTGTACATTTATAAATAAACAAATAGTTAGTTGTGCCTTAACACCAAAAATAATTATATAAAACAGAAATAAAAGGTAAATATAGAAATAAGAGAAGAGAGAAAAACTTATAGTAATAATGCAAAACAACATGTGATAATAAATGAAAATAACTTTAGATGTGCCTGACAGTCTCAATGGTGATCTGAAAATATGCATAATAAAGCCAATTAATTACGTTTTAATTTTCTTTTGAAGTACTACAAACATTAAAATCACAACTATTTTTGTTTTTTCCATTTAGCAATCTTCTTTTTTAAATCGCCAGCACTATTTTGAAAAATGTTCAATTTCTTATCCCATTTCATTGCTTCATAATCATCTCCATGTTTCTCATATAACAGCCTTAGCCAATCTTTTTCTCTGACAGATTGATATCTTTCGACACTAGCCGTTGGTCTAGCCGCATATCTCTCCAATTCTTCAACCACTTTAGTCTTTGGCTTAGCTAACTCTTTGGCAGCAGCAACAGATTGCTGAGATTCTTCTTTTTCATCATTATCTATAGAGAATTTTTTCATCTTACCGTATATGATCTTTACCACTTCACCTTTTTCATTTTTCACAAGTTTTGCTTCTCCCTCAGGAATTTTGTTTGGGTCTAACTCGTTATCCTGAGTCAGATCCTTGTGCTGTAGCACCGTTTGCTTCTTTTGTTTTTGTGCTTCGTCATCATCATCATCATCATCATCATCATCATCATCATTACTGTTTTCATTGTCTTCTGGGATGTTTTCATCAATAGCGTCGAAATCTTTCTCAACGCCACCCGCTGGTTTCTCTAGCTTTACCGTCAACCCTAATCTCTTATAATTTTGTGCCAAAGTTTGGTTGTAATCCCAGTTGGCAGCAATGATGGGATTACTTCTAACATTGATTTTTCTGTGCTTGTCCTTGACTCTTCGAGTGGCTTTTCCCACTGAAGAGCGGTTCATCTTTCTTTTTCTAACGGAGGTCATTTTTGACTGTAACAGTTGTCGGTACTTTGTTATTTAATTTAACCAGCTTGAGAACAAAGAGAGTCAGAGTCCTGATTAACCAATACTAAGTATCATCAAAAAGCAGGACTTACTACAAAATTTTATTTTTTTAAAATTTTATTTTTTGCCAAATGCGATGCCCCTGTAATAAGCTGCATAGATATGCAGTAATCAACAATATATGGTTACCCCACGCACAACGTGACAAGATCACTATGAGACGAAAGAAATAAAATTTTTCAAATTTTTTAAACTTTGGAGAGAAAAACAGTCAAAAAACAGTCGATCAAGGTGAAAGTGACAAGGTCAATCGAAACCGAAAAAATAAATAAGCAAAAACTGAAATAAGAAAATTGCTTAATTAGAGAAATAGCAATTGTTAGCGGAAAGTTGATTGGGCAAGGATAAAAAAGTGGGTAATTGACCAAAGCATCGACTAAAAGATTGACAATAAAAGTTAAAGAAAAAAAAACGCTGAACGACAGTAACCAATAGTTGAAGGTAACCACTCAAACGGGAAACTAAACTATAAAAATATCAAATCTGAACAAGGTAAAATCCGAAAACACACACCAAAGCAAAACAGTAAAATAAAAAAACAAATAATACAGGTCGAGTCAAGATGAGTGCCATTGAAAAACAACAACAATTACAACAAGAGCCAGCTGTTGTTACTACTGAACAACAATCACAAGAACAGCAGGCAACTAGCGGGGAAGAAGTTTCTACTGAATCACAGCAATCAGAAAAGCCAAAGTTGACCAAAGAAGAACAATTGGAACAACAAAAGGAGATTGACTCTCGTAGTATTTATGTGGGGAACGTTGATTATAGTGCCACTCCAGAAGAGTTGGAGAAATTTTTCAACCCAGCCGGTGTCATCAATCGTATCACTATCTTGTACGACAAATACACTGGCCGTCCAAAAGGCTTTGCTTATGTTGAATTTGCCAAGAAGGATTCTGTTGCTGAAGCTTTAAAGTTAAATGAATCTGAATTTAAAGGCAGACAATTGAATGTCACTGAAAAGAGAACTAACGTTCCAGGTTTCAACAGAAGAGGTGGTTTCCGTGGTGGTAGAGGCGGTTTCCGCGGTGGTAGAGGCGGCTACAGAGGCAGAGGTAACTTCAGAGGCAGAGGTGGATTTAGAGGTGGCTACAGGGGTAACTTTAGAGGTGGCTACAGGGGCGGTGACAGAAGAAGATTTGAAAGTGAAACCGCTGCTGCTGGCGGTGAGGAGTCAGTTTCAGCTTCTTCAGAACAAGCATCAGTTGCTGCTGCCCCAGCTGCTAATGAGAGCGTTGGTGAAAAGCAGAACTGAGCTTTTGAGATTATGTTCATTGCTCTCTAACTTTATGATTACGAAACTCAAAGAGTGATTTATTATTTTTATATTAGTTATACAATGCCTATAATGCTGCTGATTATTATTACTTTTGTTTATACTGTGTTCAGTTATTTTTTTTTAAAAAATTTTATTTTGCTCTTATTGTCTGTATGTTCCCATATTGATTTCATTAATATTTGTGCCTTTTTTTCCTTTTTTTTTTTTTTTTTTTTTTTTTTTTTTTTTTTTTCTCTTTCCTTCCATGGTTGAATTTAATTCTGCTTTGAAATCCATTTCTAGAAGTTGTTTGGTCTCAATGACAGTACAAAACTTTGTTGTTTATAGTCATATCTGTCTAAATCCTGTAAATAACCGTGTATGCCAAAATATAATAGGAAAATGAGAAAGAGTTAATACATAATGCAAAACAAAAAGTAAATAAATAAAAAATGGAAACAAAAAAAGAACTGTGGAAAGCAGGAGAATAAATGACTTTTTTCTTGATAGGAAAAAAAAATCTATTTGATGTATCAGTAAGACGCTTTGAAACCAACTATTAATAAAAATACAAACTGATCTATTTACAAGAATATGCCTACAAGCTCTAGTTATCGACTTCTGAATCTGGCTTCCACATTACTTGACCACCGCCAGAATTCGACTCCAATCTCCTCCAATATTTTTCCCTTTTTCTACCAAATCTACCATAATGACGCAATGTGTTAACAAACTCATTCTGTTGAGGTGGTTGAGACCAAGACAAACTGGCTTTCTCTTTCAAAAATTTAGGATACATTGCCTGTGCGGTTTCTCGTGATAGCTCATTAATTTCATATCTTATTGACCAGTTGACGTCTTTGGAACTTGGGGATGGATACATCTTAGTGTCTAGTATGTTGTTAAAATAGTGGTCCACTGATACTTCAAACCCACGTACATTTGGTAGTGTTTCTTCAATAACCTCGTAAAATTTTTTCTTTTGTGCCTCCTCCTTGATCTTGTAATAATTCGGATCCAAACTAGCCCTTACTCTGTGGTTTTCATCGCTGCTTTCCACTAAAGAGCTCAAATTTTGATCTATTAAAAGCTTATCCTTACCAATACCAATGGCTTGAATTTTAGCAACTTGATCTGGAGTCAATGGGGCAAAGATAACGTAGAGAAACGATAAATTGCCTTTCTTTCTTTCTTTGAAAATCAATCTGAAAGAGTTTAAGTCATTATCTTGAGGCATATAGTCTTTGATTATCAAGTCCAAAATGTCCTGCAAGATCTTGTAACTAAATTTGAATTCATTGTCAGCAACAAAATTACTAATGCCTGCTTTATAATCTTCAACATCATCGGTTAGTCGGAGATCACTGGGTGCTTCTTGAGATGCCTCCCCATTATAAGAGTGAAAAATATCATCTAAATCTGATAGTGGAACATATTCAAATCCGAAAATCTTTTCAATATTATGGTAGCAAATGAAGATTCCATCCATATTACCTATTCTTGCTTGAAATGAATATTTTAACATTGCAGATCTAATCAAGTCGTATTTTTCTCGTTCATGGCTTTCAAATTGCCCATATCGTTTCAAAATTTGATAACCGCTCTTATTGTTTTGCTCATTTTGAACATACTTAATGTCATATCTAACAGCGCAGACAGCACGGGTCTTCAAATCAAATGTACCAGTGTTCGGCAATCTTGGATCATAACAATCCAACTGCGATCTCACAAGAAACTTTCCAATCTTGGCGTAATGATAAGACTCAGGATCCAATTTAGAAACTGGAGGAGAAGAAGAAGAAGAAGAAGGAGATAAATTAGAAGCAGCTCTTGGATCAAGTTTAAATTTTTTATTGAATTCGGCTTCATCTGTGACTAATAGTTTTTCTAATGAGCGACCAAGGACAGACAATACAATTTCATTATCGGTTGACTTATCGGCATCAATAGAATAAAGAGTCTTTGAATTCGGACTAGAATTCCGCTTAGGAGTAACAATGACAGAAGATGCGCATCTAGCACCCGCTGAGAACTTGGGAATTATGTTGCTAAAGGTTGCAGATAATTTGGAGAAACTTGGTGGTCTTCTATTGGATAGAAAGTAATGGAGCTGGCACAATAATCCCGTCATAGAGGAGGTAGAACTGTAGTACTCAATGCTGTAATTTTTGCTGGTATGTTTCTTTTTTTCGTATATGTTTCTTTTTAATCGTTTCTGCTCATTGTGTGCATTCAAGTAATTGGCCAAATTCAACAAGGTGGCATCTCTTCCCGAAGGTATGAATCCAGTTGTTTTATTGAAGTCAAAATCCTCAATCTTTATGATATTTTTCAAAAAAGGAGTGAAGTTATATATTCGGGATCTAGCATCTTGCAACTGATGGTAAACATTGGGCTCAAATAGAACTCTGGATAAATTGTGAGCTAGTTTTGGGACCTCGGGCTGCTCAAAATTTGGCTTGATTGGTTCGTATACAATCTGACCTGCCCGCAAAAGTTTGTTAGTAACCTCACGAGTAATAACTGGCCTTGATACGAGGTCTGGTGCCGTCTCGAATTCTGGCGCAGATTCAGGCGTCGATACTGATGCTGGCCGTGCCGATTGTTGTTTTTGGACATTGTCGTTAAGCCGACTCATCAGCCTGTTCTCAGCCTTCAAAATCCCTTCCTGCTTCTTGGTGTTGGATTCATACTTTTGTTTATTCTCTCTCCTAGACTTTGGATCATAATATATTTTAGACTTTCTTGTCTTTATTGTAGATCCTCTCTTAATGAAGTTCAGCAAAAGCGATTCAGCTCGGCTCTTATTATCAGTTAAACCTTGGGTTGCAGCCGTAGCCGTAGAGGCCTTGCCTCTTCTGGGAACCTGAAAAGACCTCGACCGAGAAACGCAAAAAGCATAAAAGCTACGAAGCAAAAAGGAATTCATTAACAGACAACTTTTGAAAGAGAAGCTGGCTCTACTGGCCATCCTATCTGCTAATCGGTATTATCTTTTCTTCCTCTTTGATGTTGGCGCTGGCGATGAGCTAAAAACGGCAGAGAAATTAAAATTTATGTACTGTTTTTCTAAAAAACTCGATGAGAATCAATCCACGTGACTATATCTGGTAAACATAAAATCAAATTTGACTTATAAGCCCTGGCCTGATAAAAAATCTGGGGATGGCATACCGAAGTCCAAATCAGTACCCGACGCCGACAAGATTTTACTCGGCGGGTAACCCATTTCATCATCCTCCAAAAAAGTGAGGCGTTCGGTGAATGTAATAAGTAAATACCACTACTATGGTATAAAAGTCATGGCAGTGTGTACAAACAATACAAAAAGCAGATCACATTTGTAAATGCTGAAATGCGAGTACCATTCAACTCAGACACAGTATTCCTTTCACATATTTCCTTGGTGCCTGGAGTCTCAAAGCTACTATCTAATCTGGGTGACTGTCGGGAGTCTCTTCATGTATTATAAGAACTCTTACTATTTGTCAAAATATTAAGTCAAGTTGTGTAATGATAACCTGCTACGACGTTGTAGGCCCTGAGGTTCATTCTTAGTGCTTATATCGCTAATTATGTTGCTATTCTTTTTTTTTCTTATATATCTCTCTATCTCCCTCAGTTTTTTTTTTCTTCGTCCGTGCCCTGTCTTCATTATTTCTATATGTACATACTATCTGCTTTGGTGCTAACTATGAGTGTGGATGCACCACGTCACCGTCACGACTTTTACACCATAGCATTGGTACACTGCCACTCCGCTCACATTGCATTACTGTTGATTTACTCCATCTATCACTTCACTTATGTTATGCCCTTTTCTTATGTGTACCACTCACTCTACTACTAGTCCGCTGCTTTACCGTAGTCAGCATGTTCTCTTTACATTTTCTGTCACAGGAGCTGAACGCTAATATACCAACATACTGGTACAATGTATACACCTATACTATGGTACAAATGACTTTTTGAGAGGCAGTAGAACCAACACATAAAATGATGCATAACAAACTGGAAATGACTATAATATAAGAGTAACAGGGAATCACAATGAATTGTGCTTGGAACTGCTATTGGCGGTGGGCTCTCATGCGTCGATTAATGGTGACTCTGCAAGATGGTCATCGGTTGAAGATATTATTGTTCAGGATAGTTGTTTCGTGAAGAGTAACATGAATTCTGCTTATGCGCCATCACACACTATCATTTTTATATAAAAGCCAAAAGCGAGCCGGGCGCTTTGATTAAGAATGGATTCATTTTCGGTGTTAACAGGTGGCAAATGGTTCAAATGAATGCTTCCACAGCTTCTTGGATACCGAAATTGATTATGGTGTTTTTGTCAAACCTTTATCTAGAGCACATACTATGCTGGTCAAAGTGTGTAAGCTACGAAAATTATATTGGTGCGGCTTTTACTGCTTCAACTGTTGGCCTTTATCTATTTCCTTTTGAGGTTGATATCTTGGTTGCCTTCTCTGATGGTCGTTTTATTGCTTCACGCAGAGACGTTGTTACAGTCAAAAAAAAAAAAGTGCAAGATGCATTTTGCTCCAAGAGGAAGAACATTAGCTACTATTCAGTACTGCTGAGTGCCATCGTAACCAATTTAGGAGGTGGCATTGAACCTAGCTTGAAAATTTGATCACCAAAATTGATATTCGCTATCATTGGTTGAAAGTTTTGCTTAAAACAAGCTATCGAAACTAAGTTGTATCAACAGTGAGTCCAGCCACGCTGATATGTTGACACAAGCTTCTGACTTATTCACCGTCAATTATCTGTTTAGTCTTCCTCTCCAACAATTAAACTCATCAGTAAAATAAGACTTAAAGGGGGTGTTGAAGCGCAAGCAATAATTAATTCATTAAGATACTTTATCACCTACACTTTATTACCTAAATTTGTCTAGCTCAATATGAGTTGTGGCTTTTGCATATGTTTCCTATCTGCTAACCGGCATCTCAAAATTATAAAATACTCTAGTACTAGGTTATAAATTCCGAAAATGAAAGAAAAAGTACACTAAGAGGCGCTCTTATCTAGTTATAACAGAAAAAACACAATTAATGCATCTAGTTTAACAGTTTTCTTGATTTTTTACCAGCAGAAGTTTCACATCGGTTACCTTACAGTTTCGTCTGCTTTACCAATGCACTACTTGTTATTCTGAACAGTAGTATGATAGGTAATGGTGTCTTTCAAATATTTTCTAGATTTCTCCTCGCTTCTTTCTTCGAACTAGCTGTTTAAGAATCTGTCAATGATTCTTAAAGTTGAATCAATGTCATTATCATTCAGGAACATCGTTTATTGTCTCGTTTACATGCAAGAAGACCTCGCAAGTTGGTAATGATTTTGCACTTGAGTTATTTTGCTAATATTCATAGCTATCGTACGATAGAATCCAGACGAATATTCTTTACAGTATCTCAAAGATGCCAATAACTTTTTGAGTTTTGATATTCAATAATGGACTTAATCAGCTTCAGCAACTTTATGACAATCGGTTGTATTTTAATGTCAGCATCAATGATGTAGTTTCAGAAGTTGTAGCAAAACCTAGTTTGTGACCCCAAGAAGCCTTTCAGGAAGATACGTTCCGAATAGTAAACGACTTATACAGATAAAAATGCTTGTATTTAACTATAACTGTATCTGTTCGGTACAATACGGAGTGGAGAACTTATTACATAGCTACTGTTAAATTATAATGCTCATACCACAGGAATCGTTCAACGGCAATGGCTAAATAAAGCTTTCCGAATGTAGTGAAAGAAAACCATTCACTTCAGATTCAACGGCGTGGTAAGCTTAGCAAGCGATGAAATTGAACTTATTTTCCTTATGTCATCAAATAAAGACATTCTGTATTGTTCCATTTTTCACTTATAATGCTCATGTAATGAATATCGTCTTCACGCCTTTGATGCTATTTGCCTTTAGCAATTATGCGTTCTTATCCTATCCAGTAGTCTATAGCAGCGCGCCAAAATAAGCCTCACAATTTGGTATAGTGCTATTCATTTATCGTAGGTAATAGTAGCTATACGGGGGACGGCAAGCGTACCTCCTTATATGGCTATTCAAATAAACGGAGTCTTTATTTATCTGTAGTCAGTGCCACCCAGTAGTTCGAGACTAATACTTTGAACTCCAAATTTTAGGACATACTGAACACGTTGGACAGTTTATTAAATCGAGGCCTTATTATGCTGTAGGGTAGAGTAGTCCGCACTCCTAGCGCCATTGCCTTTGCTATATTTGACGGACATTGGAGTCCGTGATTCCCACTATCTGGTCCCTTAAAAAGTGCTTATGTGCATAAACCTATTATGTTTGTTTGTGTGTTGGCCAATGTAGAGCATTGTGCTGGGGTGTCTGTCAGTCATATTTGTTTTTCGTCATTGCCCTGCCAATCATATCAAGGGAGTTTCACCACCAAAATTGGTTCAAAATATGGCTGGCCTGGTTTGCCGTGCATGGCTTAACTTTAAATAATGGAGCACAAAAAACTGTAGCGTTGCTTGGAAGAGCTTTGGGTATAGGTTTCTCACGACTAGTGCTTTTGTGGCCGTTAGTAGTGTTTTGGGGTCGACCATACGATATCCTCATTTCTGACTCTGTATCTTTAATGCCTCATAGGAAACATTCGTGGCCTTTCTACGTTTCTCAGAAGTACCTGGGCTTCAGTTTGGCTAGCTATTATTGAGGTGTTCATTAGTGCCCTTATAGTAAGAAATTCAAGAGATTAGAGTGTGGTAGCTCATTACCAGGCTTGACGGTGGGAAGTGGTTGACGTTGAAAATACTCAGCACAGTGCGCATTGTTTCTGTTAATATTGTTGACAATTCCTGGTTTGGAATTCCAACTTCAAAATAGCACACTCTACAATATTTTTTTATGCGCTCCATTTGAGCGACAGAAGGCTATTCTCGAGTCTCTGCTGTAATGGTGAAGGTGGCTTAAATTGGCACTTTTGGTGCTTCATAGCTCAAGCCCCTTGCCGTTATCAAAAAGTTCCATTCAATTTTTATCCGCAAAAAATGGGACTATCATAAAAGAAGATTAAGCTTAGGTATCAATTGAGCTGAGCTATTTTGTTGCAACAGTGAAGCCTTAGAGCTTCGTGGCACTGCGTAAAAGAGCCACGGCGGCTTGGATGTTTAAACAAACATTTGAACTGCGGGGTACAGGTTACCGGAACCGTTGTTGAAATTTGATAGGAGTGCGTGCAAATCTTCTGGTTTAATTAACTTATGGCCTTGAACTGCTGAAAGTTCCATACTTGCGAGACTACATTAACAAACCCCAATGTTGGTTTACAATTGATGATTTGGTCTTAATACCATTTAGTTTCTGCATAGCGCTTAATATGTTATTGTTACGAATAATACTTAGCTGCCATAGATTGAGTTGATAATGGCAATTATTCTGTCATTTTTGATGTTGGTTTTGTTGTTTTGTGGCATTGAAGTTGGATTAAAAAGCATTATTTGTTAACAGTTGTGTCTACTCCAAAGATAATGCTCAATTGAATTGAGAATAGGCCATGTAGTTATTGATATAAGTTTTTTTTTTCACTTTTTGAAAGGCAAAGGCCACTAATCTTGTTGATGAACATAATATTGTACTATTCGTGCTATTACCATCAAGCAAATCATTTTCAAAAACAACTATGGCGCTGATGAAGCTGCTGCTGCTGCTTCAGGTCCGGCAAACAGTTTGAAAAAAGGTATTAGGTCTATTATCTTGTGGGAATTTTTGAAAATCCATGAACCAATCAAGGCCCAAACCACCATGAGAAAAATCCATTTGATTAATCCAATGATGATCACCGCGGCGGCTGGTCCTCCAGTACCAATTCCAGCAACGTGCCATGATCTAAAGACCCTTTAATGAATTCCGGTAACTGTATTCATCTTCAAACACAGCCTCAACAACAGCATCAACATCAGTACCCATAGTCATTTAAACCTTTTACAGAAAACTATAAACTACACACACAGTCTCCGTGGAGCACCCTGTGGACAATGTAAAGTTGTTCATTTGTCATATTCTTATTTGAATTCAGCTTCGTTTCATGAGATAGTATGATATGATAGACACCTCTCCTAAGATAGCCAATAGTTTCAATATCCGTTATATCAGTTCCATGAATAATACCCTTAATTCTGATTACTTGGTTCTCATCTTTATTGGCAAGTGATTTGATCCTTTAGGTTTGTTCAAAATATTTGAAGGTTCCAATTTCGTAGTCATAGTAAATGTGAATTTGAGGTTTTCCTTTTTTCGAACTCGGTATGCGGTTATTGGATATTGAGCCAGCTACTAATGATTTCGAATAGAGTGTTTTATTTTGGTCCTTTGATAGCAGTAAACAAAAAGTATGGTAATATGGGATGCTATGTAGCACTCGATCGGTAAGTATAAAGCAGGGTAGGAGCACAGTCGGAGGAGGAATGATGCTTAGCAAAACTGCTTTATGGACTGAACTTTCAAGTAGAGCGTATAACATCCGTAAAGGTAAGTTTTGGTTCTCGTTAGCTTGATGCAGTCATTGAGACTGCCCGAGAAACTATTGTTTTACAGGATTTCACTAACGGCTCTGCTAGTTGAAAATCAGTTTCTGTCTAGGAGGCTTTTTTGAGGGTACTATCAGCAAAGCTATAATCCATGACAAGTATGCCCTGGAGGTTGTTCTTACTGGTTCGTAAGTGTTGTAAGCCTATAACTTTGCCAAAGTGGCCAGAAAAGATGCTATTAGTTGAATGAGAGTTTTTGAAGGGGACCTGGTTACCGTGGTACTGTTGATAGTGTTTTGGAAAAATAGTTGTGCATTGTTTTTGTCGTCTGTAGGATTGTACATACTAATAACCCAGTAATAATTTCTTTTCGTCGTACTAGTGATAATGAGTTGGCTCTAAATGACAGACAGAGAAAGCCAGCTTCACTTTGGTCGATTATTTTTATTATTCTGGCTAGTATTATGCCTGTCGATGAGTCAAAGGATCTTGCTGTTATCTGTACCCTGTGAGAACCTATGTAATCATTAGTCCCACCTCCCATACTAACCGAAACTCGCAGGTATAGGTGTGGACACATTGTCTGTTGGAAGTTTGTAAACAAACAAGGTGGTCTCGGCAACGAGATGTTCATCTAGATCCCCCTGTGCGCGCAAGACAAGAATTCTCCAAGTAAGTGTGAGTTAGCTTACGTTTGTCGTCGATATTGATATAGACTTGTCGCATTTAAAGGAAATGCGAGCTTCTTTGTTATCTTTTTTTGACGATAAGAATGGCATAGGGACGTTAGCCTGACCCAAGAACAACCTAATGCGGAGAAATTTGTTGAAAAGGAATTACGCTGTGCAATAAGCAAATTGGATGGAAACCCTATTGCCTGTTGTGGACCGTTAATGGTGATGTTAATTTTGTCAGCGTTTTTATGTTCAAAACACTTGAAGACTACTCTTACTCTGTAACCATCTGCTTACGTGCCAGAATTTCGTCATTTCCCAACTTAATCGTTTTCGTGAGGCAAACGTTATCCCGTTAAATCTCGAGATCCCATACCTTTTGCAATACTTAGAAGTTGGAAAAACCTCTCTATTATTGCTTAGCATTGAAGCCCATACAACGTGGAACCATATTTGGCCTGGTAATGACATCAGCAACTCTGAACAGTACTAATCTTTGGGTGGTTTTAGCATTAAGTTGGCAATTTACACTTCTTAAAATGTTGAGAATCTCTCTCCTTTATTTCGGTAAAATGAGCGCTATAATCGAGCAGTGTAAAACTAGATTGGTTGATGAGAATATGTTTGTTGTTGATTGAAATGTGAGATTCTGTGGCACAATTGTGTTCCAATAATGCGAATAGCCCTAAATTGCGCATCATATCTCGAAGAGTTTCTGGTTCGGGATGTGCTAACAATTAGATTCAATCACAGATGATGACCTTTAGCGAAAATAGAGGGATTGAAAAGCAACGGATCTAATTCTTTTCTCAATTTAGTTCTGTTTTGTTATAAATTGTAGATGAGTATTATTAATAGTATTTGGTAATTTGTGAATATCTTGCAGCTGTTCGAAGATGCAAGTTGCTTCGAGATAGTATTTAAGCTTCTGCAAATTTGAGCTTAGGAGGCACCGGAAACTGAAGTTTATGGAGTTTCAAAAAAAAAAAAAAAAAGGAAAACCTTCTGCATGCGGAGAAGCTACAGCCAAAAAGGCAGCTATCTGTAGTTAATCTGGTAACTCATTACGTAGCATGGCTGAAACTCTTGCAATCTTATAATCAAAACTAACGGTATTGAGGTTGCAGGGTGAAGATATAGTGTTTTGCCAACAAAAAGAGCAGACATAGTAATCATCGTTTTTCGGCTCGATTCCATAAATTTAGCTGCATCGTGATTATGAGAATAACACTACGTACCTTGATAGTGCCTCACTGATGTTAAAATTTGAATGTAAAATGATCAGCCAGTATATAGTAGAAAAGGGCGGACGATAACAGCGTCTGACTTTATGTGCTGGTAAGCCGAATTAGTCCTCTAACCACTGGTTTCTTTTCGATGAACAGTTTTTCCTTCAGCCCAGGACAAGCTGTTATAATCTTTCTGACAGAGTTTCTACAATCACTAAACGACTTTTTCTGGGTATGCTCTGGGGTAGCTGCAAAATTGAAAATGTTCCAATAACTGTATGGTAGTAAGGCGATTGATTATATCTGGCTTAAATTTCTTTTCACTTTAACCTTCAATTGTTACAAATAATATATAAAGAGGAATGTGCTTTGTATTTTCATAGACAAAATATTGTTGTCTTTAAATAGGAGCATTCTTATTCATATAAGCATTTGACCAGCTGAACCATATCTGCATCGAAGAGCACACTTGTATTTGGCAGCACTCTTGCCTTTCTTGGATTAGCCTTATACCGCGTTATGCCTATAGATCCTCTGGGGGTTCTCAAACCTTTTATCTTTGTTCGGGGTCGAGCCCTGTAACATAACCATCAAACTGCATACAATACATTTTACCATCTTGCCACTCACAAGACCAAATAAACATCCTATATCCGAAGAGGGAACTTGGAAAATGGTTCTACATTGTCGTTGCCAGATTTTCTCTTTCCGCTTGTTTGTCAAGAACACTGTGCTTATCACGAACTTATCAAGTTGTATCATTACATCACACACACTTGTAGCATACCAGATTTAGAGACTAGCAAGAGGGAATCTTACCCGAGACTCTTCGGGCCAGTATGCAGTGTGCATTAAATTAAGCTAATTTGATCCTTAACCTGTGAAAAGTTATACAATAAGTACTCTTCGTTTCTGTAACTGCTCGTCTCCGTAACTGTTCGCCTCTGTAATTTTTCTGTACTTACCATAAAGAATAGTGCCAGTTTCTCTTCCTTCTACTACTTAATATACATATCTGAGCTATTGTTTCTCTGTTAAGGTATAGTCAACCAGCTGCTACGGCATGTATCTAAAAATCTCGAAACCTTTACAAGTATGAATAGAGATCAATGTGCGCGTTTGCTGATCAGCGGTAGCGCGCTTTTGGCACTAGTAAGCAAAGCTGTCATTGTTTGCTTACTGGATACCATGGTAGTACCAAGCCATTGACATTGAATTCTGATTAAGCCAGATGTATCTAGAACAAATTGCTTTAGCAAATTCCAGTATCAAAGTTGATAAGTTGTTGCTGCACGGACCACCAAAATACTGACCCGCAGTCCTATATAGTGGACATGCACTAACACTGGTAAACAAGGTGCAAGCTGTGCTTTCTTTGATACCGCTACAACTTCATACCTTACAAGCAAGGAATTAGTCGAGACCATAGCGGCATATTCTTTTACTAGCAGAGTACTATTTTTCTTTTTTGCCAATAACTGGAAAAACTTGCAGACATAATCTGGCTCTCTGGGCGTTGAAATGAGTGTCACCTGAAATCGGTCTAACAGTAAAAATCACATCAGCGTATGATTTTCAAGTGACACTTAAACCCTTAAAATCTCTATTAACCTTGGGCCACAAGAGTTTTTGTTAGCCCAATTTCGAGTACCCTGAACAGGTGTTTTGAACAACGGTCTATACCCCGTAGGTAAACCATCTCCGGGTCCCCTACAAATCAGCAGCATGCCGTTATTAGAGTTACGCAAGGAAGCAAAAATCAGCGAGAAAATGAAATTTTACCTTTGTATGAGAGAGTCAGATACGCCTATAGTTGATAGAATAAACTCTCTACCTCTAGGGCTCGAGGGCCACAATTTCGCGCATGAACAAGTATTCTGTAATCGTTAAGCCACGTAAATGGGAAACTGAGCATGCTGGCTTCTTTGCAGAAATATTTTGACCACTGTATATAATTAATGAACCATGAGTTCGGCTCCCCTGCCGCCAAACGGTTTCACTCTGCGGCAAGATCAAGAAGCGGGGGAACACAGTACGGGATCTATCCAACAGGGCCTGACTGAAGGCTTTAACAGTAGTTGTACTGTTCCAATTTCTATGGTAGTGAAAAGCAATAGTTCCTACCATGTGTGTGAATAACCGTCGCACTAACATTAAAACAATCGGAACCACATCTTAATGGGGCTCTATTGATGACTAGCGACGAATACCACCTACAAATACACCCAGTATAAGGTTATCACTGTCTTAGAGTGAGCTGAAAGTTACAAAACTAACGTTGCTTTTTCGATACTGACAGACATTATCATGAGACGGTATGTGTATACGAAAAGCTTAAGAGAAAAAGCATTCATCAGAGAAGATACCGAAATATTGCTTCTTAGTAGATTAGCTTGAATGCGTAATGAGCATGCTTCAACATTTCGGTATCATCGTCAGATCATGTAACAGTGTTGCTAGATTGAATTTGATAGACTGTGGCACTGAATAGATGAAAGGATGGTATGTAGATTGCCGTAGCTACTGTAAAAAGCTTTTTAAAAATTTCTTGAAAATATTTCCTTCTCTTAATCAATTAGCCGTTGCTTCCAAAACATAAGACGATGTGCGAAAAGATGTTTTCGAAAGAAGAAAACTTCTGGTAACGACACCTATACCGATTGGGGTACAAAAAGTTCAAAAGCTTGAACTTTTTCGTGAACCATCTAACTCTGATATTGGTACCTTTATACAAGGCCCAGAGGGACATGGTAAGTCAATTAATGTCCTTGGTGATAGAGCATATGGCTAGCTATGCTACTTACAAATGACGTTATGCGCTTTATTAAAAAGAGTTATGAGATAAAGAGATTAGTTATCTAATTATGTTGGATCAAGGTAGCAGGTTTGTTAGCAAGACGTTATCTAGATGCGGTACTGATTAACACAGGCGCTTATACCAAACTTTCTCAATTTCCTTTGGCCAGTATGCAAAAAAAACATGGTCTTTAAAACTTGAACTGAAAGATTACGGAGTATTACAGGGGGAATTGAAGTTGAGCATGTTGCTCAATTCAATAAAGCAAACCTCTGGTACAATAACCCTGTCCCCTGGCCAAACTGAATGAGATTATGGACTCCGCAGGTATAAAAAAAGAATTACTAGCCTTAACTTACGAGATATAAAGACCATAGTTGAAATTTACCCGAAAGTAATGCTAGCCTACCATGTGGACTGCAATTGTGCATTTGCCTCATCGGTACATTATCTGTCCACGCAAGCTAACAGATCCTTCCACTAAGAAATTGATGGGACCATTAGAGACTCCACCATGGAAATGGCTCGGCATAATATTTACTTTTATTGGTATGTTTCCTTTGTGAAGGGAAACTAATATGGTCTTAGTTTCCCTTGATCGTCTTACCAAATATGTGCAAATTTTTCCTGTTAGTATGCTGATAAGAAAAACTCAAACTGTATCAACACTAGTTAATGAGGGTCTTGATGTAAAGGAGGTCTCGAAGTACATAAATTTAAAGCCACTGCTCAAGTGACTCGCAGCAAAAACTACGTTAAATTTGATAGTTGAGTAGCTCTTAAATTATCGCATCTTAGTTATCAGAGGTCTCACTGAGAGCAGATCAGATTATTACTACTGCTGGAACCGCAGAAAAGTATCCGCCGTGGTTCTTAAAAGAATTGCGAACCAGAGCATGCCAACTCTTATTGTTCCATTTTTTTTTTGAACGAAACCACCAAGCAATTCGACAAATACTTCAAAGCAACAAATATACTAAGTCAAAAAGACTCCTGTTGGCAACTAGGTTGAACGGTGGGGCTGTAACATGTACGGCACAGACAGTAGCATTAGCCAAGTACCAAAAATAAAAGTTTTTTTCCATTATGCAGTGGGCTCTTAATGAAGAGCATTGGAGTGTCATTCATTTTTGATAGTTATATATGTACCGACATCCGTCTCCTTAAACCGGCAATATATGAATACCATCACACATACCACTCATTATGTGTAGTATCCCTTTTTGGTAAACTGCAACGGGTGGAAGAAGAGCAACATCACGTGCGCGTGACCACCAAGGCAACCAATTGTAAAGCCACTGTGAAAATCGTGCATAGCTTTAAACTTATGGGTGAGGAATGAAATTCTAATATATAAGGAGAAAAATACAATACTATTATTTTGTGACAAAGTTTATAATAAGCTAAGGCAAATACAATCAAGTTTATTGTTTAATCAGTTTACCAAAAAACTTTATCTAAAGTGAGTAACTTCGTTGGACAATTAGTGGAGAGCCAATTATCACTCGCACTACTCAGAGATAACCCACTCGGCTATAAGTAGTAGACTGAGTCATTATCCTCCAGGATGGCGTTGCATAAATAATATGGTAGTTATTTGGTAGTCTGTTTGTTCAAGGCTAAATTTAGTCACAGTCAGCTTCTCAGGCCTTATTAGTCGTAATTAGTTGGTCCTATGAAGTTAATCAACAGTCTTACTTTGATGTGCGACACTACACGGAAGGTGAGGCAGAACTGCCATCAATATGTGATGGAATTGAATGGAATGGCTAGCAGCCATTCAGATTTGCACTGATGCTTCTCAGCCAAGACACAAGTTGGCAAACATTGCGAAGAACAATGAGGTATCAGCAGAATAGCAACCATGCCCTCAGGAAGTAAGAACAAAGGCTCTAGCGATATTAATCAGAAGCCTTCAAGAACTAATCCCATCTATGAGCAGTCTCTCTGGGTTTTAAAACTTTGCGATGAAAACAGCCATTGTACTTCGCGAAATAGAGTGTCATATATATCCAAGAGTACCCGCCCCAAGTATAGCCCTTTGAAGAACTGAGGCTCAAATTATACTGAATGCTAGGCAGCATGGGAGAATAGATTAATCAAAATGGGACACAAACTTTTATTGCTCAGTTAGCAAAAGCACCATAGCATCACACGACGAAGGGAGAGAAATTGTTTTTGAGAGTATAACTAAAAGCACCATAGACACGTTCCTTTTTCACACCTCACCAATTAACGATAGCAGACAAACGAAGTGCAAGGAAGCTTCAATGCAAGTGCAAGACATGCAACGTTAAAACCGTTCAAATTTTATTCTTACCCAGGAGGCGTCTGAAGCAAAGTCTACCAACTGAAGGTTGGCAACCCAGGGAGGTGACTTTGTCTAATACCCGAACCAATTCAAGGTGTCAGTATTACGGCCTTGCTAAACTCAACTAAGCTTGAAGTGGTGGAGGACAAAGCTTCCGGTACCTTTTTTTTCAATATTGTCCATATATATGTTCAAGCCTCAGATGGTATCAGTCGCTAAGCTACAAATTCTCAAAACTATAAACCGTGGAAGTTATTCGCTGCAAGACGCGTTTATGATAATAACTCCGGAAAACATCCTAAAGGGAGGATTAGAAACTTGTTGTTTATGGAGGACCGCCCAATTAGATACCATAACAGGGCATATAAATCGAAGAAAGTAATGTCAGCAAAACAGAAAAATTCAACCGGGAGTCGGTGATCGCCAGTTCAACACCTATGGGGGTACCATCAGACGGGCTTCACAGAATAACTTCTGTAGACGCCAATAGTACAAACATGCGTATCAACGGTGGGTACGTATCAGGGCCTTATGCAACTCAAAATAGAAATATCGGTGGTTAAATGTGACTGTTACCGGAATAGAAATAATGAACGGTTTTCTTGGAGTACATCAGCCGCGCTCGAGTCTAAGAAAGCGTCCTCTAACAGACTTACTGAAAGCTCAGTAGCCATACTGTTAGAGCTACAGAACCGAATCTGATAGTGAAAAGGAATTGAAATTTGCCATTAAAAGTACATGAGCTAGGGAGCCGGAGAATATCGAAGAATTTCAATGACAATAGAAACCATGGTACTATAGCCTTAAGCAAAGATAACGAGGAACGTAATACACCATTATTTCGAGTATAGGCAACTCAGAAATATCTCTAGAACGGCTCAAAGTTTTAAAAACAAAAGACTTCAAGATATTTTGAAACCCTAATAAATCCATAAGAAGCACACTAGTCGAGATGATTGAGGACCATTTATCAAATAAATCTGACTCTCCCTATCTTAGCTGGACATATTGCGCACGATGCTCCCATCAATTTAAATGAGCTACAATCTCCAACAAAACTGAGCTACAACCTTATGCAAAGACGTTATACGAATAAAAAACTGGCAACACCATATTGGCTGAAGAGGTTGACAAACATTAACATTCAGCCATTTGCACATGATATAGATTAGAACCCAAAAAGTTTTGCAAGTACTATAATCTCCTGCAATGAGAACTTACCACCGAGCTCTAAAACCGCCAGGGCTCAGAGACCCTATTAACAACCGGCTAACGTGAAACCAATCACATGCGAGGGCAACTTTAAAGTAAAAGCAGATCCGGATATATTGGGCAGACTGATTCCTACATGTTGGGACTTTTCGAGAAAAAACCGAAACGCTTGCAAGAGCATTGATAGTGGTAGGAGAAGACAACAAGATCGAAAAGACGCTTTGAGGCGCTTAGGCCTCAGCGCCTCGAGCAGAACTAGCCAGAATAATCCTAGCATATAGAGCACTGCACGATTGCTATTTCGTACATATCGATGCCCCCTTTTTGAATGGCACTTACAAACCCAAGACCCTGGCACGTAACCACGGAGAGTAGCATACTTTTATAATCACAAATTTGTGTCATGTGAGGAGTAAAACGATGCGAAGGCTCAAATGAGTTAAGACAGACGGAGTATCTTGCGGGGCCCTAGCATGAATATATCTTCCAGACTTCCAACAGAAAGATACAGACACCATAACATTAAGGCAAAATTGGAACTTTGATAGAGACGATATGTTCAACCTAAGGTGACGAGAGTAGGGCATGAAAGTTACCAGATACTGACAATTTGAGCGCTAACCTGATATCTAGTGCTCCGAGGAATTTCACTGATTCAGTTTAGGCTAAAAATTAACAAACAATATTTGCCTGGTACAAACAGAGAGTATTGCTTTAACAGACCACTAGAGCCTCGGCTGTTCTCTGTCGACCAAAGAAGACACCCGAAAATCAACGGTAGATGCAAACAGCAACAGACCAGTTGAATGCAAGCACAGTACCTTCATTAGCTTTTCCTTATTTAACTAACTGATTCCAATATTCGCAGGAAACCTGCAAATGCATCTCAGGTATGCTAATTGTCTACAGAAGCAGAAGTGCAAGCAGAAACGATAGCTGCAACTTCACGGCCCGATTGAACAACATGGTACTATGTGTAGAAAAAATTGTTAAGTTAAACTTTCTACCAAAGTTATTGCGTTACGCTCTGCGTTCCAAGCCATCCGTAGAAAGATACCAAGGAAAGCACCTGGATTTTGAACATGGACAATATTTCACTGGACAAGTCAATAAGGTAACAGTGAGCAGAGTACGTGGTTTTGTGTTGAATGAAACCCTCACATTCCAGGGGGGAAGGTCAAAGCTGTATCAGTGACATTTCCTGTAGCGTTAATGATATACTATTACCCATTTTTGTGAGCCGCATCGGGTGGAAGAGAACTACTCTGCCGTGTATGGGATCACCGAGGAAGCCAATAGCAAACACACTATAAAAACCTTTTTCGTAATGGGAACATTATGGGTGGGTAATCTAGCTTCATTTCTCCATTTTCTACAACATAACCGGGTCGCAAGTAAGAGGCCTCTTTCAAATATTTATGGACACTAGTCCCACCAGTGGTAGTCAGATCTGATTAAATCTGCTACGAGTTGCAGTTCTAGTTACTATAGTTGGTCATAATGCGAGATGTCTTCTTCTAGAACTCAAATTGAACTCCTTATATCTTCATTTCAGTTACCACATACCACGCTGGCAGAGTTATTAAGTGAGCTATGACCACTGGCTAATCTACTACTACTACAAATTGATGGTATCTATCCTAAAAAAGTTGTTCTTCTCTTCAAATTTCTGATAGATTTGATTTTCCGCTTTTTTTTCCAACTGGAAAATAATAGATGCAGAACGTTGTTCGATTCAGTAATGTTTGAATGGTAGTCTGTGGGAGTATGGTGGAACCATGATAACCATAATCATAGCTGTTGGATGCAATCGCCTTACATTTTCGAAATCCAACTAAAATATTAATAAAGCTATAGCAACGTTGCCTGAGCCATCGATAGGTAACCGGCAGACTGACTAATATAAATGCTAGGGTGCATCTACAAAGAGCAGCCAAAACGAAGCCGTATTATGCTAGAAATGCTACCTACCAGCAGTCAAGTCTGTGGGTATAAAATTGTATGTTTTTTTAGCACAATATACAATAGTATTGAACCGTCAAGAGCACTCAGTACCCTTTAGGTAGCTGCATCCGAGATCTTACATATGGTCATATCATGCTTGTGTGTCTCAATGCTTCTGTTGCTCTGCAAGTTACTGCTCTTCCTCAACCTGTCCTGTTGAATCACTAGTTAACCGTCTTGTTTGATGAAAAAACCGGCGGGAAGAAGAAGGAGCATTAAGCTTCCAACCAATGTATCTGAGAACTGATAAATTAAATTGTTTTGAAAAAGCTTCCATCTACCTTTTATACTGCTTCGTAATACACGCACTTAGTAATATAACGTCGTATTTACTCTGATTTTTCTATAGTTATGATATGTTAGTAGAAAAAAAAACCCGCAATATTAAGAAAATCGCATGGTTATAGTATTGAAACACTGGACAAAGGATACCAACTCAAAATCCAATGGATCAAGAGTCGAGGTAAAGCACTAGTATAGCAGAGCCTCTACAGTAGTCAACCACCCATTTTATAGTGCACTTGGTGTTGGATTTATACCAATTAACATCTTTCATAGCGTCCAATTGGTATAATCTCCTTTTTGGTAAACTGCCTTTTGCGGCCCAGAACAGTTGAGCGCACGCATAGTTGCTAAGGGGAACAACATCAAAGATGTGATGGAAAACTTTTCATCACCTGAGCACTATGGGTGAGTAATGAAATTATTATATATAGTCTGAAAGACAGAATGTTTTTATTTAATGATATAGTTTATAATAAGTAAGGAATATAAGTCCAATTTCATTACTAAAGAAAAATATTAGTATCTCAGTAGGCGGCTATCCTTCACTACTAGAGGAGAGACTAGTCTAACCAGTGCTATTCAAAGGGGACAACCTCAGGTATGGGAAGCAGATCTACTCACTATACACCGACACTATATAGGAAGCTAGGTTCGCCATTATAACTATTATGTATTCTATATAGAATAACAGTAAGCCAAGTTATTCTTCTTTCATTACAATATATGTAGCTTTTTTATTTTATCTAGGGCATTATCACGAACATTGAGTTCTAAACCAACAAACCCGAATACTGTTAGACATTATTTATTCCCTAATATATTGACGAATATTGAGTTCTAAAAATAGAACCATCAAAAGATACCCAGAAGATAATATGACGTAAAGAACATATTTTATAACTAATTATAGAATTTCACCTGGTGCTATTTATAGATCAATACCAATATGGGTTATTCTGTCTGATCAATATTTATACATGGTCCAGCCCAATATTTTTATATACGTGTTATTAGTTAGCTAGTTTGGAAATGCAGGGGCTTTACCTCTAAAAACATGAACCCTGAGATGTCAGTATTCCGTGATGGTGCGAACTCCGCTGCTAGTGTAAATTACGCTATCCAAGGCATCAACCCAATCACGATGCTCAACGATGTTAGAGCACAGATGGATACTTTAACCTTTACAAGCAAAGTCCAGTACTTCAGTCAATTGCAACCTATGCTTTTTATGTTGGATATTCCTGCGGTTTTAGAGTTCATCAAACAGCCTTCAAACAACAAGGACGAATTTCGAAAACTCACAGAGAAAGAGCAATGGTGGGTCAACTCAATCCTTAAAGCAACTGTTGGTGGCTATAGTGACCTTCTTGACGAGGAACAACACGTTTGCAAAACCTTACTTAAAATCATGAAAGCTACCAAGTACCTCGTTGAACCACGCGAGATCATGAAACTAGTTATTAACATCCGTTATGCTGGTAATTATGATTTTGATCGATAAGTATGCCAAGGAAATCAGACTGTTAAAAGAAACGGCACGAAGAATCAACTATCCTCTAAGTGACGAGTCGTTAACTGAACAAGTTCTTCAAGGACTCCGCGGTCCTATGACACAAGTTAGAACTGTGGTCAACATGATCTCAAGCAAAAGAAACTTGGACGATGTTTTGGACACGATGGAGAAACACTATCAAACTATGGTAGAAAGCAGAAGAGTTAAGTCATTTAAAAAAATCCAAGGACAAATACAAGAAAAAGACATCAGAACCAAAGAAAAAATACAAAATGACGAAGAATGCACTACCTGCTCACAATCAAAAACAACAGGCGCATTAGCCATTCAGGGTAGTCGCGCCAAACACAACGCAAAAATTCCATTCGTTACCATACACTCAGACGTGGTAGAAATAAAAGTAAAAAATAAATACAAAAAATTAGTGTTCACATTCATAGGCAATTACTCCAGATATGCTTGGTTATATCCCACGAAAAACAAGACAGATGCAAATAGCACAGACGCTTTTTACCAATTGCCTTAGAAAATTATAAAACAATATCACTGCAACATCAAAGCCTTACACACAGACAATGGGACAGAATATACTAATAACATTTTCCAAGAACATCTAAACAAACACAACATTATTCATACCACTAGTACAGTATTCACCCCAACTCAAAATGGATTAGCTGAAAGATATAATGGAAAAATAATCAGAATGTTGAGATCACTCTACAGTGATAGTGGTCTGTCACCGGTGAACACTTTGACTCTTGCACTCAATTATACCAATATCATCTATAACATCACCTATAATCGCAAACTTAAAGCACCCCCATTAAAACCCTTGAAAGGCTATTCCACAAAAACCATGCTCTATAAACTGTATAGCAAGGAATTTGATCTTTACCTCAATATGAACATAGACAAACTACCAATATTTGGACAAGAAGTTCCAATATCAGACAGGACTAACACTCTCAAGGCCAATGAGAACTACTGGTACATTCGTCGGCATTAGAACCAACCAAAAGTTATTTCTAGTTGACAACCAACTTATTGAGTCCAACAACTATAGATTTTTCCAATCAGGTGCTTCAATTAGTAAAGAGAAAAGTCATGATATTACAATCCAGACTGTCGATGGTCCAACCGGTAAGGATCCATTCGCTCAACTGATAGAATATTATGAATGAGGAATGCCTTTAGGCTCAAATTAAAATGACAATATTACGGACCCTATAAAAATGAAGTGACCTGAGAGACGGCAGAAGTTGAATCAGAGAAACCATACACTAAACTGATGCAGCATGATGACGAACAACAGCTGGAATCTGAACAAGAATCAGAACAAGAACTGGAACCTGCAGAAGAGACTAAAAATAATAGAAGCTTAGAGCAGTCAACAACATCTCAGTTGCCAATGAAATCCAAAGCTGATAAGACTAAGGACAATAACACCTACAAAGAAGAAAACAGATCTCCCAAAAATAATTCACAAACCATAACCTCAGAACCAACACAAGACACAACTTCAACTCAATCTAAAATAATTAATCCAACGACTTCCTCAAGAAAAAGGAAAAGGCTCGAGGACATTCGTGACATGATGTATGGGGTAAAGAACCGAAATAAAATCGTTAAGATTCACAACTTGCAAAAATTCCTAAACACTGATGAGAAAGACAAATGGCTAGAAGCAATACAGGAAGAGTTACAAACCCTCATCAGAAACGGAACTTTCGCTGAACAATTGATATTCAAACGAGAGCTAAAAGATTTGAACTTAATCTTAACCCTATGGCGATTGAACAAGAAACAAAAACAAGATGGTATCAAATTCAAGCCAAGGTTATGCGCCAGAGGTGACCAAGAAAAGGACAGTAATTTTGAGATTTATGCACCCACATTAGCTGCTGACATTTTAAGAATAGGTATTTCTCTAGCACAACAGAAAAATTTCCACATATGTCAATGTGACGTGAAAAATGCTTACACGCATGCAGAAATTGACCATGATGTTTTCATTACCATTCCCAGCTTTTACAAGGCAAAAGCCGCATACATATCAAAAGGACTGACACTTGTTTTAAAATTACAGAAAAGTCTCTACGGGCTCAAAACAAGCGGAAGAAATTTTTATCATCATTTTAAAAACATCTTGATATGGAAATTGAACCAACACCTGCAACAGACTACATCAAACATAACTATGTGATGAAAAATGAAAAGTACCATAATAAGATCAGAGAAATAATCGGTTCTTTATTGTATGCAAGTACACACACTAGACCTGATATTGATTATTGCACAAATTACCTTTCACATTTTCAACTTGAACTTAGTGAAGAACTGTTTCATTATGCTGTGAGAATACTACAATACCTAAAAGGAACAGCAAACAAAGGTTTAATATTCAGAGGAAAAGGATCTGATAATAAAATCACTGCTTATACTGACGCTACTTACAATTCTGACAATTACTATAGAAGTACAGTGAGCGGTGCTTACTATTACAATAAAGACTTGATATCGTGGAATGTTGAAGTGAGCAAATTAACTACATTCTCTCCAGCTGAATCTGAAATGGTCGCTATATCTACTGGTATAAAGCAAGAACAATGGTTGAGCAGCATATTGGAATGGATGAATGGCAAGAAACCGAATAAAACAGTTATAAAAACAGACAGCAAAGCCGGATATAAACATGATTAACAAAGAAGGTTTTAATAAGAGGAACAGGCATGTGAACATCCGACTAGCATACTGCAGACAAGATATCAACAATATCAACATGAAATTAGAGTATGTTAACACCAAAGAGCAAATTGCAGACCTATTAACAAAACCACTCACTAAATCATTATTCTTACCATTAGTGAAATACTTGGTATCTTGAGAACCTGATATCTCAAGAAAGAGCGAGTGACGAGGAACATTGAGTTCTACACCAACAAACCTGAATACAGTGAACCAATATTTATTACAAAATAACTTAGCGGATCTTTTATCTTGGTGCAAGTTATATGTATTTAGTACTGTTAATCGCGAATCAATAACATGTTTTGTATTCAGTCTGATTATTATTCAAAGAGGTTCTAACCCAATATTTTTATATATTCATTATTAGTTAGTTATATTTGGAAATACAAGGCTTTTACCTCTAAAAAACCTGAGATGTCAGTGTTCCAAAAAATTTTATTACTCAGGAAAAATATTAGTATCTCAGTAAGTGGCTATTCTTCACTACTAGAGGAGAGACTAGCCTAACCAGTGCTATTCAAAGGGGCAACCTTAGGTATGGGTAGCAGATATAGTTAGTATACTCCGACATGGTCCAACCCAATATTTTTATATATTTTTACGGAATAGTGACATCTCAGGGTTCATGATTTTAGAGGTAAAAGCCTTGTATTTCCAAATGTAACTAAATAATAATAAATATATAAAAAAATTGGGTTAGACCCTCTTTAAATAATAATCAGTCTGAATACAAAACATGTTATTGATTCGCGATTAATAGTAGTAAATACGTGTATCTTGCACCAAGATAAAAGATTTGCGAAGTTATTCAGTAATAAATGTTGGTTAACTGTATTCAGTTTTGTTGGTCTAGAACTCAATGTTCGTCATATTTATTATTAGTTAGTTATTGTCTGGAAATGCAAGGCTATTACCTCTGAAAACATGAACCCTGAGATGTCAGTATTCCGTAACATTACCTGTCTTCCTAGTCGATCCAAGAAAGAACTATTGTTGGATTTATACCAATTAACATCTTTCATACCGTCCATTTGGTATAATCTCCTTTTTGGTAAACTGCCTTTTGCGGCCGAGAACATTTGAGCGCACGCATGATTGCTAAGGAGAACAACATCAAAGATGTGATGGAAAATTTTTCATCACCTGAGCATTATGGGTGAGTAATGAAATTATTATATATAGTCTGAAAGACAGAATGTTTTTATTAAATGATATAGTTTATAATAAGTAAGGAAATATAAGTCCAATTTCATTACTAAAGAAAAATATTAGTATCTCAGTAAGTGGCTATCCTTCACTACTAGAGGAGAGACTAGTCTAACCAGTGCTATCCAGAGGGGACAACCTCAGGTATGGGTAGCAGATATAGTCACTATACTCCGACATGGCGTTACAGACAGGATACGGTGGTTATTAAATTATCCATCCTTCCAATGGCTGAATCTAGTTACATACTAGACACAGTAACTTCCTCACGTTTTATTACCCGTGGTTACATACTTGAATAATGTTAATTGATAGTCAAAATTGCTACGGCAACACAGGATAAGATATCGGGCAGAAGTTTCATCAACTGGTAATGAAACAGCCTCGGATGACTAGCAACCATTTAGATATACATTAGGACTTATCGGCCAAGAAACAATTTGACACAAATTGGAAGAACAATGAAATATTAACAGAATAATAGCTATGAACCACGAAAGTAAAAACAAAACCTCAAACGATGTTAAAGAGGAAAACATCCCAAAATTACAAGAGTTGATTGCTGGTATTAACAATCTATCTCTATCCAAGACGCTACTGCAAAAACGGCCACGGAACTTTACGAGATTCAAGACCGTATATCCAAATCTATTCCAAAATTGAGCGCGTTGAAGAATTCAAACGCAAACTTCATCAATTATTACAATGCATTGAAGCATAGATTATCTGAGAGAGGATACAAGAATTTTGTTACTTGCTTCGAAAAAGGCATCATAGAGATGCAAGACGAAGAAACGGAATTCATTGTTGAAAATGTAATCAGAAACACTACTGATACATCTCTTGCCCACATTTCGCAGATCAACAATAACAGACCCGACGAATACAAGAAATCATCAATGCAAATTTTGGCGAAGTTGCGTGAAAACTGTTTGGACCTTATTCTTACCGAGGAAGCAGCTAAGGCAAAGTTTGCCGCACTAAAGTTAGGCAACCAAAAGGGTGACCTTATTCGGTACATTAACCAAGTTTTCATCGTAATGGATTCACTCAAATGGAACAATATTAGATTGGAAGAAAATGTGATTGCAGGTACTTTGTTTTTAAACCTTGATGAAAACTATAGTGAGTTCTCTGATGACATCAATCGTCGAGCAGCTAACGATGAAACCTATGATCCCTACAAACTATTTGATTCTATAGGAGATTATGAGGACAAATTAGGAAGATATCATAAGGGAATGATCAGAAAAGCTGTATTTATGAAAGATCGATCAGTTGGAACCTACAATAAAGCATATAGGTCAAGAACGTACAATCACGGAAAAACTGAGAAAATATATCAGGAATCCGAAATCCACAACACAACATCCGATGGGAATTATCAAGCGAGGCACTCGCACAATTAATTCAAGTATAGCCGACGATACACTTATTCTTATCGACGGAGGAAGCCAGGCTACCCTCACCAATGATTTATCACATATAGGGAATTACACGAATTATGATGATAATTACTACCCCAACGTAGACCTAACCACACTAGATGGTAATATCAAAATCCTAGGTCATGGCAAGATGAGATTGCGCATAGGAGACTCTATGATTAAGCTTGACTGCTATTATGCTCCCTCAGCACCATATGCTATTATAAATGAGAGCTCACTAATACAGAAACTAGACAGTTTCGATGTTAAAGTAATAGAAGTTGGAGGTAAAAAGAAAATTGTAAAGGTCCTTAAACATGGCCATTATAATCTTGAAATTGAGATAATAGACGACCTTACATGGCTCAGTGGAAAGTATATTATTAAGAATAAAGTGAGATTAATAGCATCAGTTGGTAGTAGTCTTCATAGCATTCTAGGACACGTTAACAATAACTCATTAAAATCTTCCATCAAACACAACACAATTATAGCAGATCCAACAAAAATTGCATCACTAAATGCAAAGGAAGATTGCTATGAGTGTGCTATTGCAAAGGGAAAGAAACATGCAGCTGTCCCAAACTCGAGACTGGTGTACATAAAGAAAAATCCATTTGAAAACATGGTTTCGGATGTTTGCGAACTAGGTACGAAAATTAATGACACACCAAATTATTTTGTCACCTTTCGCGACCAGTACACCGGCTACACTAAAGTCTTCACCATGTACAAAAAGAATGAGGTAAAGGACAAGTTATTTCACTATATTCGATGGGTGAAAAATCAATTTGCTGAGCGCGGATTTCGTGTGAAAAGCCTCTTCACCGATAGGGGGACCGAATATCTAAACTCCGAGGTCACAGACATATTGAGTGAAGCCGGAATTGAATCACACACCACAAGCGGATACACTCCAGCATCCAACGGAATGTCGGAGCGCCTAAATCAAACGCTATTAAGTGACGCGCGAACAATACTTCACAGTGGCAAACTAGAATCAAAATTCTGGCCAGAAGCAATACTTCACGTTACAACCATTCGTAATACGAAGTTAAAGACATCCGCAGCTAAACTAATAGGACTAGAACCACTCGATGCTAGGCGGCTACGTATATTCGGGGAAATTGTGAGTGTTCACATCCCACCAAACGAAGGAAAACTTGAAACCAGAAGCCACATAGGAATCTATTTGGGACATGATGAACAAACATACGGAGTCACAACCTTCATTCCAGTCCCACTGATGAAAAAGGGATTCTTTGAATACACCCGTCATGTTCGGTTCTTTAGACAAAGTATCCTCTACCCAGACTACATAAATCTCAAATTAAGTGGTGGAAAACTCGACAACATAGCATTTGAAAATGACAATCAGTATGACTTTTCTGTTGAAGATCACAACGAGATAAATTCAAGGGGGCAAGAACATGTCGAGGAGATATACTATTCTGGGAATGATGAAGAAATTATGGACCCATATGAAAATGAGCGAGTTGACAGTGATTTTAACGAACAACCAACTATGCCAGAAACTGATGCAGAAGAAGAAGAAGCGATGAGAGAAGAGGATGATGATGAATATGGCAATGATGTACAGGAACAGAAACAAAATTATCTTGGAAATTCGAGACGAGTAGAATTTGATAATAACAATAACAACCGCGAAGTTTTGGATCTGAGCAGCGAGTGGCAATCATTGGCACTGAGCACCAGTGTTACGAACGGAGACCATTCCAAAACCCCCATAGAACAGGTCATCGTCTCTGACGAGGAAGACTCCCAGACACCGGTCGCGCCTGCGAAAACCACAAAACGCAAACTATCAGACATTCATGGCGAGCAACAACCACTCAGTGAGGACGGGCAAACATTGCCACAAATAGGTGATGAACAACTACTACCCAATGAGGACGGTCTAAGACTGCATAAAATATTTGATAAGCAACTACTACCCATTGAGGACGGGATAAAAGTGTCTCACCTACCTAATGAGCAACTACTACCCAATGAGGACGGTCTAAGACTGCATAAAATATTTGATAAGCAACTACTACCCATTGAGGACGGGATAAAAGTGTCACATCTACCTAATGAGCAGCTACTACCCAATGAGGACGGTCTAAGAATGCATAAAATATTTGATAAGCAATTACTACCCATTGAGGACGGGCTAAAACTGTCTCAATTACTTGATGAGCAGCTACTACCCAATGAGGACGGTCTAAGAATGCATAAAATATTTGATAAGCAATTACTACCCATTGAGGACGGGCTAAAACTGTCTCAATTACTTGATGAGCAACAACTACCCACTGAACAATGCTGCTTAGGCTCATCGCGCACGATGTGCCCGCCAGTGAAACTGATACCGAGTCACCAATCAAATCCGAGTGACACAATCACTCAAAGTGGTGATTCGAAGAACAAACCAACCACCCCATTTTGGCTCAAGTCTTTTACAAGCCTTAAAAGGAAACCAACTACGCATTTCCAAGCACCTTTATTAAGGTAAATACAGAAGGAATAGCTTGTGCAATTATTGGTATTTTTGTTGATGATTTCCTTATAACTGCTGTTAGTGAACACGAATTAGACTCTATTGTCCGCCTGCTAATGGCAAAATACACAATCAAGATCATTGCAGCAGATCACGGTGGCAAACAGAAATTTCTAGGTACCGACCTAAAAGTGGAGAGAGGAAACGACAACCAAGTGGTCAGCATTCTGCTAGATCAAGAGCAGTACATCATCAACTCCTGCCGGGAGTATGATATACAAAGCCCTAACAGAATGTTAAAAACACCATTGACACCAGGTTTTTACTTTAATAGAAATGATCACCCACTCGACGTTGATCAACGAGAGTTGAACACAAGGGTAACCCAGTATCGAAGATTGATTGGAACACTATTATATATTGGTACAATGAGTCGGCCAGACGCACTTTATGCAATAAATTATCTAGATAAATTTTCTCATTATCCACACCGAGTCTTGTTTGATCAAATTATTAGAGTATTCGGCTATCTACTACAGACAAAGGAAAGAGCGCTTAGATATGGAGAAGATAAAAGCGATAAGAGACTAATAGGTTACAGTGATAGCGATTATGCACAAGAACCAGAGAATAGTCGGTCTACAATAGGATATCTCTTCCGCTTAAATAATGCCAACATTCACTGGAAATCCACACAAACATCTTTAACGTGTCAATCATCTACTGAAGCAGAATTACAAGCGGTTACAGCAGCTACCAATGAAGCGTCTTGGCTAAATGAATTATTGATATTCATTGGTCTCGTTAAAGAACGATTACCGTACTTATTGAAGGTTGACAATACGTCTGCCATAAAGAAAGTCATCAATGGTAATTTTTCATCAAAATCTAAACATTATGCTGTGCGTTTGAACGTTGCCCTAGACAGATACCAGGGACATGAATTTACCATTGAGCATGTACCGTCATCACTACAGCTAGCAGATATACTCACAAAGCCAGTTACTACGGTGATCATGAGTAACATATGTGACTTAGTTTTTGAGCCACGAAATACAGTTTAAGGGGGTATGTTGGATTTATACCAATTAACATCTTTCATACCGTCCATTTGGTATAATCTCCTTTTTGGTAAACTGCCTTTTGCGGCCGAGAACATTTGAGCGCACGCATGATTGCTAAGGAGAACAACATCAAAGATGTGATGGAAAATTTTTCATCACCTGAGCATTATGGGTGAGTAATGAAATTATTATATATAGTCTGAAAGACAGAATGTTTTTATTAAATGATATAGTTTATAATAAGTAAGGAAATATAAGTCCAATTTCATTACTAAAGAAAAATATTAGTATCTCAGTAAGTGGCTATCCTTCACTACTAGAGGAGAGACTAGTCTAACCAGTGCTATCCAGAGGGGACAACCTCAGGTATGGGTAGCAGATATAGTCACTATACTCCGACAACTATGAATTCAGAAACCTTTTCATGTCTTAATTCATAGCCTACGACCCCATCTATCAAATCTACAGATCAGCCTCGCTAGCACAATCGGTAGTGCATTCGACTCTTAATTGGTTGTTATCGAAAGGTTGCGGGTTCGAGCCCCGCGTGGGGCTTTTTTTCTTCTTGACTAGGAAGAAGAAACAATAGGAGGTTTTGGGTTTCCGCAGAACATAGCCCAGAAGTTATGATAGCATCGATCTAGGAGCTCTTTGCGTTGCATATCAATTACTTTTGAAGATTTCGTACATGCAGCCAGTTTCTAAGCAGCGTCTAGGCATTTATGATTTATTACGGGATACTCACATCTCAGGGTTCATGTTTTAGAGGTAAAGGTCTTGCATTTCCAAACTAACTAACTAATAATAGGTATATAAAAATATTGGGTTGGGCCATGTATAAATATTGATCAGACTGAACAATACATAGTGGTATTGCTCTATGAATAGTAGCAGGAGAAATTCTATAATTAGTTATTGTTGGATTTATACCAATTAACATCTTTCATACCGTCGATTTGGTATAATCTCCTTTTTGCTAAACTGCCTTTTGTGGCCGAGAACGTTTGAGCGGACGCATAGTTGCTAAGGAGAACAACATCAAAGATGTGATGGAAAACTTTTCATCACCTGAGCATTATGGGTGAGTAATGAAATTATTATATATAGTCTGAAAGACAGAATGTTTCTATTAAATGATATAGTTTATAATAAGTAAGTCCAATTTCGTTACTAAAGAAAAATATTAGTAGGTGGCTATCCTTCACTACTAGAGGAGAGACTAGTCTAACCAGTGCTATCCAGAGGGGACAACCTCAGGTATGGGTAGCAGATCTAGTCACTATACTTCGACATGGCGTTACAGACAGGATGCGGTGGTTATTAAATTATCCATCCTTCCAATGGCTGAATCTAGTTACATACTAAAGACAGTAACTTCCGCACGTTTTATTATCCGTGGTTACATGCTTGAATAATGTTGATTGATAGTCATAATTGCTACGGCAACACAGGATAAGATATCGGGCAGAAGTTTCATCAACTGGTAATGAAACAGCCTTGGATGGCTAGCAACCATTTAGATATACATTAGGACTTTTCGGCCAAGAAACAATTTGACACAAATTGGAAGAACAATGAAATATTAACAGAATAATAGCTATGAACCACGAAAGTAAAAACAAAAGCCCAGACGATGTCAAAGAGGAAAACATCCCAAAATTTCAAGAGTTGATTGCTGGTATTAACAATCTATCTCTACCCAAAGACGCTATTGCAAAAACGGCCACGGAACTTTACGAGATTCAAGACCGTATATCCAAATCTATTCCAAAATTGAGCGCGTTGAAGAATTCAAACGCAAAGTTCGTCAATTATTATAATGCGTTGAAGCATAGATTATCTTAGAGAGGATACAAGAATTTTGGTACTTGCTTCAAAAAAGGCATCATAGAGATGCAAGACGAAGAAACGGAATTCATTGTTGAAAATGTAATCAGAAACACTACTGATACATCTCTTGCGCACATTTCGCAAGTCAACAATTACAGACCCGACGAATACAAGAAATAATCAATGCAAATTTTGGCGATGTTGCGTGAAAAGTGTTTGGACCTTATTCTTACCGAGGAAGCAGCTAAGGCAAAGTTTGCCGCACTAAAGTTAGGCAACCAAAAGGGTGACCTCATTCGGTACATTAACCAAGTTTTCATTGTAATGGATTCACTCAAATGGAACAATATTAGATTGGAAGAAAATGTGATTGCAGGTACTTTGTTTTTAAATCTTGATGAGAACTATAGTGAGTTCTCTGATGACATCAATCGTCGAGCAGCTAACGATAAAACCTATGATCCCTACAAACTATTTGATTCTATAGGAGATTATGAGGACAAATTAGGAAGATATCATAAGGGAATGATCAGAAAAGCTGTATTTATGAAAGATCGATCAGTTGGAACCTACAATAAAGCATATAGGTCAAGAACGTACAATCACGGAAAAACTGGGAAAATATATCAGGAATCCGAAATCCACAACACAACATCCGATGGGAATTATCAAGCGAGGCACTCGCACAATTAATTCAATTATAGCCGACGATACACTTATTCTTATCGACGGAGGAAGCCAGGCTACCCTCACCAATGATTTATCACATATAGGGAATTACACGAATTATGATGATAATTACTACCCCAACGTAGACCTAACCACAGTAGATGGTAATATCAAAATCCTAGGTCTTGGTAAGATGAGATTGCGCATAGGAGACTCTATGATTAAGCTTGACTGCTATTATGCTCCCTCAGCACCATCTGCTATTATAAATGAGAGCTCATTAATACAGAAACTAGACAGTTTCGATGTTAAAGTAATAGAAGTTGGAGGTAAAAAGAAAATTGTTAAGGTCCTAAAACATGGCCCTTATAATCTTGAAATTGAGGTAATAGAAGACCTTACATGGCTCAGTGGAAAGCATATTATTAAGAATAGAGTGAGATTAATAGCATCAGTTGGTAGTAGTCTTCATAGCATTCTGGGACACGTTAACAATAACTCATTAAAATCTTCCATCAAACACAACACAATTATAGCAGATCCAACAAAAATTGCATCACTAAATGCAAAGGAAGATTGCTGTGAGTGTGCTATTGCAAAGCGAAAGAAACATGCTGCTGTCCCAAACTCGAGACTGGTGTACATAAAGAAAAATCCATTTGAAAACATAGTTTCGGATGTTTGCGAACTAGGTACGAAAATTAATGACACACCAAATTATTTTGTCACCTTTCGCGACCAGTACACCGGCTACACTAAAGTCTTCACCATGTACAAAAAGAATGAGGTAAAGGACAAGTTATTTCACTATATTCGATGGGTGAAAAATCAATTTGCTGAGCGCGGATTTCGTGTGAAAAGCCTCTTCACCGATAGGGGGACCGAATATCTAAACTCCGAGGTCACAGACCTATTGAGTGAAGCCGGAATTGAATCACACACCACAAGCGGATACACTCCAGCATCCAACGGAATGTCGGCGAGCCTCAATCAAACGCTATTAAGTGACGCGCGAACAATACTTCACAGTGGCAAACTTGTTTATAATACGAAGTTAAAAACATCCGCAGCTAAACGAATAGGACTATAACCACTCGATGCTAGGCGGCTACGTATATTAGGGGAAATTGTGAGTGTTCACATCCCACCAAACGAAGGAAAACTTGAGACCAGAAGCCACATAGGAATCTATTTGGGACATGATGAACAAACACACGGAGTCACAACCTTTATTCCAGTCCCACTGATGCAAAAAGGGATTCTTGGAATACACTCATCATATTCGGTTCTTTAGGCAAAGTATCCTCTACCCAGAGTACATAAATCTCAAATTAAGTGGTGGAAAACTCGACAACATAGCATTTGAAAATGACAATCAGTATGACTTTTCTGTTAAAGGTCACAACGAGATAAATTCAAGCGGGCAAGAATATGTCTAGGAGATATACTATTATGGGAATGAGGAAGAAATTATGGACTCATATGAAAATGGGCAAGTGGACAGTGATTCTAACGAACAACCAACTATGCCAGAAACTGATGCAGAAGAAGAAGAAGCGATGGGAGAAGAGGATGATGATGAATATGGCAATGATGTACAGGAACAGAAACAAAATTATCTTGGAAATTCGAGACGAGTAGAATTTGATAATAACAATAACAACCGCGAAATTTTGGATCTGAGCAGCGAGTGGCAATCATTGGCACTGAGTACCAGTGTTACGAACGGAGACCATTCCAAAACCCACATAGAACAGGTCATCGTCTCTGTCGGGGAAGACTCCCAGACACCGGTCGCGCCTCCGAAAACCACAAAACGCAAACTATCAGACATTCAGGGCGAGCAACAACCACTCAGTGAGGACGGGCGAACATTGCCACAAATAAGTGATGAACAACTGCTACCCAATGAGGACGGTCTAAGACTGCCTAAAATATTTGATAGGCAATTACTACCCATTGAGGACGTACTAAAACTCTCCCAATTACTTGATGAGCAACAACTACCCACTGAACAATGCTGCTTAGGCTCATCGCGCACGATGTGCCCCCCAGTGAAACTGATACCGAGTCACCAATCAAATCCGAGTGACACAATCACTTGTTGAATTTCAAACATTCATTTTCCTTTGTCCCCTACCCTCTTCACTTTCCCATCCTTTACCTTCTTCACTCCTTTTATTTTTTCATCCATCGTCAGGGTAAACCCTTCACCCATGTGCATGGTATACCGTTCTGACGCATGTTGTTTGTTTACTTTTTCATCCCGTCTATGTGCCCCGTCTAGGTCTCCGTCTAGGGCCCCCGTCTACGTGTCCCGTCTAGACGCTGAACCAATCCTCACTGCAGCATGAAAATTTTTCTTTTTCACGCCACTCTTATCACGCCACTCCGATTTCAGTTTTGCCACTTATTTTTCTTACTTAACACGGAGCTTTCCCGCTTCTTTTCTTTTATAGTTCTCTACCTTTCTTACTTCTTTACCGAACAAACCTTAACCAACTTTACTTTCTTTATCTACTCTAATAAACCTTATATTTTTTTTCTCTTCTACTTTACATCCTACTTTTTACAGATTTACAGTCTGGGTTAACATCAAAACAAAAAAAAAATTAAAAAAAAATCAAAAAATCAAAAATCAAAAAAAAAAATTTTTTTTTACCATGTTCATCTTTGGAGACTTTGATATTGCTGACGGTGCTTACAAAGCGAGACTTGATGGAATTACCAAGTTGAAGGTCAGGCCAATCACCCAATGGTTCCAGTACCCGTTGTTAAGATCATTCCTTAGAAATAAGTTGAGAGTTATCATCAATGATGTCACTGCCATCGACGTTGAGCGTATGTTAGACTCCGAAGAGTTTGACTACTACCCACCAAAACTTGGCGATGTTATCTATCAACTCATCCAGAAAAAAGTGGACCCATTGTTGTTGAAAAACTACGAACGATGCACCGAGGGCTTTGATTTGTTGAAGACCATCAACGCAAAGTGCAAGACAATTGACTCTTTCTACATTGTCAAGATCTTCCACGACTTTGTCCATGAGGCCGTCCTTGCTAGAGACTGCGAAGCTATGGCAGACTACTTGGAGATCTTCAAGTACTACTACAAGGATATCAACTTCTGCAATCTTGGCGGTATTCTTGGTTTCCACCTACTTGACAACAAGAGTCTTCATGTTGCTCTCAGCGAAAAGAACTTGCTTCGCGATGCTCGTGGGTTGCTTAACACTTCGTTTTATGATGCTATGGAGGCCTCCAATGATCTTGCTGCCAGAGATTTGGTCCAGATGGACACTTCCTCCCGTCCAAAGTTGCCACACACCGAGGAGTTGGTCCAGTTGGCTGATGCGAAACTGAAAAAGAAACCTGTTTTTCTCATCAAGTGTTACAGCTGTGGCAAGCTTGGCCACTACAGCAACGAGTGCTACAAAAACAAGAACAGAAGCCAGTCACACAAGGGACGCAAGGAGCTTGTCAACCTCGTTGAAGTCCCACTTGGTGCTGAAGTCATTAACAACGGTGACGGTCAGATTGTCATTGACACGTCTACTGAGCTGCCTGAGCCTGGCGAAGAGACTCACTTTGTTGAAGAGGTCTATCTCGCCGACGATGCTGCCGACAAACGTTTTGTTCTAGACAGCGGTGCTGGTATCAATGTTGTCAACGATGGAGCATTGTTGCTGGACAAGAAGGTCTCGAACGTCACTGTTCAAGGAATCAGCAGCACTACTAATTGTGTTATTGAAGGCACTGTTAGCATTGGAAACCTCAAGGTCGAAGATGCAAAGCTTATTGAACAAGCTCCGAGAAACTTGCCTAGCTGCCACAAGTTAACTGAGAAGGACTATGAAATCCACTTAACCAAACACTGTGGATTGATCTCCAGAGGCAATCAAGTGATTCAAGTTCCCAAGCATGGAAAATTTTGGGTTGTTGACCCCGCCACGGTTAAAACCGTTGTCAACTCTCCTGCTACGGATTTGGTTTTGCTTGGTGACACAGACGGTGCCAAAGACATTATGCAATGCCACATTGCAAACGGACATGCCAAGTTTAAGCAGTTGAAAGCTATCATCAAACACATGGGCTTCACTGACCAAGAGATCAAGAACGTGTTGAAGACTTGCGAGACCTGCAACTCTGTTGTTCAAAAACGCTCTGGCAACTCCCACAGCAAGCCAGAAGACTTTGATATTGGGGAAATGATTCAAGCGGATGTGGTTGGCCCACATAACAATATCTATGGCTTGATTGTTTCTGACAGACGCTCCACCTTTGCTGTCGTCAGGGTTTTGCGCTACAAGTCGGAGATCAGCTCCAAGACTATTGAATGCTTACAGTATATGAGCAATGTCTTACAACACCAAGGCAAGAAGATCGTCAAGTTCCGTGCCGATAACGAGTTTGATACTGTTTTGCTCAAGAAGTTTCTTGCTGGAGACCACCAAGGTCAGGACTACATTGAAGCCGAGTTCACTGCGCCTTACTCAAGCCACCAGAATGGTTCCTCTGAGCGTTTGAATCGCACAATCATCGAGAAAGTCAAACTTTTGATGATCAGCTCCGGTATCTCAAAGGAATACTGGAATTTTTGCTTCAACCACGCTGTCTTCTTGCACAACTACTTGCCCAGAAACGGTGGTCCTTCGCCATACGAGGAATTTTCTGGCCGCTCAAAAACCATGGGTACAACTGCGCCATTTGGCTGTCGCATCTTTGCGAAAAACTTTACTGCCGGGAACAAGATTATTGGAAAAGACCTCAAAGGTACTTTCTTGGGATTCCACAAAACTACAAGCATTGCCTTCATCCTTGAAGACAGTACATACCGAATCTTGAGAAGCTCTGCGTTCAACTTTCTCCCTGATGTTTATCCGTTCAAGCAAGGTGAAAGGGAATCCTCTGTCACATACTCAGCCGGTGGCTCTGCTGGTTATTCAGGTTATTCAGGTTCCAGTGGTTCCGCTAGTTTACCTGTTGGTGAGGTCTCTATTCAAGGCCAAGACATGAATATTCAACAAGGTGCCGACAGCAGGGAAGAGGATGATGAGACAATTGTTGCAGAGTCGGACAACTCTATGGTGGAGCATAGTGACTCAGAAGACCAGCAATCAGTTGCTACAGTTCCACAAACTCTGGCTGCCGTCAAAAGAGCCGCTGCTTCTAATTCTGAACTGAGTGATGATCCTATTTCCATCATCAACCGGAAGCCAACCAAGAAGCTTATGCTTGAGTTTGCCCCAAACACAGTTACTCCTATCACTAAGCACCAGGCCGCTTACCAATCAATGGCCGAGAAAAATGTTAGCGCGGCTGATGCTAGAGAAGCTTTTGCTGACCATGGGAAGCAGTACTTGAACGACGTTGGCTCTATACCTATCAGGTCTATTGAAGGCCCCAAAGCAGTTGAGGCAGGCCCTTCCAGGTTGTTTCTCACAGACGGAGAGCCAGACAGTGACAGTAGTGGTTATCTCAGTGATGCGGAACATGCTTTTCTTGCTGTGGCCCGTACCAAGTATCTGATTCCAGAGAACTATCATCAGGTACTCAACTCAAGCGAGAAGGAGAGATGGATCGCTGCTATGGCCGAAGAGTTGTCTGCATTGGACAATCTCAATGTGTATGAGCTAGTCAAGGAGTCTCCAGGCACTCAATCTATTGCCTCCCGCTGGGTGTTTACTGTTAAAGATGATCCAAGTGGCGAGCGCTTCAAGGCGCGTTTGGTCTGCAAAGGGTTCAGTCAAGAGAAAGGTGTCAACTTCCTCAACTCGTGGGTGTAAAAAGTAGGATGTAAAGTAGAAGAGAAAAAATATAAGGTTTATTAGAGTAGATAAAGAAAGTAAAGTTGGTTAAGCTTGGTTCAGTAAAGAAGTAAGAAAGGTAGAGAACTATAAAAGAAAAGAAGCGGGAAAGCCCCGTGTTAAGTAAGAAAAATAAGGGGCAAAACTGAAATCGGAGTGTCCTGATAAGAGTGGCGTGAAAAAGAAAAATTTTCACGCTGCAGTAAGGATCGGCACCGCGTCTAGACGGGGCACCTAGACGGGGCACCTAGACGGGATGAAAAAGTAAACAAACAACATGCGTCAGAACGGTATACCATGCACATCGGTGAAGGGTTTACCCTGACGATGGATGAAAAAAAATAAAAGGAGTGAAGAAGGTAAAGGATCGGAAAGCGAAGAATGAATGTTTGAAATTCAACACACCCTCCCAAACATGAATATGATAAAGGAAAATAAAGAAAGTAAATCGTGGTAGCAAAGGAAAGGAAAATAAAGGTCAATCAATTGAAAATAAGGGAGCATAAAGTGGTGAAAGTGGTACGGTCGGTGGCTTTAGTGAGGATGTCAGCCATGTTAACCTTGGTGTTGACATAGTTAAGTTTGATGACCTTCTGTTCCACCAAAGTTCGGATGAAGTGGAATCTCACAGCAATGTGCTTGGTCTTTTGGTGTAGAGCTTTGTGTGCACTGAGGGTAAGCGCACTAAGGTTGTCGCTGGCACAGTTAATGTATGAGCAGTGGAAGCCAATTTCATTGAGAAGGTTCATAACATAGACACCGGTTCGAGCAGCATCGCTCAAGGCAACGTATTCTGCTTCCGCACTGCTGAAAGCAACACAGCTCTGCTTTCTGCTAGACCATGACACAATTTGGTTATTGATCATTACCAAGTGGCCACTTTGCAGCTTTCTGTCCAGCTTGGAGGTAGCATAGTCGGAGTCGCTGAAGACAGTAATCTTGTACTCTTGTTCAGGCGGATAATCAGTGACAAGGCCGTCGGTTTTCGACTTGTCCAAGTACCGAAAGTCCTTGATATCCACATTACCAGCTTCAGGTCCGTAGACTAGACCTTTGTCTTTGGTTTCAATGAGGTAGTGAAACACCCTGTAAGCAGCTTTCAAGTGTGTGGCCCTTGCTTTGACAACAAACTGACTGAGAAGACTGATGGCAAAGGAAATGTCGCTTCTGACAGAGTTGGCAACGTAGAGTAATGTACCAACAATGGAGCGAAACTTTGTTTGCTCCGCATCTGACAATTCTGGTGAGTGCTCATCATAAGGATCAAAGCCTTTCACCATTGGAGTTTCCACTTTGCCGAGCTTTGTGACACCGTGTTCCGTCATAATCTTGTCAATGAAGTTTAGCATGCTGAGCTTGATTGATCCATTAGCGAACTGTTCGACCGTGACAGCTAAGAAGATTTCAGGAAATCCCAAGTCTTTCATCTTGAACTTCAGATTAAGAGCAGCCTTGATGTCATCAACAGTCTTGTGTGTCTTTCCACAGATAAGCAAGTCGTCCACATAAATAGCAACAAGACAATCCTTCCCTCTGAACAAGCATGGGTCTATAGCACTGGCTTGCAAACCGGCAGCAACAAGAACCTTGGAGATTGTATCGTACCAAATCTTTGGTGACTGTTTCAATCCGTACAATCCCTTCTTCAATTTCCACAAATGTCCTTTTGGTGTGGACGTACCAGCAGGTGGTCTAACAAACACATCGAAGTCAATATCACCGTAGAGAAAAGCAGTAGAGGTGTCCATCTGGCACACGACATAGTTGTTCAAAGCATGTAAAAAGTAGGATGTAAAGTAGAAGAGACCCTCTGAACAAGCATGGGTCTATAGCACTGGCTTGCAAACCGGCAGCAACAAGAACCTTGGAGATTGTATCGTACCAAATCTTTGGTGACTGTTTCAATCCGTACAATCCCTTCTTCAATTTCCACAAATGTCCTTTTGGTGTGGACGTACCAGCAGGTGGTCTAACAAACACATCGAAGTCAATATCACCGTAGAGAAAAGCAGTAGAGGTGTCCATCTGGCACACGACATAGTTGTTCAAAGCATGTAAAAAGTAGGATGTAAAGTAGAAGAGAAAAAATATAAGGTTTATTAGAGTAGATAAAGAAAGTAAAGTTGGTTAAGCTTGGTTCAGTAAAGAAGTAAGAAAGGTAGAGAACTATAAAAGAAAAGAAGCGGGAAAGCCCCGTGTTAAGTAAGAAAAATAAGGGGCAAAACTGAAATCGGAGTGGCGTGATAAGAGTGGCGTGAAAAAGAAAAATTTTCACGCTGCAGTAAGGATCGGCACCGCGTCTAGACGGGGCACCTAGACGGGGCACCTAGACGGGATGAAAAAGTAAACAAACAACATGCGTCAGAACGGTATACCATGCACATCGGTGAAGGGTTTACCCTGACGATGGATGAAAAAAATAAAAGGAGTGAAGAAGGTAAAGGATCGGAAAGCGAAGAATGAATGTTTGAAATTCAACACACCCTCCCAAACATGAATATGATAAAGGAAAATAAAGAAAGTAAATCGTGGTAGCAAAGGAAAGGAAAATAAAGGTCAATCAATTGAAAATAAGGGAGCATAAAGTGGTGAAAGTGGTACGGTCGGTGGCTTTAGTGAGGATGTCAGCCATGTTAACCTTGGTGTTGACATAGTTAAGTTTGATGACCTTCTGTTCCACCAAAGTTCGGATGAAGTGGAATCTCACAGCAATGTGCTTGGTCTTTTGGTGTAGAGCTTTGTGTGCACTGAGGGTAAGCGCACTAAGGTTGTCGCTGGCACAGTTAATGTATGAGCAGTGGAAGCCAATTTCATTGAGAAGGTTCATAACATAGACACCGGTTCGAGCAGCATCGCTCAAGGCAACGTATTCTGCTTCCGCACTGCTGAAAGCAACACAGCTCTGCTTTCTGCTAGACCATGACACAATTTGGTTATTGATCATTACCAAGTGGCCACTTTGCAGCTTTCTGTCCAGCTTGGAGGTAGCATAGTCGGAGTCGCTGAAGACAGTAATCTTGTACTCTTGTTCAGGCGGATAATCAGTGACAAGGCCGTCGGTTTTCGACTTGTCCAAGTACCGAAAGTCCTTGATATCCACATTACCAGCTTCAGGTCCGTAGACTAGACCTTTGTCTTTGGTTTCAATGAGGTAGTGAAACACCCTGTAAGCAGCTTTCAAGTGTGTGGCCCTTGCTTTGACAACAAACTGACTGAGAAGACTGATGGCAAAGGAAATGTCGCTTCTGACAGAGTTGGCAACGTAGAGTAATGTACCAACAATGGAGCGAAACTTTGTTTGCTCCGCATCTGACAATTCTGGTGAGTGCTCATCATAAGGATCAAAGCCTTTCACCATTGGAGTTTCCACTTTGCCGAGCTTTGTGACACCGTGTTCCGTCATAATCTTGTCAATGAAGTTTAGCATGCTGAGCTTGATTGATCCATTAGCGAGCTGTTCGACCGTGACACCCAAGAAGATTTCAGGAAATCCCAAGTCTTTCATCTTGAACTTCAGATTAAGAGCAGCCTTGATGTCATCAACAGTCTTGTGTGTCTTTCCACAGATAAGCAAGTCGTCCACATAAATAGCAACAAGACAATCCTTCCCTCTGAACAAGCATGGGTCTATAGCACTGGCTTGCAAACCGGCAGCAACAAGAACCTTGGAGATTGTATCGTACCAAATCTTTGGTGACTGTTTCAATCCGTACAATCCCTTCTTCAATTTCCACAAATGTCCTTTTGGTGTGGACGTACCAGCAGGTGGTCTAACAAACACATCGAAGTCAATATCACCGTAGAGAAAAGCAGTAGAGGTGTCCATCTGGCACACGACATAGTTGTTCAAAGCAGCAAGCGCAAACGTGATTCGCATAGTGTCAAAGCTCATTACAGGAGCCCACGAGTTGAGGAAGTTGACACCTTTTTCTTGACTGAACCCTTTGCAGACCAAACGCGCCTTAAAGCGCTCGCCACTTGGATCATCTTTAACAGTAAACACCCAGCGGGAGGCAATAGATTGAATGCCTGGAGACTCCTTGACTAGCTCATACACATTAAGATTGTCCAATGCAGACAACTCTTCGGCCATAGCAGCGATCCATCTCTCCTTCTCGCTTGAGTTGAGTACCTGATGATAGTTCTCTGGAATAAGATACTTGGTACGGGCCACAGCAAGAAAAGCATGTTCCGCATCACTGAGATAACCACTAATGTCACTGTCTGGCTCTCCGTCTGTGAGAAACAACCTGGAAGGGCCTGCCTCAACTGCTTTGGGGCCTTCAATAGACCTGATAGGTATAGAGCCAACGTCGTTCAAGTACTGCTTCCCATGGTCAGCAAAAGCTTCTCTAGCATCAGCCGCGCTAACATTCTTCTCGGCCATTGATTGGTAAGCGGCCTGGTGCTTAGTGATAGGAGTAACTGTGTTTGGGGCAAACTCAAGCATAAGCTTCTTGGTTGGCTTCCGGTTGATGATGGAAATAGGATCATCACTCAGTTCAGAGTCAGAAGCAGCGGCTCTTTTGACGGCAGCCAGAGTTTGTGGAACTGTAGCAACTGATTGCTGGTCTTCTGAGTCACTATGCTCCACCATAGAGTTATCCGACTCTGCAACAATTCTCTCATCATCGTCTTCCCTGCTTTCGGCACCTTGTTGAATGTTCATGTCTTGGCCTTGAATAGAGACCTCACCAACAGGTAAACTAGGGGAACCACTGGTACCTGAATAACCTGAATAACCAGCAAAGCCACCAGCTGAGTATGTGACAGAGGATTCCCTTTTACCTTGCTTGAACGGATAAACATCAGGGAGAAAGTTGAACGCAGAGCTTCTCAAGATTCGGTATGTACTGTCTTCAAGGATGAAGGCAATGCTTGTAGTTTTGTGGAATCCCAAGAAAGTACCTTTGAGGTCTTTTCCAATAATCTTGTTCCCGGCAGTAAAGTTTTTCGCAAAGATGCGACAGCCAAATGGCGCAGTTGTACCCATGGCTTTTGAGCGGCCAGAAAATTCCTCGTATGGCGAAGGACCACCGTTTCTGGGCAAGTAGTTGTGCAAGAAGACAGCGTGGTTGAAGCAAAAATTCCAGTATTCCTTTGAGATACCGGAGCTGATCATCAAAAGTTTGACTTTCTCGATGATTGTGCGATTCAAACGCTCAGAGGAGCCATTCTGGTGGCTTGAGTAAGGCGCAGTGAACTCGGCTTCAATGTAGTCCTGACCTTGGTGGTCTCCAGCAAGAAACTTCTTGAGCAAAACAGTATCAAACTCGTTATCGGCACGGAACTTGACAATCTTCTTGCCTTGGTGTTGTAAGACATTGCTCATATACTGTAAGCATTCAATAGTCTTGGAGCTGATCTCCGACTTGTAGCGCAAAACCCTGACGACAGCAAAGCTGGAGCGTCTGTCAGAAACAATCAAGCCATAGATGTTGTTATGTGGGCCAACCACATCCGCTTGAATCATCTCCCCAATATCAAAGTCTTCTGGCTTGCTGTGGGAGTTGCCAGAGCGTTTTTGAACGACAGAGTTGCAGGTCTCGCAAGTCTTCAACACATTCTTGATCTCTTGGTCAGTGAAGCCCATGTGTTTGATGATAGCTTTCAACTGCTTAAACTTGGCATGTCCGTTTGCAATGTGGCATTGCATAATGTCTTTGGCACCGTCTGTATCACCAAGCAAAACCAAATCCGTAGCAGGAGAGTTGACAACGGTTCTGTTGTGAGTAATAATTCAAAGATAGATCCAGTTGCTTCTAGAAAGTTCTAGAATATTCCATGAGTTTCCAGAGGATTCGATGCTGTTCTAGAATGTTCCACGATATACGAGAAAATACGAGATTGTTCGAGAACATTCTAGAAGGTTGCATAATATACGAGACATATACGAGAAAGCTCTAGAATCTTCCATGAAGTTCCATAATGTTCCATGAAGTTCCATAATGTTCCATGAAGTTCCATAGTGTTCCATAGTGTTCCATGAAGTTCCATGATGTTCCAAGAAGTTCCATGATGTTCCATACATTTCCGTGCATATCCGTGCAGTTCCGGAATATTCTAGAAGATTCTATGTGGCCACACTAGTCATGCATCAGTCCCGGCACAGCCACCCTGACTGACTATAAATAAGGGGCGTCTCCTCCATCTTTGTGACTGATTGATGTTATTCATATATAGGATATAGTTAATAACAACAAGTGTTTTGTGATTCATTTTCAGGATATAACGTTATGTCAAGTGATAGGTTTATCAAACTACAACAGGTTATGAGTTCCCCAGGTGCTCTAGCCAACTTCAGTTCAGATGAAAAATTGAAAGGTTCGGAGAACTTTCACGATTGGTTCTCCTTAGTATCAATCAAATTGAAAATGAGAGGGCTTGGTTTGTACAAGTACCTTGTCGACAATGATATCGGCGCTACTGATGAAAGCTCGGACGACTCGAGAGCCAGACTACAAATGGCTTTGGATGATATCTTGACATTGATGATTGTCAATGGTGTTACTGGTGCTGCTCTCAGAAAGGCATCCAGTTATGATGGTTCTGGTCGTGATTTGTTTATCTATTTGAAAGCCTCCTATGGTACAATGTCTGTGTTTAATGCTGTTGGTATGCTATCGGACTTCTTTGACCACAAGTGGAAGTCGAATGGCTCTAACCTCAACCTGTTGATCTCGAGCTTCGATGCATTGAATGTCTCGGTTATCAAGAATGTTACTGCTGATCTGTTTCTTACTTGCTTATTTCTTGCTGAGCTCAAACGCGCCGGCTACGGTGAAGCTGCTGTGAAGGAGATCATTACAACATACCAAGCATCTCATAATTCCATGGAAACCTTTGATGTTGAATCCGCGATGGATCTCGCGAGAGAATTGATTAAGGAAGACCCAAAGTCTACCGTTACTACTACTGAAACTGCTCTTGTCACTAGAAAGGCCAATAATGGTCAATGCTACAACTGTGGCAAGATAGGTCATTATGCAAGGGACTGTCGTCAACAGCCAAAGGATGAATTTAATGAGAAAATTCGAAAGCCAAAGAAAAATGGAAAACTGACTGGTAGTGCGTGGTTTGCATATTTAGGGCACGAGTCAAAGAGATCTGATTTGTTCTTCGATAGTGGTGCTTCCAGCCACATTATTTGTGACAGAGACTTGTTTACTGAGTTACATGACTACAGCGGCGAGATTAATGGTATTGGTGGCAACAGTTTGAAGATCGTTGGGTGCGGCACCGCATCTATCAAGCTACCAACCGGTGAGGATGTCAGCTTGTTAAATGCTCTATATGCACCCGAGGCTACCGCTAATTTACTATCAATTTCAAAGGCAACTGGTAATGGAGCAAAACTATTGTTTGAAGATGAATGCATCAAGTTGTACCCCTCGATGGATATTGTGGGTATCAAAGACAGGCTCTCACATGGCTTGTACAGAGTGGGCTCTCCAAGTGACAAGCACTTTGCTTACAAAGCTGCCCCTGGCATTGCGGTTGATAGGAAAGATTTGTGGCATCAAAGATTGGGCCATCCTAGCTTTGGTGTGTTCCGTGCGATTAACAAACAGTTTGGTTTGTGCGGTGATATTACAGAAGATATGAATGTGGAAGTGTGTGAACTGTGTGCATTAGGCAAGGCGGTTACAAGAAAACCAAAGCATGGATGGTCAAAGCCACAACAGCCATTGCAGCTACTTCATATGGATGTGTGCGGGCCATTCAACTATGGATCGGTTGATGGCTCTCTCTACTTTCTTACAATCGTTGATGCCTATACTCGTTTCACCCATATCAAGTGCTTGAAAAGGAAATCTGACTGCACTGATGCGATTATTGATTTTGTGAAATACAGTGAGACCAATTTCAAGAGTCAAGGCAGAAACTACGTGTGTGGAGCTATCAGAACTGATAACGGCGGGGAGTTTGTGAACAACAAGTTGCACGCGTTCATGAAGGAGCGTGGAATTCGCCATGAGCTAACTGTCCCGCATCATTCCTATCAGAATGGTGTTGCTGAGAGGATGCATCGCACCATTCAGGAGAAGGCGCGAACTCTCATGTTGCACTCTGCTGCGCCGGTTCAGTTCTGGCCCGAAGCTGTTGCAACTGCTGCGTACTTGATCAATCGCAGCCCAACAAGAGTGCTTGGCAATGATATACCGTTCACCAAGTGGTACGACATGGAACCACTGCTTGATCATTTGAGAACCTTTGGATGCATTGGATATTGTGTTGTGCCAGCTGCATTGAGACATGGCAAGCTAAGTGCAACTTCGAAGAAGTGTGCCATGATGGGCTACGACAGAGATCACAAAGCATACAGGATGTATGATTCTGATGCCGGGCAGATAGTTGTCTCGGCACAAGTAACGTTTGATGAACAACATTCGTTTTTCAAGTGGGCTACCCCTGCGCCTATGGCTGACAATGTGTCTACTACCACCTACGGGTCTGTCGCTGCGCCAGGCATTTCACCGGTTACTGCTGTACAGGATGAGGACCTTATCCCAGCCGATGTGACAGCCGCTGATACTGCTGGCACTGGCGAAGATGAAAGCACTGCTGAAGACGACACTGACGTACACGTTGACAATAGTGACGATGATGTCCCCTCGGATACTGGCAAAGATGGCTTCCTGCCGGTACAAGTGAAACGGAAGAGACCCAGACCAAAAACTCATGTTGCTCCAAAGACTTTAATAACCAGAAACCCGTTCGACGTTCTTGAAGAGGTCCACGATGAATATGAAGCCTCGTCCTCCAGTTCCGATTCAGAGAGGGAATTGCCTAAACCAGAGACAAAAGTTAGAAAAGTTGCCACCGGCGACATTATCCCGTTTGTTCCGCATGGGTCCACTGGCGAAAGCGCCGTGGTTCCATTGCTCACTCCAAAGATTGAACCAACTGTTGAGGAGGTCGACGATGATGAAGATACTAGTGAATCAGAACTGAGTGACTCGCAGAGGCTATTGGGCTACGAAGCAAACCTTGCTGCTACTTGTTACATGGCTGGCAGTGCAGTCACCGAGAATGTGCCAATGAGTTACAAAAGTGCAATGCAGACCGACGAACGGGATCAGTGGAAGGAAGCGTGTGAAAAAGAAATCGAAGCACACAAAGACAATAGCACCTATGAGTTGGTGACTTTGCCGGAAGGGCGAAAGCCAATCACCTGCAAGTGGGTGTTCACAATCAAGGATGGTGGCTTACACAAGGCAAGATTAGTTGCTCGTGGGTTCTCGCAATTGAAAGGTATCGACTACAATGAAACGTTTGCTCCCGTTGTTCGTTACGAGTCCATCCGAATTATGTTGGCTGTCGCTGCTCTGAAAGGATTACAGGTTCATCAGATGGATGTGAAGACTGCGTTCTTGAATGGTGAGCTTGAGGAAGAATTATACATGACACAACCAGAAGGCTATGTTGCAAAGGGCAATGAAGATAAAGTGCTCAGATTGAAGAAGAGCTTGTATGGTTTGAAACAGGCTCCTCTTGTGTGGAATGACAAGATCAACGGCGTCTTGGCAAAGCTAGGCTTCAGACGGAATCAAGCTGAGTATTGCCTATACACTCGCAAAAGTGAAAAGTCCTTTGTGATGGTTGCGCTATATGTGGATGATTTGCTTATTGCTGGTAGCACCAAGGAAGCAATAGACATTGTGAAAACAGAGCTAATGAATGAGTTTAAAATGAAAGACTTGGGTGCTACAAAGAAGTTCCTAGGTATGAACATTGAGCAGACAGAGAGTGGGATCAAGTTGAGTCTTCGAGACTACATTCAGTCGTTGCTTAGCGAGTTTGGAATGCAAGACTGTCACAGTGAACCCACACCAGCAGTTGTCGGACAGGACTTGACGAGCGCGGACACAGGCAGTAAAGACTGTGATGCTACTAGGTACAGATCCATTATGGAAAGCTCTTGTTTGCTGCTAATACGGTCAGAGCAGACATAAGCTACGTTGTTGGTGTATTGTCGAGATACCTCAAAGAGCCCAAGGAGGTCCACCTTCGTGCTGCGAAACGAGTACTAAGATATTTGAAAGGCACAGCAGATGTTGGTTATTTTATCAAAGCCACAACCAGACAACTCGCTTACAGGGCTACTGTGATGCAGACTGGGCAACGACAAGGCTACGAGGAAGTCCACCACCGGTTTTGTGTTCAAATATGCTGGTGGTGCAATAACTTGGAGATCGAAGAAGCAGCCAACGGTTGCATTGTCTACTGCTGAAGCAGAGTATATGGCATTGTGTGAGGGTGCCAAAGAAGGCTTATGGCTAAGGCAGTTGTTCAACGAGTTTGGCATTGCAATTGAGTCTGTCAAGATGTACGACGACAACCAGAGCTGCAAACACCCTACTCCCATCACAGAACGAAGCACATTGACATCAGGTTGAATTTCATCAGGGACCATATTGCCAAGGGCCGAATTCAATTAGAGTACTTATCAACTGGAGTCATGGTTGCCGATATCTTTACCAAAGCCATACCGGCCGACCAGTTCCAACTACTACGTGGTTATTGTGGGATGCGAGACTTTGATTAAGAGAGAGTGTTGTGAGTAATAATTCAAAGATAGATCCAGTTGCTTCTAGAAAGTTCTAGAATATTCCATGAGTTTCCAGAGGATTCGATGCTGTTCTAGAATGTTCCACGATATACGAGAAAATACGAGATTGTTCGAGAACATTCTAGAAGGTTGCATAATATACGAGACATATACGAGAAAGCTCTAGAATCTTCCATGAAGTTCCATAATGTTCCATGAAGTTCCATAATGTTCCATGAAGTTCCATAGTGTTCCATATGTTCCATGAAGTTCCATGATGTTCCAAGAAGTTCCATGAT